>NHZP01000030.1:0-648068 GCA_003313425.1 Pseudopyrenochaeta lycopersici | reverse complement strand
TATCGCTTCGCTCTCCTCTTTCTTTTTCCTATTCAAAGCGGTTAGCGAATCCCTACTATCTTTCTCCCTCTATACTATATTATATTACTTTACTCTCCTTATTTATAACCCTATAAAACCGGTTAGCGAATCCCTACTTCCTTCTACTCCCTATACTATATTGTATTACTTTGCTCTCCTCTTTATATTCTTATAAAAGCGGTTAGCAAATCCCTACTATCTTTCGCCCTCTATACTATATCCTATCGCTTTACTCTTCTCTTTCTTGCCTCTATAAAACTAGTTAGCGAATCCTAACTATCTTTCTCTCTTAATACTCTATTATACTACTTTACTCTCCTAACTCTTAACTAAATAAAACTAGTTAGCAAATCTCTACTATCTTTCCCTCTTAATACTATATACAATTACTTTGCTCTCCTAACTCTTACCCCTATAAAACTAGTTAGCGAACCCTAACTATCTTAATACTATATCCTATTACTTTACTCTTCTCTTTCTTACCCTTATAAAACTAGTTAGTAAATCCCTACTATCTTTCTCTCTTAAAACTATATCCTATCGCTTTACTTTCCTCTTTCTTACCCTTACAAAAGCAGTTACTAAATCCCTACTATCTTTCTCTCTCTATACTATATTATATTACTTTACTCTCCTAACTCTTACCCCTATAAAACTAGTTAGCGAAACCCTACTATTTATCTCTCTTAATACTTTATATAATTACTTTACTCTTCTTTTTCTTTTCTCTATAATACTACTTACGAAAACCTTACTATTTATCTACTTCTATACTATTACTTCTATACTATTACTTCTATACTATTACTTCTATACTATTACTTTGTTTTCTTAACTCTTAACTCTATAAAACTACAAACTAAAACTCTACTATCTATCTCCTTCTATACTATATTAAATTACTAATCTCTTTTTTAACTAACTAAAACTATAAACTATATACCTACTATCTTTCTACTCTTATACTATATTCTATTACTTTCCTTTTTTTAACCTTAATAACATAAAACTACTTTCTACTTACTACTATCTACTTATACTAACTTTAAATAAAATTTCTTAATAAATTTAAAACTATTTCTACTATCTTATTTTCTTTACATTTTAAATCTTAATTTTACTACTTCTACTATACTACCTACTCTATTACTTATAACTTATAATTCTTCTCTACTATATTATATTACTTTACTTTTATTTTTTTTATAACGTATATAGTAAGTAAGCGGGCTATATAAGCGAGCGGGCTACTCTACTAACTTTGCGCACCTCTATAAGCGTCCTACTTAACTATAAAATTAATTACTATTTAGATATCTAGATACTAGCTTTAGCAGCACCTATACTATCTTTTTTACATGTGCGCGAGTTATATCTAGTCTCTCTGCATCTTTTACAGCGTGCTAGAGTCTTGCAGCTAGGCTCTAGTTACTCTCTACTTTAGCGCAGTTTACGCTCTATTTACTGCTTAACCTCTTACTAAGTAAGTAAATCTTCTCTAGCTCCCTTTATTAAGACTCCTCCTTTCTAAATCTGCTTTCTCTTGCGCTTCTTCCGCTAAGTTACTACCTTATTAGCTTACTTAAGGCTAGTAATTCTATCCTCTATTAGCTTAGCTTTATATATCCCTACTATAGCCCCCTTCTTAAACTAACTAAACGCCTTAATAATTAAGGCTAGTAATAAGGTGTTATGCCGTCGAAGGCGATCGTTAATTAGAGTAGATTGAGCCTTAAGCTTACGTAAGTTCCTTAGTGTTTAAGGCTCCTAGAGAGCTCCTAGCTGAGCTCCTAACTGAGCTCCTAACTAAGCTCCTAGCTGAGCTCCTAGCTAAGCTCCTAGCTGAGCTCCTTGCTGAGCTGCGAGTTGAGCTGCTAGTGATAGCGTACGCAGTTAAGCTGCTGGTGATAGCGTACGCAGTTGAACATCTAGCTTTGACAAGACAACGTCTGGCTGGAGGGGGACAAGGCCTGCCCCTCGAAATGCTGAGAGTATATTTGCTGAAGTAAAAGCTGGATTAAAGGCTGCTTTAAAGGCAGGCAGAAATTCAAGCTTAGTAATGTGGTTGATGTGGGCCTTAATTAAGCTCTCTATACTAGCGGCTGTACGCCTTCTTAAGAGGAGAGAAGCAGCTAACGTTAAGAGGCTGCAGCAGATAAGATGAGTATAGTAGCATGCAGAGGGTATAGATGTTACTCTCTCTGCAGATCTCTTGAAATTTAAGAGAGTAATAGCTCTCATGGCCATCAAGGATAAGCAGCCAACGCGCGCCTACTACCCTTGTCTTTGTGTAAGCATTAAAGTGCTTTAGCCACGCTACTCTAAGCTGATTAGTTGTCTAGCTATTATTGCTAACTGAAATAGCCTAGTCGCGTGGAATAGCATCCTCCTAGTACCAGGCAGACAGGTAATACTAGCCGGCAAAGATTAGGAAGGGTAGGACTGTCCAGCCAGCTACATTAATGCCTTGAATTAACGTTACCCACTCGCGGTTGCCTAGCTGGATAGCCTTAAGCCAACCCCTCCTCTCTAACCTAGTCACGACTAGCTGAGTCGTGATCTTACCTATCCTAAAGCCAGCTTCGTCAAAATTATATGTATCCTCATCTGTAATACCGTATTTTACCTTTGTCTCCTCTACTAGCTTAAACCCGCAGCTTATTAGCTGAGAGTCTTCACATAGAGCTCTCTGCCTATCGTACGCTCAGGTAAAACATGTCGTAAGACTGTCTGTACGCTTGACAAAGTTATATGGCTACTTCTGCCTAACCCTACCTTAACTGCGCGCTGCTAGCAGCTTATTAGCTATATCACCTATAGCTGCGTACGTAGGCGGAAATCCACGCTAATCTAGATTAAGGATATAATTAACTATTACCTCCTCTTCTAGCTAAGTAAGCTTCTTTAAGTTAGGCTAGTAATTGCGTTGGGTAAGCACGCTAGCGCGGCAGCGCTAAAGCGTGGTTTAAGAGACTTCAAACGTCTATGCAGCGACTTACTTAGTCTAAATTTAATCTAGATTAAGAGCTAAGATTACGAGATTAACGTTAGCCTCGCGAGGAGCTAGTTAAGGTTAAATTAGTAGAGACATAATTGATTAAAGTTAATGCGTTACGCAAAGTTAGTAGGGTGGCCTGCTCGCTTACATAGCCTGCTTACTTACTATGTACGTTACTCTCTTCTTCTTTTATCTTATTTAAACTAGTTAACTATTCTTTTATAAATACTATATAAATTATATCTATTTCTTTCTTTCCTCTTCTAAGATACTATATATAATACTAGCTACTCCTTTACTAGTAATATGCTTAAAAATCCGCCTATCTTGATATACCTCTCCTATCCATCTACCTAGCTCCTCCTTACTATCTACCTGCCCTTAATATCCTACCTCCCAAAGCCTACTATCTTAAATTCCTCTACCTACCTCTAGCTTTGCTTTTGCCTCTGCTGCTACTCGTAGCCTATATAGTACTGCTATCGCTACGTTCGGCTATGCACAATCTGCCTGCCTACTACTCTGCTTACAGCTCTGCTTGCTGCTCTGCTTACTACCCTGCGTTCTGCCGCAGAGATACTCTATTATCCCACACTTCCAGCACGTTTAAACCTCCTTTTTATACCTTACCCTACTCCGCAGCTCCTCTATATCCTGCAACCCCTCCTGCCTAAGCCGCGGACACTGCCACAGACTATGTACTGCCGCCTCGCGCTCTCTCTGCTCGAGCTCCTGCTCGGCCTGCTGCTTGGCCTGCTGCTTGGCCTGCTGCTCGGCCTGCTGCTCGGCCTACTGCTCAGTCTGCAGCTTGGTCTGCTGCTCGGCCTGCCGCTTAGCTTGCTGCTCAGCTTGCTGCTTAGTCTGTTGCTCCGCCTCTTCCTCCTCTTGCTGCCCTGCCTCATACTCCTCCTCCTCTTCCTCCTGCTGTACTACCACCTTGCCCTCCTCCCTCCTGAATACTTCATGCAACATACCCCAGCAGTATGGACACGTCGTCTGTGATAGCTCATCGAGCTTCGCCCGTACTACCTGCTCCTGCCTCGCCTGTAGCTGCTCCTCGTCCTGCCACTGTTTCTGCCCTCTATACTCCTGCTCCTCACAGTTATCGCAGAACGCTATCTCTGCGCCTTCTGCTGCGCCGTCTGCTGCGCCGTCTACTCCTGTATTTGCTCTTGCCTGTAGCTGTCTACAAGATAATTGCCTGCCGTCTATATACCAACTTATTACTGCTCTTCAACAACCTACTGTGCTAATAAACGCGTCCATCACCTCGCTATCGTTCATCGGTTGCTGCTCCTCTGCCTCTGCCTCTGCCTCTGACTCTGCCTCTGCCTCTGCCTCTGCCTCTGCCTCTGCCTCTGCCTCTGCCTCAGCTTTCTGCCACTGCTGTCCTTGCACCACTAGAATCACTGCCTTGCCTGCCCCTCGCGCTCGCCCGCTCTCCTGCACAAAATCAACCATCCCCCACGGCCTCTCTACATGCAGCGTGAAGAGCACCTGCGCGATATCTACTCCTACTCCAAGCGCTGACGTGCACGTGATTAGCCCTCCTGACTGTCTCTACCTCTCTAGTACCTCTGCACGCTCGGGCATGCCTGCGTGGTACGCTACGCAGCCTAGCCGCCCTGCTAGCTGCTCACACAGCGCCTTACTGCGACAGTACACAACCCCTTTCGCTCTTGCTACCTCTCGTCCTCCTGCTACCTCTGCTACCTGCGCGCTACTAAGCAACCTTGCCTTGTCCATCAGCCTGCGCGCGAGCTCTACAGCCGTCTCCTGCAGCTCTACCTTACGCCTGCAGCGTACTACTGTATACTGCGTCCTACGTCGCTGCGTTGTCTCTGCGCGGATAATTGTTGCTCCGCGCATTAACATTACCTCCTGTAGCTGCCTCTCCTGCGACGGCGGCAACATAGCTGTAAGTAGTACCTGCTAGCACGGTAGCAGCCGAAGATCCTTTAGCCTGTGCAGCTTTGTCCGCCACGAGTCTGCTGTAATAACAACATGCGACTTATTAACTACTGCCTTTAATTCTGCCTCAGTTGCCACCGTTGCCACTGCTGGAACTGCTGAAACTGCTGAAACTGCTCAAACTGCTGGAATTGCTGGAATTGCTGGAACTGCTGCATCTGCTGCGTCTGCTGGAACTGCTGCGTCTGGAACTGCTGCGTCTGCTGGAACTGCTGCGTCTGCTGCCTCTTCTGCGGCTCGTCTCTATCGCTTAGGCTGCTCTGCTCCTGCTTCCTCTTTCTACTCGCCTCTGTATGTAGAAGGAAGCTAAGGAAGGCGTGCTAGCTATAGCTTAACGTGCGGAAGACGTTAATTGAACGAACACTTAGCCCCTGTACTATATCAGCCTGTACAGCATAGGCTACTAGTCCTGTCGTCGTAAAACGCCCGCTCTGTAGCTTAAGCGGATCCTCTCCGTCCTCCTCGCCGTCACTGCCACCGTCTACCTCAGGCGCAAACGCCTAGTGACTACCGCGACTCTTTTTCTCCTGACAATAGCCTGCTGCAAACCGCTATCCTACTACCTCGCGCCTAATACCTACAGCTACGTGCCGGTACTCCTGGATTATTAGCCGCGTGCCTAGAAGCTCTACTGACTCGACCGCTAACGCACGCGTAAGCCTATCTATATCCCAGAGCTTATCCTTGTCTGCCCAGAGGTAGTCGTTCATTAATGCTAAAGCTACTTTACCTTAGCTAGCTAGCAGCATCGCCCGCAGAGGCCGTACGTAGAGCAGGTACGCTGCGATCAACTGCCCTACTGCCTCTGGCAGAAAGCGCGGAACTACCTTAGGTTAATCCTACTGCGCCTGCGTCTTGTGGTAGCGGGTGACTAGCGTAACCTGCCCATCAATCACGTAGAGGTTGCGATCCTGGAGCACCCCATTACGCCACCGAACTAACAGCAACTTAGGCCCGCGCGCTAGCTGCCCGCCTGTAATATAGACCGCGAGACAGAGTAGCTTAAGGAAGCGTCCCACGCGCTGGAGATATCGCTGCACCTATTACTTATGCCACAGTATAGACGCCTTAGCTTAGTAGACTTGGCTGCCTTAATTGCCCTCCTCGCCTTCCTGCTCCCCTCTTAATGTATATAGTTGCTGCGCAGCTAGCACGCTCGCGAGCCGCGCGAGAACCTAGTCCCTGCCCTCTTTAAGCTGAGCTAGTGTTAAGAAGCAGCCTGCTCGCTGTGCTGTTGTCACATTGTCTTAGATAGCTGCTAGGTTAGTAGAGCGTTGCTGTGCCTGCTCCTCTACCCAGAGCAGTTCCCCCTAAAGGATCTGCTCTGCCTTCGCTACTAGTCCTTATGCTATAGCGCGAAAGCGCTCTAGCTTAATAGGCCGGCCTTTAAGGAAGAACGTCTAGCAGTTAGGAGACTACTATATACTACCTGCAATACGGCCTAGGGTACGTAGAGAGATATACTTAGCGTAGGCAAGTAGACTAATTATAATGCTCATCGGGCTATACGAGCCATCGACGAGATAGCGCGCTCGCTGATGTAGTAGAGCAGCTGTCTTAGCAGCACCCTACTCTGCGCGCTAGGTAGATAGGAGGAAAGCTTCAGCTGCTAGGACGCAGACGCAGTAGATAATTAAGCTAAGAAGCGTTAAGAACTGCGAGGCGTCGCGTAGTCAGTTTGTATCTAGGTTAATAGCTAGCGCGGCGAGGAAGTAGATTATACCGCTATAAAACGGCTGACAGTATACCTCCTAGCAGAACAGTGCCTTAGATAGGCTTAGGATAGCCTTCTGCTGTTTAGCTACGTGACTGCTTCTGTTAGCAGCAGTCAGTAGTCTCTAGAGCTTTACTGCTTCCTGCTTCTACCCTCCGTGCTAGGGGAATAGGCGGACGATATGCTGGAATCCGTCCTCTGCGTCTTCCTCCTCCTTCTCTTTCTCTCCAGCAGCAATTAACCGCAGGCAGTAGCAAATAAGTCGTGCCTAGAGCCGTGCTGCGCGACGTTAGCTTTCTATCTTCTACATACGACCTAGAGGGCGACAATCAGACTGCTGTGGTGTTACACTACGTAGCCAGCGCAACGTCTCAATCGATAGCGAGCTGAGCCCCTCGACAGCCTGCTCAACTACCTCTTCAACGCGGCGTACCGTACATTATAATACTGGCTCGTCGTCGCCTAGCGGTCGCACAGCGTAGGCGAGCTGCTTCCAGTCTAGGTAGGCTTTAAGGTGCTGCTCCCATTGCGTCCGTTTTAACCAGCCAGTGCGGTCGTAGGCTAAGGCCTCTTCAGCGATTTAGCTGATTGCCTTGTTATCCTAACGCTCAATAGTTTCCCACTCAGCTAACAAGCTAGTGAGCCTCTCCTTAGGGTCTAGCCGCTTTCTCTGCTGTTGTTACTGCCCCGAATGCTGATCCTGCGTCTGCTCCTGTGCCTGCTCCTGTGCCTGCTCCTGTGCCTGCTCCTGTGCCTGCTCCTGTGCCTGCTCCTGTGCCTGCTCCTGTACCTCTGCCTGTACTACAAAGTACCGGACGTAGCGCCGTTCGCGGAAAAAAGTCTGCACCTTAACTGGCCTCCATAGCTGCGTAGCGTGCTCCTAGTACGAGGTCGCAGAGGCAGAGGACCATCGTGTAAGCTTTATACCGTGCTGCTCGTTTATATGTTTCTGTATACACTTACAGCTTGTGCTTAGAAAGCCGCAGCGCTTACTAGTAGTAGTGCTACTACTACTACTACTACTGCTACTGCTAGCAACGTAATTACAGCAGAGAAATGCGTCCTGTGGGGAACCTAGCTCCGCGATAGGCGGGCTGTTTAGTTAAGGGAGAGGGACCTCCGCTAGCGGGTTTAAGTTAAGGCCTTAGTAGGCTGCGAGCAGCTCTCTCCGCTGCGTTGCAGGTATACTATGCTGGCGCTCTAGGTGCTAATCTAGGCCGTAGACAGCGCAGGTATGCTGGCGGCAGACAAGGACGCTGTAGGATAGGAGAAAGGTAAACATTATAGATACTCTTTCTTTTTCTCTCTTTTATTCCCTCTCGCTTTTACTCTTATTTATTCTATTATATAGAACGCGTAGTTACGCGTCTAGGAACGCGATTTATGCTCTAACGCGTTACGCGTAGGTACTAGCTAATCTAGGTTAGAGAACTAGCTAAGAAAGGTTTAGTCGCAGAATAAAGGGGGCGGACGCATTCTTCTAGGTGTTCTCCTTCTGTTTCGTAAGATTAGCGAACGCACAGGGCAAGAGAAAAAAGGGGGAGACCGCATAGTTCTGGGTGTTCATAAGGCCTGTGTTACCCCTTATAGCAGGTATACGATGGTCCTTAACTATAACTTACTTTAGTTACTTAGAATAAGGAGGTTTAGCAGGAGCTTACTTCTAAACTTTACTCTGCCTAACTTTCTTAAGAACTAGATCTTTCCTAACATTCTAACGCGTTTAAGAGCGTGTTACTGTATAAGTTAAGCTAGCATTTACTGCTCCTTCCTTAAAAGCACCTAGAATAATGTCCTAAGATATAACCTTATTAAGGGTAAAACACGCCTTAGTTAAGCCTCTTAGTAATATCCTAACGTTCTAAAAGTTTAGAAGATCCTTAGCTAGGCTTATAGCTGCCCTGCTATATCTATCTTCTGTAATTGTATTTATATTAGGACTAACTACCTTCTGTTACTGCGCAGCTAGTAGTCTAAGCTTTTAATATTAAGCAGGCCTTAAGTCTACTCTATTAAACTTCTCTAGACATACTACTAATACTAGCTAATCTAGAATATTATTAGTAACTCTATAATACTCCTAAATTTTCTGTTTTAACTAATAGAGCTGCAGCGTTTAGGGTGCAGTTCCTTAGATTTGCCCTAACCTCTTATGCGAAGGACTAAAATAGTAAGTCTTATATCTAACTTCCTTATTCTACTTAAAGCTAATCTAGCTAAGATACAAAAGCAGCTAATATAGCTTATATTCTCTAGTAATGTAACTAGGGAGGTTGCACATATTATAAGTGTTTTAATATTCACAGCCTTAGATAGTAATCGCGCCTTACTAAGGATTTAAGCTGCGAGGAGCTGTTATTACGTAAGAGCTATTATTCCTTTCTAATAGTAGCTGCTTAGTATTATCTCTTAAGACGACTTAGCTAATAAAGTACGCGTAGGTAGCTAGGTTCCTCAGAATCTAACCTAGTTTAGGATAAACTATTATCTTATTAACCTTAGCTAGGCTAATCTTCTAGTTGCTAAGGGCTAAAATAAGGTCTTAAACCTCTAGATCTACACTAGGTAGAAGAGCAGGCCTAGCGTCTTTTTAAATCTTGCTTTTCTTATAGTTATTAACTATATCTTTTAGCTACTTAGCTATTAATGTTTTCTTTTCTTAACCTAGGATCTAGTGTGTAAGCTTAGCCTCTCTTTCTGTATAGCTAGGGGATATCTGTTTTATCCCCTCTCTCTAGCAGTACACGCGCTTAAGATACGTATAAATCTTCTTAATATTAAAACTCTCTAGCTTATCTAGAATTAGTCCTTTATGTATGTAGATAAAATTATGTCCTAGTTTTCTCTTAGAAGGCCTCTAGCGAAAAAGAAGCCAGCCTCTGTCTTATGTAGCTAGCCTGTCTTAATGTAAGCGTTACTGTACGCTACGAAGTTAGTTAAATACTTAGATAGCCCTAGGAACTTCCTTAAGGTCTCAGAAACATAGGTCTCTAGGAACGCTCGCGTTCCTATGCGTTAAGCTATATCTTAATCGTGCTAATACTCTTTTATTAGTTCTTAAAGCTTTTTCTAGTCTAGTACCCTATATAGCCTTATTTTCTTAATAAAGCTTCTGTACATAGTGTTACAGAAGTCTATAAGGATCCTTATCTTTTAATAGTTATTATAGCTGCTATTATCTGCCTGGCGATTAAAGTTATCTAGGAACTTAGTAACGTCTTTTCCTGTAAATAGAAAGTCTTTTCTTGCCGGCCTTATAGGCATAAGTACTTTACTAGTATCTATAGTGTGTTTTTTAATAACCTTAATAGCAGGCGTAAGATCTAATCTAAATGACAGTAAATCTGGTGTCGATTCAGCTATGAGGATGGCTGAAGGCTGAATCCTGAATAGGCTGCTGTAGCCCTTCGGTATAACTGAATAAGGAGACTGCAACTACTAGGCAGTTCCTTGCTAACGCTGATAATGAACTAAAATCTGATACTGTACTACTTCTGAATTATTTCCTAATTGTTTATAGTTGTTCTTGTTTTTATTTTCTGTTATCTTATTCTTGTTTGTCTTCTTCTTGTCCTGCTACTAAGTTAGCTTCTGCTTATCTTATAGGAAGTCTTAATTTGTTATAGCAAGATAACAAGGATACAGCCTTAACAGAGCTGGTCCCTGTCAACTCTTAGCTCTAAAAATGTAGAGGGGGTGGCCGCAACAGCGCCATCCCTCTCAAAGGTTCTGAAGGCTGGCCGCAACAGCGCCATCCCTCTTAAAGGTTCGTTAGGGTTAAACAGACACCCAGCTCTTTCTAGGTAATCCTATGATCTCTGTATCGCAATGTAGCGCTTTGATATTTGTGTTTTCGACGTTAACAGTTTAATGCTATGTAGGCTCTTTCTGCTCTTATTAGCTATAGCCTAACTAGAACAGACTGTTGCGCTCCTTAGGCTTCGCTATTATTTGTAGAGTTAACAAGGTAGTTTAGTATAATCCCGCAGTTCTGGTGTTGTGAATGAGAGGTGACGCTGGAATCAAATATGCGTGAATAACAGGAGCAGCCCTGCCTGTGCAGTCTGCTAGAAACGAAGGTAAGTATGGAGCCTGAATAAAAGTAATAAGCAAAATGGTCTGAAATCTCATTGAATTGACGTAGCTAATGCACTAGCTACTTTGCAAAATCTCAGTTTTGAAGTGAATTATCGTGGTGTGTGGTGCATGGTGCATGATCTCTCGCATCTCCAAGTCTTATCACCAAATTTCGCTGACAAAGGAAACCTATCATCACCTGATTGCCCAGGTACCCTGTGCAACGGCACACTACCTCTTATACGTAAAACGTTAAACTAAATTAAATAAGCTATATAGTATACTAAGCTAGACGTTACTACAGCATTCTATAAGATAAGGATAAGTAAAGGATTAGAATAGATAACCGCGTTTTAAACACGATTTAGATCGTACGAGTAGCTAGTAACGCCCTTTAGCTTAGTAAATACAATAAGTACCTTCTAGAGGTATATTAACTAGGCCCTACGAGATTTCTTAGATAACTTCGCCTCTGTATACCTAGACGATATCCTTATCTTTACTAAAGGATCCCTCTCTTAGTACTACGCCTACGTACGAAAAGTATTAAATCGCCTATAAGAAGCAGAACTACACCTAGAACTAAGTAAATATAAGTTTATTATTTAGCGTACGAAGTACCTTAGCTTTATCCTAGAAGTATAGAAGAGTATATCTATAAACCCTAAGAAAGTCTAAGCTATTTAAGAATAGGAGGCTCTAATAATAGTTAAAGGCGTATAAAGATTCTTAGAGTTTACTAACTTCTATAGACGCTTTATCCTAAACTTCTTTTAACTAGTAGAGCCTCTTATATAGCTAATAAGAAAAGAAGAGAAATTCCTATAGGATACAGAATAAGAGTAAAGTTTCTAAGCTCTTAAGGATACATTCTTAGTAGATAAAGTCCTTACTACTTTCTTACTTAAATAACAGATAATAGTAGAATATAACTCTTTAGGCTTTACTATAGGCAGAGTACTATTATAAGAAGATAAGTAAGAAACCGTCTATATAGTAGCTTACCTCTTAAAGAAATTTCTAGCGCATAAGAGTAACTACCTAATTTACGATAAAGAGTTACTAGTAGTTATTATATGCCTAAATAAATAGGACGTAGAACTCTAAGAACCTAGAGTACTTTATAAAGAAGTAAAAGATAACAGAATAATACATATAATAGTTAGTCTACCTATTACAGTTTAATAATATAAAGCTGTAGTACTATCTAGGTAAGGAGAACACCTAAGCGGACGTACTATCTAGAAGAGACTAGGACCTACTATAAGGAATAGATAACAGCCGCCTAGTAAGCAGAGAGTTTGTTATATTAGTACTAGCCTAACAGTAAGATATAATAGTTATAGGGGTTATATAAACCCCTACGTTAACCCTTAACAGCTTAATTATAGCTAAGTCCCTACTAAAAGCTCTAATCCTTAAGGACTTAATTACTAAACACTAGGACTAAGCTGTACGAGACGACTTAACCTATTAGGAAGTCTACGACGCTATAAAGCTAGGTGCTAGGTTACTACCTAGCATAATAAAGAAACTTGCTATATTACTAGGAGATTATATAATTAACTTAGAGAGAAAGCTCTAATAGAGATCTAGGATCTAGGTGCCTGAAAATAAACTTCTTCGTACAGGAATTATCTAGCAAGCATATCTAGCTGTGCAAACAGGTTACCTAGGAAGAGAAGAAACGTACCGCACGCTAGCTAGTACCTAGTACTAGCTAGGTATAAGTAAAAACGTCCGCTAATTTGTACAGAATTGCAGCTTATGTAGATAAAGTACCTGTGGAAAGATAGTAAGCATAGATACCTACGCCTGTTACTAGTACCTAGTCGTACGTAGTAAGACTTAACAGTTAACTTTATTACTAGTCTACTACTATTATTTAGCTGCACTAACTTAATAGTAGTTAAAGACCGCCTAGGTAAAGGCGTAATACTAATCCTACTTAAGATAATTAAAGTAGATAATATAGCCTAGGTATTTGTATAAGAAGTCTTCTACTACTACAGGCTCCCTAGGTCTATTATATTAGATAGAGGTACGTAATTTATAAGTAAACTATTAGGAAAAATCTGCAAACTCTTAGGAGTACAGAGGAACCTGTTAACAGCCTACTACCTATAAATAGACAGCACTACAGAACGCGCGAATAGTAATATTAAAGTAGTTAGTTAAATCTTTTATAACTACGACTAGAATAACTAGGTAACGCTATGCCTAATCCTTAAGCTAATACTAAACACTCGTACGAACTCCTCTACAGGCGTCGCTCCTTTCTTCCTTCTACACGGCTATCTAAACTCGCCCTTCCTAGAGCTACCTAGGAAATTAGCTAGCAGCGACCTACTTAATAGAGTAACACCCTCTAGCGAACGAGTAGAAAGCATCATATAAACACTAAAATAAGCTGCTTACTAGGCTATCTTAGCTATAATACACGCTTAATAATAATAGGAAGCACAGGCGAATAAGACACGTCGCCTAGCTCCTAAGTATAAGGTTAGAGACTAGGTATAGTTAGACCTTAGGCATGTACGAACTACACGCAGAAGTAAGAAACTTAACTAGAAAAGTAAGAAGTACTAAGTCGCCCGCGTATAAGACTCCTATTAGGTTAAGCTTTATATACTATAGAGAACTAAATTGTATTATGTAGAGAAGCTAAGACTAGCTGCTAAAGACCCCTTCCTATCACAATAAACTAACGACTTAAACCCTACTGCTGTTATCGTACGAGATAATAACCTACAGGAAGACTACCTTAAATAGGTAATTAAGAATATCTAAGATAAGCGCTTACGAAATTAATATAATAAGTTCTATATAAAATAAGAGGGGTACTATAACCTAACTTAAGAGCTAGAAAAGAATCTTATTACTATAGAAGCTTATAAGAAATAGAGGACTTATATATAGCTCGTACAGCTACTATCTAAGAAACTACTAAAAGGTTAGAGAAATAAGCTAGCATAAGCTAACTAACCCTGCACGAGGCCCTCTAACTTAAGACGTCTAAGAAACGTTTATCCTCCTTAGGCTTAGTAAGGACTTAACCTTAACCTTAACTACGCTAAGGAACAGAGACTCTGTTAGAAGGTAGGAGAGGTAGAGCACGCCTAGCTGTATAAGACGTACTATAATCCTGCCACACGTAATTAGAGTAAGCCCTACTCTACTTACTAGTAATAGAGATACACCTAGCAAAAGCTGTAAACGTATAACGCTCTTATATAGCCTTAGCGTAGTTATTAGAATAGAAGTTAGTATTAAGGAAACTATAGCTATAGATAAGGTAGGCTTTAAGGTAGGATTAATAACTAGAGAGGAGTTACTAAGCGTTAATTATACAACGAGCGATAATAGGAGAGAAATTATTAAGACTATAGCCCTACTAAGCATTATACAGGGATTAATTAATAGGATAAAGAAAGAATTTAGTAATGCGAACTAGCTTAGGCTAAATAACGTTAGATATAGAAAAGAAAAGAGGAATAAGATGTACAGAAGTAGTTATAAAGAGATAGTAAAACTTATTTATAACTAGAGTATCTAGGATATACTAGATTACGTAGTTAGTAGGGAGAAGAGACGCATTACTCTAAGCAGCAGGAATAATAATACTAGCAGGTTAAGTTTAGTTAGGAGCAGTTTAAGTAAGTGTTAGGATCTGGAATCCTGGACAGGGAGGGAGAGCCTCAGGTACTGACAGCCAGTCAAGAAGCGCTAGTGTTCCACTCTGTCACGCGTTACGTGACCGCTCGCTCCGCCAAGGACGAGCGCTCGCAGCGCTCGCGGCGAGCGCGACAAGCGCGTTATGTATATAGATCACTATAATAAACCCTTATAGTTCATTATATTCAACTTAATATTATACTCTACAGTATAGTAATAGCAATACTAATTATTCTTAACCCTTAGTACTCTTTACAGAAGCACCCTCTTACTGTCTTAGTATTAAACCTCCTTCTATCTAGTCCCTCACTCTATCCTAGAGAACTAACCTTACAGTCTTATTAACTATCCTTACTGATAGCCTTTAAGATTCTTCACACTTTGAACACCCTTAAGATAAGTGACACTGAGATAGAAACCACTAACTATTATGCCACAAGGCTAGGCAACGCTGTCGCCAAACTGGACCTCTTCTATAGAGATTAGTTCAAGCTTGAGGACTGGCTACTCCAGTTCGACCTGTTCTTTAAGTTTAACGCAACCACTATAGACGACGACGACCAAGCAGTACTTATGTCAAGCTACATGAGAGGCGAAGCTGCCAAATGGGTGAAACCCTACCTAGTTAAGTACATAAGTGACAAAGAGAAGCCTTAAGAACTTATCGTCATGTTTGAAAACACAGAAAGGTTTAAAGTATGCATGCGCCAAGCGTTTAGGCTTCTGAACGTGGCAACTATTGCAGAGCGCAAGATCTAAAACATGCAACAAACTAGGTCTGCAGCTAACTACACCAACAAATTTCTAGGTTACGCCAGACAGACTAGTTAGAATAACGACACCCTAAAAACTATATATAAATAAGGCCTGAAAGCGGACGTCTAGACTAAGCTTATGCGTACGGGCACAAAAATTACAACACTAGACAACCTAATCAATAAAACTATCTAACTAGATGTAGAGCTCTATAAGCTCTGTATGCGACTTAGAGGACGACTACTAAGATAAATAAAAGAAGATAAGAAACCCTAGAAGGATTATCGCAATAAGCTAAATAACAGTTACCTACGACAGCAGTATTAACTACAGGGAGTGCCCGGACAGTACCTGTTAGGGGGCCCTAAGGCAATACATTTAGATAACCTTAATAAGGAAAAGTTAAGTAAGGGTAGGAAGAAAAAAGAAATAACCTATTTTAACTGTAATAAGAAAAGCTATATAGCTAAGGACTGTAAGAGTAAGAATAAGGTAACCCCCTAGATTAATATAATAGTAGTAAAGGAAGAACACAGCAACAATAAAACATAGGAAGTCGTCGTAACCTAAGAGGAAGAGGCCTAAGATACAGAGTTATTACAGCTACCTCTCCTAGAACCTACTAGGAAAGGGATTCTAGGAACCTAGTATAGTAATAAAGAAGAAAAGAGCAGCAGCTCCCTATCTCTAGTCTATAAAGATGCAGAGGAAAACTTTAATAATACTATAGTGCTCTTAACTAAGGATTAGAAAAAGGAAGACTTCTAGAAATAACATTAACTAGGAACTCTAAGGCTATTAACGCCTATAGAGGCGGAAAAAGATATTATAGAACTTAACTGCTAACTATACGCACAACACATGTATAAAGTATAATATATTAACGCGTTAACCCTAGAAGAGTAGGAAGCAGCTATAAAGTAAGGGATAAGTATAATTGTTCTGGCTAAATAAGCAATGCAAGACATGTTACGGGAACACTACTGTTATCCTAAACATTATACGAAGGTAACATAAGAATAAGCAGGAAAAGCTAAGGAAGTATAGCAACCCGCGAGCGTTAGGGACGCACTACAGAAACTTTAATAAGCTAGACAAACATAGGTACTAGAACCCCTAGTAGTTAAGACCCCTAAATACGTACTATAACGCTAAATAATACTACTACTAACATAGGAAGACGCTTTCTATGTACTAAACACTAAGAACCTAATATAATAAGGGTATCTTTAAGTTAATTCCTACGGCGAAATCGTGCTTACAGACAGTAAGAAGCAAGACATTTATACGCAGCTTAAATAACAAATGCTTTAGGAGGATAATAAAGAAAATGTTAACCCTCTCTAGCATCTTATAGAAGAAGAAGCCTAAGAAATGTATAAGCACGCCGAGGCGGCTTAGACCCTACATACCATGCGCAAAGGGCTACAGAAACTAGTACCAGACTACTTAATAGATCCACGCAACAAACACAACAGTGTCGTCTACTAGTCTTTTTATACTACAGACCTATGCGCGATCTATTATTTAAGTAAAACAGAATAGGGATACTTCTCTCACTTGTTTTACTAATGTAAATACTAATAGTATAATTATCTTGAAGTTAAATGCGACAACTACCTATAGGATAAGAGGACTGTCCTCTACTTCCTAGGAAATAACGACCCTGCAGCTACTATAGCGATGCAGCTGGTCTTTAATAGAGAATACAATCAGCGACAATAGCAAACGTGCCTTAACTTAGATTGCCTTAAGCATAAAGACATTAAGACACTAAACAAGTATCAGGAAGAGCCTTTTTTAGGGTTACGCCCACTAATAGGCAAAAACTACAAACCCTATACACAACAGGCACATAAAGACTTCTTAAGCTAAATATCAAGCTTAACAGAAGCTGGATGAAGGTACTAGTGGATTCCAGAGCACAACAGAGCTATATTTCTGCGCGAGCGATAGAATAAGCTGGCCTTGTTCTATCGTTGAAATTAGTACCATATCTATTAACAGTCGCTGATAGGCAACCAATGCTATCAGAGTCCGTAATCACACACGAAGTACGGAGCGTACAACTCATTATCTAGAACTATAGGGAAACGATTAACCTAGACGTCTTCAGACTATTATAACATAATATAATACTAGGACTCCTATAGTTAAGAGAATATAGTCCAGATATAGATTAGAAAAAGAAAAAGTTCTCGTTTAAATACTGTAGAAAGGACGCAACTACAAGTAAGCCTACGCTGCGGCTAAGTGCCTGGGTAGATAAGAAGATGACGATTGGAATCCTTACTTTGAATAAAGACAGCCTTAAGACACGAGGGTCTGACTTAGCAGGTACTAATAGGAGGCCCTTAGACTAACAAGCTAGAGTTAAGGAGTAAAGCGTAACTCTAGTAATCCCTAATAAGTATAAAGAATATAAGTTACTCTTTTAGGAAGAGACAACTATAAAAGCATTACCTAAACATTAACCCTAAGATCACGAAATTATCCTATAGGAAGGAAAGCAACTAACTTTCAGCCTAATTTATAGTTTATTAGAAAAAGAACTTAAAACCCTACGCGAATATATTAAGACAAACTTAAAAAAGGGATTTATAAGGGAATTACAATCGCTAGTAGGATACCCTATATTATTTATACTAAAAAAGAATAGGAAGCTAAGATTATACGTTAACTACTAGAAACTTAATAATATTATAGTAAAGAATTAATACCCCTTACTAAATATAGTAGAATTACGGGACTAACTAGCCTTTACGAAAGTCTTTACGGTATTAGACTTAAGAGGAGCGTATAACCTTATTTGCATAAAGAAAGGTAAAGAATAGAAAACTGCGTTTAGAACACGCTATAGCTACTATAAGTATATAGTAATACCTTTTAGTCTTACTAATACACTAGCAACATACTAGGCACTTATTAATAATGTGTTAAGGGAATACCTAGACGTATTTATTATCGCATACCTTGACGATATCCTTGTGTACTCTAATAATCTATAGGAACATATTAAATATATTAAAACAGTTCTTACCTACTTAGGAAGATTTAGTTTGCTACTTAAACCTAAGAAATGCGAGTTCTATAAAGAAGAAGTTAAATTCCTAGGATGTATAGTAGGTGCACATAGAGTAAAGATAAGCGAAGAAAAAATAAGAGTAGTAAAAGAATAGCCTAAACCTAAAACAGTTAAAGACATATAGTTATTTATAGGATTTGTTAACTTTAACTAATAATTTATTAAGGACTTCTCTAAAAAATCTATCCTACTTACTAAACTTATGAGGAAAGATATAAAATAGGAATAGGGAAATAAATAAAGGAAAGTATTCTAGACACTTAAGGAAGCCTGCATTATACTACTAGTGCTAATTACATTCTAAATAAGAGAACCCTTACAGTTTGAAACAGACGCCTTAGACCTTGCACTAGGTGCAACGGTAAAACAAGAACGCAATAGGAAATAGCACCCAATTACCTACTACTCTAGGAAATTCACAGACCCTAAGGAACGCTACAACGTGCATGACAAAGAGCTCATAGCAATTATCGACGCCCTCAACCACTAGCGGATCTACGCAGAGAGCTGCTTAGATCTCACGATATTTACGGATTACAAGAACTTAGTTAATTTCACTACTACTAAAGATTTAAACTAAAGACAGGTTAGATAGGCTGAAATGTTAGGACAATACAAGTTCAAGATTGTATATACGCTAAGAAAGGATAACAGCAGAGCCGATACTCTTAGCCGCAGACTAGACATCGCAGGAATAAAAGCAATAATCAGCGATACTATCCTTTAAGTTAACTAGGATGGAAGCTTAGGACCTAATAAGTTATTAAATAACACTATAATAATTACGTCCGAAGTACCTAAAGAATTACAAGAAGTAATTATCTAACAGCACCACGATAACCTAGTACATAGTTACTTAGGAATTAAGAGAACGATAGAACTTATACAGTAATACTACAGCTTTAAAAATATAAAGGATAAGGTCGAATAGTTCATTAAAAAATGCGCGGACTGTTATAAAAATAAACACAGTACCTACGCACTCTACGGAGAAATGCAAGCTATAGAGCTACCTAACGAACCTTAGACAGACATTTCTATAGACTTTATAACAGGGTTACCACTATCTAAAGATCCCGCGACAGGAATTAAGTATAACGCTATCCTTAACATAGTCTGCAGATTTACGAAAGTAGCAGAAATAATACTGTTTAGAAACAACTATAACACAGAACAACTAGCGTTTGTTATCTTAGACAGACTAATACGATATCATAGTATACCTAAGACTATTATAAGTAATAAAGACAAGCTCTTCATATCTAACTTCTAGTCTACCCTAATAGCTGTAATAGGGACAAAGAGAAAGTTATTAACAGCCTATCACCCACAAACAGACGAATAAATAGAGAGGACGAACAGAATGATAAAGACCTACCTAAGAATTTACAGCAATTAACAACAAAATAATTAGGTCTTATTATTACTAATGGCACAACTAGCCTATAACAACAAATTGTTAGAATTAACTAGAAAGACACTATTCTTTACTAACTACAGGAGACACCCTAATCTCTTTATAAAGTTATATCCTAGCAGAAAGACTAAAGCAGCTATAAAAACAGCTAAAGAAATAAAAAAAGCATATAAATAACTCCGAGAAAACCTTAAGAAAGCATAACGTAACAGTATTTCCTACCAGAATAAGAAAAGAAAAATAGCACCTTAGCTAAAGAAGGGGGATAAAGCATACTTACTTATAAAGAATCTACGCAACAAGCGACTAAGTAAGGGACTTAATTATGTTAAGGTCAGACTATTTTTAATTAAAAAACAGAACAGACCCGTAAATTATACACTTAAGCTACTACTAGATATAAAGATCTACCTATATTTTTATATCTCTAAGTTAGAACTAGCCGACCCTGCTACACTATTACAGAAAATATTCTAGTACAAACCTAAGGAAGAGAACAAGTTTAAAGTTAAGAAAATCTAGGAGTACTAACAGAATAGAAGAGTTAACGACCCAGAACTAAGCTTTAGTTACCTAGTCAAATAGAAAGGGTACCTAAGCGTAGAAAGCACGTAGGAACTACTAGAGAATCTAAGAAACTGCTAAGAAAAAATTAGAGAATATTAGGAGAGGGAGGAAAGGAAAAAGAAGAAATAAACCTAGAAGGGAGAAGCCTGCCTAGGCTCTGCTAAGGTTACTAGTTAATCTAAGGCGCCTATAGTAGACTACACTATCAGAGAAAAACTAACTAAGGCATCAACAGCCAGACAAGGAGCTTCCTTAGCAAACTCTAACTCGCCGTCGTTATGCATCTCTAACGCAAGACACAAAGCCTTCTTCTGCGCCCTTTCTTCCGCCTGCTTTAAAATCGCCTTATTCTAAAGCAACCGCGCGATTACAGTTACTAGTAACTTCTCGTTATTATCTACCTTCTTCTAGTACTCGTCACGAGTTTTATCTAGAGAAGCCTAGGACATGTTCACACACGGTTTCCTTAAACAAGTATATTTAGCGCATTTTAAGTTTAAATTTAGCATAATATAATAAATAATGTTATCCTTAAAATACTTATTATAAGCAAATTTAGTAATAGTTTTAGCACGGAGGATTTTGTTGTAAAGACGCAGATTACGAATCTAGGACTTAGACGACATTTTGTTTTATATTACTACAAACGCGGGGTACGCCGCCTTTAAGCTAATCTAGCTACACATTACGTGATTCGAGACAAATCCTAAAGAAGAAGAGGGATAGTGTTAGGATCTGGAATCCTAGACAGGGAGGGAGAGCCTCAGGTACTGACAGCTAGTCAAGAAGCGCTAGTGTTCTACTCTGTCACGCGTCACGTGACCGCTCGCTCTGCCAAGGACGAGCACTTGCAGCGCTCGCGGCGAGCGCGACGAGCGCGTTATGTATATAGATCACTATAATAAACCCTTATAGTTTATTATGTTTAACTTAATATTATACTCTACAGTATAGTAATAGCAATACTAATTGTTCTTAACCCTTAGTACTCTTTACAGAAGCACCCTCTTACTGTCTTAGTATTAAACCTCCTTCCATCTAGTCCCTCACTCTATCCTGGAGAACCAACCTTGCAGTCTCATTGACTATCCTCACCGATAGCCTTTAAGATTCTTTACAGTAAGCTAAGCGTAAGTAACCTAAGTAATATTAGCCTTAGCAGCTGCGTGCGTAGACATAATATTGCTAGCAGTTGTATAAGTAAGATAGTTTACACTACTGCTATAACTACTAGGACCCTACACACTGTAATTAGGCTAACTAGCTAAGGGAGCTACTTTAGGAGGCATGTTAGTAATAATAGGAAGACGGGTTATACGTAAGTAAGTTAAAGTTAAGTAGTAAAAGAGGAAGAAAGAGTTAGAGGAAAAGCTCTTTATATGCGCACGAGCGAGTAAATAACTAACCTCTCCTCTACTTTATATTATTAGGTAATAATAACAGGTAAAGGAGGAAAATTACTTACAAACAAATAAGAAAAAGTACACGTAATATCTCTACTTTTGCAGCATAATAACATAACGCTACTTATATAAGTATAAGGTTAAGGTTAAACTACGTACAGAGAAGTAATATAGTTATTTAAGGAGGAGGAGGGTATTATAATAGGCTGCGCCCTTTAAGTAGGAGAGGCTTTACTACTATTGCACAGGGAAAGAACTCTTTAATCTCCTCTACCCCTTTTTCTTATTAGCTTGTATAAGTTAGCAGCTAGAGGAGCACGTTCCTCTTTACTCGTACGAACATATATATATCCTCTAAGGATACCTATAACCTCTTCTCTATCTTTCTCCTTCTGTAGTATAGGACAAATGCACACTCGTTAGTTAGGCCTCTTCGCCCATAACAAGTATTAGGTTATCTACTAGTATTATAAGAAGCTTACTTTTAAAGAAGATAAAGACTTTAGTGTAACGTATTCTATCATCGAGTGCGCCATACTATCAAGTGAGCCAAAATCTCTTGGCACCCAACATGACTACTACTACGCGCAATGTCTCAACCAACTCAGTTAAATCAATCTCAAAACGAAGGCAGGATAGAGCTTGCTCTCTAGGCTATAAATCAGGGCTAATTTAAAAGTGTCCAACGTGCTGCTGAGGCGTTTAACGTTATCCGATTAACCCTGCAGCGAAGATACAACAGAACCCCCGCTCGAGCTAATTGCTAGCCTAATCGCCAGAAGCTTACGCGCACTAAAGAGCAGACAATCGTCCGATATATCCTTAACCTTAATTCGCAAGGATTTGCGCCCTAGCTATATAAGGTAGCAGATATAGCGGATAAACTGCTGGCTGTACGTAGTAGAGAGCTAGTAGGCAAGTGATTAGTTAAGAGATTTATAACGCGTTTAGATAAGCTTAAAATAGCTTTTAACTAAGTAAAGGACTGTTAGAGGATACTCAAGGAAGATCTAGAGAAAATTAGCACGTAGTTTAAGCTAGTTAAGGACACTAAAGCTAAGTACGGCGTTTACAACAACGACATGCACAACTTTAATAAAACTAGCTTCTAGATGGGCATTATTAGCTCTATAAAAGTTGTTACAGGCTTAGAGAGACGCGCTCGACCTAAGCTTATTCAGCTAGGCGATCGCGAGTAGGTTACAGTTATCTAGAGCATCTGCGCTGCTAGGTACGCGACCCCGCTATTTATCGTCTACAAAGGACGCGTCTATATCTCTGTATAGTATAAGGAGGCAGATATACTGTATAATTAGAAGCTCTTAGTCTCTAAGAACAGCTAAATAAACAACGCACTTAGTCTCGAGTAGTTAAAGCACTTTAACGCGCATACAAAGGCGCGTTAAGTTAGGGGGTATAAGCTGCTTATCTTAGACGGCTATAAGAGCCATCTTAACTAGGATTTTAAAGACTACTGCCTTAAGCATAAGATTCTTACTATCTGTATGCTACCTTACTTATCGCACATCCTCTAGCTACTTAACGTAGTCTGCTTCTCGCTGTTAAAGCGTAAGTACTCCTAGCGCGTTTAAGACTTAGCACGCTAGCGCGTCTTCTATATTAACAAAGAAGGCTTTCTCTCCGCCTTTAAAGACGCGTTTTTTTAACGTGTTTACAGAGGAGAACTGTTAAAAGGCCTTTAAGGCGTCAGGACTAGTTCCTATAAACGCGCAGGTAGTGTTGGATTACCTTAAAGTACGGCTGCGTACCCTGCTAGAACCTCTCCTCCTAGAGACGCTATAGCAGTTAAAGACTCTAAGCAATACTTAAGAGTTTAGATCTTAATCTAAGCTTATACGCAAGTTCTTTACTTAGTTACCTGTTACAGCGCAGGTAGGCTTCTCTCAGCTTATAAAAGGCGCTGAACTTATGCTACACTAAAACACTCTACTTATTACCCGTAATTATAAGCTTAAAGAGTAATTAGCAGTAATAACTAAGCAGAAATCGCGCAAAAGGAAGTAGATTTAGTAAAGTAGCACATTAGAGTATAGTGTAGCGTTAGCGCAGGTAGCTGCTAAAGCGTCTGCGGCGTCTCAGCGATCTAAGAAGGCTCGTAGTAGTAGTAATTAAGAAATAGCTTAACTAGCTCTACAGCGCTGTGGAAATTATAGCAGGACTAGGCATAACGCTCAAACGTGTAAAAAGGATATAGAAGGATCTTCTAAATCTAATATAAGCACGACGTACGTAAGTTCTTTATTTAATAGTAATGAAATAGACAATTCGTAACATAAGTTGGTGGTACCAAGAGATTTTAGCTCACTCGATGGTGTGGCGCACTTGATAATAGAATACGTTACCTAATAAGTTATTCTTCTTAAATAAAAGTATAAATCTAGCATAAGAAGCTAAGTAGTAGAAGTATAATAAGTAGGTTAAATAACGTACTGCCTTAGATAAGGTTCTTATGGAGCTTTTTAATAATCCTGATAGTAAAGCTGCTAAGATACTAGATAGGAAAGAGAAACTAAGGCGCCTATTAATCTAAAGCGTAACTAAGTCTCTATAAACTTTAACTTATACTAGTTTATAAAAGTTATTATTATAGTAATAGGCGCTAAGTTAATATTCGCCTAGTTAGTTACTTATAGGACCTCTTTTTATATTTTCTTACTTTAGGTAAGCGTAACCTAATATAAGTACGTTAAATCTATATATACTATTATAGACTCTTTATTATAGTAAAAGGATTAAGCAGATTAAGAAGAAGAAGTAAGGATAATTTAGCTATACTATTAAGAGCCTAACTAATTAGTAGTTACTAAGTAAGACTTAATAGACTCTAATTAGCTAAGTGCCTCTAGGTTATTTAAGAGATACTAGGATAATAGTACACTTACTAGCGTCTTTAATAGTAAGGTTAAGGCGCGTTTTCTTTTATTTTTCCTACTATCTTTAAGAGATTTAATAATAAAGTATAAGAGTTTATAAAGGAACTTATATAATTATAAAGACTACTCCTCTTATAGAAATATAGCTTATACTACCTTCCCTTTATTTATAGGATAATAATTTCTTTCTTTTCTTTCTTTTTTTTCTTTTATATCTTTTCATAGCTCTCTTCTCCTCTTACTAATAGTTCTGCTTATAAGGAGAAGGAGTAATAAGTAAGATTTATAAGCTTAATAGAACTAAGCTTAAAGTAGGGGAGGTTTATACTATTATATAGGGTACCTAGGTAATTAAGTAATAATAGGTTTCCTTTATTAGCGAAATTTAGTAATAAGAATTAGAGATGCGAGAGATCTTAATATTATGCACTACACACTATAATAATTTACTTTAAAACTAAGATTTTACGAAGTAGCTAGTGTATTAGCTACATTAGTTTAATAAGATTTTCGACTATTTTGCTTATTACTTTTAATTAGGCTCTATACTTCCCTTCGTTTCTAGCAGGCTGCACAGGCAGGGCTGATCCTGTTATTCACGCACATTTGATTCTAGCGTTACCTCTCATTCACAACACCAGAACTGCGGGATTGTGCCGAACTACCTTGTTAACTCCACAATACTATATAGGCTCTTTCTACTCTTATTAGCTATCGCCTAACTAAAATAGACTATTACGCCTCTTAGGCTTTAGTATAATTTTATAGTTTTAGTATTATAAATAAGAAGTAACGCTAGAATTAGATATATATAAATAATAAGAGTAGCTATACCTATATAGTCTACTAGAAATAAAGGTAAGTATAGAGCCTAATTAAAAGTAATAAGTAAAATAGTCTAAAATCTTATTAAATTAATATAGCTAATATACTAGCTACCTTATAAAATCTTAGTTTTTAAAGTAAATTATTGTGGTATGTAGTGCATAATATTAAGATCTCTTGCATCTCTAAGTCTTATCACTAAACTTCGCTGACAAAGGAAACCTATTATTACCTGATTGCCTAGGTACTCTGTGCAATAGCACACTACTATTAATTTTCTATAGATTCTACTTAATATATAATCTAGCTTAAGTAATAACCTTTACTACTAAACTACTTCTTACGCGGATTCTAGTAGATCTGTTGCCTTATATTAGCTAGGACCGTGTATAACGCTGTCCTGTGCACAACGGCATAAACCGCAATATACAGCGCGCAGAGTTTTGATTTTCTTTGGTCCACGTCGCATGGGCCACAGCTCAACCTAGCACTGTTAGCCGCATGTAATCACTAAATCTTGCTAACAAAGGAAACCTACTATCACCTGATTACCTAGCGACCCTGTGCAACGGAACACTATCTTAAGTACTTACTTTAGTCATGGCTACCCCGCATTACACGCGTTCGAATAGTGTTGGGAACGGTAATAGGACATACGAATGCATAGTATTTGTTGGGCCTTTCAGCCACTGGCAGGGATTACGCGTAGTGCTTCAGCTCAAGCATTCCCATGCACAATTGCAGGGTAAGATTACAATTTTAGCGCTATACCTGCCCATCATTCAGTCTAGACCTAAAGTTTTGAGACCGGAAACATCTTATGTCGCCAAGTTTGGGTCGTGTGTCAATTGCTTATGTTCCGTTTTCATCTGTACACAATTTTCCTATAACTTGATCTAATAACCCCTCTAATTACAGTCTTTGACATAATCTATTACATTTAATCGATGGTCAGAAATGAAACTTGCATTAAGACTTGACAATGTCATTCCAGAATATCCTCCCCTTGCATCAAAAGGAGACGTCGCAGACCTCCGAATCCAATGACGGCATTCGTACCAATGGCCAATTTAATAGCATCGCGTCTTCAAGCTCTGCTGGAACCATTATTTGGCGGCATGAGTTTATTGCTGCAGCTGCTGAGTTTGTAGGAACCTTTATGTTTCTGTTTCTTGCCTTCGGTGGCACCCAAGTAGCTCACACGGCAACTAGTGATGTGCCCATAGTAGGACAGTCACCAAATACCAGTGTGCTGCTTTTTATCGCCTTGAGCTTTGGCTTCAGCCTAATGGTTAATGTGTGGGTTTTCTTCAGGGTAAGCGGCGGCTTATTCAATCCTGCGGTAAGTTAATCTGTGATCTTTAAATGTATGAGTGTTAGTCAATCTTAATCAGATTGAACTGTTAGTTTTAAGATTGAGCTGAAGAGCTAACGCCAACGCCGATTAGGTGACATTAGGCCTGTGTCTCATCGGTGCAACAACCCCAATCCGCGCGGTCCTATACTTCATCGCACAGATGCTCGCCGGCATGAGCGCGGCCGCTGTCATCGAAGCGATTCTCCCCGGCCCACTCATGGTTTCCACCGATCTCAGCGTATCCATCGTACGAGGTGTCTTCATCGAGATGTTTCTTACGTCCTTCCTCGTCTTCACCATCTTTATGCTCGCCGCCGAGAAGCACAAAGCCACATATTTGGCCCCTATTGGTATCGGTCTTGCCCTATTTGTTGCGCATTTGGTAGGTGTACGCTATACAGGTGCGGGGCTGAATCCTGCGAGGAGCTTTGGACCATGTGTTGCGACTCTTGACTTTCCGGGGTACCAATATGTATATTGGGTAGGTCCCCTCATGGGCACATTACTAGCAATTGGAATATATAAGATTATTAAGTTAGTGGAGTGTGAGGTCCTCAACCCAGGACAGGATGGCGATGGTCGCGAGGTAAGCTCAAATCCTCCCTCTTGAATGCTTATTCTGTTAATCGATAAAACTAACACTGTTAATTCAAAGGTCAGCCGGCTGAACTTAAATACTAGTCCAATTGAAGGGACTAGCAGAGTAAAGCCGCATAATAATAAAGTGATTGCTACCGAGGAAGTGAATCGCGCTCCGAGCAGTTCCACTAGCCACTAAACGAAATCGCTTCTTGTTATGTTCCAACAACTAGACACCGCATGCACAACAATTTAAAAATTTTGTTAACAAGTTGTCTGAAGACTATCTCTCCAAAAAGGCTGTAACTAGTGCGGATCCGTTCTTCTCTCTATATGTAGCGGGGAGTTGAAATACATTGTAGTTCATTGTCTGCTTGTAAAGACCGTTGACCCTATTACTTTTAAAGAATCTCTGCGTATTACAAAACCGAGCTTATCAAGGTTACAGAACTCTATGGCTACTATCAGCAATAAGGAATAGAAAAAAAACTCAATTAGGATTTTATTGTAGGAGAAACCCTAAGTAAGCAGGGTCTTGTTTTATGGAAGATTCGGCTGTGACAGTATTAAATTGATGCTTGATGCTAGAACCTCGTGAACCCAAACCTGGAAGCGAAATCACCTTAACTCGGTCGAGCCATACACCTGGATACTTCACAGCTGTGTAGCATAGCCGCAGCTCTATTACCGTCTTGCAATGCACAGCCGTTATGAGGATAAGGATTACCACTGATCCCATGTATCCCAGCGTCCAAAGCGCACGCCTTAACCTTCTCCATTACAGGGCCACTACAATTATTATCAATTGCTGCTACTCTTCCTTCACTTAGTGAAAAGCGTGCATCCCTTAAGTAATAAAGCTGCTTAACCGCAGCATCTCTTTCCTGTTCAATTCTCTTGATGTACTCAACTGCGCCAGCCAAGACTGCAAGTTTGCTTAGCCGAACCTGTCCCTCTGTTACATCGTCTTCCCTCTGCCGCAGCGTTGGAACTGCACGATGCAACCGCTCTATCCCAGCGTTTAGGCCCTCACGGTACTTCCGCTCCACTTGGTTATGTTTGATGCGGTACTTATGGGTCTTATCCGCGTACTTGAGAAGTGTAGATGAACTTGAACCCTCGCGGAATAAGGGCGGGCGACCCCGTTTTCGGGTTGCCGGGCGCTTTGGAATTCGTTCCTTAGTGATAGCTGGAGAGTGACATAAAAGATCGCATCCTATCAAGTGGGAGGAGTTAGGGGAGCGAGATGTGTGGGGTTGGACTTCCTGTGGTAACATTTGGGTCGAGTCGTAACCACAGACGGGTAGATTTGGCCATGAGTTCTGTGGCGGGTAAGCTGTGCTATGGGAAGCTGTAGTGTTAAAGAAACCGATTTCGAATTGATCGATTTGGCGGATCGGTTCTATTCTGAGCCTTGCCCATTCCTCTGTCGTGCTTGGGGGAGTCGGCAAGGTGCTATTTTTGAGAGTTGTCACATGTTTTAAAGGTATTTCCATGGAAGATTCGAAACGGTCAAAGGAGAGGTCTAAGGTGTAGTTGAGTTGAGTGGTGTAAGAGTGGGCAAGGTATGACTGGTCGAAGTGGTTGTAGTAGGCCAACAAGTCAACAGGCGGGCGGGGATCGCCTACATCTCCTGCCATGGGGAAGCAGGATAGCTTTCGAAAGTCGGTGCTAGATGTTGAAGAAGGTGTATTGGATATGATGGTATGGATAGAGAGTCGGTGTGGAAACTAGGTAAGATTGTAGGGTCTTGATGCGAAACAGTAACGTGGAGACGGCTGAGAAGTATAGAGCTGTTCTAGACTATGCATCAACCATGGAGGTTTGAAAAAAGCAGTTGCTAACAGTCAAGATGATCGGCAGATTGATTCGCCATAGACCTAGGAAAGGTGCCCTGCGCGGCTTCGGGAATTATTACCTGAATCCAGCACGCTCAAATAAGAGTCAATCATTTCATCAGTTTGATTGGTAAGAACTGTTGAAAGAGAGAAAATGCATTGGTAATCCTGTTATGAAATCTGAGTTTAAACAGAACAAGATACAATACACACAATACAATCATGCCTGCTTGCATGAAACTTCCAGTAGACATCTATTTAATATGCCTCAGTGCGATAGGAGCTTTCGCTTCATCGCTCGTACGGCATGGTACATACCAGCCAAATACTCTCCGGATCTATCAAAATTTGCGTCCTTGAGAACAGATGAAGCAGAAAGAAATCTCATCAGGATTGCTTACATTCATGAACCGTTGCTTTTCGTCAGCTATCTCTAATACCATAATTGACAAAGCTTCTCGGGTGCTTGAGAGCTCGGAGACTGGCCAGCTGATTAGAATCTCTGTCGTAAAAACACAGCCCCTGTACCAACATGGATTTGGCGCAACTGCGTGGCGCTTGGGCTTCCGATCACTCGCTGTACCAATCGATTTACTCATGCCGCCGTTCAACGAGGCCCGTCGCGATTGACCGCAGAGTCAAAGTGTCTAAATCGCTGTTATGCTTATGCCAACCATTTACCCCGCAACCACTTGTGAAGGCTACCGAATCCGGGGCTTCTTGCGGGGAGCCCCAGCTCAGCTAGCACGCAAGAGAGCACCGCTGCCCCTGCTGTATTAATTCGTCCGATCCTTCCGCTCTCACAATCCAGACAGATGGACTGCTTCATAGCCTGGCTCTATTAGTCGATTCACTGCAGGCGTCGGAAGAGAACGTTTCAGTCGCTCAGCTGAGGTGCTTAACAGACCTGGGAACAAAGGCATGTGAGAGCGGCAGGGCTAAAATACGAGGGGCTCGAAGTCTGCGGTGCGGAAGCGTATAGAGTGGTACAAACGCGAGCAAGCCACTCCAGCAAGTTTCAACTGATGGTAGACTAATACCTGCAATGCCACAACAAGGCGACGTGCAGCAGACCTATACCGAAGGCATACTATAGCTTGCTACCTCAGCTATCAGAAACAGCAAATAAAGAGCAAAGACGCTTTGCAGCAACATAAAGCGTACCGCAAAGCACGCTTCAACGCCGATGCAGCGGGCCACAAGCATTCAAGCAGACCCGTCATGTGCGGGGTTTGACTTATCTCATTGGATCACTTTCACACATGCACTCTGCCGATAATCGATGTCTAGACTCCACATATCAAACGTTATCACCAGTGATTCAAGTTGTATTCTGCCCTAAGGATGAAGGCTTTCGCCCGCTTCTTCAGCTGCCTGCACGCATGGCTATCGGCCGGCGTTGTATTGGCTGCTCGAGATTGTGCAGCATATGGTCGCTGGATGCCCCTCTCATATATAGGAATTCTGCATCTCTCTCACATAGTAACTTCAACTACCCCTATTGTTGACGAAATTCAGCCGTGTCGCAAATATGAGCACCAGCTCTAAAGTATTCTCTGCCATCCTGCGCCTTGGCGAACTCTGCAGCTCTGTCATTGTCGTAACCCTTATTGGCCGCTTTTTTTACTTATTATATCTCGCACCAGATGGGTCTATAGAATGCCGCCTGATATACGCCGAGGTTATTTCTTGTTTAGAGACTATTGCTTCTATCCTTCCGTCGATGCTATATTTTTCGTCTGCTAGATGGTGGCAATTGGGATTCTAGCTGATGTGGGTATTGGTAGACGAAACTAAAGTTGCGGACCTAATTTGGGTACACAGCTTAACGGCTCTAGCTCTTTGCAATGGCACTGGGACTACCAGGGCTAGTTCTGAACATTGCATCCTTGTTACTAGAACAGTGGGCATTGTAAATCCTGTGGGATGTGGAAGTTGCGGAGTTATTCTCGCTTTTCTTTTTATAGGAGTGATAGGTTGATTGCTGAGTGCAATCTTGGTAAGTTTCCCCCTGAAGTGACTTGAGTAGTTAACCACTGAACCGTGAGTAGGGTTCTTTTGCCTTGATGGAAATCCGTAAGGTTCGTGAAATCTACAGAATAAGGTAAGGGGCGCCAGCTATCCTGTGGCTTCCTTGGACCGCCTTGTGGATAACTGACTGTGAAATTAAATAAAAGAATATGCACAAGAACTATCGCCTGCCTGACCTTAAATCTTAGTAGTAGTGCCCAAGCAAGGACTAGGATGGGAACACGATCTGGTTGTATTAGTTGCCAGAAAGCTTGGAAATTTGCTACTAGCTAACTTATGAGATTACATGCTGTGGTTCTGTGAGATGTGACTCGGCCAGACGCGCGATATGTGAATTTAAGTAATTGGAATTAGACTTATTGTACGCTACATGTTTCGCCGCTCTCTTACTTTGCTCCGCATATCTCGCTTTTCAAGCAATTCTTTGTTAAGTTTTTCTGACGTGAAATTCAAATCAATCCTTCTACAGTAGCTACCCACACAAATTTTCCTTCCCCATCAATAGAAATTATGGACAGAGTTCAAATCTAGCTCCGCAGTTGTATAGAGATTTTACTAACTAAACTCACAGGACCCTGGATCCCGGACCATCAACTCCAGATTCCGAAGTCGGTCTTGTGAGTTTCTACTTAATTCCAGCAGACTGTGCCCCTCTAATTAGTATTAATCTTGCGCTTAATAACTGTACTAAGTTAGTATTGTTACGAGCAGTAAGTCAAGGCATAGGCGTAGCTGAATTGCCATTTTTTATAGATGCTCTGTAGCAATATGCTCCTTTAGACCGCACGCAAAGTTCGCCTGCACGCTTATTGGATTCAACCCCACATCTCTTGTTATACTTTGTTAATATTCTATGCCGAGCCATTTTCAGCGGAGTAATCTGAAAATCTAAGCTGTGGCGTTTCTAAGAGAGTGTTGGAGGCATTAAATGCTACGCCTTTAATTTGGTTCGTAGACAGGGCGACGGCAAGATCAACCAATAGTATGTAAGGATTTTTTCTATCGCGCACATATCGCAAAATTTTCTAGACCTGCCAACACACCAGACCTACTCAGCACACAGCAAATCTTGACATGTCCAAAGCTCTGGTAGACTTAGAGCAGCTATGATTTTGCGGAGCTTTATTGGCAAGGCTGTGGGGAGTTAACCCCCTCGGCTTGCCTTGGCTTCCAGTGCGTGGCCTGACATTTTTAAGCTTTTGTCTAGGATCAAGATCCCAAACCCTTCCTACTGAACAGGAGCCTTTCAGCTGACGCCAATGTTGTATCATTACATAATGTGTTCTAAATTAAGAAAATCCTAATAAAGATAGCGAAACTATCGTTACCGCAACGAATACCACTACCTAACGCATGCCCCCACCTAATGCACACATAATACTATGTAACTAGCAACATAATTAAATTTATAGAACTACTAACAAGAGCCAGCACTGTCAAATTTTCTAATGTTTTAATTAAATTGCTATCCAAAAGATGTATTTAGGCTAATTTTACGTAGTAAAATACTATAGTAGTTAAATAATCTACTACTATTAGAGGTAGCTTTGTATACAAGATCAAGTAAAAGGTCTATAATATTAGTACAGATATAAGATACTGTAGTTATCTTCTAATTACGTTTTCTTAAACTTTACAAACTCTTTAATATATACACCTAACTTTACAGAGTATATTAGTAAAGACGCTTTTCTTCTTTGTATTATTAAATAGGAAATAGTTCTTTATTACTACAGCCTTATCGTAAGGTTGTTAAGGAACAGATAGGCACAATAGAGATAGATTAAGGATAATAGGACTTAATTCTTCGATATAAGGATCGCTACCTTCTAGCGAGATCCTTGGCAAGTTGGGGGTTCTTATCTTGCCTCTTACCCCGGACTTAGAGTGCTCCCCGCTCCCATCTCATCCGGTATAACTCTATTTAGCCCAAACTAGCTAAGAAGACATTAGGTATGTGTAATAGGGGAATCAGCCCTAGCAGAAATATTAACTCCTAATACTTTCATAGCTTAAAGTAGAGGCTCTACTTTAAAGTAAATACCTGGTAAGCGATACGCTTAATGTTATACCTTTCAATAAAGTAATTAAAGTACTTTTTAGTTACAGCCTTTTAGTAATGTAGGATATAAAATTATAATACGTTCGCTTAGATGAAAGTAATTATATCTATAAAGCTTATAAATATTAATTAAGTAGACTTTTGCTTTTTTGTTACAGAGTAAAAGGCGATGCTTTTTGTACTTAGCTGGATGAAGCTGGCGAAGAATTTAGAACGATAACCTAAGCGTAAAAGAGCAAATAAGTTATTTTTGGTATAAGGTGGCGGCATTCGCCATATACTTTGCCGCCGAATAACTAATTCTTGTTTTTATTAATATAAGTAATAGTTAAACCACGTGTTATAATACTTCGAGAGCTAGGATTTACTTATCCTCTTGTAGAAGCACTTAAACTCCTAAGTTAAGCTCCTATCTCTGAGGAAAATATAGTAAATAAAGTCGCGGTAATTTATTGACTAGTAAATATGCCTTTTTATTTTTCAACCAAAGCTGCTAAGATACTGTCTGCATTCTATAGCGTAGTCACAATTAACGTTGGTCTGTAATAGTAATTACTCTACAAGATTACCCTCCTCCACTGACACCTCTACAGCTAGGCCCCATCCATTCCTCCCCCCAATCCAATTTTTCTTCTTCCCAACTTTCCTGATCACATTGATATGATCTTGAATGGCTTCTTTCAACTTCATTGGATCATTCACTTTCTTTTGAATGAGAAACACTAACTGAATACCCTGTGCACTACTTCCACCACTAGCTTTCATCATCCACTGAGCTGATAGTTCGACTCTGGGCTTCATATCGTCAACAAAACCGGACGGATAGAGTCGACGAAGCAAAAGAGCCACCCCACCAATATAGCATGTCCACCATATATCCTTAGGCTCAAGAATGTCGCGCAGATACGCCTTGAATCTTGTCTCTCGTGGAGGGAGCTCGCCCTCATAACTTTCCTCAAGCATCAGTGCAAGTAGTGCACGGTTGGAGTGAGATACACCGTGCGTTGAAGACATTAATCCAGTGCTTGTGCTGTACATGGCACATGTGGATGCTGACTCCTTTGACATAACAGAGTGTACGTAGAGAGTATTGGCAAGCGCCTCAATAATATCCACACTTACCAAACTGGAGAGTTGGTTCGAATATGCTCTGCTATACTTGGGGATAGCATTAAGGAGGAGCTCAGCGATCCTAGGTGCAGAATCTTTCGCGAACGGAGTAGTAGCCACCGTGAGTGGATTCTGTCTGCGAATATTTGGCGGAAGATCCTGGAACAGAACACCCTCTCTCACGCCGCCTTGACAGAAGTGAGCCTCTTTTATTCCATGTGGCAATGCGTTGGCGAGGACGTTGACCAAGAACGCTACGGCAGGAACCTGCTTACGTCGACGGTCCGAAATCCTGAAAATCTTGTGTGCAGTGTGCGCGACTTCTTTCAGCTTTTCTGTATCCGTGAACTCCGACTTTGGAGCTGTGAACCCATTAATGATGGATATTGGATAGCTGTGTTTCCCCGTCTGGTTCTGATACAACAGGAGATAACCCCATCCGCGGAAACCACCCCCTGAAAGATACAATTGAAATCCACCTTGTTGCTTCGCTTTCTCGACGATATCATTCGGAACTAAAAGATTGGTGTAAGCATTGATGAAATTAGTTTTCATCTCCTCACGTAGCTTTTCCTTCGCTTTCTGCGCCTCGTCGTGACTCTTTCCTTTTGTCAACTCCTCTAGCTTCTGCGTCAAAGCCGCCGCCCCATACGGAAAACTGAACGCGCCCTTTGGACTCATTTTGATTACTCCACCATGCGAGGAAAGCCATGTAATCTGTGTACTACCCCCTCCAAGATCCATGGCAATCCCCCCCATTTCCGAGAAACTGCTTGCAATGCCGAGCGCACCAATCTTACCCTCATCTTCCTTTGCTAAAAGTTCGACAGATAACCCAGTTGCTCTACGAATCTCCTCAATAAATTCAGTGGAGTTAATAGCGGTTCGTGTAGCCTCAGTGCCAATGATGCGGGTGTAGTAACTAGGGACACCGAAATCCGCGCAGATGATTTGGAAGCGCAGAAGTCCAGCAACGACATCCTTGATGACGGAATCAGGAATTGGAACTCGAGCACCTGTTGAATGATCAAACTGGGCATCGTAGAGGCTTATGTCTAGGCGATGGACATGAAGGGTGGGAAGAATTCGAGCCGTAGGTGGTGTGAGGTCCGATATTGAGAACCTTATGCCATTGCTGGTATAGTAGATGAAATGTCAGTACCCGCACAAACAGTTTTTAATAAAACAGTTATTGTGGAATTATTACCTGCCCATGTCAATCACCGCTCGCAAATACTGGGGCGCATGTTGAGGTCTGAGATAAGGATCGTCAATCGCATGGTCTAGTTGCGCCTGATGTAGGGGAAATTCGTTGCCACCGCCCATGATAGAGAAAGAGATGAAATGTTAAGTTCAATCCAAGAAACGCCTGAACTTGCTTTGGTATCAGGATCTAGCTGTCTTCTGAGGTACAGACAGACAGGAAGTATATCGCATGCACTAAAGGTGGGCTGGATAGTCTACAATTTTGTGCGGGCGCAGAGTTTGAGAAGGACATGAGTGCTGTCATCAAACTTCATCGTTTTCTATCCTATTTCGGGCAGCCTGTTTGGTGCAATTTGACCTTGCTGAACACGGAAGGCCCTCCGATGCTGAAAGAAAGATGCCACCAATAGGCGAAGCTTGAAGCTTTAGCTGAACTGGTGGCGTATGCTCGTCGGCCCATATTACCAGGTAAAACCGGGTGCATACATAGCTTCAACTTACCGCACCTCCAATGCGGGGTTGTCAAAACTGTAAAAACTGATTTCCGTGACATATAATTTGATGTATTGCTCCCAACCCTGGGAATTGTGCATTGCGCGGTTTCAGCTAATAAACATCATCTACAAGGTAAATAAATTTCCACATTGTGCATCTAGTCAGACTTTGAATAGCCCAGAAATAATCATAGTAGCCCACGGGTTGAGTATTATAGTGAACAATTTCTTATGGCGACTCTCAGTTGCAGGACAAACCTATAGCTAACTCAAAACATCACTACTATGAGCTGACCCTAATACTGGTCCACAGGCAAAATACTAGACAGAGGACAAAGAAAGGACTTTCTGATGCAGTATATTGTTAGCGCAGGACGGATCCGGCATGTTAAGTGTTGGCAGCTGTCAATGATTAGTAAGCGATAAAAGGGATGGTTGGACGGCCTGAATGCAGTTAGTATGCAAACGGTACAGCATATTGCTATTCTCGAAATCTTAATTTTAACAAGTACGGATGTGAAGTAGCCAAGCATAAGCTAAGCGGTAGAACAAGGACGGCGGTCTTCATGCTCTGAGATATGTGTACGCTAATCAAGCGATGTGCCTCAACTGAATAGGACGAACCCGCATCCCTGTAGCCATATCAACAATTTGGGACATTATGCAACCGATTATTGGTTGCGTCCAAATGCGGGATGCATAGCCGCTTTTTCTAGATTTAGCATGTGAAACATGATCAGATGTTGCACCAATTTTCGCTTATGTTTGACGGAAAACCACCTCTTTGTTGAGCTGCTCATACGAGTCAAAATTAGTCTTCCTATTGGTGCCCTCTTTGATCTTGAAGCCTGGGCGGAATCTAGGCTCGGGGGCTGCCTTCTATATAGACTAAGTTTGCGCAGTGCAGAGTAACTATTACTCCTGCCGCTCTATCGTTCCTGAATCAAAATTACTACCTAGTTAGCAAGTATGGGTACCGGCACTAAAGTATTCTCCTGCCTCCTTCGCTTTGGCGAACTTTGCAGCTCTATTATTGTTGTAGCCCTTCTAGGACGCTTCTTCTACTTATTGCATATTCCATCAGGGTCGTCTACTGAGGGTCGCCTGATTTACGCTCAGGTTATCTCTTGTTTAGAGCTTATTGCTTCAATCTTTCTTATTGTTCCTCTTAAATACTCTTTCTATGCCTGGCCCCTTGATGCTATATTTTTCGTCGGCTCAATAGTCGCATTCGGGCTGCTAGCTGATGTGAGTAATAGCAGAGAAACTAAAGTTGCTGACTAATTAAGTATGCAGCTTAATAGCTCATGCTCTTCGCGTTGGTATTGGAATTACTGGGGCTATTACTGGGGTCGCTTCTGGACCGTTGCACCCCGGGGTACTATAGTAGCTACAACCGTTGGTTCGGCAGGCTGTGGAAGTTGGAGGGCTATCCTCTCCTTCCTCTTTCTGGGAGCGATGGCCTGGTTACTCAGTGCAATTCTTGTCAGTCCCGCATTCTGCGCTGAAGCATTCCTGGCACTATCATACTGATACGCAGGGTCTAGGGGGCTTTTGTCTTCGTGGAAATTCGTGAGGGTCGCGAGACACACAGAACAAGGTAAACGTTGCTGCTATACCTGGATTCGTTGAACTGCTTTGCTAACGACTAATAGTGCAATGAAAGAAAAACTTATGCGCAAGAAGAATCATTTAGCCGATCCGGAAAACCAGCACTGATGCTGAAGCAAGGATTGAGTGGCGAGAGGATGTGTTGGATAAACTAAAGCTTGGGAAATTGCTACTAAGCTAAATCCTGTGATTACTCGTTCTTGCTCCGCGAGATGTGATCTCAGTCAGATGCGTGTCGTGGGACTTCAAGTGCTTGTAATTAGAACTATCGTTCGCCATACGCTTCCCTGCTCTCTTCTTTCGATCGACGTACCTTGCTTCAACTGCAGGAGCGATCTATTCCATGTTTTCGTTCGCGCAAATTAAAACAGAGCCCTATTAGCTAATCCACAATATCTTTCTCTATCAGTGGCATTCATAGGTGGAGTTGAAGTCCAGCCCGCAGCTGCACGTATACTTGTTTAACTATTGACGCTGACATCTTTGTAAGCTGTAGACCCTGCCAAGAGAGCTGTCGACAGAGTTTAAATCACGTAATATACCCTGCGAAACGTCGCGCTCCTCCCAGGTGCATCGCGCTTCTGACTTTATTCCTAGCTCTCCAGAAATTCAAGCACTATAACATGGAATACCTCGTAGGAGCGTGGACCGCACCTTATTCCATTATTGATGTTTAATGAGGAACGTCAAGTTTAACTACAAGGTCCTCCGGATGATCAATGCAGTTAAGTTTAGTTACATCCGCACAGCTCAGCCTGTGCTTCAACCGTTGCGAAACTAGTTATCCATGACAGCTCGTATGCGGAACGCGGAGCTCGAAGCCGCGATCGAAGATTTAGTCGCCTTAGTGGCTTTAGGGCGCATGCAGCCACATGCAGTGGAATGCTCTAGCGTTGTTCCTAGCTACACCATAAAGATGCGGGGTAGTCGAGGATCAGCAGAGTAAATCGTTGTACGGAAATGATCCAACCTGGATGAAGAGAGGAATACGCCGTAATTTCGCAAAGGGCACTGAATGGCAAATCTACCCAAGATGGCAGTCAATTTCCAAATAATTTGCCTAATTGATAGCATCTATAATTCGCTCGTGCTTTGTTTGACACGCGTTACAACTGACTTCTCTTCTGTTCCAGGGTCTTCGCTATCTAAGAAGACAATCTAAGTTCTCATGACATCAAAATACCTATACATATTGTCACTTGATATTCAACAATCAACAATCGACATCAGGGCAGATATTTCAATGGTAAACAACCAGAGACGCTATGACATTCGACAGAAGCGCAAAGTATTGTCTCAAAAAGATGCTTGGCCAATTATATTCTTAGGGGACTCTACTTGAGGTCCGAAAAATCCAGTCTTCGATGTAAAAAAGTGGGTTGCATGTTCTTAATACAGCAAACGACGATAATTAGAAGCACAGATAAGCATCTCTTATATTCAAAATCGTCAATGCTTCAGGGTTTGAGTATGTGAAAGAAGTTTAAGAGTAAGCGACTGCTGCTGTAATATTGTAGGCATCTCGAATCTACAGACTTTAGAAAGAGAACGCTCCAAGAAGAATCCATTACAACATAAATCGCCAGCTACAGTTAGGGAAATTTTGTCAGTGTTAGGAAGCCCTGGTACTGTTTTTATCACTGTTGAAGATAATGGGATGGGATTTGAGTAGTCTTACTTTGGGGAAGTGCCCCTGTTTGCAATATAATGGCAAAGCCCTTCACCCCCCGACAGGTTTGATACTGACGCATTGTTGGTTAGAAATTCTACAACGAGAAACTTTGAAAATTTTAAAGGAGAAGTAAGTATCCAAAGAGTCGGACACCCGCCTCCCAAGTCGTATAACGAGGCAAACTAGAATTCGCGGCTGCTTGACGCATTCCGCAAATCGCATCATTGGGAGAATGAAAGAAGAGCAAATTTAAACAAATGATTACTGTAGCGATCGTGATATCTAGGTTGACATATCTTCATGGTCTTAAAGTAGGATATGATCGTGTTCGAAGAGTTTCTGGTAGCCAGAGACTCACGACGTACAATCCGTCACCGACTTAAATCTAGTGCGTTAGTATTTCGGAGATGATTTTAGTGAGAGTATCTATAGGATGATCACAATACCTGGCCATGAAATGGTACGCGCAAGAATATTGAAATGCATCTAATTGCGTGAAAACCGGGCTCCCTTACGATGCTCATGAGAGTCTCCGGGGCCTATAAAATAACTCCACTGAACTTCCTTGCATGCAGACACACATTTAGGCGACATGACTTTACATGATGCGAACATATCCACTGCGGCGATTGAAAGACTTGGTAATCAAACGATGAATATTGCACAACAGAATGCTGACCACGATGTAGGCTATGTTATCTGACCGTCAAGCTTTCTTACAAAGAGAGGGAGACTGCTTGCTTTAGCGGCATAGGTACAAATTGCCGGAGCGTGATTAATCACTTTGAAATTCATGGAGCTAGGCTATGCAAGCTTCTGAAAAGCCTTCCAAATACCTTACAGAAATCTTGGGATGGAGAGTAGGTAATCCGGACGATCTGGATTGAGTCCACATATGGAGGACTAGCGAAACAATGATGCCGCAAAATGTAAAGAAAAATCGAAAAATGATGGAAATGGTACAGAAGCACTACCATACCTCCAAACTGCCATCATTCAAGCTACTTTCAGGCCCCAGTTTACATTCAGATCGGGTACACAAGTCTCCGCATCTTCTAGCTTATAGACCTCACACCGTCTCTCTGGGTCAATCAGATACTACTATTGGTCCGTCACTGAACCAAGTAGAAGTTTCATTGGCTTCTCGTTCTATCAATCCCAACATTCCGTACAAGGAGTTCAAAATATAATATTCAGCATATTCATAATTGCAGCTATTTCAAGTACCACTTGTCAACAGGAAGGACTATCTCACGCCTAGTGGAAGGTATCAACCAAGAAGGCATTAAACATCGCACATTAAGCCCCCCATATGTCTGAAGTAGACGAGAACACTAGATTACGCAGGAAATCGGGTTTGGCGACTGTAACACCAGTCCCTTTAGCTGAGATAGCATTTACAGATAATTGAAACGCTTCTCTGTTGCGATCTATTCCTAAATTGGGCCTACATAGTACTGCCTGTGGTTGGGGACTGCGCTGACTCATCAAAAGCGTGTTTCTTTCTTCGCGGAGGTGGGACGATTCCGTGCATGACAAACACGGCGGCTCGCTCTCCAACCACGTTAGCGGGGTTTAAGGCGGCAAGGAACATACCACCTGTGGGGCATGGGGAATATCAGCTAGATTATAACATGTGAAGGTGGTATGTTGGTACGGCCAATAAAAATAGATCTAACATTGTAGACATCTTAGCCCTCATATGTCGATGCCATATTGGGTCGGAAATATACGCGCTCAAAAACCCTGAAACATGATCGCCTTAATATTCCCGAACAGGTTTGTGAGTTAAGCTGCGCATGACCTTGCTACTCATATGGCGCTGATCAGGCCCAGACCAGACGCGCTACCAAACCAGTAGTAACTCGTACGCTAGTAAAGGCTCGATGGACATATCAACAGAATTGGGCGAGTTTTTTTCGTTCAATCACTACCATCATATTCGACACATAGTTGATCCGCGCCACCCAACTGAATATTCATATAACCTGTACTAAACAGTGCCAGAGGAACTCTTTCGGCTTCGTTAAAAAGTTGGAGATGGAGGTCGGCCACTAATGGGTTAAGATCATGTCGCAGGCATTCGATAAAGATCACTGGCAAGCTTCAATTGAGACACACTGGCCTCCTGGTCAACAATCGACGAAATTATCTGTAAAAAGCATGGCGAGGACGGTGTTAAAAGAGAAGTCTTTAGAATTTGGAAATGGTATCCACCTCAACATTGCCTTGATCGAACCCATAATTTTTCTCCAAGGTTTCGAGCAAAGACCTACATCGGAGCGAAGCACAGCGGTGCTCCGTGGATCGTTGCACTTGCGAGTCATAAGGCCTACAAAGATAAAAACAGTGACACTGAGGTTTCATGGCAAGGCCGTGACAAAATGGCCCCAGGGTAATTGTCCCACAGCCCAAATGTGTACGTACGCTAACGTAGCGAAGGTATTCCTCCTAACAAGATCAAATTCGAGGAGATAAACATCATCATGAAAAATGCATGGCCGTTTTTCAACGCGCAGTCCCTGGCAGCAGCAGCAGAAGTCGGTGCTGATCATGATGAGCTTGCCAAGATCTTTCCCGGAAGTGTGACAACTCAACAGGGTCTGACCGTCAACTCGAGTAACAGCTCCTCCAAGAATCTAGGCTCTAAAAGAGCAGTTCAGCTATTACTGCTAGCCAACTCTTTGTGGAACGTTATTAAGGGCGATACTTCAACCAATCTGCCTTCGTTTGCACGGACGGCGTACGTTATGTTTCCCCCTGGCGATTACATGTATGATTTCGAATTGCCCTTGGAAAGCAATCTTCCTGAAACTATTGACCTCAAATCGGGCTCTGTAAAGTATGAGTTGGAGGCGATTGTTGAGCGTGCGGGAGTTTTCTCCACTAATCTTGTTCAGTCCAAGGAAGTCACTCTTATCCGCACCCCAGCTCAAGGCGCATTGGAACAAGTCGAACCGATTGTAGTGAACCGGACTTTGAGGGAACGGGTGAAACTGAATGTCACCATTTCTGGCAAGTCCTTTCCACTCGGCGCACAAGTCCCCATTTCGATCAACCTCACGCCACTAGTGAAGACCCAGCTCCAATGGATCAAAGTTTTTGTGACAGAACATGTTGAATATTTCTGTTCAAATAAACGAGTTCACCGCATAGAGCCAGTTCGAAAGATACTGCTATTTGAGAAGCGAGCAGATACCCTGCCAGCGAGTAGCGTCTCCGGCAGCGTCTCCGATAGCGTCATAAAAACTGTTCGTGGCGGAGGTGCTACATCTTACCCAAACGAAGCTGCCTCAGGGATGGAAATGCAGGGACTTACAGACATCTCCGGTAACTTTAGTGGAGATTATATCATTGGAACGAAAGTGATGGAATTCCTGGTCCCACTCCCTAGCTGCCACAACATGAAGCACGATGGGGAGGCTTTAAAGTTGCACTCTGATACCACATTCCAGAATATTCTGGTACATCACTGGATAAAGGTAAATAGACTACTCAAAGTTGCGCCCATTTGTTTAACGTGATGGCAGATCGTCATACGACTTTCGATGGTTGATCGAGCCGATTCGAACAAAAAACGACTATTCGAGATTTCAGTTGATTCGCCATTTCGTATCCTATCCCACCAGGTGACTGAGGCTATCACCACACTACCGTCATATTCAGCACCGAAACCCGTTTATGGCACGTGCATGCCTGAATGTGATTGCTCTAAAGCTCTGGGAGTTTGCTGTGAGACCTGTTTCCACTTTGTTTCAACCTCGGAGACGCCGAACTGGCTTCAAGAAGACTCGACTGCTACTCCTTTTAGTCCAGGACTAGCAAGCTCTCGATATCCACAGCAGCTGCACATCGACAGTCCCGTTGAATCCTACTTTCCTCGACCTACTTACCTTTTTAGAGTACTGTCGTTTGATCCCCCACCTTTTGAGGATGCAGGCCCACCACTGTCACCGGAGGCACCCCCTCCGCTTTACAAACCACTACCTCGCTGAAATAACAGCTTTCAGGGCACTACACCAGATTCTCTGATGAATACAGATATAGTGAAGGCAAATGAAGCGGAATCAAATGCTCAAAGGCTAACCTTAGTTTGGGTAGCCTAATTAACCGTGGGAGCAGAAATAAAAGAAGAACACAAATTCATTAATAGAGCAAACAGTCTATGTGAAGACATTTTCAATTAGCATCGTGGGTCCACACAGAAAGTACTAAAGTTTAGAGAGATTATCGTTCGAGTTCTTAGGACAGCCCTTAATGCCATCAGATAAATATTGTGCGCTGAATAGCCAGAAAGAAAGGCAAAGAGGACGGTACATATTCCTACTTAGAGTTTCTATTTTCATACACCGCTCATTTGTGAGCACTCACGAAGCACCCATGCAGCTTTAGAAAGAGCTGGAGGCTTTCCTCACAAGATATGAGCATTAATTATCATCACTCTCCTAACTACTACTCCTAGTTCTTACTAACTATAATCTGGCATGCAATATCTTATTGAAGAACTTTGCACTACGGTCTGGACTCATCTGTTCACGATTAAGCATCATATATCAAATCGTAAAGAGTAGTTCTCTAGCACTACCTCCAATACCCTCCGTGAATCAACAATCCTATCGTGTATCGTCTTTTTGTTGTAGTACAAAGTATATATCTGTACGAACACAAAACTCGGCAATCAGGCGTATTAAAAAAACAGGACTTCATTAGAGCACTAACTAACGTTTGCTGGTACACGAAGCCTTGTGGACGATTATAAGGCAAGAGAGAGCACTTGTGGGCGAGGGACAGCGTTCCAGCGAATCAACACCCATTAATACTTTAAGCGAAGTCGTACGAGGTTCAATCTTGCTCAAATCAAGCAAGAATAAAGACATATGTCTGACGACGTGGGCGGCTTCCCACTACATCTCTTTGAGCAATGCCAGTCGGCGAAGTTTCTTTGTGAGCAGTACATTGGTGCACCATTTACATGTGATAAATAAAGCCACCCCCTAGCCCCGTGTGTTTGAATTTCGAACCGACACTCAACAGCGATCGACGATCTGCTGCAAAGTCATGCGCGTCGATAAGCGAAGCGGGGAAACGGCAGCACCCGCACGAAAAGTGCTGATGATCAGGCCATGCCAAGCCCTGCTAGGCGAGAGTTCTGAAGCGTGTAAAAAGTGGAGCCTCGTCGTGCAACCGGGTGTTCGACTTCAATATCTGATGATGTTGGTGATGTGGAGTCTAGACCATGAATAAGACCCAAGACCTGGCAGAAGTAGCTCAATGGGATAAGCAAGCCACTCGCGAAATAGTCTCGGCACGGTGGATGGTTTTTCAAGAGCTATAAGCGCTAGCCGATTGCTACAACCGAGTACTTGCTGTCTTGAGGATGAAGCTGTTCACCGGCTGCTCCAGGAGTCGTCGCTCGCATGACTGTCAGTCTGCATTGTCTAGGATGCCCAAGCCTGTGCAGTATGTGGATGCTGAGTGTAAGAGCAGGAGGCACTTGATAGCTTCGAAACTAGGTGGAATCAGGTGAGCAAAAGATCTGAAAATTATATATAGCACGATTGGAATGATCTAAAAATCCGAAATAATAGTTAAAAATGAGTATTCCTTAGCTGTAAGAGAAGTAGTAATTGTGTGTAGTTTGTTGCAAGTCATTTGATGCTTAATCAAGATACCGTAAATAGGGTTTATGTAGTTTAAAAAAACCAAAGAAAGGATAACAAAAAGAGCGTAAAAATTAATGAAACAGTACCCTCTGCCCTTCTTGGGCAACCGCTGGTTTCGATAGCGTGAGAGGGTGCAAATGGAGGAGGGGCCGTCGAGTTCACCGTTCCATTCCAACAATATCTCTGAAAACACTGATCGCAAACTGCAGGTGGCTGGACTCCGTTCCTCTCAAAACTCCTCGACAGCATCGCGCACCCAATGCAGCTTGGCCAGTCCTTGTCTAGCGTCCCATTTCCTCTTGTAGCCACATTGTAGCCATTCTGAATGATTGAATTTCGCTCCGTATCATTGGTTGTCATCTGGAACGTTGAGATGTTTGAGTTGTAGGTAACGGGGTGGTTTGGAATGTATACAATAAGTGGGCTGAGCTTGGTCAGGTTCTTAGTATCGCAACCAAAGAATGTAGGCTGTGAATTGAGGCCCAGATTGACAAACGTATTTTGATCTGGGATTGATGGAAATGGGACAGTAGTTCTTGTTTTGAGCAGTGATCGTTGATATGTCGCCACCAGTGCAGTTCCATTTGGCCAATATGCTCCAGGGGCGCCAGTGTCTGCCGAAGCATCTATAGTAAATATTATATCTATTTGGCGGAGTGGTTGAAGTAGTGGATAGAAAGGAATGTTCTGCAGGTCTTCGCCCCCATCAACAAGAGATAGCGTTCTACTGTTGGCATTCGAGTTATTCTCTTCCTTGTATTGATAGAAAGGATTCACCCAGTTCGATACATCGTTATTCTCCGTCCCAATTTCCTCTAGCGTTTTGGTAAGGTAATCTTGCACTCGAGGTGGAATATCAGTCTTGTTAATTTGCAAGTATGCCTGATTGAAAAGTGAAGACGAGGTACCAACCACGAAGCCGGCGTTATCGAAGCCTGAAACACATTTCTCGGTATCGACCAGAATGCCCGCTCGGAAATTCGAACCAACGTAGTGAATTGGTGCAAATGCAGCTGTCGGTTGGTCGAATGTGCCAAACTCCCATGGGTTCATCTCATATGACGTTGAGTTTGATGAAATGAGAAGCTGATTGGGTGCTCGCTCCAGCGCCAAAACAATGGGCAAAGGTGCTGATGCGGACTGAAAGTCCCGATCCTGTGCTATGCCTGAGAATGTGTACTCTTCGCCCCTAGTTAATACTCGTCTGTACAATTGGGCTTAAGGACTTACCTGGACCACCGTCTGATGCATTAAATAACTGGAATGACAGTCCCCTTCCCCATAAGTCTGTGATAGTAGTATTGAAGCCAGCTGCGTCTTTATTATTCACTTCATCCATTATAGTTGTATAATAGCTCGGGAAGGATAGTGTGGCAGGACCTGGACGTATTAGGACGTTTACCCATTTCAAAGGTCCCTACTAACCTTTGATAATTGAATTATCCAATTGCCACAAAGACTCGGTATCGTTTGGATCCATCCTGAAAATCTCCTGTACTGGCTTGAGTTTTGGGATGTATAGACTTCCAACCAGCCAACTCCCACCTGACAGGCCAGATAGGTACGTAGATGCTTGCAAAAGGCCACCAATATTGCCAGGCAAAGTTGAGTTCTGCGTCTGGTTATCGAAAGCCGAAATCACGCCAGCTCCGTGCATCAACGCTCTGTATCCACCTCCTGATACTGCGATTGCAATATTCGGCATTGCGGAGATGTTCTGCTTCATACTTTCAATATAGGCATCGGCATCGAAATCACTGATATTTGCACGAGCAAGGAAGTCACGAATCGCCCAGACAGTATTCGCCCGTCTCTTCTCTAACCACTCTGTCTCCTCAAGGCTGAGAGATGTCGCATTTCGAACGGTAGGTCGGGGATTCGAACAATCATTAGATTGTGGGGCATAGCTATTGGAGGTGTCATTCCCCTCTCGCTTGGTGAACGTTCCTACCCCGTTTGGTGATTGGAAGCTTGTAGTTGAGGATACTGGAGGGACGATTAGCTTATATATGTTTCTTGAGAGAGTATGTTGTTACAGACTTCTGGCGCTCGCAAAAGCCGCAAACAAGGCGAGCACATAGAGTAATATTAAAGAAAACCATACTCTTCTAAGGTTAAGTAACGCTTTCTTCACCATCATATTTGTTGTTGGAATATGTGATGCGTTATGACGCGTTTTTTTAATCGCTGTGAATTGTGATCAGATTTTGAAGGCAGTAGGGTTGTAATTAGTTTAATAAAGCTCTGATATCGTGTTTGAATTCGGTGGAGAACCGAGGATTGCTTCAAACCTGCTGGTAACCTCCCTTTACATGAATCTTTTACCAATCACAGCCCTATAGAGCAGTGCACTTGGAGAGCTATTACAATCTAGATGTATATTTTACTTATAAAACATAATCTTATGCAGAGCACTACTAACATTAACAGGATATACGACAAGATTTCTCGTCGAGATGCAGCGCAGAAAAGTCTTGGACGGTTAGTTGGCCCCGATTTGCTAACAAGCGCGTCCTGCATTGTTCTGTTATCGGAAGATACGCCCACCCCCTCTTTTAGTAAGCCATATGAAGAAGATAACCAGTAATCCTTTGAGGAGGTAGCCTAATTGATACATGTCTTGCGAGCTGTCATTCATCCCACAAGATCCGTCAACCAAACTTCTAAAACGCTGCCCGCATTTCATATGATAACTCCATACTTTTTTGTTTAGTGTGGAAAGTGGGTCCCCAATCTATCAACAGCGGTCGGTCGAATGCAAGGATAATCCTTGTCAATCCTGGAATAGCATTGCTTTGCCTTCCGCCCGAAAATAGTGGCGTCTGGTCGTACCGTCATAATACTCAGGAAATTATGCAGCCGATCTCAGCTGGCTGCAAGTTCGAGCAAGTTCGCATGGTTGTAGCTCATCGGAAGTTGCCGCTGCTAAGAAATCCCTTTTTTCTTGGCATTCCTAACTGAAAATGATGATTGGCTAGTCCAAAGGAGCGCTAAATGTAGCTTTTGGACTGATATCTACAGAACAAGGGAACGTGACACAATGCGGTTTAAGAGAAGCTATGGTTGCTACGCATAAGTTAATCACTGTGTTCGTGTTCATCCTCGCCCCCTGGTATCCACCATAGCACGAGGTGAACAGCCATTACAAGACTAGGAGACTGTGGAAGTAATGAGGTTAAAATTTGGTATAGTGTAAAAGCTACATTAATACTTCTGTCGGACATCCTTTAAGCCTGCTCTATGGGTCATTATTATTTTCACTTCCACACATTTAGTAAACCAGGGATATCCAGTAAGGTGACGTAAGTACAGTAATGAAGATAGCGATGGCTATGTTGTAACTTACTTCTCAAGTCAATTTACTCTAGAAATGTTCAATCGAAGCACATTAGTAGTATTTTTGAACAGAACGAATGAGGAGTTGTGTCTAGAAACCCAGACTCAGCAACTTCATCAAGGCGTATGGGCCGTGAATCAAGGGCCTCCGTTGTCCATCCTCGCCGGAGAATGTGGGTTGTGGAAGTCGAAATCGGTAGGAGCAGGAAGAGGTACAAGAGGTTGCGTTACGTACCATATTGCGGGCGATACACCTGAACAGTTGGTGTTGGTGTCATGGAAAATTCCATTCTTTGGAAAGAATAGTTACCAGGGGGACGTCCCAGCAAAGGGTTTTGAGTTAGAAGTTCAAGGGGGATCAGGGACGCATGGCACAGTCGTTTTTATCTTCCGTATGTCAAGAATTCGCACATATTCTTATGTTTGTTCATCATCAGGCTAATAAGCTCCTTTATCTAGGCAACGCAGTACGCCATGATCAATAATTGTAGAGTCAGTAGTTGCTTTATAATCAGAGCAGTGATTACTGCATGTAGCCTTTGGACACAGAGATATCTAGACCTTGGAATCTTGCAGCAGACCTCCTAAAATCCCGATACAAAACAATGGCATGCGTCAATAATAGCCTACTGTGAATGTTAGAAAGCGATTTTACGGCAATTTTTAACTAAACCTATATAACGTATTGATATGACTTGTAATAATTGCTTTATTAAGGGGCTTTAGCTTTCCCACCTAAAAAAGTCAATCAATCCCAATCCGAAATTTTTTCTATCTTGACAAACCCTTCCAGCAGTCATTAAAAATATTGGCACTGGACCCTTTATTTCTAACGATATATTAACATGAATGGGCAAGCACCGACTTTCTCTGAGCTTGTCTCTAGTGATCGTTCCTGCCATTATCCCACGATGCCAACACCATCTGCAAGAGGAGATGAACCGCTCACTGCTCGCTTAAGGTACGTGATTGCATTATTTGAGAATAAACTTTTCTTACAATATCTTGCGGATAGTCGGTGGTGGTTCGCCTCAGAAGTATGTCCACTTCTTACCGGCACACTTGGTCCATTAGCTACAGGTTTTAGTGTGTGCTCACTTACCACCGGTTGGAGCTATATCGTAGTTCAGAATCAGAATGAGACTGAAACACGCATCGTCGGAAATCCCACATGGTACGTTTGATGACTGAATCTCGATTGAACACTTTATTAAGAGTGACCGATATTATAGGTTCATCACCCTTAATGCAATCACCGTTGGCTCTGGATTCATCTCGAACGTGACGAATTTTCTTCACATCTCGAGCAAGCTCTTGTTCTTCATCTGTGCTGCTGGGCTTCTAATCCAATCTTCCATCCTCATCAGTCTGCTGACTGTCACTCGTCATGCAGCCTCGTGGCTGAAGATTTCTGAAGATTACCATTTCACGCAAGCGTATTATTATGCTACAATATCAGCGGCACTTTCTGTTAGCACACTTGTTTGCGTGTTTTCCCATGGATTTGGGCTGATTAGAAAGTACTACTCTATGCCGCCGAGAACGGGGAGCACTCGAGCTAATCTATTCCGCCAATCTATTGCGCTTATAGCGTACCTGCTCCTAGGAGCCGCGTTATATGCACAAATTGAGAACTGGTCATTCCTTGACGCAGTTTTCTGGGCGGACTTCACACTTCTCACAATTGGCCTTGGAGGGTTCTTCACGCCTAAAACCGCCCTTGGCAGAGGACTTTTGCTCCCTTACGTAATTGGTGGTATTACACTCATAGCAGTGTTTGTCATCTCTGTACGAAGGCTTCTATTAACGGGTCGAGGCCGACTCACAAACCATTGGGTTGAATTATCAAGAGAACGCCTTGAGAAGAGACTTCTAGAAATGGATGAAATGTCCATTTCTATGAATGACGAAGACGCATTCAATCTCGTCCGTCGAATCCCCTTAGATGCTGAAAGAAGATGCCGTCTGACGGCATATGCACTGTCCGTCTTCGTCATCCTTGTTTTACTACTCGGAGGGGCTTCAATCTTCAATTTAGCTGAAAAGGACGATTCATGGACTTATGGGGTGTCGCTTTATTTTACTTACGTTTCGCTATTGACCATTGGTTACGGAGATTATATACCCAATAGCGAATCTGGCAAGCCATTCTTCGTGGTCTGGAGTCTATTGTCTGTACCAGTTCTGACCATCTTTATCAACAACTCAGTGGATACGGTATATGGAACGTTTCGTGAACTAGTGCCTTTTTTCAAGCGACTGATACATCACCGCCGATGTCACAAATTGCCTGTTCTGCGCTCTCCAGAGGCTGCACGGGCGTCACTGGGGCCTGGTTTCCAAGCTAAGAAGAAAGCAGAAGGCGGAATAGTGAAAACTAAGTCGGATTTCAGAAGGGCCAATGGTTTCCCGAACTTGACACTCCCTGAACTAGGAGAACCCTCCCAGCCACAAGGAAAGACGTCGCGCAGAATATCTCGAGACCAAATTCGCCTCCATTGCTACCTTTTAGCGGAAGAACTTGGTGTGATTATTAATGATATGATGCCTGAGCCTGGGAAGAAGTATTCCTATGAAGAATGGGCATATTATATCAATTTAACGGGACGTGCGACATGGCAAAAGCGCTTTAACTTGAAAAAGCAGCAAGACAGCGAGTTAAGAGTCAGGTTCAATCATATAGTAGGGGTTTCCATCCCACTCTCTTCTCGGCGTTCAATCAATTGGGCTTCTCAGGGTACGCCTATTTTACTCCAAAACGAGTCTAAGTGGATATCGTCATGGCTTTCGAGCGAACTTGTTACATCGTTAAATGCAGTAGTACCCCCTGATCCTTGAAACTTGAAACTGTAAGCAGAATTACTATGAGAGCCATGCATTATCAAATTTTAAAATGATTCCGTTATTAGACTATGATTTGGTTATATCGTCTCAGTACCATGCAATCAACTTGTTTGAAGAAATGTGCACAATCTAGCTACACCCATCGACCCAAATCTCGTCCAAGACATTGAAAACAAGCTCTGTTCCTAGTCCTTCTCATAACTGAAATAAATTAACAGTATTGTCACTCTTCTTAAGTAAGCAAGACCCATAACATAAGCAAAACATCAAGCGCAATAATCGCAGCCGCAATACTTATAATCGCACCATGATGCTCCCGCCCCAGCGTCTCTCTTCTCGTCCGCATATTCAGAATCGGAACAGCACACAAAAAAAGTGTGAAAATTGTTCCAAGAAACACGCCAGCGTCCACGATGTCCCTCTCTTTCTTACGACGTGTTACCGTCATGAGAACCAGGATGACGTCGATCACGATGGCTGTTGCTAAGCATACAGAATAGAAACGAAATGTCGTCATTCTCGTCAGGTGTTGGTGGATCTCGAGGTAGTTGAGGTGTGAGTGTCGCTCGTGTAAGATATTTGCGTCGTGGGGAGGATCGCGGAGAGAACGGAAGAGCGTGCTGAAATAGCCTTTATTAGGAGGCGTTTGGTGGGGAAGTATGGTTCCGTAATTCGCATTGTGTGTTATTGGAGATCCAACAAGCGTATTATCATCGCCGTTCGTATAATCTTCGGTGGCAGTGAGCGATGCCTGTTCGGCTTTTTCCTGCATACCGAATAGCTTCCTTGTTCTCCTCATCCATGCTTCTATCAGCTCTTGTCTGGGAAACTTCACTGTTGCATTGGAATCCGCGTAAATGTAGTATCCTGTTTCTTCATCCTCGGGGTGGTCGTATTCGTTCCAGTAACGTTGCGCTTCGGGTTCCGTATCCACTACAATCACTGACGGATAACCTGAGTAGGATTTTCTATGCTTCTTTCGGAATGCTTGTAACGATGGCAGATCAACGAATTTTAGCGTGGAAGCTGCAGAAGACTCCCCATCACGAGATAACAAAAGGCTCGATTGTCCATCGTAAGACGTATTGGACGTTGGCGTCTGTGTAGACGAGGTTTGAGATTGCGAGCCGTCGGTACTGCTTCTCGCTTTTCGACTACGCCTCTTGACCAGTTCAGGCAACTTTCGAATATCTTTATCTAGGATAGGGATCTACGGTTCATTAGCTGTGGGATTAATAATCGGAGGCTGCGAATATTTCTCGAGTATAATGTCATCTTTCAAAGCAGGAAAAACCGTTGCAATATGTGAAGAACGTCCAAAGAATTGGAATTAGCGTACCCAGACAGGCATCGTCATGGCGTTAGACTTGCAGCATGTCCACACAGCATGCGCTTCCAATGAAAAGCCACGAACGCGTTCGACCTGGATTCATTAGCACACGCGTTGTCTAACACTCTAATACCTAACAGACCAGCTGACTTCGGTCGAGTGCCTCAATATGAGACGTTGCGTGATTGCCTTCACAACGAACTTCCAGAACGGCGTGTGGGAACTTGGTCGACTGTGACCGTCCCGTATTAGCCCAGTGAGCACCTTCTAAATCCTTATGCAGCGATTCCTTCATGTGTATGTCGCGGTCCAGAGTCGCCCATATACCCCCTGTTGGGTTGTTGTGAATACCAATGAATCTGGTGCGTTTTGATACAACACCAGCAATAGGTCTTGTAGATTCTTGCTCTGTTAGCCATTGGCGAACAGAAGAAGTGTCATCTTTGGAAGATTTATTCAATTTTCCATCCTGGCTGCTGACACGCTCAAGGCCATCTAGTTTGGAACAACGATCTGCTACATCCATGAGTGATCGCAACGACTTGCGTTCCAATTTTACTATCTTAACAGCGGTTGGCGACTGGGCATGTGCACCGGTTCCTGAGTACACGACTGCTGCTATCTTTCCATCCGCAACACACAGCACATTGCCAGCGGCCTTGAGCGCAATATTTCCCTTAGTTTCTTCGCTCGACTCTATCGTGCTCATGTTCTGTTTAATTGCAAAAGCCCCGGCATGGTCTAGAACGACAAGACCTACTTCATCTTCATTGCCGAGATAATTGTCGACGTTTGTCGCCGAAGGCCGGCGGCGACCGAGTGTTGCACAGGCAGAGCTATCTCGTATTGACGTCCTTGTGCTGCCGGTAAATAGACGCATACATTGTAGTAATAGTACCTGCACCTCAACAATATGATCAGAATGTACCCAGTACGTCGCTCTTGTTCCAAATGAGCCTAATGGAACTGTGGTTAACGACAGGTCAAAATCTAGCCCATCACCCTTTTCGAGTGTTTGGGAGATGCGCTCAGCTGACGTTTGGGCGTCAGTCTGAGTGTGGACTGGGGTTGTACAATAGGCATCAAAGATAGAGCGTAATATGCCCAGGACAGAGACATATTGTTCGAGTAAGTAGCCTATGTCCAGCTGAAAAAGACTATCCGGGCGGCTACTGATCTCTTCTTTGAAAAGACGACTAAGCCCGTTGTCATTCGTCCATCGCCTGTATTTCTTTAAGATTTTCGTGAAGCCTGCCCGCTGTACGACTTGGAATCGCGAGAGGGAGCAGATCTCCTCGCCAGCCCTCTTTTGGATTAGCCAACGGAGGTATTTATTTCAATCCACCTCGCATACCTTGTGACGTCTTCATCGAACCTTGCATGTATCTCCACCATTCTGGCGGGAACACGCCCGCCTGGCGTATAGGTAGCAAGTTTTGGTCGCAATTTTTCGAAGCTCCGGTTGATGTGCACGAGTCTGCTCTCGATCTCACAGCTCTTGCTCTGAATGAACATATTGATGCGGACGTGTTGCTCCTTCAGGACGTCGAAGAAGCGGTCTCTGAAAGCTCTCTCGGCGCTTGCAATCTGCCCTGGTATCGAAACGGCATTTCCCGAGCCCGGCGTGGTCTGGTCTTTGATAAGGTGTTTGAGATAGTCATAGTCGATGTTATCTAGGTCACAGAGCTGTTAGCTCGGGTCTTGGGGCAGGAGGCATGACGACTGTACTAACAGTGGCTCCATGCTGGTATGGACCGCTGGTGTAATGTGCTGCCGTACTTCATTCGAGCGATGGAAGGGATGAAATAGCGGTGGAAGCTTCAATTGGACGGGGTAGGGTGGTCTTTATGCCTTGCTAAACACAGACAGCGAGCAACCTGGGCGCCGTTAGATAATGAAGCGCGATAGAACATGTTTCTGATTGCTGAGTCGTAATATGCCCAGCAGAACACAATCGAGCTGAGAGGCCAACATTTTGACTGGAGACGGAGATCTTACTGAGAGTCAGTGATGGGAGAGTGATAAAAAAAGTCTATTGCTGAACGGCTGCCGTTAGTAGCCAAGCCGTTGGACAAGTGACGCAATACCACGAGACCTGGAGATGATCTTCAGGAGCGCAAGAATATGAGCAAAGAACGAAATTGCGACCACCACGTGGAAAGAGTGGGTACTAGCTGTAATAACCGTAATGTGAGGGACACTATATCGAGCTCCGGCCCATCGTACCAGCATGCTAAGCTAAAGCGACATAGCCGAGTCCACGCTACATGATATATCTGCTCTGTAGATCCGTGGCGCTGTAGCATGTGCAAGGGTCCCTGGGCGGTCCGAGGAGCTTATGTGAGCGAACGGGCCTGTGCGGGTAACCGAACCCTGCCCAAACTAGTTCTCAACAATTTCAACAGAACACAACACCACACTATGCCTATATTATCACGCCCGAAGTCTTCATAATAGAAAATGATCTATTGTACCCGCCGCTCAAGACTCCCCGCACTGAAATGCAACCAGAAACGTGCGCGTTCATTGTGAGTGCAATTGTCGTGTTGCGTAAATGGCTATGCATTTAGTCATCCGCTGGCGGACAAGATGAAGCGCCCCTGCTGCAGAAGGCTTCGTTCAAGTGTTCATTTCTCAGAACTACTGTACTTAAATAATGCAACAGTGTTGTTTTTGAAGATTCGGGCATTTTGTCAAGTTATGTCGGCCTCGTCGTCATGCACAATGAGCACCTGTGCCACAATCTATTCAAGTTCAGCGCACCTTGTCTAGGATGGTGTTGTACATATTTCCTGGGTTCCTATGCTCCTGTTATGAGTTTTCTTGTCCCCAAATCATCCTCTATAACAGTTCGCAATTAGCCTAGAGCAAAACATAGGAAGACAACAGCACGGTCAAACCCCGCGGTCAAGCCTCCTAAGACAGGCAAATTACCAACAAAACTGCCAACCTAGGAAAACAGTCTGGCAAGCAAACACATTCCAAACAGCCCCATAGGTTAGCAGCTATGGCCTGATCAAACTGCCCCTCATTGAACTGGAGGTGTATGGCCCAGTCCACTTTGCCCAAGGGGACGTCCACAAACTGAAAGTCTCCATTGTATGGCATTCATGGCTAGGATAGCACATAGTAGTTGTACGTAATCTCTGTCATCATGTTGTTAGATGCATCCGGAACAAATTCCTGTGCAGGTTCATCTGGAAGACACTATATCTCTTTTGACGCTTTTAAGTCGAGTGCGATATAGTGCTGCAGTCCCGACACCTTCGCTGCGTTCTTAGTATGTCTTATTAACGCTGAATGAATAATCTATTATAATAAAACCCCTTCTTACATTACTTACGCCTACATATTAAGCTGAAACTGAATAGGTGCCGCGGTAGGAGAAGGACAGGGCCAAGACGCTATGAGCTGTGTGTGGCCTGATTCAGCATTGTGCCTCAGCTGATCTTGACTAACTCGCATCCATTTTCGCTGAAGTCTAAAATGTTGGGGAATTATACGGCCTATCATTGCCGACAAGCTACATGCGGGCCTTGCAGCCGATCCGTCTAAATTTGTATTTGAAACATATGCAGATGTCTAATTGTATTTTAGGCTCATAGTCAATCATATTCTAAAAAGTATAAACAGTGTAAATAAATAATTGTAACTAAGCAAGGCTCTACCCTCTAAGGGGATTTTCAAACGGGATTAGGCGCTTGGCCCCACCACATAGCGAAGATAGACTTGACATACGATCCTGTCAGCTGGAACCAAGCTTTGCCTCTGCTGAATCTCTTTGTGGGCTTCGATCCACCCCACTTTTTAACCCTGAAGACGTAATATAGCGTTATTGCCATGCAAACGTTGAAGATAATATAAGCCCACACAATACCAAAATTTCGCCAACATGTACTCCACGATATGGCGGAGCGGGAGAGAAATTGGTCAGAATCTGAGAGTGGGCAATACTGGCATTGAGACGTGGCAGTCGGATTGTAAAGCTGGCCGGGTGCTTCTTCAAGATAAGGTTCGAGATAGGCGCCACAAGTCAAGCCGCTTGGGGGATTGAAAACACTGGTTTCGCTCGCCGAGCACTCGACAGGGTGACTGTGTAGACCAGCTGCCGCGATGCCGCCAACAATGTATGTCAGGGGGCTCACCCGATACATGAAGGTCCAGAATTCCGGAAGAGCGTCTGGCGGCTGGAAGACACTATGCTCATAAGCTTACTAGCCTTCCTATGGTCAATAGGTTTGCTCACCCATTAAATATCATGGTCATAGAGAAGAGGAGTGTTGCAACGGTTCCAGCGGTCTGAGCATCAGGCAATGCGGCAATGATCATGTGCGCAAATGTACTAGCAAAAGTGAAAATCTGAATACAGAAGAGCATGATGAGTACTTGACGCTCCGAAGACTGAACCCTGGTACCTGTTAGCGGAGGAAATGATGCACGCGCTGTTGCCAAGGACGCCGCACCCAAATACTGGATAATAGTAACACCCATAAACCAGGATGCTAAGAAAGATTTGGTAAGGGATTTCGACTATGATATTCGCGAAGATGAAGGCGGCCCACGAGTAAACTTTAGAAGGGCGCTCGCGAACCTGCCCGGTTCAGTCAGCTTCACAATCCTGCGAGACGTTATCTTTGATGAGTAACAGACCTCATACAGCGACCTTTGCACAACGAAGCGGGGCATTATCTAATCTAAATCAGCAATGCAAATTTCCAGTGCATTCGGTATACTGGCCTGTTGAACGAGCGAGTTGAGAACTGAGGTCAGCATGAAAATGCTAAATACAGCATTCTGCATGCCCTGGAGAGAGTAATTCGACTTGAAAAAGGAGAACCCAATGAATCTGTCGCATGTGAGCCTTGGTATAGCCGATGGAGTTTGAATGGATGCTGACAAGGCTGACACTCCACCAAGCAGGAACTTCCCCCAGATATATGAAGGTGTACGCCAGTATTGCTGGAAAACCCGAATAAGGTTATAGAGAATCTGGGAGGACAATGGCGTGGCAAACTCATCATTATCGCCGCTACCCGTGGATTCTATCCTCATGCTACTCATTTCCTCGTGGATGCTCTCCTGTTCAGCTCTGACACGTGCAAATTCTTCGCTGGTCCTCCATAATTCAGGCCAATTCTGTCCTGATGTACCGCTTGCTCCAGCTGTTACTGTGTCCAGAATATATTCGGCAGGATTCTCAGACTCACCGCAAGGTCTGGCTCCGTATCGTTCGAAGTAGTTAAGGAGTGTCTCTGAGTTAGGGCCTATGTCGCCAAAGTATACAGTTCTCCCGCCCTTAGCGAGAAATAGGAGGCGGTCAAATTCTAGGAACAGAATGGAGCTGGGTTGATGAATAGTGGCAAGGATAGCCTGCCCAGTATTGGCGAGTTTCCGGAGGAACCCCACAATGGCCCATGAGCTCTGTGAATCAAGGCCGCTCGTTGGCTCATCGAGAAAAATCAGAAGAGCTGGCTTGGCTGCTAGTTCAACCCCAATTGAGAGCAACTTTCGCTGCTCCACATTGAGACCTTCCCCAGGTACACCGACAATAGCCTCTGCGAAGTCATCCATGTCGAGCATCTTCAATCTGGTCAATACAGCACGTATTGTAGAGATGGTGAAACGCAAACCTTAATCACATCTTCCACATGATCGTGCTTCTCTTTCGTCGATATAGATTTGGGCTGTCGTAGCATTGCGCTGAAACGCAACGCCTCGCGGACTGTTGAGGTCTCAAGGTGAACATCCTGTTGCTGGACATAGCCTGTCGCGGTCAGCATCTTTGAGATTAAAAATTATCTCTTTCGCGGTATTGCATACCGGCTCTGCGTTGAAAGCTTGATGCCAATGGCTTTCCATCAACTAACATATCTCCCGTGACAACTCCAACAGAAGTACGCTGAGCAAGAACGTCAAGTAGCGTCGTCTTGCCAGCGCCCGACACTCCCATTAGCGCAGTCAGGGTACCTGGTTTGACCCATCCAGAAACATGATCTAACAATCTCCGGGGTTCATCTTTGGTGTGGATGTCATAGACAATGTCACGCCAAGTAAAAATACTCTTCTGCGGCCGGATAGGCCGATTTGTCCTCGAATGGGTGTCGTCCCGAGCGGCGCCCGCCGATAGACAATCAGGCTGGTCGTCATCACAACCAATATTTTCCGTGGTTTGCTCGATAGGCTTTGCATTATGACCTCGTAGGAAAATTAAAACTTCAGCTGTGTTCGACATGGAGGAGTTCAGCTCCGTTGCAAGCAGATAGGTTGCAAGGAAGAATATCCAGAAGGCAATCACGATCCCGAGGTTACGCCAAATGTAAGAATAACTGTAATGGAAGCTGACTTGGACATAGGCGTCGCCGGAGACAGTTGTTTGTCCTGCGACAGCACCCGAAACTGAGCAGATAAAGCTTTGTTCAGTAAAATTTGGATTCATTGGGACGAAGCTAATGCGGAGTTAGTAACATAAGTGAGCAGGAGCTGGAAAAGAAGTACTTAGCGCATGGAAATTCTCTTCCGTGAAACTCGTTTACCATGAGCGCCTCGAACGCATATGCCAAAGGATTTATCCAAGTGAGCCATTTAAACCACGGGTGCATGTATGCGCGGGGTATCGTATACCCGGTGTAGATCACAATCACCAATACCAGGACACCTGCCATGGCTTGAGCTTGCGCGATTGTCTTTGTGGACGCGGCTACTGTTCGGAACATCGCCGACATGGTGAATCTAAGCAAAACGGTGAAAAGAAAGAAAATGAAGAATTGAGAGGGCTCTGGGCGAAGGCCTGCAAGGAAGTACAGGATCAGGTTGAAGCAGGTTGCGATGAGGAGTTTGACAGGCGCATCCGATATGATGCCTGCGAGAGCTTCAGCAGAAGGGCGGCAAAATCTACTCAAAATCTTAGCATGGGACGATAATATTCTGAGACGGCGGCAGTTTAGGAGATTCGAAGGAACAAGATGGTAAGATGGGTAGGTAGCCTTACGCATAAGAAACATGTTTTTTAACAATTGGCCTCTGCTGATACAAACTGTTGATCTCCGTGACGGCAATAAGAGCATTGAGTAGGGTGGCAAAGAACAATGTTGACCCTCTTGCGAAGAAGCAGTTCGTATCGTTTGGTATTCCAAAGAAAACAGAGCCAACGACAAGCGCCATGATTATTTGACCAAGTACTACTGTCAATGTCGATGCCTTATCATTCCATAACCGCTGATATGCACGCGTGGTGCACGCTTTGATCTGCATTGGAATGCTAACAGTATACGATGATTTAGATCGCAAGTGGTGCGATTGGGCGGCTTGACGTGAGGCTCTAAATTCGTCAGCAGCAACATGATCAGACATTTCACCCTCATGTTGCTGTATCTCTGCTAGGAGCGTTTTGTAGTCTTTTGACGCATACCAATACCTCACAAATTCTTCGGGAGTCCGAGGCACTACAGTTTCATAGCCGCGACGTGGTCGCCTCTCTTTATAATTTGTGACAGAGGTGAGGAAGTCGGCGGTAGTTTGACGTGGTGGACAGTACCAGCCCATTTCTTCGAAGTATGACTTCGCAGCTCCGGTAGGTCCAAAGTATATCTCCCGGCCTTCATAAAGAACAATAACCTTATCGAAGACTTCGTAAATTGCTTGAGACGCTTGGTAGATAGCAACAGCATGCGTGGTCCCAATGATATGAGCGCTTGTTCTTAAAGAATGAACAAACTCGAGCGCGGTTGCCGAATCAAGCCCGCGCGTACTATTGTCCCAACAACCGATCGAAGACGCTGCCAATATCATCTCAGCGATACTAACACGCTTGAGGCAGATTAGTGGACACTTAAATGAGCGAGTTTTTGAGTATTACCTTTCGTTCGCCCCCAGATACTCCCCGAACATAGTCATTGCCCACTTTGGTATTCTGTGTCTGAGTCAAGCCGCATATCGCCATCACGACTTCGGTAACTCGTTTTACATTCTCTTTCCGGGAAACGCTTAAGACGCGATTCCGTGGAGTGCGCACAGTAGCCGCAAATTCTAAGGTCTCTCTTACAGTCAGATGCGGAAAGTGTTTGTCAACTTCTGAATTGTAAACAATTTCCCCTTTGTGCTCTCGAATCATCTCCTCTTGGGTAATACCTTGTGGCCAGTAAGTACGAGGTCCTTTAGATATTTGTCATGGAAGCAATACCATTATAGACAAATTCAGAATCTTTGTTTACTTTCAACCCGTGAAGCTCGCCTGATACGGCCTTCAGGAAGGTGGAACAGCCACTGCCAGGGCGCCCCAGGACTAACAGCATCTCGCTAGGTTTTGTCACGCCGTCAAAGCCACTCAATATTGCTTTTTCTGGGTTTTTCCCCAAGTTAACATACTCGTGCAACCGGAATGGAGCCATGAGAATTGATGCAACATTCGCCTGGAAACGCGCGGTGGATCCAGAGCCAGACACAACCAGATTCTTGAACGCAAAAGAAGCCCGCCGGAATTTGACACCTGCTTTATCGGCGACGCGCACAACCGCTCTTGCCCATTTGTCAACGTCAAAATTTGGACTGCTAGGATCCAGAACAGGGTCTCTGAAATCAATGTCGTGAAGCTCAGAGGCGATGCGAGTGAGCTCCATCCGTTTTCCCGCATTGCTAGCCCTAACTGTTGCATCAGGTGATAAAGCGTTCATCTCTTTGAAATCTTGTCCTATGTCAGCCTTTGTATTCTTGTCGGAAGGATTTGAGCTTGAATCAAAGTCTGTTGGCTTGGACTTAACAATTTCGACTTTCGGTTTATGAGAAGCCATTGAACGATCCACAGAAAGTCCAGTACGAAGGAGCACTACGTTTTCAACTGCTAATGCCGAAAGAGTTTAGATATAGCAAGTGTTTTTGTGCGCAGCAATTATCCTGTGTGCGTGAAGTAAAAATAGCTCCTAAAGGCCCGGGATTGTCCTGTTGGAAACGAAATGATGTTAGTTCGCCATTTTCCATAAGACGGCTGAGCAATGAACCCTGAATCTCCAATAGGAGTGGCAAAGTTGCCATCGCTCCTTTTCGAGGAGTCTGAAAGAACACCCACTCAACACAGGCTGGCATCATACCGCTTGCAGCGATTGAGGGGATAACCTAGCTGAGTCTACCCCGCTTCGCGACTCGCGATATCAGCTTTGCTTTTCGTTAATCCCTGTTGAGTAAGGCCATTGGTCCAAATATTACAGCTAATAGCGGACGGGCTTCGCTGATATCAAATATCGTGCAGTCGGATCCTTTCGGATTCGCGGCAGGGAAGTCGGGCTGCGTGGCGGCGCCCAGTGCCAAGCGGGTTAGCGAGCACACCATACTGTGGTGAACCGAAGCGCATGTTCAGGGGTCCGCATTTACAGTCAGGAGACTCTGGTTCGTTAGTGTAAGCCACTGACGCCCCCATCATGATTGCAAGCACCAACTTTGGAGCACCACAACAATACGTAGGCTGGGTCAAATCCGGTAAGCAATTCAAATTAATCTAATCTCTTAGTATTTTATTTGGTAACTTTGGGTATGCTCTACTAGGAGTCTGTCAGCCATACAGCGGATGAGCCGACAGATCGGTGAGTCTGGTAGGGCAGCCCATACTTCCCCAGCCCCATTTCAAACTGATCCCAGTCATCCTCAGACTTGCCCAAATAGTCACACTCTGGGTGGAGATCATGGAACTTGCTTTTTTTTTAACTATAGGGCATACGGAGGACAGTAGCTTACGCTAACAATTAGCCAAAAAGATGTCTTTGTTCCCTTTGCACATCATCAGCGAAGATACTAGCCGCATACAGGGTAGAATCTTTCCCTGTCCTTAATCTGCAACCGTTGGCGCTTGACCGAAACTGATGTTCGGAACGTCTCCCACTTTCTGGCCCCACCCTGGCGTTTCCATGAGAGGACACAGAATTATACTTGCACCGGCGGAGATGGAAACAACTTTCACCAGCACCACCGGCACAGCTGGTTAACGATCTCGCAGTCGGAAAAGGCAGTCCAAAAATGCCACAACGCAGAGATGGATGGCCTGTGAGCTCGAACGCAAAGATAATTGGTTGTCTCCTAATATTACACGAAGTTTACTTTTTAAGGTATATGAAGACCTTAGTATACTAATAGGTTATTGTTCTCTAGTAATAGTAAAAGTTTAGCTTAAGGACTGGAGTAGTAGAAGTATAATAGATAAGCTCAATACTGGAGTATACTAAATAAGGTCCTTGAGAAAACCTTTAGATAATCCTAGTTGTAAGACTATCAAGACCCTGGATAGAGAGAAATGCTTGAAGTACCTACTAACTTAAAGAGTAACTAAGTCTTTATAAACTTTAATATCTACTAAATTATACAAGGTATTATTTTAGTCTAGATACGAAGTCAGTATTTACTTAATTAATTACTTATAGGCTGTTGCTCCTCCCCATGTGTTTCTTTCAAAGGAAGTGAATGCCTGAAGTCTGCGTTGTGGACGAGCTGTTTGGCCATTGTCGGTGGTGCTGACTCCGGGTTCATCGGTCGGCGCGTCTCGACGCGTCGGCATCTGATCTGGCCGGTGAGGTGGATGCTCTTGCAGGAAGACGTTGTATTCTGGCAGAGATGTCTGTCTTTCCATCAGAGTCTGTGTGCCGTATGTCTGTGTGTACTCTTCCATGGACAGATGTGCACCAGGCGAGGGATAGCTGGCGTATACTGGTCGTGATGAAGTGGGTGAATGTCTAGATGTGGCTCGTAAAACTTCATTCTCAGTCCGGGCACGCTGGAGGGCAAGTTTCAGTCGCTTGTTGTCAGATTGAAGCGATTGTGTGCTGTTTTCTAGGGCTGAAAGTTTGGCCTCCAGCTCGCGTACATGGCGCTCTTTTCGCGCACGAAAGGCACGTTGGCTACACGAGGATCAATACGTACATCAAAGGTCAAAGGGAACAAAGCATACATACGCTGCCCGGTTCTGTGCCTTCCTTTTGCTCTGAGCAGGCATGAGGCTTTCCTCTTCGCTGCTGCTGCGAGTCCCGCTCGTCCGGTCCTCTAGCCCCCCTCCAAGCCCCGAGTCTACGCTGCCAACAGGCATGGGTGTATGTACTTCAGCGGTTTCGGATGAGCCCTGCTGTGGAGTTTGCAGGTTGTTATATACAAAAGCATTATACGACGTTGGGAACAAGGCTTGGTCAAGAGGTTCCTGTAGTGACAAGATTAGTCATATTTATGTTGATTACCGGTAGACCGAATACGGGGCAGCGTGAGAACAGAGCACATTTAGTAGAGAACGTACAACGCTGTGTGTCGTGTCTGCATCGACTCTAGCATGTGAAAAGCTGTTCGATTGCATGCACATAAAGTGGTGATAGGACTGCTGGGGCGCGCCGAAGTAAGTGTAGTTCATGGTGTGTTCGATATTGCTGGCTAACGAGATGTAGCGGCTTCACTTAAAACAGGAATACTTAGTCCTAGCTACACTGTACTACTTCTGATAGAGAATATATTGTAAATGCTAAACTGTGCTAGGGTGGGTGACGTCAGCTATTTAACACTGCCACTAGCTCAAGATTTATTGAGTGAGTAGGTAGTGGTTAAGCTTTGCTGCGCACCTTCAGACCCACTGTTACGAGCTGAACCTAAATAGGGTCGACCAGAAAGCCATGCAGGCGTTCGCGCGTGCTCATCTCTGATCCAAGCGAACGGCTTGGGGCCGCCGGGCTCCTTAGAAGGTGGCATTGGCACACGCGCAGATCGTATCCTGATGGCGAAACCATTGCGTTGTCAAGCCGCGTCTCCTCTACGGCACAACAGCGCCGACATGACTCGAGATGACAAGGGGATCAAACGCGGTTTAGTAACCTCTACATAACTGCGGAGAAAACGGTTCTCAACGAATATCTGCACAAGATCAAAATAGCGAGGACTGCGTCATGCGAATGCAGAGCAGTGGATTCGGTAGCGCCTTATCTTCTCTTGCAGAAGATGGCAGAGGCAAAGAGTAGAACTGAAGCAGTAGCATAGCGGACGGTTTGAAGACCTGTCGTACGCGCTGTGTGACTATTCGAGCAGAAAAGGAGGAGGATATAATGTCAACGACCGAATGAACCAGTGGAAAGCCAGTGTGGAGGCAATTAGATCTACGATCGAGTTCGCAATGGACACGGGACAGCCCCGGAGACACCCATGTGCTGAGACTAGATCTAGACTCGCCCTCCATCCAGCTTGTTATGTGTACGGTATTGTCTTATTCCTTTTTCCTTCTTTTCATTGGTCTAGCATGATGTTGGAGGATATTCCTGCGAAGGTATATCCGGAAGTTACTACATCTGTTGTGACACTTTGAAGCGCTTGCGATATAATCGTTCAGCCCGGGTCTGCAACACTTTTATTGATTGGGACTGTAATACTCCGCTTCGTGTACTTCTGGAAAAGAAGGGGAATGCATTTTAAGGTACGTTGCTTACCTAATTAAAGGAGCTGGCTTGGGAAGTTTTGATCGAGCGTAAAATGCTTATCCCTGGAGGAGCCAAGGAGAACGATGTCTAGCCAGAGTGTTCCTAACTAGGGGTACTATTCAGCTTACATCTTTCCAGCTTTGCGTGGTTTTCGCAGTACATCCCTTTGTTGCATTCCTAGAACGTCTTATTGACGCTGAAACGGATATTCTACCATGATAATATCCCTCTACATTTCTTACACTTGCGTGCAAGCAAAAGCTGAGTAAGTACTACGGTAGAGAAAGGACGGGGCCTAGATGCTACTGTATGAGATATGTGTAACATAATTTAGCGTTATTTATCAGCTGACCTTGGCTAATGCGCATCCCTTTTGCTGAACTCTAAATTGTTGGGGATGATGTGGCCTATTATTGTAGATGGGCCACATGCGAACCTTGCAGCAGCTCTTCCACATTTGCATGTGAAACAAGATCATGTGAGATTATATTTTGCGCTCATGTTTGGCGACGGTCGCCGATTTAGTCAGTTTCCCACACGAGTGACTGTCAGTGTTCCTGTTGGTGCCCTCGTTGAGAGCCCAGTCTGGGCGAGATATGGCCTCTGGAGCTTTCTTCTATATAGACCGAGTTTGTAGCACAAAGTAGCTTCTCACTCCCGCCGCTCTCTCGTTACTTCATCAAACTCCCAATTCAATCTGCGACTATGGGCACCAGCACTAAAGTATTATCTGTTATCCTTCGCCTTAGCGAACTCTGTAGCTCTGCCGTAGTTGTAGCCCTACTTAGCCGCTTTTTTTACGTACTACGCCTCGCACCAGATAGATCTGCAGAGGGCCGCCTAATATACGCTGAGGTCATCTCTTGTTTAGAGATTTTCTCTTCAATTATCCTTAGCGTCCCTCTTAAATACTCCTTCCACGCCTGGCCCCTTGATGCTACATTTTTCGTCTACTCTATAGTGGCATTTAGGCTTCTAGCTAATATAAGTATTAGCTAAAAAGAACTAAAGTTACTAACATAATCTGTGTACACAGCTTAACAGCTCTTGCTCCTCGTACTAGTATTAGAACTACTGGGGCTATTACTAGGGTCGGTTCTAGGCCGTTACACCTCGCGTGACTATAACAGTTAACACCGTCAGATCTGCTGGATGTAGAACATAGAGGGCCATTCTTGCCATTCTTTTTATGGGAGCAATAGCGTGGCTATTAAGTGCATTCCTTGTAAGCTTGCCTTTAATACATTTAAGCTCTAGTTACTAATCTCGAGTGTAGGGAGTTTTTATCTTCACTAACATTCGTGCGGATCGTGCGACGCATAGATTAAGGTGAGAAGGCTCTTTCTTTATACTAACATTTTCCGATTAACACCAGGCAGCCATATTAAGAAAATAATGTTACGGGAGAAACGCACAAATGTCGAAAACAATACAACTAACACTAGTAATCTAAAATAAAGATAGACAGAAATTGCCTCGCGCGTTGTGCATAGCCTAGAGTGTGCAAGGCAGATAGGAACGGATCCCCTAACAGTAGCATCTCCTCTAAATCGTGCCTAGCAGTAATAATAAAATTAGTAACTTAGGTTCTTTCTATATCAGCATAGTTTTCTCTCTTTACGATACGCTGAATACGACCTTTGCACTTAGTATGCATGCATGTTCATACAAGTACGTAGGAGAAGCAATTTAGCCACCAATGTTTGCAATTTTTCTAAAGCCCTACATCCATCTGTAGGTCTAGGTCTAGTTCTAGTTGAAGTAGGTCTCTTATACAATCATTGCGATAAAAGTCTAGTCGCATAGCAAAATCTGGCCACAACCACCATTTCCAAGAGAATCTTGAAAGTAGTAAAGCACTACACAATCTTGCGTTGTGTAGAATAGGCCAAGGCATACTAGCTTAGGGTAGTTGCTCCACAACGTAATTACTCTACAACCATATATTCAAAATTCGATGAGATTTAGCAAGAAGATAGATTAGATAGATCTACAATAACTCCTGGTGTAGCCTTGAATACGGCAATTACTACATGTTGGTGGTGCTCTTGTACATGCACCAGCAATCTCTCCTTGGTCACCCGGTTGGACACTACTTTTCAGCTATTGTGACCAGCGCCTGACCTTCCTGAGCCTATAACACACTTCCAGTGGTTATATATATTCTCTTCGCCTGTCTCTCTTCTGTTCTGTCTCTGGCGTTGGTTTGAAGCCCCGAGTTAGTATTCTGCGCTGCTAAGAGAGACGACATAGCCAGTTAACAATCTTTGAAAATTTGAGCGAGAGCCTGACTTATAGGGCTCTGGACTGGCTGTTGATGATTTCACGTACGGCCCAAGCCTAGACTCAAGTTGATCAACCGTATGAGCAGTGTGAGGAATGGATGGATCTGAAATGGATGTGCTTGGAAAAGCCATCCAAATCTCGGTTATCCAGATGCGGAATGGATATCCACATCCATCTATTTCAAGGCGTCTGTCACGGGACTGTCCTGTGATACTTGAGTAACACCACGCTATTGCCTAGCCCTTTTGTACCACGGTAAATTGCCTACTTAGGATGGCGCGTAAACGCGCTCTGTCCTAATTAGGGTCTATCTTTCTGCATCCTACATCTCTGCCACCTCTACTTCATGCAACACCCTGATTATGATATACTAATCCTAGCTACTGCAACATATCTGAATAGAGTATGTTGTACCTTATTATACTGCCTCACACAGAAGCCTTAAGTCTGCTATATCTAACAGATCTGTAACAGCGTCCGCACACGATTTTACCTCTACTATTACTTAGCTATCGCCTCTACAGCTCTACTATTATATTTAATATTATATTTAATATATATAGGGGTTTAGGGGTTATTATATTCTATTATGCTATTACTATATTTATAAATATTGCTGCAGGCCAATAGATTCTTCTATATTTAACTTTCTAACTATCTATTATATAGGTAGTTCTGTATTATAAAGAAAGTGTAGTAAGCTTATCTTAAGTATCTCTTAATACTGTTATTACTAACGTCGTCCTTAGCGTTATTACTAGACGTTACTTCTAATACTACTTTAGATACCCTAAGTTACCTAAGGGAGCTAATAAATTCGCGTATAGGTAACGCTATTCTAGATAAAGAATTAAAATTTAAGTATAATTATATTAACTAGTCTTAACTTCCTAGCTTTAGTATTCTAATTTTAATGCGTATAGCTAGACTTAACTTACCTATATAGAAATTTAGCGTACTAACTAAACATACCCTAACTAGTGCCCGCTAGTAGCTATATATTTACTACTATACTTCTAATAAAGTTTTATAAGTATGTTACGCTTATTATTATAAGGTTAATAGCAGAAGTATAAATATAATTAAATATATCTGCTAAGTTTATAGTAAAACTTAGACTAGAGATAGGGAAATTTTCCTCTTAAGAAGAAGGGGGGTGCTAGTGCTAGCGGACCTAGATACTAATAAGTTCTAAGAGTAGGAGATCTTAAATGCGCTAGCTTTAGCCTTTAATAAAGCTATCTTCTAAAAGCTTCTGATTTAATAGATTATCTATAATAATATGTTATTTTAGTAGGTTAATAGCGAGCTATTTTATAATCTTCTTACTTATCTATCACCTTATACAAAAGATATAATACCTAGCAGAAAGACTGTTAAAGACTAGATTATAAAAAGCTATAACACTTATAAGGCTAAAATTAAATAGGAGTTACAGGAATCTATAACTAAAATCTATATATCTTTTAACTTTTAGACTTCTAGTAACTACCTCTTACTTAATAGTATTATTACTTACTTTATTAATACAGAATTTTAGTTAAAAATAATCCTACTAGTAACTCCTAAGTAAACTAACTCGCATGCGGGTATAGATATTATAGAGTAAGTTATTTCTATAATTAAGGACTTTAGTATTTAAGATAAGCTTAGCTATTTTATCCTTAATAATACTTTAAACAATAATTTAGTAATAAAAATAATTAGAGGATAATTTAGTTTTAATCCTAACAAACGTTGCCTGCGCTACGTAGGCTATATTATTAACCTTATTACCTACTATCTCTTATTTAGCTTTAATAAGAACCTCTTTAAATTTAAAGGCTTAGTGCTAGTAAATCTAAAAGAGGAATTAAATTAGTAGAGGTAAACAGGACCTATTAGTAAGGCTTATAATCTAATTATTTAGATATACGTAAGCCTATAAAGATAAAAATAATAGTATTATACCTAATTTAAATACTTTAAATCTATTATTAATTTAACTAAGTAGTATATAATTAAAATATAAGAGCTCTATAGAAGTAATAATACCTGCTAGAATAGTATCTATAATAAGATAAAGACGCTTCTTAAGCTATAAGCCCCTTTTAAGGACTTCTTAATATCTAAGTACTAACGTATTAGAAAAGAGAAGTCTAAAAGACACTAGACTTAGGATAAAAATTATTCCTAAAATACTATTCTAAGAGATATACTTAATATAGAAGACTAGGATATCTTAATCTAGTATTAAAAACTTTTAGAGCTTTATTAGCTTATAATAGTAGATCTCTAAGGCTAGCTAGGAGATAGCAAATCTTATAGGATTAGTAAAGTTTAATTTAATCTTAAATTTATTATTAAGGAACTTACAGCCGTATATAATTATTATAAACATGCTTTACTAGCTATAACTAAAGGCTAATAGCATTTTGCTGCGCAGATTAAGCTTACTCTAGATAAAGCTAAAGAGTACTACGTAAAACTTAGCGATTTACTAGTATATCTTATAGTAGCTATACTACATCCTGCCTATACCTAGAGAGTTATTAAGTCTTAATAGGTAAATAGGAAGTTATAGATTACGACTAGTAGAAAGGCAGTTAAATTACTATAGAATTCTACCTATAAGTAACTACCTATCTTAGATACTATATTACTAGTAAAAAAGGTAATAACACATGAACTAGACACGCTAGAAATATTTTATAATTGCGTAAAAAGCTTAGCTAAGGCACGAAGTAAAGTCTAGAAAGTAGCTATCCTAGATAAGTTTAAGCGATATAGTAACTAAGAGCTAACTAACCTTAGACTTCTACTTAAATAGTAGCGAACTATTAGCAGTAATAAATACCCGCATCTAGCTTAAATAGCGTTTAATATTCTCTTAACTCTAGTAATAAGTAATAAGCCTGAGCGTGTATTTAGCTGATTAGGGCTTATAATTACAACCTAACGTAATTATCTTAAACAGCCTACGATATAAGCAGCTCAGTGTTTATATTCTTAGGATAAGGTAAACATTATTACGCTTAAATAAACTAAAATATAACCTATATAGTAGTAAAAAAAATTAGTGACGTTATCTTGTATAAGTAATTTCGGATGTTTCCGGAAATTTTTCCAACATCCATCCAAGCCCTAGTTGGCAAATGGATGCGCTTCCATATCTATCCATTCCTCACACTGCGTATGAGGCGTCTCCACTGTCCATGTCGCTGTTTAACGTACCTCTGCTCGTTTATACGGCGTTCTGATAACGATGATACTGCCCAAGATATGTTCTGGAATATATGGATAATTCCAGGGGCCTTCAATCCACTCCGGATGGTCTCTTCAGTGAATCCATAATGGGGTGCGTGTCGTTGGGTGTACAGGAACTCTTTCTTATTAACGTGGAAGATTGCTTGATGAACAGGCTCTGCAATCTCATCTCCGTATGCCCGGTTAAGAGGAGAAAGGCAGCTGACATTAAGTGGCTGGAGGAAATGGTCATGCAGAGGCTGATAACCTTTTTCTCCGTATTCTGTACAGAGCTGATCGAACCAGGTGTAGCGTGCGTACTATGCCCATCCATGATCAAGAGAATGTACGCTCCTATTGTTAAGGACAGAGTATGTTTGTTAAAGCGCTACAGCTAACCAAAGCCAAGCTGATCAGTTGTCCAGCCACTATCGCTTACTCCGAGTGCCCAGTCTTCAGCAGTCCTTGATACCAGCCAGCTTGGTGGAGCTTTCCAGACAGAACCAAGAACGGTGGTGGACTCCAACCAGACGTATTGATACACTCGATCACCGTATCCTAATCTCTGTTTCCTGGCTGTACAGAAATTGCCTGGCTAATAGTGTCAGAGCTTTGGACAACTTTTGACGCTGCAGCTACGCCCATCATGAACCCAGGGAGAAAGACAGAGCGATACGCCTTTCCTCATTCTAGTCCAAGCACAGCTCCTTCTCTCTGATGTTACCTGCATGGTTGAATATCTTTGAGCAACGAAGCAGTTAAAAAGCGGAGTGCGATATTGCATACTAGCTGTTGGTATTAATGGTTATTCATGCCTTCAAACACGGATGAACGGATCCGTTTCCGATATGGGGATCACAGAGTGGTTTGTGAAGAAACTTCTACAGACGATCAACACCCTCTACCCCCTATTCCAGACTTGCTGGTCCTGAGCGAAGAGGGAATGCTAGTCCTTTGGGTATACTTAGTATGCTAGAGCTATTATTCTCGCGTTCTTAAAGAGTCACAAGGTACTCGCTCTTCACTTTAAGCGCTTACTTAATATATGCCATAGCATAATTAGTATACTTCTTATTATCTTACAGATTATAGCTTTCTTCGTACAACTTTACCATTATATACGTCTATATATAATAAGGTAAATAGAGAATAAGTAAGTTATGAGCCTCCTGTAGGTTAATTTTAGTTTAATAGGCTTTTTACAGATTGACCTACTATTTTTACTCTATTTATTAATCTAGAAATATTAGAACATGTTTAACAAAACAGTAGGCAATTTTTAAGTAGTGTATATAATTTGGCGTAGTGCTGTACATCAATTAAGTTAAGACACTGATTTATAGGAGTAAAAGATACTTAACCTATTCTAAATATGCATTAGACTTAGCCTCACCCTCTTCTAGGTAAGCAGCTCTAATTATCTTCTTAACTGTCTTATAAATTTACTTTTAACATTTGTAGTACGGTTTTATATGCATTAATAATAGAATGCTCTCAGAAAACCCTCTAAATACTCTATCCTAAGTATATAGAGGTCAGTTCTAATACCTTTACTCCCAGTTCAACTAAATAATCTCTATAGGTACACAGAACAGTAATTAAGCTGCACGTCTAAGGCCTATCTGCTTATCGCATCCTGATTCCTTAATATAGAAGAGCTAGTGCCAGCGGGAGGCTAACAGTTACTTGGAAGACATTGCGGAGATTAATACTGCGTTTGTTAGTTATGCGTTAAATACTTCTCTTCGTCTAGTTTATAGATGCCAGAGCTCTACAAATCCTAGATAAAGACACGTGAATGTTGAAATAGCCGTACAGGAACACAGCTATCTTTTCTTAGTACAGTGCAGGCGTCTTAATCAATTATTCGCAAATAGCATCAGGCCATAGATGGAGTGATGCTTCATCGTCGATTAGCGCTGTCAGCGGGTGCTCTTGCCCTGCTAAAGAATTGAAGCTTAGCAGCTATGTTACGAACCGTGTGATCACCGCAACCAGCGACTTTAGCCATCTCAGACTATGTTAAGGACCCGTCTAGTAGCGTATCGCGTATCAGTTCATCTTTATATACTGCTATATTTAGTACCATGGTACAGTAACCAGCGTGTGGCTATGTAAGAGTGGCGGATACGTCTATTAGAAGGATCGGCCTTAGAGGCTCTGTCAATATCTACAGCCCAACATCTAAGCACAGCCTTATGTCAGGGCCAGCAAGCGCGCCACACTCCAAAGCTCTCCCTTCTTCAGCTGTTCCATCTAGGAGTAACCTTATAATATAGTAGCTGTAGGATATATAAGAATAAAGAGCGTGTAACATAGACATTGTGCTGAAACAATACCGCCCCTGCACTTTCTATTCTATGCAGCTGTTGTCTTTTATAGTATAATAACAAGCTACTTCGCCTGTAGCAATCAAGCTAACATATACAAGGCCAGTTACCAATTCGCTTGCTAAGAGCGGTGCTCTTATAGGTTATAGCCCAATGTTGCAGGCTCCAGAAAATAGGAGGTATTGGCAAAGCCATAGACGTAATAACAGAACAACACAGTGGCAAGAGGGAATATATTTAGACACTCCGCATCCGACCAACCAAGCTTCTACTTAGCATCAGCGAAAATATAACGGCCGTACCATTCGTAATTTTATTAATCAATTAATTTTGTCGTAGAAACGATTACTTATCATCTTAACAATACTTATATGTTAGCCAACACGGTTAGCTCCTCACGTGCTCTGTTATATAAGCATCCACAGGGTATATAGTTCCCTTGTGTCTCATTTGATAGGAATCAACCTAGTTCCTCCTGCCTGCTGCCCACCAACAGTTATGAGCCCGGTTTGCACCTCCTAAGCTACGCAACTCTGCACGAATATAGCTTTAGACGTGTAACTGATAACAACTACGTTCACCTTTACCCGTTGTGTCTATTGACAGCTAGGTCAGCGTCAAAGACCTATATAGTCGACAAGTGTCGCTATTTAACCAGAACTGTTGCTCTCCGCATAGAGATCAGTTTGGTGATTGATCACTGAGATCACGATGTCGTACAACGACGCAGGAGTCACACGAGTGACTGTTTTACTGGATAAACCAGCCGACTGGGAGTCGTGGTTCCAGCTACGACGAGAGAAAGCTGTCGTAGATGGCATTTGGAAGTACCACGACATCTCAAAACCAAAGGATGAGCTACCAAAGCTTAGAGAACCAACTAGACCGTTACCTAGCGATATACGGCCAGGAGCGACAGAGATCAGCCAGCTAGACGCAGCTGAAAAGGCATTATACAGTAATCTCCTTCAAGACTAGAGATACGAAAGAGCAGAGTATATGAAACTCAAGCAGAAGGATGGTGAGCTCCTTCTTAACATCAGCCGTACGATTGCTGCTCGACACCTTTACCTTATTAGCGGAAAAGATAAGGCGTACGATCGACTGGTCACTCTCAAGAAGCAGTTTGCGCTAACAGCTGCCTCACGAAGCAGAGAGCTGACTGTTAAATATCGAGCTCTGCAGGACAGTCCTCAGAGTCGAGATCTTGAGCAATGGCTTGACGACTGGATTCACATTACCAACCAAGGCGGGGAGGCAGGTCTCCCTGAAACAACAGGTTATCGAGCTCAAGAGGATTTCCTGACATCTATCAGGACGATTGCCCCTGAATGGGCAGCATCGTCGCACCATGACCTCATCAAAAAGGAGACCTTAGACAAGACGAATGAGATTCAACCTCTAGCAGACTATATAGCTCAGTTCAGGGTCTATTATCGACGAATTGGGCCTAGTACAACGTCGCTTAGCACGTTTGCAACACTCGGTGTTTCAAACAGAACAGACCAGAAGAACCAGAAGGACCAGAAGGAGCAGAGATCATCAAAATCAGCTCATAAGCCAGAATGTCTCTGCGGAGGTATGCATTGGTATAGAGAGTGCTGGTACCTGTTTCCAGATCATCCAAAGAGACCAGAGAGCTTTCGACCTATTAAAGCTGTACAGGATAGAATAGCTGAGGCCTTGAAGAACCCAGAGCAGGTTAAAAGGATCAACAAGCTCCTCGCTCGTCACGGCAAGAAAATCAAGGGCGTAGATGAGCTAATAAGCCTTGACGGTGGAAAGGAGAGCCAAGGGGGCAGTTTTGCGACCTACAGCTCCTTCTCCGTCACCCAGGTGCAACCAAAAACGCTGCCAACGATCATTAATTGATGGATCCTTGACCCAGGCTCAAACATCCATATATGTAATTCAAGGAGGTTTGGCTGGCGAGAGACAAGGCAGGCGACAGCTCAGGAAACAGTGCTTGCAGGAGACTCAAGTCTAGCAATACAGGCCTGGGGAGAGGTTGTGTTCAAAGTCAATCGACCGTCTGGAATAAGTCAGATTAAGCTAACTAATGTGGCCCTTATAGAAGGCTTCTTTACAAACGTTGTAAGCCTCTCAAGATGCCGAGAAATAGGCATTCAGTTCGACTCAGGACGAGATGTCATATACAAGCAGCATCCGTCAAACGTCACATGCCTACTCAGGTATAGAGAAGGACACTGGATCGTTGATGCTGACGAGAACGATCGTCCAGCACTGAGTAGCTTCGCAACAGCTCTTCGAGGAGCGTACAAGGTCTCACGGGAAGATCGACGTCCAATTGCCGCATCTCATGTTGAAGCTTATGAGATGTTTGCACACGCGAGCAAGGAGGCAATTGATTACTTAAATGCGAACGTACGAGGAATCAACCTTGAGCAAGGAGCTCGAGCACTACAGCTGCGAGAATGCGAGACCTGCATTGAGTCAAAGTCGACAGCTCAGGTCAGCAGGCGTTAATCAGACGATCGAGCTACAAGGCCTTTCTATAGGATTGTAGTTGATCTCGTACAGCTGATCCTAACAGGAGAAACGTGCTATAACGGAGATCGTTACCTCCTGCATGCTGTATGCGAGTTCTTAAGGTGGCATGAGGCGACGACTCTTACTAATAAAACACTACCTGTCGTGATAGCAGCGTTGCGAGCGCTGATAAATAAGATTGAACGCCAGCATGGACATACTGTCGTTGTCCTTAAGGTTGACGGCGATCGCGGGTACGGCTTACAGCTCTATGAGATTGCGAGGCAGGCTGGCCTTAAGGTTGAGCTTCGAGCCCCTGACACGCCTGAACAGCTAGGAGCCGCAGAGCAAGCAGGGAACGTGATCATGACAAGAGCAAGATCACTTCGAATCAAGGCAGGACTGCCAAAGTCGCTGTCAAATGAGCTAGCAGTTACAGCAGCTCGAATCGTCAATGTCACTCCTACCAAGTCAATCGCATGGAAGACGCCATATGAGCTAGTCTATGGCAGGCAGCCTTCAGTTGCCCACTTCTCACAGATAGGCTGCAAAGCCTATGTCCTGAATAAGAAGCTGAAGAAAGCAGATAAGCTTGAGTCTCGTACATTCATAGGATACCTCACAGGGTACGACTTAACGAATATCTTCCGCATCTGGCTGCTAAAGAAGAGCCAGGTGATACGCGTAAGAGACGTGATATTTTAGAAGAACAGCCTTTTCAACGACTACAAGAAACCCGAGAGAGAAGCTATCGTACGAGAAGATATTGACTATCTCAACATACCTCAGGTACAGGAGATAGAGGCTGATCAAGAGATACTGCAGAACCAGAGGCATCAGCTCAACGATGAGACAGCTCGTTCTACAGAGATAGCTGAAAATAATATGGTGGCAGAGTTCCATAAGGACTGGGGCTTTCTACCAACACCAGAACTATTAGATTGTGGTACTGCACCACCTTAACAGGAGGCAGGCGACGATGGAGAATTAGGCCGAGCTACAGAGCTGGTAGAACAAGTTAGTGCTGAAGATTAAGGCACTGAGGAACAGGTTTAAGAACAGCTGCTTGATGAGCTGCAGACACATTATGAGGATGACACGTCTACAGTCACAAGTAGACTAGACGGACCAAGTAGGCCAGATGGACCACTTAGGCCAGCTGCAACAGGCAGGCGAGGCTGACCACGAAAGCTACCATCTGAGTGGCCTAGAGGATGGAGCAATACAGACGACTATGTACCAGATCGTCAGCAGAACAATGCACCAAAGATGGCTGATCCTGCTGTTGGAAGTAGTAGCAACATTGTAGAAGGGAAGAGAGCTAGGAGGCTAGCTAACCAGGCCCTAGCTACATACTACAGAGTATTCGCAGTAGCATTGAATCTAACAGCTCCTTTGAAGCTCGCAGGTGAGATACCTAGGTCAAGGCTACATCGTGACTAACTGCCAGAGCCGCCAAAGCGATGGAAGGAAGTGAAGGATCATCCATTCAGTGCTGAGTTTAGAGAGGCAGCACGAGCAGAGCTTGACAGCTGCTGGTTAAAAGATTGCTTTAAGCGTACGGAGGTTACTGCAACGATAGTAGATGCTGAGGTTCTACCCCTAATGTGGGTGTTCTCATACAAGTTTAATAAAGACGGGTACCTATACAAGTTTAAGGCGCGTATATGCGTACGAGGAGACCTGCAGGAGGTATGGGGTGAGACGTATGCTGCAACGTTAGCTATTAAGGTCTTTCGATCTCTTGTAGCATTAGCAGCAGCATTTAACCTGAAGATGTTTCAGTTTGACGCCCTAAACGCCTTTCTTAACGCTCGACTACTACGCAAGATATACTATTGTACGCCTGAAGGGTTTACAGACGAGTTTAGCAAGCTTCTTAAGCTTTAGCGAGCGCTCTATAGCCTTAAGGAAGCACCACTGCTGTGGTACTAGGAGCTCTTATCAACCTTAAAGAAGCTTGGGTTGAGGCCTGTGCCAGGAGCACCGTGCCTATACACGAACGACTGTCTGATCGTCTTTTTCTATGTGGACGATATCGTCGTCCTCGTCCATCCGCTCAATATGAGCTACTACCAGACGTTCAAGCAACAGATGCTTAGAACGTACGAGATCCGTGAGCTAGGCGAGCTGAAGTGGTTCCTTGGCATCCGTGTAATCCGCGAGGAGCTTACTCAATTAATCTACCTAGCACAGGACTCATTTATTGATAAGATCGCAGCGAAATTCGAGCTTAAGGGGAACACAAGATACCCAGATGTGCTACTAAGGGACAACGTCCTCCTGCCTTCGACGGAGGAACTAAGTGCTGCTCGAACACAAAAGTATCAGCAACTAGTTGGCTTACTGGCGTATATCTTAACCTCGACGCGACCAGACGTCGCGAGAGCGCACTTAATCCTTGCACGCCACCTACAGAATCTAGGGCAAAAGCACCTGCACGCTGCCAACCATGTGTGGAGATACCTAATAGGCACAAAGCACCTAGCTATTCGAGCGTCAGGGGACATCTAGCACAGCATAACTAGCATCACATTACTAGCTCAGCAGGAGCTAGGCTAAGAACCTCTCTTTTATGGTGCATCAGATGCGGCCTTCGCAGATGAGCCTGAAACTCGCCGAAGCTCTCAAGGCTACATCTTTAAACTATATGGACTGCCTATCGACTGGAAGGCAACAGTCCAACGATCAGTTACAAAATTGACTACTGAGGCTGAGCTGCTATCTCTATCCCTTGCAGGATTAGAGATGGAATGGTGGCAACGCTTCTTTTAAGCTATTTAATTTGACCCTGAGTTTACACCAGCACTGTGGTGTGATAACCAGCAGACTGTCTTAATCGTGACAAAGGCAGTTGACAAGCTTCAGACGAAGCTGAAGCATGTGGACGTACATTATTATTGGTTACGTCAGGAGGTAGCAGAAGGCAGACTGCAGGTAGACTGGAAGGCTACTACAGAGATGCCAGCTGACGGCCTTACAAAGATCCTTAGTCGACAGAAGCACGCTGACTTCGTACGCCAGCTAGGACTAAGTGACCTATCAAGGATTCGAGAGGAATCAGAGAGTACTGCTCTCAGTCTGCAGGACCTGGGGGGGTGGTACTACCAACTACAGTAGAGGCAGACGCTTGAGGACACTCATTTACAGCTTTCGTTGCTCTTCATTCACTCAAGCTGGGGGGGTGTGTTAGCCAACACGGTTAGCTCCTCACGTGCTCTGTTATATAAGCATCCACAGGGTATATAGTTCCCTTGTGTCTCATTTGATAGGAATCAACCTAGTTCCTCCTGCCTGCTGCCCACCAACATTATATGATGCTCACCACCCCTTATTTTACAACTTAATTACCTTAAAATACTAAGCGCGTAGAAAACCTATTGTTTATTGCACATCCAAAAAATATGAAGCCGCTTTTTTTTAACAACACAAATATGATGTCGAAACCAGAGAAATGGCTTCACCTCCTCGACAATCTTCCAAAAGATTATCCCGAGGACCAGACTGTCATTATGGTCAACCTTCTTCGTTGGAATGAACAAGCAAAGTATCCAGCGGGAAGCTCTCACACGCCCTGTAGCGGTCAGGAGGCATGGATTGTGAGATACGCCCAGGAGTTCAATCGAATTGCAGGGCTTTATGGCGGCTTGCAAGTTGTATACTTAGGAGTAGGGGGTACGAAGGTTGTTGGTGAGGAGAATGAGCACTGGGATGCGGTCGCATTAGTGAAATATCCGAACATTAAGGTATTTCGAGATGCTATTGGAAGCGCAGAATATTATGACACAGCAATTGTACACCGCGACGCTGCTCTCGCCGATTGGAAGTTGATTGCTACAACAGAAGTAAATATTGAAGCCTTTTCTTAGGCAACTTTGATAGGACTTAGGTTTGGGTGGGGGTGGTGTGGTTTACATCTGGCGGTGGTCAATAATCTGTGTTAGAGTTAGCGCCTCCAGTCTCGCTCGGTTCTAATCTTATTTTTAGTCCAAAGTGAAATAGAGGTTTGTGTTTTGTATCCTAGAGCGTTTACTGTTACAAATGGTTGTGCTGTTCTATTAGCGCGGACTGCCCAGTGTTATATGCTTCCTTATGCCTTTAATTCCTGCAATCGTGCGTATTTGTTATCTCAAAAGCTCTTTTATGGAACAACACTCTAATTAGTATACTGCGTACTGCTTCCCCTTATTTAACATGCGTCAAAATCGAGGCCCCTATTGACATCCACCGCGGCACGCTGTTTCCAGTCTCTAACGCACTGTTTCCTATCTTTTTGCCACGGTGTTGTTACCACTTGAACACCATCCTCTTCGTCTATGCATTCATGTTCACATTTTTTTTCTCGTGCTCGATTCCTTGCAGCTTTTTAGAGAACCCAAAACGAGAAATGAGCTTTGTTTAGCATTGCTGCAGGACTTTGTTAGCATTCAGAAGGCTGTCGAGTGGGTAGCCATGTGCTGCTTATTATTGACGACTGCAAGAGCCATAACTAGCTTGTCTTCCACGATCTCTGTGAGGGTAACGAGACCCTCGCCTTGCATGCGTTCATTTGTCGTACATTTTGCAGGTGCTTAACGTGGCTTTTTTGCCCGCTGAAACAGCGGGCACACGTGAGAAGGATAGGGGCCTTGGCAACGAGCCACATCAACTGCGTTGACAAGAGGCGTTTCTGGCTCCCTTTAGGCTGGTGTTTAAGGGCTCACTTTCAAAAGGGGACATCCTATTAAGTTTTCGGGCGGCTGGCATAGTAACGCACAGTCCAGAGGTGGTGCTATCAAAGCTTAAAGTAAGCCCCACACGTGAACTCCACCTGCACTGGGGCCTATAGCCTGGCTGCCTTAAACACTCAGCAAGGCCTGCAAAATGGAGACCTAAATAACGCTAATCTTAAAGCGGAGTCCTAATTGTAAGAGCTCCCTGCCCAATTCTACTATTAATATATGTTTGGATGTTGAAAAGCGTTTGACTTTAAAGGTCTTACAAACATTAGGTAAAACTTAAATAGCCAGTCTTAGGTAGAAGATACGGCTGCATCTGAGCGTAACAAACGCAAAAGGAAGCGATGCTAGAAAGGATAGGCCTTACTAAAAGTGGCAGACAACACAGTCGCTTAACAGGAGGCTTAGCTTGAGGTAGAGAGGTGTGTGGAGAGGCCCGCACATGTGTAAATGAAGGAGGTATAAAGCACTGTGAACTTCGTGGGAAGGTAGGGTTTAAAAAGCTCACGTGTGAGAAATGCACAGAAAGAGCAGAAGATTAATTTCAGCTACTCTATGCTACAATAGCTAGTTACAGTGTTGATTTGCCCTAGTGCAATGTCACAAAGCGTGGTGAGGCGCGCAGTCCACTTTTGGTTCACATTAGCAACTCTGCCTGGAAGTGCCTCTACAACTGCTCCTTTTCGGACGTAACGGCTTCCGAAGAACTGTACGTGCGAGAGCGGTCAAACTTAGAATTTTATCTTGCCGATGATGACTAATCACTATCGAGAATCGGTAGCGGCCTATGATTGGATGATGTCTCCCTTTTGTGCACGGAGGAAATACGTTCGAGTGGAATGTAAAAATACAGCGTTGTGTGTCTTGCTTCGAGGACTATGTCCAAGCTCATTGACAGGAGCCCCCAAGACAAGATTACTAATGCAATTCATCCTTGTTGGATTCCAAGGCCATGCCTGGCCTGCGACAGATGAGTATTCAAGAAGTTGCCGAATGTGGTTAAGCAGGCAGCGGTCAAAATTAGCCCCGACTGCAATCGGGCGAATAAATTCGCCGCGCTGCCCCTAGAAAGATTACTAAACCACGCACACCTCGTCAACGAGCACGACGTGGGGCATTGCGAGGGCAGGGAGCGTTATTTCATGTTGGTATATATCTCACAGAGCTGCGCGTGCAAGCGGAGAATCCCCATTCAAGTGAAACCAAATTACGCCCTTCAAACGCCTTTTAAGTTGTACAAAGCTTATCGACCACTTCCATTTTGACGCACACAATCACAACGATGACATCAACGTCCAAGCGCTCAATCCTCATCACGGGGTAAGTAGAGTTCCTTGTAGATCATTGTTAAAATGATCGGGTCCTGATTAACTTTCGAATCATAGCTGCTCACCTGGTGGGGTGGGCCACTCACTCGCCCTTCAATTTGCGAAACAAGGCTTGCACGTCTATGCAACCGCTCGGTCAACAAAGCAGCTTGTAGGCCTTGAATCGAAAGGCATCGAGGTATTTCCGCTCGATGTAACAAGCGCAGAGAGCATTGCTGCACTAAAGGTGGAAATTTCGAAGCGGACCGGAGGAAAGTTAGACATGCTTTTCAACAACGCTGGTACAAGTATGTGTTCACAGAAACGACCATACCCGCTCGCAGCATTCTAATAAATTGACAGTGTACGAGGCCCCAGCCATTGAGGCCGATTCTGTCCGTGTTCGTCAAATGTACGACGCCAACGTTTTTGGCTTATTTGACATGGTAACGGCCTTTGCCCCTCTCCTCCTGGCCTCTGTGGCTGAATCACAACCCCCACCCGTTATAATCAACACATCTTCAGTCCTCGGTCGTCTGCCGTACCCCTTCTCCGCGGCTTATAATGCATCTAAAGCGGCTGTCGCTTCTTACTCTGATACACTCCGGATCGAGCTTGCGCCTCTTGGCATCAAAGTAGTCACAATATTCATGGGCGAAGTGGCAACTAAACTGATGTCCCCTGACAGTATCTCATTTGGTCTGGACAGTCTCTACGTTGATGTTGAAGCGGATGTGCAAAAAAGAAGCCAATTGCATGCACAGAAGAGTATGCAACCCGAGGACTTTGCACACCAAATTGTCCATCAAATCCTTTCCAATCCTGCGATTGGGAAAAATGAATTTGTATGGAAGGGAACAAATTCCTTGTTAATATGGTTACTTAATGCTGTGGGATGGAGGAAGATCTTCGACGGGACAGTTGAGTCCTCGGCAGGGCTAGACAAGACAGAGAAAAAGAAAGCTATTTTCGAGAAGGGACAGCAAAGAGTAAAGCAAGAGTGAATGATTTGGTAAGCACTACTATATTGTCAGCCATGTAGCTGAGCGGGAACGCTTGATATGCGAAGTTCGTTTCGTCACCGTCCTGCTACATGGAATGCCTGGTTAACTAGTTGCCGACGGAGTTGTTACTGGCTGTACTTAAATGTATGTTGAACTTGTACTATATAATATTAATATCCTTCAAATGGCACTTTATTCCTTCCCGGCGTTCCACCACGCATAGGCCCCTAGAGAAGTATGTGGGTGTGTCGTTTATATCAGGAATAGTTCTAGTGAGGCATGCAGTTATCTGAACTCTTGTCAAAACAATTGCAGGGCTATCTGAATTCTAACAATGCCAAGATAAAAACAACAAGGTACCGTGTTAGAGAATTGTGGCTCGGCCGCAACTACGAGTACGAGTTGTTGAACGAAAATTATTATGAGCTATTTGCGACAGTTGTTGGCTCACATCACAGCGCGTTGTTCTGCTCACATAGCGCTGGGTGGCTAATCCTAACGAAACTAACGCCTACAAGCCGGTGTTCATTGCACACTCTGTTCTGTTGGTAGCGTATCGAACGGAACGTAGACAATCCATTCAAAAATGACTTTGACTGGTTGAATCGAAAGGCGTAGTGGGCGTGGCGATCCAATCATATGCGGTAGTGTTGTGTCAGCCATCCCCTCCTATATCGTTAGTTAGCAAGCCCCTGATAATATGAGGTTTCGAACTCACTCTTTCTCCCGTCTATCTCTACAGCTTCGCGGTGTTTTAATCTGAGCCCAATTTGCAGGGTGCGTTTGACTTCAGTACGATAAGCTTTGAGTCTCAGGAATCCATTTGGTACCCGAATATGAATGCAGCATGTGCTGGATATCATTGCTGCCATCACCAAAACCAGCGTCACCAACAGACATTAGCGGAGCCTCTATAACTGTCTTAGATGCAACTTCGACGTTATTGGAGGTCTCAACTCTTACTGACGTGCCCACCTTCGACTCAGATCCAAGCAAGAAAGTACGACTCGGCGAACCAAATCAGCTCGAGCAATTGAAGTTCGACTATGATGAAGTCGATCGGTATGGATTGTCTAACCACACGATACCGCTTCAGCAATTGACGGGCGTCCTGCGGTCGTGAATTGGGAAATATGGCGGCCAACTTAGAAGACGGAGACGGGCTCATGATGGAAGCTCTGTATGGAAAGTCACAAAGTGCTGGTAGGCGATTGTTAAGAAAATGTTCTACTATGTATTACAAACGTCGCAATGCTAGGACTGGTTCTTCATCTGTAGACTATGGGTTACTATGCAGGTAAAGATGGCAACACCAACAGCAGATAGACTAGCTCGGCGTAAGTGCAGGTCATGAAACTACTAAGAAGGTTAGACAAAGAAAAGAAGTTTGCGCAGATCTGAAGTGGGGCACTGCGACTTCTATGGATGTACTGCAGTTCAGGTCTTTAATCTGTTCTAATGTACGTCAGAATAAAAGGAGCCAGCGACCTCTAGAGTATAAGTAATGAGATAGCGAAGGTCTTAATGTGACGAATAAGTGAAGTCTTTCCTTCTGCTATATTGGGACAGGAAAAGTAGCATAGTCAATTGTTTTCGAATAGACAGCGTTCGCCTGGATCTACAATAACTGCTCACAAGACTAACGTGTTTTACCAGTCAGTGGGCAAAACCAGTCAGCAGGCCATCCCGTCAAAATCAGCTTTGTAGGCTTTTGACATTTAATACTGAAAAATAGCATCTATGATTAGAATAAGCCTATCTTTTCTAAAAGTTAATTGAGGCTATTAGCATGGTGTTATGATTGATTGAAAAAAATCTTGGCGGTGATTTTGGTGAGGATGCCCAATGACTGGTTTTGCCCACTGAGCGGTGGAACACGTTATTACGCTATAGTATGTATCTCTTTAATCATAATCTTAGTCAAAATTAAACAGATTATTCTGGTATTAGTCATGGACCTCACTATTTGAATTTTACTTTTTTACGAAAAGTGCTAAAATTCCAAGCCAGCTCATTTTGTGCTTTCGGGCCAATTTTTTGTTGCAGTGCCGCCGCACAGTAAGCAACTTATGCCTAATCCCATAATGATACATATATGGAACCTTTCCTGCTATCTTTAAACTAACAAACACCACTTTCGAATCATCTCCACTACAATCAAGCTCTAATCTCCCATAGCTACTAAACCCATTACGTCAGCAGAGCCTATCATAGATACGTCAGTCTATCCTCATTTGCAAACTAAATTCTTCGCTACACCTGCTGAGAGTCATTATGCAATCTATGCCTACCTTATTCCTAGTTGCCTTCAGCTCTCTCTTAATAAGAAGAGCTTTGGTTATTACCATGCTTAAAGCGCGTCAGAGATGGCGACCCTGATTTATTTAATCGGCGAATAAATAGTGACTGTTCCACAAGAATCCCTCATGCATCAGAACCTACCTACGTGTATCGATTGCGATCTTCATAGGGCTCGCACTGGCAATATGAAGAGAACCGTACCTAGAATTTTGATCACGCCGGGATGCCACTTCTTCTCGTGTGCCAGCGGATATAATTAACGAAAAGCTACCATAGCCAGCAGGCTAATAGGCCTGCAAGTTCATTGATTTCGAGGAAACGATGATTGAGATTACCGTCATCCAGATAAATGATTTAGATTCGTTTAGTCTCGAGCCTGGCCAATCCCTCAACATGAATTCTCTTGGGCTACGTTCTCCCAAACATTAAGGAACTAGATGTCAGCCTGAGGCTTCCTTTGGCGGCATATGAAGCGCTACAAAACATCCGCCTTTGTCGAACCACCACTCATTTCGGCATGGACGTAAATGCCACGTACTATTGAACTCTTAAGCAAATTAGGAAGACTTCGTATCCGTGTAGATCAAGACGAACCTTGCTCCTGGTCGATGGCCAAAGAGCGTGCTGTCTTATCTCCGCTTGCATCGCTCAGCGCCCACCTGGATGTTTCAATCCATCTTCCCAAGCCTCATCCTAAGTGAAAAAGACTAGACTGGCATTTTACTGAAGACCGCTTACAGCTATCACTAGTACATCGGACGCATCGTCAAAGGCATCATGTCAAAGAATGCAATGACGGCGGCCTCTCTGTAATGCAAAAGCCAGATTTTCCAATCTCTTACGAGTTTACTGAATGGGACATGACTATAGAACGAGTAGAAGAAAATGAGAGGATGGAATGAAAGGCTGGAGAGGACCCACTTTAAGATCTATGGGACAAAGAGCCAACGGGACATTCGTGGCGATCGCGGAGACGTGCACGAAAACGTCGGAATTGAGATCCACAGCAATTTCGAAGATTTCTAGTTTGATAGGAAGACTCATGTAATATGTCAGCTGCAATGGATCCATATTTCCGCCTTACACATCCGTGCAGATTTACATCCATGGCATGGGCTCTTGCTGTTCTTCTACAAGTATTAAATCGATCGTAGGCTGCCTAAGCGATTTCGCAACGTATAGCTCGAGTCAGCGTGGATAACCGTTATCGCGCTGTATATTGTGAATTTTGCTAAGGAAAGAAGGTGATAAAATGCAAAAGGAGGACTATGCTGTGAATGTGTGGTATCCGTTGTTCGGTGGTACGTGCTTCGCTAGCGCATTCGAGGCTGGGTCAGCAGAAAGTGATCCCATCGAAATCGCACATCACATCATCAGTTTTCCATCGCAAACATCATGGCAGAGCATCCATCCTTCACACTTGCGGGCCTATGTAACTCTTCTCATCTATTTATGACCTCGAAGACGCGTTGACCAAGTTTCAGTAGCAGCAGGAGGAACAGCGGGTTATATCCGCACTCGATCAACACCATCACTTGTCGCGGGTCTTGTTCTCGGTGCCTCGTACGGCTTTGCTGGTACATCGCCCTTATTTTTGCCCTAAATCAACATTATTTTGAACATTCGATAGGTTATCGTATCAAGGAGAACCAAGATTACGGGGCAGAGCTTGCGCTCGGCAACAGCATCGTCCTGCTCGGATCCGCGGTCCCTCGGATCATCAAGACAGGCGGAAGAGCCCCTGTACCAATTGCGCTTGGAATAACGGGGGCACTTGCGACCTATTATTACCAGAAGAAGGTCAGGGAGTTTAGATATGGCGTGTGAACTGTAGTTGTACTATTGATGTCTCGATGATCGAGAATACTAGCAGCTTAAAATTAGCTGTGTGCGGCGGACATTGTTCTTGTGTTAGAATACCTCCTCATAACCACATTATTTCTAGAGGAAAGTAACAATACCGTGACTTCCTTATCTACAATAATTCATTTCATGACAAATGTGACGCGAACTTGATTGGAATGAACGTTTTGACCTTGCGCTATTACCACAAGGAATCGAGAGGTGCAACAAAACATGTTGGGAAAAATAGAGAGCCCTTTAATGTATACAGAACTTACTACGTAGATGTGTACTGGTGGACAATGAATTTTGCTGGTGGATTTGATGGCTGCAAGACTCTCTACACTAGCGTTCCGAGCCGCGTGGATAAGTTCTGTTCATATCCTGCTCAGAAGACGCATTGAATTCAAATCTCTGCAAACTGGAATGTGACTCGTCAGGATCCAGGATGTACGGGGTCTCAGTCTTGCGAGTGATAGTGTCGTCTGACCTTCGCGCACTAATGCGGAATGATTTCCGGTGACAGCGGCAGAAAAAGTGGGTCTTTGGCAAGCTCTTCGCTGCCCCCAGACTGTCCTCCGCGCTGCACAATCCGTTATTTTCATTTTATCGCGCTCTGTGGCTCTGAGATTATTGTTACAACAAATTGAGTTATGGCATATCAAACTATCAAAACGGCTGCAGGTAATGAGGAGGAGACACCACCCAAAGAAACCGTCTGGCGATCAATATGGAAAAACAACAAAGGAGCATGTCTTATACTACTGGCGGAGCTTGCAGGTGCCTCTATGGATGCAATGGCAAGGTATCTCCAGCAAGGAGAAGCTAAATTTCATCCGTTTCAGGTACATAATCTTTTGCTTCAGTGGCATAACACAGTTTACTAAGCTTGCTAGGTAATTGTGGCACGCATGGGCATCACTTTCATACTGAGCAGCATGTACATGTGGTGGACAGAGGTTCCTGACTTTCCTCTGGGTGCTCGTAACGTTAGAGGGTGGCTGATATTACGCGCTCTATTTGGCTTTGGTGGGCTTTATTGCCTATATTGTAAGTCCTGCATCTCTGAATTTCTCGGGCCATATTCCTAATTAATGTAGACTCTGTTCACTATCTCCCGCTTGCAGAGGCGACGGTATTTCGTTTTTTAGTTCCCATTGTCACAGCATGGTTATGCTCAGTCTTTCTTGGTCAAACTTTTACCCGAAAAGAACTTCTGGCTGGTCTCGTGGCATTGCTAGGAGTCATTATCATCGCGCACCCACCATGGTTGTTTGGTAAGGTGGACGATGAAATACATCCAAAGAAACCTACTGGAATCGATGAGGTCACACCCATACAGCGTTTCGTTGCCATTGTCGTCTCTATCTTAGGTGTCGCGGGCGCTTCTGGAGCATACACTATGATCCGCATCATTGGAGATCGAGCACACGCGCTCATGTCCGTGAACTACTTCGCGTTGCTTGCAACTGTAGGATCTACCATCGCGCTTCTCGTTATTCCAGACATCAACTTCAAAAACCCTCAATCAGTAGGAGAATGGATTCTCCTTGTTGCTATGGGTATTTTCGGCTTCATTCTCCAATTCCTTCTAACGGCCGGACTCCAACTCGATAAGAGTAGCAAAGCAACGAGCATGTTGTATATACAGGTCATCTTTGCGCTCGCTTTTGACTGGGGTATTTGGGGAGTGATCCCCGGCGCATGGAGTTTATTCGGTGGTGCGATCGTAATATGCAGCACACTTTGGAGTGCGCTTCAAAAGCCGAATAGCAAGGCTGAGAAGACTAACGTACTAGATGAGGAGAGTGCACTTCTTGGTGAACCGACTGAGGGAGATGAGAGCTATACAAGGAGAGCCAGCGCTAGTGCTTAACCCGCGACAATCTGGCACATTGCGATAATCTCGTCATGTGATACAAGCATTGGTATACGCTCCATATATTTGGCGTTGGTTACTCTCAGTCCGCATTTACCGCCAAAGTAGAGGTGCTTTAATGCTTGGCTCACTAAATCATAGATGCATTAAATGGAATCGAATAACCTATCTGGAACCGCCATTGGCCTTCATTATATGTACCCTTTCATACATGATGGGAATAACAAAGTACGGCGCCCTATGGCGTCTGTGCCGATAAGTGTATTCGTGAGATCTAGCTTGGATTCTATTTGTTGAACATCACTTTTTGGTCCAAGTAAAGGAGACATGTTGACTTATATGTGGATAGGAAGGAGAGATATTCAATCATATAGAGGTTAGTTCGCTATGAAGTGTTCTTACGAGAGACGGGCTACTCATCCTTGCCAAACAGCCACCATTTCACCATCACACCACCCGACGTACCTTCAAATACAGCCTTTTATGATTTCAGCAAGTTTTTTGGTAGAATACAGGGTCATAGTGAGCTCTTAGTATGCCTTTGCATCCATTTAACTTCCTGAGACGAGAAAAGCTGAAGTGAACATTGCTAACGTATTTGAATTGAATCATTATGACTGCTTGGCTTATGGACAGAAGTGGATCCCGATAAAAGGCTCCTATGTATGCAACTCATGTAGAATTGAATATCTTTACCCCAATACGAAGTCTAAGTACTAGGCTTTTGGAGAGAATGCTAGGATAAAGAATGGCTTGCGTTATTGAACATCAAGTGGCCAAGCCCCTACACCTCTGCTCGGAAGAGATCCTGAAGAGACTGCCAAACCATCTAACAAGCTCTTAAATGTAATATAATTGGTCTCGCAACTGGCACCGACTATGACTATAGATTCATAAGTAGCCGGCATGTGGACTGAGACCGGGTTTAAGATACTCATGTTTACCACGACCATTTCAGGCCAAGTACAGTGGTCGCTATGGCCGCCACTAACGGCATTCAGATTAGGCGAGTGCGTGATGGCTCACTGGATGCAACGTTGGATTTTTTCATCGAGGAGGGTCAGTAAAAGGGGGCCTTCCAGTTCGTTCTTGTCTTGAACTCCAGGCATGGCATCTCCGCCACCGATTCTAGCAACGCCTTTAAGTGCACAGTAAACGCAGACATAACATCAGGTGTCTAAGTAAGAGTGGTTTGGGGAGCTGGCCAAAGCCAATGGGCGCCACGACCACGCCAACCGAGTCGTGTAACCGCTTTGAACCTCGTATAATGCAAGGTGAACCCAGTAAAACCAGAGGCGAGATATCTAATGGTTTTTGTTTTTAGTTCGTCATCGGCCACTGGCCTAATGTAGTTAAGGGTGAGCACCTTGCATACAATTTCTCATTTCCGGGGGGGGGGGGGGTTTATTTCCTATCTGCGCATTTTCCAGGAGTGCAAAACTTGGTAACCGTAGCTGCTCATGGGGCTGGGAAGTATTGAAGTCGATTCAAGCATCTCCGGGAAATAGCCCATCGTGTTTTGGAATGTAATACATTGCTATTCAAATGCATGGATAAACATGACCAACAGTAGTTGCGTGTGCCACTCTCCTCGCAGGGGCAAGATGGTTAACATTTCCAAGCGCGTTGCATATTACAAACCATTTTATCAACTGAATGAGGAAAAGATGAGTATGCAAGGCTATAATAGAAATAAGAGTAGCCATATGCATTTCTCGAGGCTTTGTCGAAAACAAACAAAAGATGAAAGTCAATTGTAGAGAATGGGAATTGTCAAAACCCTGAAGAAAGCATGGCATCTCGGGAATAAGGTGTCCAACGAGCCCGGTCCAGCACAGCCCCGACCGGCTGTTGGTGGGATATCGCCCGATAAGCTGACTTAGGGCTACAAGCAGCGTAGTTGAGTCGTCAGGGCCGATAGTATTATTGACGACCTGGGTCAAAACCCGTTGTAACTAAAAGAGGAGTCTGGTCATAGTTAGTCAAGTCCATTACCGCAGTATCATTGGAGTTAAAGCTATATCAATGCTCTCTCCGCAGTATCACGTCTGCTAGCCTAGATACTATTCGATTTGTGAAAGCCCAGCAGGATCAAAAGTTAAACAGAACAAGTTTTTCCGGTGAAGCTATATTGCACTCGGAACGACTGCATTAAATCATGGCTATTGAACAAAATATTAGTGTAAGTCTAGGAATTTACGTTTGGACCGCATACTGAGTTGCGTTCAGATCACCCACCAGATTTGGAAACCATCACTGCTTTATCATGCACACTCGATCTGGCTGTTCACATTAAGTGACATAAAGACGATCATAATACCGAAAACAACTTTCGGTATCCTGAATGCCTCGGCCATTCGCGCGCTCGCCACGCTGCAATTAGTAGATACGCAACAGCTGAAAGACAACTCAATTCTTCGGCGAGCGCCACTTGTTTTCATCTGGACCTGGATTAACCTACTTCCTTTAACTATCTCTAATCAAAGACACCCTGCAGCAATCACAGAGGACCGGTACAACAAACCTTGGCGAGTAATGCCCTCTGGAAGGATGACGGGAGCCCAAGCCAAGTATCTCATGCTGTGCCTTTATCTCATTGCAGCCTGTGTTAGCCTCCAAATCGGAGGCAGCAGACAATTTTTGGGGCTAATGGTATTGGGATATGGATATAATGACCTTAACCTCGGTGATTGGAATTGGATCAGTCGAAATTTGATGAACACATTTGGCTTCTGTTGCTTCGCATCTGGAGCGCTCGAAGTGGCCTTGAATTCTCCACTGACATCAGAGCACCGTGTTAGTCTAAACTGGCTAGGAATCATTGCGGCGGTAGTGTTTACGACAGTTCAAACCCAAGATATGGCTGATCAGGTGGGCGATCGCTTACGGGGCCGCAAATCTATGCCCTTGTCGATAGGCGACGCTCCAACGCGGTGGATAACAGCGATACTTATGGTAGGATGGTCTGTGCTCTGCTCGAATTATTGGAATCTTGGATACTGCCCACGCATATTGACAGGGGTCCTGGGCCTTGCAGTTGCATGGCGTACGCTGGTCCAGCGAAGCTTAAATGCAGACGAACATACATTCCGAATCTGGACCGCATGGATGGCGTGGCTTTACGCCCTTCCCTGGATTTCGGCCGTTGGAATGCATTATACGATCTGACGCGTTGTTAGAAGAATTATCGGTCGGAGTCGGAAATGGAAAGGTCCTTGCATGACGATATTTTGCGTCGGATCACGGTCTTTGAACAAGCTCGGCTAGAATGGTGCTACACCCTGGATGCTTAATTCAGGAATTTTGAACATGTAAAGTCACACTGAAGGAATAGGTGGAGTCTTCAATCAACAGCTTTAATTCCTTTTTATTCAGACTGATCTAGTTTTTGTCCTGCATCCTAATGCTTTGTACCCCGGGCGATATTTGGACTAATTTATCAAACGAGATACGAAGAGCCAGCCACAAGTCTGCCTCACCCACTATATCATCTAGTGCATATAATCTACCGACTCCAGACCAGTCCGCGGACGATCTCATCCGTATAAGCGGCGTGGGCCTTATTGAGATAGAGCGCCATGTTGCATCAATTATGCGTACTTTTAGTGTCATGCCCGGCGGCACCGTTTTGGAAGGCGCGGATATAACTTCGCATGTCTCAGAGGTTTCTATAATGTGGCGTTGTGAGGTTTATCTACATGGTTGCTCTCCTTGGGCTAGAGTGATTACAACACCGCTCTCATGGTGCTTGCAATAAAATAGTGCTTGGAGGTAAAACATCATGCAATAAGGGTATTTCAAGTCTATAGTACTCCGAGTTCGCTGCTAATGGATTATCGGCTGGAAATTCACCATACAACCAAAGATTCGAAGAGGGTGTTTTCGTGGCTGCGTGAGTGGAGTCTTGCTGATAGCGAGCTGCGTGAACGCATACTTGGACGTATTTTCTGGAAGGTGAGCAACTGATTGAGGCGCGTCTGGTTCGGTTATGCCGATATGGTACGGGGATCGGGTTCATAGTGTTGGAAGGATAGTCACGTGAACTGGCCACGACCAACTAGCAAGCATTCTTCCGACGCGAATGGCTAAAACACGTGACGTCATCATTGACTTCCTGTCCTCAATCTCCACGCATCTGCACGCTCGCGTGTTCTGGAGCGCGACTTTTCTGCCAAAGTCAGCCAGAAATTGCTGCTGCCAGCGAAACCCCGTTCCTAGCTCGAGCCTTACTTTGGAGCGTGCAAGCTATTGGCAAGAGATTACCTCATCCCGTCGCCCACCACTTCGCCTTCGCCTTCGCCGTCTTCGATCGTACAATTGCTGCTCCTATAGTGCCTGGGCACAAATCGCAACCGCAATGACGCTTCACTACAAGGCGGAAGATTTCTTCCCCCCTCAATGTGCCAATCGCTGACTACCTCCCCGACTCACTGTACGAGCGTAATGAAAGCAACATCACAGAACCCTTCGCAAACTAAGACTTCGCCCACGCAATGTTCGGAACCGCACTTCTGGAAGCAAGTCAACGTACCGTTCGCCACGAGCTTAGTGCTATCTACTTCTCACCCTACATCACCGTCCTCGCGACCGCGCGTCCGCTCAAGATCAGCCTCAGTTTCCAGGTCTAGGCCAGCATATGTCGAAGACCGCACCATCAGTCATACTGGGGAACGAGAAGTTACAAAGAACACTAGCAAGTGCAAGAATAATACGCGAGCAAGGAAGCCTACAGGGAGGACAAAGAGAATAGCAAGAGCGTAGGATGCCCTTTATACCGTACCTACATGTTGTGTGTTCACATAAGGCTGTAACAATAGCCCGCAATTCTTAAAGGCTATAATGACAAGAATCATCAGCGTAATGTGGTTATGGAGCCTAGCTGCTCGACGCGAACCTTGGATGCACTCTGGTCTCCATGTTCTGCAGCTCCACTTCCTCTGACTTGAATCATTTCCATGACCCCGACATGTAGCAGCAAGAACACCTTGCAGGCAGTCTTCGAGGCCGCCATACCGCGAAAGGTGCGATACGTCTGGCGAACAGCGTAGTATTACTCACCCGTTACTGCAGATAGCTGGCGCACCGGGGTAGAATGAATAGCATGGAATACAGCTGATACGCCAGTGGCGCTAGGTTGATACGCGCGATATACTGATTCCGGCACAGTGGTCAACTGCAAGATAGAATCTGGACCTGTAGAGCAGAATTGCGACATCTGAGTCTTTGTGTCGCTAGCTATGGCATCAGAATCCTGCAACAGCTATTGCACAATGTCGCGAAACGCATTCACGCCATGTACAATAGGATTTGCCATGATTATCGCCAATTGCGATGCATCGCTCAGAGCAACAGCGCGCCAACGCGCTTTGTGGCTGACGCGACGACAGCTGCGAAATCTGCGGCAGAGATCCATGCACTTCGCGTTAGTTGACCTGAAGAAGGCGCGTTGAGCTGATAGTTTGGTTGGAAGGGAAAGCCTCGATACACTGGAGGGCAACTTCCATGCATCGAAGACAAACAAGAGCCGCTGGGATCTCTGCAACGAATGGCGGGGCTCGTGCTCGGCACTATTGCACACTGACATTCCCTGCCAAATCATGTTGATTCCTCGACTCCGCATCCCGCCAGCTTCGGGGTGTCGCTGAAATAGTTCCCGCGTTATGTAGTTGATTGTTTAGGAGGAATTGTTCGCGCTCTTCATAGTAGATCATACGTTACACGAAGAGCACGTCGTCGGCTGATAAGAAGAGGATTGATTCGTGCCTGTCAGCTGATAATTACAATGGTTGGATCCGTGCACGCCATCTGATGAATATCGCAACTATTCAGAGTGTCGCAAACTCCAACAAAGTGGAGCTCTCCTTTTGTTGCTCTTCCCAGGCTTCTCGGCGATTCACCAAGCAAGGAAGCCCCTGCTGACTACAGCAAGCTGCTGGCCCCGTAAGACTGAGGCTGAGCGCAGCCATGGCACCTGTTTTTGTTGCCCCGCCCTTCTTTCTGTCCCTCACTCCTCTTGCTCTGTCACTTCCCACTTTGTGTCACTCCTCTTGATCTGGATCTGCTCCATCGCTACGAGGCAAGCACGATTATGCTACCCATTACCAGGAGCTGCCCAAACCCGGCATCAACTGGCGCAGCACGGCTACGAGGAGGTCCTCCTGCGACAATGGTTCTCGGCCACGGCTGAAGACGCGCGCAAACCCTTCAGCGAGAATGATATCCGTGGCATCGCAGATGTTTTGAAACGCAGCTCGCGCGAGAACTGGAGCCGTATTCCACGACTCTATAGCGTGCTCAGGAAGATCGACCAACTAGATGCAATCGACGCCTTCGTTGACAACGGCATCACAGATGTGTCCTTTCCCTTCTCCAAATCCACCTTGCCCGAAGCCGTGCGAGACCATTCGGCACGTCTGAAATTCCTCAACCTACAGCACCTGGTGTACAACACAGAAGCGCTCAACCTTGAGCGGCATGTGCGCCATGGCCACTTCAGCGACCCAGCCGAGGTCCCCTTGAAAAGATTAGGAGAGCTAGGAAAGGGAGGTTTTGGATACGTAGATCATGTCGTCAGCACCATCAGCCACAAAGAGTACGCGCGGAAGCTCATATCAAGAGGGAAGACTTTCCGCAAGGATAAGCAAGTCCTACAGGCCTTCATGAGAGAGTTGTCGAGCCTCAAACGTCTGTCGCATCGGCACCTTGTTGATCTAGTCGGAAGCTATACAGACAAGCGATTTGTGGCCATCATCATGCTCCCGGTCGCGGATTGCAGCCTGCAGGCTTTTCTCGAGAAAACTAATTCCAGCAACACAGCCTCGTCCTTCCTTAGGCCCTTCTTTGGCTGTCTAACATCTGCGCTTTGTTACTTGCACGATAACTGCATTCGCCACAAAGACATCAAGCCATCAAACATACTGATCAAGCATGACCAAATCTACTTTACTGATTTTGGGACCTCGCTGGATTGGACTGAGCTTGGCAACAGCACAACCGCAACTGGTCTCCCAACCACACCCCGCTACTGTGCTCCAGAGATTATGGCATACGCCGAGCGCAACTCGATGTCTGATATTTGGTCACTTGGCTGTGTCTTCCTAGAGATGTTAACAGTCCTCAAACATCGCACACTCGAGGATTTTGGCGACGCACATGCTTTCTCACGGCACTCACACAAGAGACTACCATTCAAATGCCGACGGCATCACAAGCTGGAATGCAATGTTAGGAGAACTCCCAGGGCCTTCGTGCGACCATACGCCATTGACTTGGATTACGAACATGCTTCAGCAGAAGCCAGCGCTGCGTTGGTCCGTTCATACACTAGCAGATAATATCGAGGAAGTCAATTTGGATCCCTCTGCGCAGTACGCTTTCAGCGGACTGTGTTGCTTGGAGTCTGACGATGATACTTCAGAGTTCGACTTCCTAGACGATGACGACGAAGGCACTACTATAATTGTGCCACATCCTCTAAAGGAAACTGTGCTCATCAAAACCCTATCACATGAGCCGATATCTGAGCCTGAAGATGACTGTGCACTAAAGTCTCAGCCAGAACCTGAACATGAAAATGAAACTCCCAGCATTCAGAACGCCGAGAATGATAGCCCGCCCCCGGCCAAAGTACTTTCCTCAGGGATTTCATCAACATCACCCGACGACCTGAATGACCGTGAAGTTGAGAAAGCTATGATGCAGAGTCAGGCCGCTGAACCCAAAGTTTGGATTCCTTCTGTTATGGCTGGAAAGTTTTCTTACCCCCCATGACCATTTGTGGAGGACGAGAGCGCCTCTTTAGCGCGCGAAATATGTTCGCCCTCGGCGATTTCTGATCTGTCTGGTCTGAAAGCGGATGACGATGACGGACAGCGGAAATGTTCTACCGCCATGTCCGACAGTGTTGATGAAACGCCTGTTACGTCTGATGAATCTACGACCTCGGCTAAGGTTAATCCCTCAATACGCCAAGACCCTGCTACTATTGACTATTCGCAATTAGAGTCTCAAATCGAAAGTGCAATTGCAGAATTAGGAGACCACGGGATTTATTGTTCCCATTGGAGTGACAGTGCTTGTATAGTGGCCAATGGACAGTACAAGGGCAAATGCTTGAAGTGTTTAAACATCGAACCAGCCGAACAAGCAGATGGAGATCTCCCTCCTGAATGGGTTGGGTTCATTGGACCAGCTTCAGAGCCAGACAAGCCGTCGTTCCCAGTTGCTGGATTGTACTCAAGCGACTTCGCCTCCTCATTCGAATCTTTGGACCAAGAGATGGTTCAGGGAGGACGTAAGAGACCGGAAAAGCAGCAGGGTCCAAGGTCACATAAGGGTCAACACGATATATCAATCGCTGGACGCAACTTTCCGCATGCCCAAAACACCACACGTGCTGATGACCCTGCTCAAAAACGAATACTACCTTTGAGAGCTGGGATTTTGAAAGCGAGTGGTGCTGAGTCCAGTCGAATCAGAAACCTAGCGCATCGTGTTCATTTCCCAGCATCAGCAGACCGAGGCCAGCACGCGGCACGCAAGAAGAAACAGAAGAATCTTAATGTTCATTGGAGCCGCCCATTGGCTATCTTGATTCCTGAGCCACGTTTCCAAAGCCAGCGCTCTGAAGGTATACCGCTGGGGCAAGTTCGAGGAGCGGACACTCGTCTTCAGGGGCCCGATTCGCCCGCCGATGAGAATACACGTGGCCGGGTTAACATTAAACCAACATTTAATGATGCATTCAACGAAGGTGATGGTGATCATGCTGGGTATCGAGATAGTGAATTTCATACAAGAGATAGGGCAGATGCAAGAGGGCCAGATTGGTCTAGTCCTTCAGAACATTACCCGCCCCCTGATGCAAATACGCGTTATGAAACAGTGTATAGAAGACGCAACATGGATGAGGAGGCTCGGAAGCGATCACATAATTTGATCGCGGACTTGAGGGATAATTTGGATTATAAAGGACGCTACATGGAGACAGACGCTAGACGGCAGGAAATGCGCAATCCCCTTCAACCAGATACCAAATACCACTCCATGCGAGGGTTGTATGAAGATCTTGCCACTATTCTACAACCAAAACTCAACCGGAAGGTGAAACCCAGACCACGCTCCTCGACTCAAACATCCCGTTCAAGGCCACCCATAGTCCATAACGCGAGCGATCATCTTCACGAAGACCATCACACATCAGTTTCAGAAAGCGAAGTAGAGGAATCCGGCGGGCGTAAACTAAATATTGAAGCCTCGGCAGATGACGAGACCCAACATCGAGAAAGACAATCGAATTCTAGGGTTCAGTTCAGCAAAAAGTATGGGCCTGAGGATAAGTGGGTGTCAAGTAGTCGCAACGACGATCAAGAGTTAGCGAAGAAACCAACGCTTAGTCGGACAGCTACGTACGTGTACTAGTAATGTTATTTATAGCTGTCCGCCATTCGTAATGCACACTACAAATCGAAGAAGTGCCTCTTGCAATACCTTAAACTTCGTGATGTATTTCCTGATCACCTACTGAATAATATAATGGTCAATCTGATTTCCACTGACATGTAATCGTAGTAGCTGATTTCGAATCCACCTGCATACCTGCAAACACCACCGATCAAGACTAACAGGGTCTACTTAGCGTATCCAGAGCGCCTGAGAAACTACAAATTGGGATGAGGCTGGTCACACTCTGATTGTGATACAAAATCAGGCATTCAAACCACACAACAAGTGAAGACCTCTCTCACCACAATTTCGGGATAATTCTATGTATTTATTCAGATCTCATGCATAGATGGAACTACGCATTGACAGGCCGCATATTAACTTGAATACGCGCATCATAGTAGTGTGGCAAGAAGATATCTCGAAATGAAATCTTGTCCTGCCTATTCGTGGTTAGTACAGTACCAGAAGGAATATGGATTAATGATATAAATAGATTCGAGGGAAGATAGTCGACATACAATGGCTCCGCAGGCACCAAGTCGAATTTGCGGAAGACGTGAGCAAAGCCGAGCCGCAGCTCTGCCCAGGCGAGACTGGTTCGGATCACCACGTTAGTCACAAGCTTAGAGATTGAATATAGTTCGAGACAAGAATAGGCTCACTTGATTCCAAAACACATGCGCGGGCCGCGGGAGAAGGCAACTAGCCAGTCCTCAAGATCGGGGGACTCGATTCAACGCTCTGGAATAAACTTTTCTGGTTCAGGGAAGATGGTAGCATTGTAATGGACGAATGTGCTGCCGCATGAAACAATAGTCTATGAGAAGAGTCAGAAGATGCAGCATTTTTGTCTGGAAGAAAATATGGACATACTTTCGGTGGCACAGTGACTCCTGTTATCGTCGCACCAGTTGCAGGCACCACGCGCAAAAGTCTAGACGACACCCCTGATGTGAGCCTCAGCGATTCTTTAATGATAGCGTTGAGGTAGGGCAGCTTCTCAAGATGTTTCAGGTTCGGCTCGTACGCTTCGAGCGAAGGCCAGGCTGCTAATAGCTCTGTCTTCAGCTTCCGCAGCGTCTCTGGTTGCTTGAGCAGGTGGTATGTCCCCACCATGAGTGTGTTGCCTATAGTGTCAGCACCACCATACATCAGCGCTTGACCCTCCTCATACAGGCTGCCAGCGGATGGAATCGTCTTGTCTCGAAAGGCCTCAGGGTCCATTAGACGATGGTAGATGGTCATTTTGTGGGGAAGGAGTTCCAACTTCTTTGGGTCATCGGTGAGGTCGTTGATTTGTTGGATGAGCAACTATAAAAATGTCAGTAGAGTTTCTTACGCGTTGTTCGCTCCTTTGAGAGGGGTTTGAAGAGAGGGAGTGTAGACCTGATTTAGGTCAACAACCCCCGATGTCGACGGACTGAGTATTTTCGACAATTTTGGCGGACACTTTAATATCATATTCTTATACAGATTGGAATACTTGAAGAAGATGAAGACGGGCAGCGAGGCATCCATGGCCACCACAATGGGAGCCTGGAAGTCAGGCGCATCGACGGCATGAATTGGTTTGCCGAAGCAGAAGGTTGTTATCACATCTATACTCATGCAGCGGAAGGCGTAAGATAGATCTGAACTCTTAGAGGCCTTGTTTTGCCGCTCGAAAGCTTTGCAGAGTGCTTTCGTCTTCTCGACACACAGGCTTTCGGCACTTTCGATCGCGGCTTTTGAGAACGAACGGCTTAGTACATCCTTGCGATTTTTGGCTTCAGCATACGTGAGGTAGCCGAAACTAGACCTATCCTCGTTGAAACTCTTGTACAGCCGCGCTTCTTTGTCCCAGCGATTTTTGTTATTGTAGATATCGTGATAGGCTTCAGGTTTAGCAAAGTGGAGCTAGATGAATCCTGTCAGAATTGTATTACATTAGCCGAACAGAGAGCCTCTCGCTATGATACCTCATTGGGTCCGACACGAACAACATCGCCTATATCACGCAAGGAGTATCAGCGCATCTTAGTGTCCTAGGGACCTTGTAAACTCACCGTACTGCGCATGAAGCTCTACAAGGTAATGACAGAAGGATCGTTTTGCGATACACTCGACGTAGCCCTTCCAGTAAAAGGTCACGCATGCTAAGGGAGGCCCCGGGAACTTGGCCAAAGGGTGGAAGTAGACGTTGTAAATGACTGCATACACCGTGTACGCAATAAGGACTGCGAGCGCAGTAGATATTAGGACCGCTGTGGCCCCAGTTTCGTAGGCCTGCATGGCGATCAGCGGAAGAAAGCAACGACGGAGTGATCGTTAGGTTGGGCGGGGTGAAGTTTGTCGCTTATTATCGAGTTATTCCTATCTGAATACGACACTTTGCCGTTCCAATGCCGGTTATCTACCCTCAATCTGCCCAGACCCTGGTCATCCAAAAGGTCCCTGTGTGGATTGGAAGCGACATGTACCCAATCAGGTCCAAGTCAACGTGGCGCGAAGAGAGGTGCGGCGCTAGCGAGCCGTGCCGACTTTGCCCCGCTAACGAAGGAGACAACCCTCAGATTGGATTTGCAGAACTTTCCTGGTAGAATTCGAATCCGAACACCCCGATGCTTCTTCTCGCCTGTGTGAGGTTCCTGGTTAAATCTCTCACATGGCTACTATGGTTATGTTCCGGTTTCGACTTGTTTCCACTGATGTGAATCATTTTCCTACTTTGTCACAGACCATTCTGAAAAGGTTTCTAACCGTGCACCTTGAGGAATCCAGCTTAAGCTGCTTATGACATTGATCCTTATCTTTTCACTTTGTAGAGCACTGCTAACCTAGTCGTGCGCTGGGAGGTAAAGCTGGCTATATCTCTGTAGTAACTATCCGCATCGTTTCAGTGACAAAAAATAATGCAGACGCTCCGCGAAATATATTGAGTGGCTCACGCCTTATTTGATTAGTCTCGCTATCAGCTCTAAAATACATCAGAGCTAAATCAATCAAGGTCCCGCAGCGGTCAAGAAGTCGAAATCTGCACCCAGATGCGCTTGGTTGACTGAGCGCATGTACAACCCGCGATAGCCTCTGGTGTGCTCCTCAGCTGCCCGCCCCATCGCACCACATTCAGTCTTCCTCGATTCAATCCGTCGTTTGATTTCTTCATCTAGCACGTCTAGCCTTAGAAGCCGCTTCTCTATATCGCATTCGATAATATCGCCTGTTTTTACAATCCCTAGCACAGACTCTGGGTCCGCTGATTCTGGTGAGATGTGCAGAGCAATCGTACCTCCAGCCGTGCCACTCATTCTTCCATCTGACAGGCGCAGCATGTCTTGCACTCCCTGTTCACCTAGCTTGCGAGGAATGGGAATCAATCCTGCCTCGGGCATACCTGGATTACCTATCGGACCAATGTTCTGCAATACCAGGACGCTATCTGCATCGACATCCAGATCCGGGTCATCTATCCTCTCTGCCAGATCTGCAGAATTTTTGAAAACCATCGCACGCCCCTTATGTTGTAATAATCTCCGGTCTTTCGATGCGCTGGCTTTCATTACCGCGCCCCCAGGCGCAAGATTACCGCGCAAAACAACGAGAGAGGAGGAGGGATAAAGAGGTTCACCAAAAGGGTGAAGGCAATACACTGGACTGCTCCGAGGCACTGGAATGTACGGGGTCGACGCCATGGTCTCTCCTAGGGTCTGTCCAGAAACGGTCATCGTATCGAGATATAAAAGGGGTTTTAATTCGTGCAATAAAGCTAGCATGCCACCTGAGTTATGAAAATCCGTCATGTAGTTTTCTCCGCTCGGTTTGAGATCTACAAGCAGTGGTGTTTTTCGACCAATTTCGTCGAATGTATCAAGCGTAATCGTGCCTGCGACCTTGGGATGCCGCCCAATTATTGCCAATAAGTGCACTACAGCATTTGTTGAACCTCCAATGGCTTGTAAGACCGTGATTGCGTTAAGAAAGGATTCCCTCGTTAAAAGCTGCTGTGGAGTGAGCTTTGTTGCGGCTGCTTGCATCGCGAGTTTTCCGGTCTCCTCGGCAATTCTTAATCGTGCAGAGGAAACAGCCGGAGCCGTGGCTCCTTTTAGAGGCATCATTCCCAAGGCTACGAGGATGCAAGCCATGGTGCTAGCTGTTCCCATTACGCCACATGTTCCAGCCTAGAACACATCAGTTTCAGGCTTCTTACATAGTATATGTTACATACAGTGGGAGCCAACTCGTCATTGACGGCAGAAATGTCTTCAAGATCAATGGTGCCCGCACGAAATTTTGCCCAATTGTTTCTGCAGTCTGTGCAGGCTCCAATGCGAACACCTTTATGGCTTCCTGGCATCATTGGGCCAGTAACAAGGTGTACTATAGGTTTGTTTGCTGATATGCCACCCATCAATTGTGCTGGTGCCGTCTTATCGCAACCTTCACTTGCAGTTAGTCTCCTGGTATGGCGAAATCTCCGAGGACTTACCTCCAATCAGGACTACAGCATCACAAGGCTGTGCTCTGATCATCTCCTCAGTATCCATACTCATCAAATTTCTCAAGAACATGCTTGTTGGACTTGCGAAGCTTTCATGGAGGCTTATTGTTGGAAAATCGATAGCAAGACCTCCATTCAGTTGAATCCCTCGCTTAGTACCTTCGATGAGCTGCGGAATGTTTGCATGACATGGATTGAAGCTGGAGTACGTGTTAACAATCCCAATGATGAGTCGCGACAATGCATCTTCGCTGTACCCAAGCGCTTTGATGAAGACCTTCCGTAGAAAGAGTGAGAAATGTGCATCGCCGTATGATGTCAATCCTTGGCGAAGCCCCGGAGCTGAGCTGGGAACAGGTGTGCTCAGGTCGTAATCCGAAGACTGATTTTTCTGGTGTTCCGCCATTAAATCCAGATGTGAGATATATTCCGCTATGTTTCGCTGAGTACGTGTTGCACTGCGCGTGATTTATGTTATGAAGCGGGCATCCTGGCAATGGGGAAGTTGTTCGCATACGGCAAGCCTCGGCTTGCTTAATGTGGAGAAGCGGTGGAGCCCTGTTAATTCTTTGTGGATAGATGCGTACTCGATTATTCAGAGGAATTCGAAGCATTCTATAGGCATGATAAAAAGACCTCATCTATAGGTCTACGGTCTTTCAACCTCTTACCAAAGATCTATTTCCTTTAATTACAATTTTGAGTAAAGGACATGATTATGGCTCTTGATGGCTTCTCATTTGTAATGCTTTTTGCTGTTGGCAGACGAGGTGATGGTTCTGTGCAATACTGGAGCGAGTGCAGATGTTATGCCGGACGCGGATGAAGTGTGGCGAGGCCCGCACGTGCCGAACTTCCTTCGCCTCCGTCCAAGGCTGTATACCAACCCTCAACAACCTGGAACATAGCCGCGGCTGGATTGTCGCTTTGGTGATGGCCATTACCTTTCATCAATGATAGCCACATACGCAACATGACAAGCAGCGTGCAGCTTCTGCCAGCTTGCCAGAAATGCAAGCTCCGCAAGGTCCGATGCGATCGACAAGCCCCGAAATGCGGCCAATGCACGAGAAGCTCTGTCGCGTGCATTATTGTTGACCCAATCACAGGCGAACAATATGCTCGCGATTACATTAAGCAGCTGGAAGAGCAGGAAGCGAGTTTAAAATTGAAGCTAGACGAACGTGCTGGAGAGGCCTCCGAACCTTTATTGACCCCTTCGGTTGCCGCCGACTCGACGCCAAGAGGACCACCAACGGGAGGGAGTGCAACGTCTCACGGTGGCTTCGTTGGAGATGGTAGTGGCCTTGGGTTCGTACGAGAGAGATGGATTCGTAGAATAGTATATGCTAATGTATATAGCTTCCTGCATAACATACTTTCGGACGCGAAGTGGACGCAGCACCGGGCGCGCATCCTCAGTCATCTCGCAGAGCGTCCCAAAATTCTCAAGCAACATCTCACGCCGAATCCCATGCCAGCACTGCATGAAGCGGAGGAGTTGCTGGAGAATTATTTCACACGTTTTCATATTCACCACACCTTCTTGCTACGACAGGAGGTTCTGGACATCTTCAACCGCGTTTATCATCCATCTTCGGCGCAAGAAGGACTGTCGCCCCAGGACCAATTCCGATTGCTGATGGTGTTTGCTATTAGCTCAACAACTCGCTACCGTGCCGGTCTTAGTAGCGAGCACCCATATGGGTACTTCATGGCGGCGGAGATGTACCTAGGAGCTGTTGCTCTGATCAAGGATACAGAAGCAATCCAGAACCTGCTGTTGATCGCAAGGTTTGGCATGTATCACCACATCGGTACATCTTTGTGGGAGATATCACAGCTTTGCATGCGGCAATGTATTGAGTTGCGACTACATAATCAGCCCACGCAGAGCCTGAGCCCGCTAGTCGAACAACACCTCCGTCGTATCTTCTGGGAGTGCTATGTGCTTGATAGATATAGCTCTGGCATTCTAGGTCGCCCATTTTCTATCCAGGAGTCTGATATTGATGTGTCTTTACCGATAGATATGGACGATAATCAGATCACCGCAGCCAATGTGCCATCTCTCGGCATGCTATCCGACAGCCAGCATGCCAATCCAACAGAGCTTTCAGTATTCATATTCTGCATCAAGTTGAGGAGAATCAGCTCACGTATACATACGACCTTCTACACGGGGCGCAATAGAAGTACAGATTTCAAGTCGATCGGCCACGTATACACCACGTTCTTGCAATTTCGCAATGAGTTGCATGAGTGGAGATTAACAGCCCCTTTATTTCCAGACTCGAGGTCGCTCTATGAGCGGCCTGAATGGCATGATTTCCTGTACGAAAAAGACTTGCTGCTGCTTGCACGAGGCGCAGTACACAACATTCCTTCGAGGACTCGTGCTGCTGGAGGCGTGGTAAAAGAGGTCATTTCAACATGCTTTGAAGCGTCGAGTCGCGTTATTCACATTTACGCCAGTCTCATGAATAAACGTGCCATCACCTGGACTCGAAGCTACTTTCAAGTAATCTTTACCGCTGGATTAACCATCACCTTCTGCGTAAGCCTTGACGTCAGGAAAGAGGGCTCCGAGACAGTTGGTCTGCAACAAAATGACATCATTAAGGCGCTCTCCTTATGCAGTACCTTGCTTAATTTCCTCAAAGAGAAGATGCCAGACGCCGGATCTTTTGCTACAGTATTCGATATGCTTAAAGACGCGTGTATAAAAGATAGATACCCTTCTACGCAACAACTACAGCCTGCAGGCTCAACTACCGTTCCTGCTGCACCCGCACTCCACGATCTACCTCCAGGCCTACCAGCATCCTCTGTTGACCCAACCATGTCTTCGTTTCTCAACGTCGATGAAGTAGACACAAGTATCGGACACAATTTCGAACTTTACTCTACTTTAGGGCAATCTGGCCCCGAATCATACGACTTTGGGCTTGCTCTGACAGGTGACTTTATCACACAACTGGAAGTAGGCTTGGGTGAATACGCGTGGGGTTCGCTGCCCATAGATGGTAATTTTTGGGATCAGTCATATTGGGGATGAAATTGCTATGACTGGGACATTCGGATGTACTCTGCTAGCCGATCCACTGCTGCCATTGCTGTTTCCATTTGCGTTTCGGCGGTCGCGGCTCCAATATGAGGGGTACTTACAACACGGCCGGTAGCCCATAATCCCCCGTAGCGTTCCTGAGTCGGCGGCTCTTGCTCATGACAGTCAATCCCTGCCCCAAAAATCAAGCCATCTTGCAATGCACGCTCAAGATCCGCCTCATTCACGATACCACCACGTGCTGTGTTGATGAGAATTGCGTTGCGTTTCATCATCTGTATTTGCGAGTATGCGATGAGGTTTCGAGTTTGTGGGAGCAGAGGAACGTGAAGTGTAACTATGTCGGAAACTTCAAGAAGGCTTTCGAGACTTGAAACACGTTCATGCGGTACATCGGGCCACGAATCGAGTGGTAGCAGCGGGTCATATGCGACTACTTTGGCACCGAGCCCGCCACTGAAGATTTTGGCCACTCTCCATCCAATATTCCCCATCCCCACAATACCTATCGTCTTGTTTTTGATGATCAAGCCTGAACAAGACTCTTTGCGCACCGTTCCGCCGCGAGCTTGAAGAGCCGTGATTCGACCGACTTGTCGGGCTACCGACATGGTGAGCGTGAGTACGGTCTCAGCTACGGCTTGCGCATTAACGCCAGGAGTATTGAAGATCTTGATACCACGGCTTTCGCATTCATTCTGGTCAATCTTGTCAATTCCTTAAAACAGTATTAGCTGTCATACCGACCTAGTAAATAGCGGAGCTGCACATACCGACACCTTGCTTCCCGATAGCTTTCAAGTTCGGACACGACTTTACATCATCCGCTGTTAGATACGAGCCTCGAATAAGGAGATACTCTGCCTTTTCCCGCCATTCTGAATGATGGGGATCGGACGGCAAGATCGCGTCAAAGCAAGATTGTGCGTGCGAAACGGCTGTGGGATGGAAGGTATCGAGGAGGTACACAGTTGGCTTTACTTTATTTAGGGTAGGTGCAGAGCCTACAGGAGAATCAATTCGCCCGGGTGCCATGTTTTAGCTTTGAAAATGGGAATCCGTACTTGGGATTAACGGAAGGATTCCTGAGTTACAACAAGAGAAAACGCAGGTGCTTCCCTCGTGTCGATGACCGAGTCGTTAAGTATGTTTGGTTTCATAAACCCGACTCGAGCCCTGGTCCTTCGCTCGTCGGAGGGGTTCCGAGAATGTGCATCCATAACCTAACGTTACGTCGGACAACTTCCGAATGGAGGTGTCGCCATCTCCGCTCCGCCGAGTTCACACACCACTGCTCACTCATTTGACGTATTGCCGAATATGATATGCAGCATTCGACTTGGAATGACTACCTCCGAGAACTCAACCAGCTCACGCAAGCGGTCCGAAGGCCCCGAGTGCGCTTGGCATTCGCCTAAAACATCCCGGAGGCTTCGGACAGCCGAGAAGCGCATTGATAGTAACGTCAACACATTGATTGATTGGTAAATTCGTTCCCGAACGCTTTTACGCGCAGGCGCATGATCATCGTCGGATGTGTCGTCGGTAGTACTTAGCCGGACGAGGATGATGCCAATCGCGAATACGTATAGCGCATCTAATCCAGATGCCGATCCTTCGTGGTAATTCAGATAGTCTTCGAGTTGGTCAAGAAAAGCGAAAAATGCTTTCTTAGCCTCGCGAACCAGCATAATTCGATCTTGATTGCCACCAAAGGACTGGTGTTTGATGAGCTCAATGAATCCTTGTGTTGAGAGCAGATTACTACGAAAGGCGGGTAAACTTTGTCGCGTCTGGAGCGTCTCGTGCCAATGGCGAAGATTAATGTAATGACAAAACATGTCCATACTAGTGTCCTGCCTTATTGAGCGTAACGTTTGAGCATGTTGAACCAAATGGCAATAAAGATCGTCATCACCTAATAGGTTCCTTTGTGGAGTGGAAGGTGGCTATACCCAATGATCAGCGAATGTCCTAGGGTAGGGGAAAAGTGAGAAAAGACTTACAGAAACAAGAATCTCATGATTGTTTAAACAAAATGGTCTGTCAAGGGCAGTGCTAATGTGGGTGTCCAATATGTACAAAGCCCAAAACGCTCTGCAACTGTCGTCTTTCTCCCTATCCTGGACTTCCGGGCCAAGGAATCTTGTATGGATGCCTGCAGCGATACATCTCGTCATTGTAAGCCCCAATAAATGCCACGTGGATCCGCCGAAGCTCGTGAATAAGGAGTAGATCGTCAAAGCAGTAAGACATTGAATCATAGCTAGATCATTTGCGCGATCAAACACATGCGTAACCAACTCTTTCGCCTTCTCAGAAAGTGCCATGGTAAACACTTCCTTATGCGAGAAATGCGGGGAGAGAAGAACTCCGGTCGCAGTGCCAATGAACACGATGAGCACCGTCTCAGGGGTTTCGGTGGCTAGTCTATCAATGCAACCAGTGTCGTGTGCCTCTATGACGTTCTCATACATTTGTTCGAGTTCGTGGTCGGACCATGCTGGATATGATGTTTTGATGAACTGTCTGTATCGTCGGAATGGTTCGTCAGTTTCTGCGCCAAGGAGCATTGATCCGGTTTTGAACATTCCCTTTCTAATAGTTGCAATCGGGCCAGACAAAGACTCGTTGGTTCCAAAAGAATTTGTAGGGTTTGCCCCTGAAATACCCAAAGCTGCATATACCAGGGTCAGAAAAGACAGACCGTTTGTGGACAGCCGCTGGCGATCTGTCCGCTCCGCCATGGCTGACAGCGATAGGTATGATGCCTCTTGCATCGTATCTTGCGGGTCATTGCGTGACCTACTTTCTACTGGAAGATCTATTGGCGAGTCCAGTTGCTGTTCGACACTATAATGTCGCCGTTGCTGGTCCCTCGGTGTGCTACTCGCCGGACTGGGTCTTACTTCCCGAGAACGCGCCTGCAGCGCTCGAATGCGGCTCTTAAGCGCTTCGACATAGCTTTCGCTACCAGCATCTGCAGACTCAACAACAGAACCTAGATGGCGGCGAATGCATGTTGAAGAAGCGGTGCGGCATTGAAGGCATGGAAAGTCGCGCGAGCACTGGCACCCATTAGCGAAGGTCCGGTGTAAGACAGGAGGACAAACGAACCTTTTGCTTCCTTCTCCAACATCGTTCACATGCTTGAGAGATGAGGGCACACATCTGTGAATTGTTGTGACTAGATTGTTACACATGGATGGAAGTTTGTTTCGGTAGTGGACCGAGGCTGCCCGCGTCATGGCCCAATGCGGCTACGGACTTAGTCAGCTACGTAAGGGAATTCATCAACATGCTCTTGTGTAGACTGACGCAAGAATATGCTACAAAGTGTAGAAACATTATTCTTTTGAAAATTAATGTATTCAATAGCTATTCTAATGCCCATTGGCGAGCATCTCGGGCGCGTGGCCGTTGACATAGGCTTGCTCTACGCGAACACTCCCATTCTTGACGCCATTCGCTTGTCCATTCTTCACGCTCGTTTGCGCTGAACTCGTCTTTTTCACCCTTTGGGAGAGTTGCGCCATCTCACCCGCTCTCTTCGTCGCTCCGCCAAGCAGCAATGGCCCATCAGTAGCCGCCATAACCCACCTAGCACCCATCTCGCAGAATTTCTCTACTAAGTCTAACCTCGAATGCAGTCCGCCTATACCTACCCATTTTCCATGCTTATTACATGCAGCAATTGTCTTCTCATAGACCTCTGTCAACCGTGGATTTTCGTAGTCTCCCGGTATACCCATTTCAGCGGTCATATCGTTGGTACCAATGAGCAGCGAATCCACCCCCTCTACTGCGGCCAGCTCTTCAACGCATTCGACCGCTTCCAATGTCTCCACCATTGGAATAACGAGCGTATTTGCATTCACCACAGGGTTTGACTTGCTCGCGGGGAGGTGTCGATACTGGAAGTGTGGCAGGTTGTTCGTCGAGGAGCGATGACCCTGAGGCTGGAATTTGGCTGCTGCAACAACATCTTTCGCATCCTGTACCGAGCGTATATGCGGTACGATGACTCCAAGGGCACCACCATCGAGAACGCGGGATATGAAAAAGGCGTCTTTGGAAGGCACGCGGACGATTGGTGCGATGCCTGCATAGAGTGCAGCGATGCATATTTGGCCTTATAGAGTCAAAATTTAGGACTTAAGTAGGGATCATACCGAACTTACTTGTTGTGTCGAGGTCGAATGATGAGTGCTCCATATCAATCAAAATACCGTCGAAACCAGCAGTCTTAGCCATCATGGGGAGTTCAACACTGCGAACGAGCTTGACGGAAAGTGTGTAGGCAACTTCATCCTTGAGCATCTTCTCCCGTATCGAATTCGAAATCGTGACTTCGGCCATCTTTAAGGCGATGTAGTAAGACTGTGAAAGATGCAATTGGATTCTTAGAGGCGCAATAGCGAACGGTGAGAATAGTGTAGGAATGTTTCTGTTTTACCGTCGTTCTTCCTAATTTCTCTTATACTCATAGATACCTTCAGCGCAACTCTTTCGATCGGGTTTGATCCGACAATGTTTTCTCGGTGCGATGTGTCAACTTCACGGGCGACCCCCGCATGGTCCGAAGCAGCCGACGAAACACGACAGCACGGCTCGGGCGACCACCGACGCCACTTCCCCGCCCTTCGGGGCAGCCCGAACCACTGCCCAGACAAAAGCTTCCTTTCTTTGGTCCCGATACGATTCATGCTGCTCTGGGGTCTGGGGTAGTGCTAGCTTCTCCGCAAATTTCATAGATGGGTGTTTTGCAGCGGTCGGCGCTGCGTTGGCTTTCTACAAGCGCAGCCGATATCGTGAAATAACAAGCTCAGTGCTGAGCAGGCCGTGTATAAAGCTGATGCCAAATTCCCTGGGTCCTGGACTCTAGAACATCCTGCTACGTTCCTCAGCAGCGAGAAAAATTGTTCAATATCTCATGATGACTACCTCAAACGGTCGCGACTCCATCACCACTCCAAAGCAAAGCGGGGAAATTGTTAAGATTGAAGATGCTCGCACGAATGATGCTCGAATTGGCTGCAACAGTATCCTCTACTCGCCGACAAGAGTGAAGATGAACTCAAGCAGCTGAATAAATCCGTTTTGAAGAAACTCGACTGGAAATTCTTACCCTGTATCACAGTAATGTTGCTTATGAAGTAAGTTTTCTCCCCAATCCTGAGACTCGTAGATCTTAGAGTGAATACTGACCTCGCACAGTTACCTTGACCGTATCAATGTTTCCAACGCGCGTCTTGCTGGTATGCAAGAAGACCTCCACATGACTGATGTCCAGTGGTCAGCCGGAATCTCTCTCTTCTACGTCGGTTATATCATCTCCCAGGTTCCTGGAAATGTTATCGTAGCAAAGTCCTCCCCTCGAGTCATCATGCCGTGCATTATGCTCGCCTGGTAAGGCGTGCCCTTTGTATGACAAAAACACCACTGACAGTCTTTAGGTCTGCTGTAACGATTGCTATGCCTGCCGTGACCGCGCCCTGGGGTTTTATGCTCTGCCGCTTCCTTGTTGGCGTGACCGAAGGCCCATTCCTACCTGTAGTTGCACTCATGACCTCATCCTGGTATACCAAAGAAGAGTCACCTCTCCGCATGGGCATCTGGCACGCCGGCAACATCATCTCCAACGTCTTTTCCGGCCTTCTTTCTGCGGGCATCTTAACCAACATGGACGGCATTGCCAATATGAGCGCCTGGCAATGGTTCCTACTCCTCGAGGGCATCGTCAGCATTCTCGTTGCCATCACTGGGTTCTGGCTGCTACCGAACTTCCCGAACAACACCGGCACATACTTTTTTACCGAAGAGGAGCAGCAGATGTCACAATATCGACAGCTCGTCTCCGCCGGCGGTATTTCCGAAGATGATGAGGGCGATATGATGGAAGGTGTCTGGATGGCGGTTAAGGACCCTTTCACTTGGTTCTTTGCCGGCATGCATTTCGCACTTATCGTTGCACAATCGTTCAAAGACTTCTTCCCCTCCATTGTTGGCACCTTAGGTTTTGGGAAAGTTGAAACATATCTTGTACAAGCGCCACCGTACTTGATTGCCTACTTCGTTACGCTTGCTGTATCTTGGTCATCTGGTCGCATGCTGGAGCACTGCTGGCATATTGTCGGTTCCATTGCCATATCACTTGTTGGCGCAGTCATCATGATCTCAACGCTCAATGTTGGAGCACGGTACTTCTCTTTGATCCTTCTCTGCTCTGGTCCTTTCGTCGGTCTGAACATCCAGCTCTCCTGGGAGACGACAGTGGTACCAAGACCCCGTACCAAGCGCGCAGCACTGATTGCTATTGCAAATTGCGTGTCCAGTGTATCGCACTGGTTCACACCCTATTTCTTCCTGCGGTCTCAGGAACCGAGATATCAGGTTGGAGGAGGGTGCATCATTGTCGGGTGCGGTCTCACTATCGTATTTTGTATCGCCGCTCGATACTGGTGTATCAGAAAAAATAAGGCTATTGATCGAGAGGAGGAGAGAACCGGAGAAACAACCACGTGGCGGTATGCGACATAAGCGGGCAGCTGCTATGTGTGCCCAGCCCTGAATGGCACGATGGCGTTATACATGGGGAATTTCAGACATACCAGGTCAATAGAAAGTGATCTTGTAAATTTTTGCCACATTGATTAAGATGAGTGTCGGGGATCTATAAGCTTTGGCCATGCGCATGCAGCCATTCAAATGATCGATATTCTTTCATATCATCGTCTTCTCTTGTAAACCATAACTCAATAAGTCCATCGTGTGATGCAAAAAGTAAACCCATTCCTCTCTAGATCTTTTCCCGGTCTGCCATGTGACGACACGGAGTTGCATGGATCTGGCAAAGTAAGCTGTCGAGTGACAGAAAGATATAGGCTAGAACGTAAAAGAATTCGTGGTGTGTCCTAATTGTTCGTGGTCTCGCAGACGCTGTAGTTCAAATCTCAACCCGACGGCTGCCTTCTGGGGGAAAGCGAGAAAAGAGCAACACAATAAACCCGAGCAGCGCTACGGCGGCGTTGATTACAAAAGTGAGGTGACTCTTTCCTACTTCTGCGAGGGCAGCGAAAACTAAGCCGAAGACGGCAGTCGTGGACAGCCTTGCGATATTCTCTACCAGTGTGATGCCGCCCAGCGCATCGACGCGGTCGCTACTGGGAAGCATCTGGAGTATTGAGCCTTTTGATGCCGCACCTGTACCTGCAGCAAAAGGAAGCAAGACCGCAAATATGTACATCTGCCACCCTTTGGAGATGAAAACAGCTAAACCTGTCAAAATACCGTCAAGAAGGAGGCTGAAGCGAGCGTAGTAAAGGTCAAAGGCGAATGTTTCTTGCTGGTCATGCAGTGGCGGATTTGGTGGCTCTTCGTTTTCCATAGGATCCACTGTCTCAATTTCATTGGGCGAGATGGGGTGGTCTTGTATAAGCGGCTCCTCCTCTCGTTGGACCCCCGAGTCATTCCCATCGCTTGGCTGTAGCCATTTACGTCCATGCGCGATTATTTGTGGGAATATGAGTGAAAGAAACGCCCCTCTGAGTAGTGAATACATGGATATAAGCCAGCCATTCTCCTTGGTTCCGAAATCGAACTCAGCGGTTGCGTACATCTGAAGTAGGACGGCGATGTATCCTGTCGCGAGGATACCCAAGAATACGCCGACGCCGAGTGTCAAGGCTCCAAACTGAGTGCGAGTACGTCCATTCGGGAGTTCCCATTTTTGCGGTGCAAATATTCGTAATGGGCCAAAGAAGCGCGCGACGCCTAGGTTTGGGCGCGATATGGCGTCTTCGTTTACTTTTGGTGGTTCTACGGCGGGCAACCAAACGGCAACGTACAAACAGCAGAGGAGGAATAACGCCAGCGTCATACGAAAGGGCGCAATGATTCCGAACGCGTCTCCTACAATGCCTCCGATAAGAAATCCGATAGCAGCACCGAAGTACATACATCCCTGGAGGCGACCTAGCGCACCCGTTCGCGCCTCATGGTCGACGACGTCGGCGACGAGCGAATTCAAGCAAAGTACATAGCCATTTGGTCCACCGACTATGGTGATAATCTGCGAAGCTTGGACGATGGCGATGCCCGCATTCCTGCCTTTCATGATGCCAATGTTCTGGATAAGGAGGCGGACAGCGGGCCAGAAAACCTGAATGATGAGAGCGAGCTTTACACCCAAGCGTTTGATCGTCCATCCGGCTACCAGTAGGTTTACGAGTCCGAAAAGAGTAGTTGAGGCGGCAAGAAGGGCGAAGGCGCGGGCTGCGCCAGCTTCGATCTCGCGCTTTGCACATATGTCGGCGGCATGAGGATCTGGAGTATGATATTCGTAGTAGGCATCGCATGTCATGACCCGGAAGACATAGAGGATTGGAACTTGCGTGATGCCGAAGGTCAAAGACACCAGAAATGCGCACAGCAGTGCGCGAAAAAGCACCGATTTGCCCCGCTTCCCTGCTCTTCCTTTCGTCTCCTCACGCGGTAGCAGCGGTGTTCCCTCATCTGCCTGCGAAACTTCCCTAGCCTCATGCGTCACGGCCATCTTGAAATTCTTCTCCTCCGCGTATGCTTGTTCATGCGGATGGGGTTGGTATTTGAAAGTTCTTCTCTAGATCAGCGCCCGGATGACACAACATCCTGCATGCAGCCTCGGCAAGATATCCATAATTAGGTTATATCCGGATTGCGTGCCCACACCTAACCAACTAAAACCTCGGTGCCATTTCGAAATCGAACATAGCCTGAGAGAGACACAGCGCAGTGCAGAGCGCAGGCTGAAAGATAGAGGTAGGATGCAAGATTAAAATCCCCGAAATATGCTCTTCCGCCTGGTTCTTGCGTTGTTTCGACACTTATAATTTTCCGTAATCGAATATTATTATTAAACTGTCTCTCATTGGACATGATTGGTATCTTGCTCTATACTGTGATGCCCCAGGCATTAATTGTTGACGGGCTCCTGTCCTTGTAGATACCCGATTGTGCGACTTGCAACTCTTTGAGCAAGAAGTAAAAATACCCCCGAAACCAACGTGAAGTAGTAGCAAAAGGAGCTGCAAACCGTGAGCTTTTATCAAATCAGCACAGAATGTACCTAATCTATTTTGAGCATGCCAATTAGAGAACTGGGTATAGTCGGCCCACGGACTCAGATCTTCTTATTTTACACTATTTCTCTTTCGATGTATAAAATGAATTGAGACGTGTCTATATTCGCAGCGATATATTCGCTATATGTACTCTAAATTGACATACCCTCAAACAGGCTCAACGGTACATTGAAGTGGTTCTTGTTAATGCAATCCCCATGATATCTGGCCAATTTCTCTGTGGATGTGAAACGGGTGAGGATGCTCTGGCATCAGTAGGATGAACGTTTGGAAGTAGTATATCAGCATACGCCCTCAGATCTGGTGGAGATGACTCCACAAGAAGAATTGTTCATTCTGATGGGTCTATCAACTTGCGCTGCTGTGCGTTACTAATTCATCCACACATTGTATAACTTCGAATTCTTAGTATTTCGTGGGTCGCCAAGCAACAGACAGGCAGCAACTCTTGCGCCCATCAGATTCTCTTTCCCATTCAATTCTGGTCGCTGTAAATGCGACTAATGCTAGAACAATATTTAAAAACCTTTCCTCTGCTCGCCTAGATGCGCATTGCTTTATTGTTACGGAAGAAACTTGCGAAGACCTCCGAGGAGGAGGTGGGCAGCATAAGCAACAAAGAGGGCAATAGCAAGGTAGTTATCACGCTACCCACGCAGGATGCAATGCGAGTAAGCATCTCGAGTTTATTCCCGCCCCAACTGTCGAATAGATTTAGCTGAAGGCCAGGTGCGTATGAGGATCTCCTAGAAGCTTTGCTTAGCGGCAGCCCTTCGGTGCAGCCGCTTGCTGCGCCTCCAATGCCTTACTTGCCACACCCATCTTATGATGCGCCACGCAGTCGCTGGCTCCAAACTAGGTTAAGTTATTCCCGTGTAGTACAAACCTTGGTAAAAGGGTCCCACAGCAAATCCTTATATAAAGCCAGAAATCTCTTTTTGCTCTGAATCCATGTTTGATTCTCTTTCAAACTTTACGCCGAATCCAAGGCACGCTTTCTCAAGCTGCTGCACTGCCCACCACCTGCTTCAATCTCGCATGCCCCTGCTCGGGTCAGCTTCTAGACCCCTCGGCCGTGCCCAACATCGCCATTTCAATACGTGGCAAGGCTGGAAGACATCCTTGGGGGCCGCCAAGCTTAGTACCCGCCAGTACAACGAGGTGAGGCGCGCTGTATGCGTCTCGGGCTGCCTCCCGTTTCGCAACACGAACTGCGGGCGCTTTGCTTAGCCAACCAGCGTCCACTTTGTGAAGCCATTGTCTAGAGAGCTTCCTTATCGAGGCGTGATAATACGCCCGGGCAAGCGATGGCAGCATTGCCGAGATATAATCTTCCAGAAGTAAGACTTGCATTTGCAGAAGAGCTAGGCATGCGCGGGGCAGAGCGAAGAAATATATATGAAGCAATGCCTTCTCGCGATCTGTCTGGCGTCACGAGTTGATGGCAGAATATTGCTAACATAATGTACTTACAGTTGGCTGCTAACGAGATTCGGTTGATCACGATCCAGCCGTCGGAGGACGCGGAAGCTCCAGTGCGATGTTCTATGGATCACTTCGATATTGGCGGAGGGTTTGCCAAGGCTGAATATCCAGCCCGATCCCGACGAGGCCAACAAGAAGTGTCAGATAACAATAATTCTCCACAGCGTCGAGATAGGAGCCTCAGCGATGGTTGGGTATTCGTAGGCCACCCAGACAATGCGACGGCAGCTTTGAAACTACCCGAGTTCCGTTACGTTTGGGGAGACTATATGGCATTGAGCTACACATGGGGCGATCCAACGATCACACGTGATATTATCGTGAATGGCGTCACTATGCAAGTGACTGAAAATCTGGAAGCAGCGCTTAGGATACTGCGCTCAAAAGTGTACGTCAAAGCTGGCTGGAAAATGTGGATTGATGCACTATGCATTCATCAGAAAGACATCATCGAGCGCGCCACACAGGTCAAACGCATGCGCGAAATCTACACGAAATCAGTGACACCAATTGTGTGGTTGGGTGCTACCTCACCAGACAGTGAGCAAGCCATCGAACTAATTAGAAGACTGGCTGCTGAAAGCGAGCAACTTTGTTCCAGTTCTCTTAGTGGGATCTTGAAGAAGGACCCCAAAGCATATGGGGAAGGGAGCTGGCGTGCACTGCACGACTTTGCGCTGCGGAGGTTCTGGTCCCGGGCTTGGGTTCTGCAAGAGATTTCCCTTGGAAAAGAGGATATGCCGGTTCTGTGCGGCGAACAGACGCTTTCATGGAAGGATATCCACAACGTCTTCGAACTTCTCAACAGATCGGACGAGATTATCAATAGGTATATGCGCAACGAGCTCGCAGATGTTGGTAGGGCACTAGACGCGAAGATCTACGAGACTCTCGGCGTTGTGGAAGAAATCGAAGTCTTGAAAGAAATGGTAAAGGATGAGAATAGCAACAATCTCTTCCGCGTCATGTCTCTCAGTCGTCTGGTAGCTGTCACAGACCCTCGAGATAAGGTTTACGGTTTACTTGCGCTTCTGGGCCGAGAAATCACTCGGCAGATCAGGCCGGATTACACGGCCACAGTTGAAAAAGTATATACCGATTTCGCTGAACTCACCATCAACGTTACGCATTCTCTCGAGATTATCCGGCATGTAGGAGTAGTCGGCCCCCTATCACTTGCGTCTTGGGTTCCTGACTGGATGTCTCCGCGCCTTTTAGGTTCGCTGGGCGACACACCACATAAGGCGAGTGGGGACACCACAGCACAAGTATCCTTCCCACAGCCAGGTTTGCTATCCTGTCGCGGTTTCATTGTTGACACATTCGACGGCATGGGTTGTGTCTGGAAAGATGACGATGGTCACGGGTGGCCGAATAGCACCGTGATTCAAAGTAGTGCCACCGCAAATGCGTATCGAGATCGGAACGGAATGCGTGAAGCTCTATGGAGAAGCTTGGTCGCTAATCGCAATGTGCAAGTGGAAACATTGTTAGATGACTACGGGTCGCTCCTCGATGTACCAGCTCTTCATTCTGCGCAGGGGCACCTGCCTAATGAAAATCTTGAGATTCTAGCTTCAAGCCACTTGGTACAATATTGTATGGGGTTTTATGCCGGAAACACCGACTTTTTGATTGCTGGAAAGCCACTCCATCATTATTTCACCGCCAATCCCGACTTTGCAGCTATTGATACATCGGTCCTGCGAAATGCACTGATAGCGAGAGACCGGGTCAACCTGTCGCGGCGGCTGTTTACGACAACAAAAGGTTACGTGGGAATGACAAGGCAGGATACCAGGTCAACGGATCTAATTTGTGTGCTCTTTGGGTGTAGTATGCCGATTGTGCTGAGGAAGGCGAGTGGGGCTGGGTACACGCTCGTTGGGGAGTGTTATGTGCATGGATTGATGGATGGAGAGGGTTTAGACATGGCGCGGCAGGGGGACGTCGAGGTCATGGAGTTTACTATTCAATAGATGTAGTTCAATAGAATCCATAGCTGCGAGTTCTAGAAGCCAGCAGTATAGCCCATCGCAGGCCTAGATAGCAACCTACATCTTGAACTCAAGTCGACCCCAAGCCGTTGCATCTCTTTGTGTCGCTTTGCAACACGGGTGCGTTAAGAGCTCAAGGTACCCATTGGCCAATGTACTGCGCTACAATTTTAATATCGAATTTCCCACATGAGTGCGATTACAGCCTTGATTTCAAATTTATTGATTTAGTAATATCAACAATACGGTAACGAAGTCACCATCCTCTGTCCTGAAGAATCGTCGGCGGCCTACTCAGGCGTACCAAGCATCAACAACGCTTGAACGCATCCAGGCTATGTACACACCTCACGATTCTCAACCAATTTTCCACCGGCATAGACACTACGTCCTTGGTATGCATCATAGCTATGGCCACGTTATAACACCTGACAATTCATCTGACATCGTGAATAGAGTACATTTGAATTACAATATAATTCTACGATACTGAAGTAGAAATGTGTCGGCCAATATCCTACAAGTCCTATTAGGGTGCTGTCCAATTCAGGCCCGACGCAACTAGTGGCATCAAGCGGGGGTGGCTGCGCTAGGTATTTGAGCGCGCTAATCGATCCAGGACTACAAATTTATCAACATTACCCAACTCACGCAGTACCAGAATTCCACAGATGGTTCTAAAACAATGTCTAGCTATCACTATTCTCCGCTTCCCCCAGGGCCTGACAGTATTCGCTTGCTTCGCCTTACGCCGCATGAAGACGACAACGCTCCTATACGATGTCATCTCATTAATTACTCTCTATGGGCGTCGAGGAAGAGTCATCTGTATGAGGCATTGTCGTATGTCTGGGGTGACTCCAGAGAAACATTGCTTATCTCGATGGACAATCACGACTTTCCTGTCTCTGTAAACCTGTACGCAGCGTTATACCGACTTCGGGACAGTTGTTTTGAACGAATTCTGTGGGTAGATGCTCTTTGCATCAACCAAGCCGACGAAGTTGAAAAAGAATATCAGATTCAATTCATGGCCAAGATCTATAGTCAAGCAAGTACTATAATCGTTTGGCTCGGAGAAGCAGCAAACGATAGCGATGGAGCGCTGAATGATATACGTGCTGCGGCGGCACGTAATTCTACTTATTCATTGTACACCCAAAAGAGCGAGAGATCGATCCTTAAATTGCTTGAAAGACCATGGTTCCAGCGTATTTGGGTACGTGAAGCAGCTGCTCAACGACATACATGCACACCTATTAAGTGTTCTTATAGGTACTTCAGGAAGTGGCCGCAGCTAGACGTGTTATAGTTCTATGTGGCTCGGCAGAGATTGATGGCTACGTGTTTTCTTCAGGTATAAGCTTGTTAGACTGCTTCCACGACTCTAGCCCAGATTTGCAAGGTATGATTCGTTGTGTAATATCTCTGATCAGGGACGCAATCTTCAGGCCGAAGTATATAAGAACCGATCCCATTAGGTCATCACTAGGTATTTTTACAATGGCTGAGCTCACAGATATGTATCATGCTCACAAAGCTACTAAGCGGCACGACAAGGTGTATGCTTTGATTGGCATGAGTACAGATAATCTTGATGATGGGGACTTGTTGCCTAATTACAAGCTTCCATGGGAAGAACTGTTGCAGCGACTGATTAGGTCTCTTCTACACAAGAGAGTATGGGTGAAGACCTGGGGTGATAAAGAAATGGCGTTAATTAAGAGCAAGGGCTATGTTTTTGGTAAGGTGATGGTAAAGAGCGAATCTGCTCGGGATGATACGCCGAACGTGACTATCATATTTAAGAACATATCAGGGCAACCGGCATATATAACAGAATGGAGTACAAGTTGGACTCTCCATGCCTCGGCAAAATCTGTCAAGGACGGCGATATTCTTTGTCTACTGCAAGGCGCCTCGCAGCCTACAATTGTTCGAGCATTCGAGGACTATTTTGCTATTATCATGATTGCAGTAACTCCTCCACACACCGTGAGAAGTGATCCAAAGTGGCAAGAGCTGGTTCAATCAAGCAACCTTTTCATACGCGACCTATTCCTCGCCTGGGACTGGGAACACCCTACTGGGGAGTTGGGGGATGAAGAATGCAATCACTCAATAGACACGTATGGTCCAGTGCCAGAGAATTTAAAGACGGAAATAGGAAGCCTTTTGGAATTATCGACTCGAAAATGGGAGGTGGGACTCATCCTAGGTGATATAGGCGAGCAGGAAAAGGCACAAGCGTGGATTCAAGAAGCAATAGAGGGATATGAGGAAAGATTCCAAGTCAAGTCCCTCCACACACCAAGAAACGTGTCCTATCTAACACCATTGACATGGTCAGCAGCGAACGGGCATACTGCCATTGTCCATCAGTTGCTTATGAAGGGCGGTCTCAACATAGACCTAAAAGATAGCCAAAGGCAGCAGACACCACTATCTTGGGCGGCAAAAGCAGGGCATGATGCGGTAGTCAAGCTACTCCTGGAAACAGGAAAGGTTCAAGCCAACTCAAAATCTGAATCTGGATGGACCTCTCTATTGTCGGCTGCAAAAAATGGAGATGAGAAAGTAGTCAAGCTTCTGCTGGAGACAGGCGACGTCGAAATCAATGCAAAGACTGAATCTGGATATACTCCTCTATTGCTGGCTGCAGAGAACGGAGACGAGGAGGTAGTCAGGCTTCTACTGGAGACAAGGAAGGCTGAAATCAACTCAAAAACGAATTCTGGATATACGCCTCTATTTTTGACTGCAAAAAATGGAAACGAGAAGATAATCAATCTGCTCCTGGAAACAGGAAAGGTTGATATCAACTCAAAGTCTGAATCAGGATGGACCCCTCTATTGTTGGCTGCAGAGAACGGAAACAAGGAGGCAGTTAGGCTTCTGCTGGACACAGGTATGGTGGAAGTTGACTCGAAAGACGAGTACTTTGGACGAACATCGCTCTGGCGAGCAGCAGGAAACGGACACGAGGGGGTCATGAAAATGCTGATAGAAACAGGTAAGGCTGATGTCGACCTAAAGGACGAATACTTCAAGCAAACGCCATTGTCGTGGGCGGCAGCAAATGGCCATACCAGTATAGTCAAGTTGCTGCTGGAGACGGGCAAGGTAGAGGTGAACTCGAAGGATGAAGATGGACGGACGGCAGTGTCATGGGCAGCGGAGTTTGGGAACGATGAAGTAGTCCAGTTGCTGCTGAACACGAGCAAGGTCAAAGTCGACCTGGAAGCAGACGAGTATGGGCGAACGCCAGTTTGGAGGGCAGAAAGTAAGGGACACAACTCCATAGCCAAGATGTTGCTGGAGTATACGCCTCCGAAGTGAGCTCGTTCGACCATTTCATATAACACTATACTATCTAACGCTATACTGATCAACCGAACGTCTTTATCACATCTCTCCTAAACTAAAGTACCATTTCCTTCACCCTATAAGCCCAATTTGTCCCAACCACGCCTCGCACATCCCCGTCCACCCACTAACCGGCAAGCCAACCGTATCCACGCCAAACCCATGTGGCGCATCCGCAAAAACATGGAGCTCCACACTTCCCCCTGCCTTGCCCACGCCCTCGGCAAGTCGATACGCGTTGACCACCGGCACTACGGGGTCATTCCCACTGTACACAATGAACGTAGGCGGCGCTGGGCGTTTGAGCTGAACATCGGGCTGGAGGGTGTCGTATAGGGCCTGTTTCTCCGCAGGGGGGAGCGGAGGTTTGTTAGGGATGATCTGACGACCGACGGCATTCGTTGAGATAGGGCCATAGCCTATGATTGCGAAGTCCAAAGTTGGGATATTCTTTCCTTTCTCGCTTTCCGGCTCGGTCCACGTCTTCGGGTACTCAGTGATGAGAGTAGCGGCGAGATGCCCGCCTGAACTTAAGCCACAGACACCGACGCCATTCCCGGCGAATCCCTTCTCTTCAATAATCCTTAGTGCCCGTCGTGCGTCGTCCAGTGGAGCTTGCGGACTCGATTGAGCGTTGGGGAAACGATGTACGAGGACAAATGCGTTGAAGCCCAGTTTGGTGAGCCATTTTGCCACTTGTATGCCTTCACGGCCGACCATAAGTTCAACGTAGCCGCCTCCACCGCAGATTATCACGGCTCGATTTTTCGAATTTGACAATTGAGATTTGTACCCAAAGAGCCACGGCCGGGTGACCGAGGAGACAACTGATTTGTCGATGCCGGCATCCGATGTATTGACAGTGAATGCACCTTCAATCGGCTCTTCATCCCATAGTGACCACGCCAAATCAGCATTGAAGGATTTTGAGGCATCCATTGTGGTGATATGGGTATTAGCTGTGGGAAATCCTGACTCATAAATGTGCGGAAATCTGGCCCGTTATATGGATCACGCTTCGCTAGATCTTTGGCCCGAGATACCGAGCAGGTTGTATCTTTGATCATTATATTTGGATGTTGTAAACGATGCGTGAATGCATACTCATATATCTAACCATACCACCCATGATATCATCCCATGCGACCGTTAAAGCAAAAAGCCACTCTATGCACCAAACATAAAGTCTGAATTCAAATGAAGAAAGGACCAACGCCAGTGAAGCCCTTGATCGTCCCTCCATTAATATAGTGATCTCCGCTTTAATTTGTTCCTATTCAGAGTCAGCAAACCGTTCCTGTATCTAAGTTCGCTGAGCACTCATGTTAACCTACGTTGCAGCCCAGCTCCTCCTGCTCACCGGCCTAACCGCGTCATCACCCACAGCTGTCTTTGGTCGCTCATCATCTTTTGCTTGCTGAGTCGCGTAGTATCGCGGCGTGTTCTTTCTCGAATTTGGTGGTCTGACACTCTCGGGTAAGGCATCCGTAGTTTTGGGCGTGGCTGCTTGGTTGACTATTGTAGCGACTACCGATGGAAGTATAGCACTCTTAGGTCGCGGGACGGCGTTCTTTTCCTTAGGTGCAAGAGCATTACGCATGCGTGACTTGTCCAATTCATTCACTTCAGCTTCCTTGGTCACCTTGTTCTCCGATGACTTGTCAGCCTCAATGTCCTTTCTCACAATTCTCTTCATCAAATCTTTTAGGCCCAGACTCTTTCTCCTCGAAGCTTTCGTCTCCCTCAGCTCCGGTGGTGGAATATCATTTGACAATAGACTCCACCGATTTGGCGTGCTTTCGCTCCTAAGATGTCTCCTTGGAGTCATTTGTATACTTTCGTTGCTTTTAGACTCAACTACCACGGGCATGGGTGGCAAGGCTTCGACCGGAGTACGATCATCTGAAGGTCTCGTTAGTGCTGGGCTCAATTCTTGGATGAGCGTCGCACCACTCGACCGTGCGGACGTGCGATCTGAAGATACAACACGTTGGCGAGTCCGTTGCGCCGCGAGGCGCTCATGGTCAAGCATTAACTGCTGCTTCGTTGCTTGGAGTTCAGTTATGGACTGCTTCAGTCGTTCAATTTCGTCTTGGTCTTGAGTGTGAAAACTGACTGCCGCATCGACTTCTCCTTTGAGATCTTTAACGTATTGATCCTTCTCCATAATTGTATTCTTGAGAAGCTTGATCTCATCCTCTTTGTTCACAAGGACATCTTGGCTCTCCTTTAACTGACCTTCCATCCGCTGAAAGTGCACACGATGCACTACACTGGGGCGAGCTGTCTCCATATCGTCATTGATCGCCTTCTCAAGCCTGACTTGCTCCCTAAGAGCCTCAGTGTCCTGTGCAGCTGCGAACATTTTGGCATTAGCGTCGCGAAGCCTCTTCTCAAGCACCTCCACCTCGGCATACAATCGCAGGTTGTCCTCTTGCGCAGTATTAAACATCGCTTCCAGTTCTTTCGCATCGCGTTCATCCTCATCGATTGTAGGCAAACGCCCGGCGGAGATGTCCTGACTCCGCGTTTGACTTTCTGCCTCCGACAGCTTCACGGTCAACTCCTGGAGCTGTTCCTTTGTTTGTGCATGTTGTTCACGCTCTTCCTTGAGGGAATTTTGGATCTTCTTCGCGATTTCCCATGCCCTTTGTAGCTCTGCCTGTTCATTGACTACAGCTTCGGAGGCCTTGGTAGCCGCAGCAAGCTCTTCTTGCAGTTTCGCGATTAGTGCATCTTTCTCTTCCTCTGTTCCTGGGGCATGTTTACCCTTCCGTATCCTCAAAAGTCTCACTTCCAGCGCATGATCGCCATCTTCTTCTGACTTTCTCTCGTGGCCAAACTTGGGGCTTGCTTGACGGTCCATGAAAGACAGTCGGTCCTTCAGCAGCTTCAGTTGAGCGTCCTTGACTTCGATGGTAGCCTTTTGCTGCCTGAACATGTCGTCCAGCTTGGCGTCGCGTTCCTTGATATACTTCTCTTTCTGCTCGTTGCCTTTTCGTAGCGCAAACAACTCAATGTCCTTTCGATAGACGATTGCCTGGTGATCCCTTCCTAGTACTTGTTTGACAGTCTTAAGCTCTTCGCGCAGACTAGAGTACTCTGCAAAAGTCTGATTGAGCGTTTCACGCGCATTATGGAGCTCCTCCTTTGCGCTCCGCAGCTGCACCTCCTTAGCCCTGTTGGCTGTTCTCAACTCGGTGAGGATGGATTGAAGTCGCACAATCTCTCTCGCTTTCGAGTCGGTTGGGGATCCTTTTGTGTCAAAAACCCCTGATTGAGAAGCTAAAGTGGACCCAAGGGCTCCAGGCTCGACGATCAGCTTCTTTGGGAGAGGCGCACAGTCCGATTTGCCCAGAGAAGGATGGGTTTGGGCCAGTGGAGTTTCAACAACCGGCGGTGTCCTCTGTTCATGTTCTGATTCGTCGCAGTCAGTAGCGCCCGCAGCCTCGCGGCTTGAAGTCCGCTGAAACACGTCAAACGCGACCATGACTAAGACAGAGACTAACAAATCGTGCGCGTCGAACCCGTAATTTCCGAAACTGGCGAGTGCAACGAGATGCAGCACGTTCGTGATTGTTGTTTGATGTCTGCTCGCCCAAGGACCCGCAAAATGGTGGAGACTCAGGATGAAGAAGCCGGGTAACGTTCCGATGATCGCGACTAAGAAGACCCGATAAAAAGGAACACACAATATCCAGTGGCGCACGTAGAGCCCGATGCGCTCTTCAAAAGCGATGCTTTTTAGGTTGATATTATCGCGCGTGTTTTCTATCATCCGATATGCAAAAGTTGCAGCTGGCCTGTCGCCTATACAACGGAATCAGAAATCAGTAGCATTTCAGAGTTTATTGATCGCACTGGAAAAGCAAATTGGGCGATTGAATGAAAGTACATTTACGCATTTGGCCGACGCCGAGCCAGCATCCTGAAGCCGGGGAGAGAGCGTCGATGCTTTGGGGTCATAAGAGCATGCCTCAGGAGCAAAGTGGCTCTACTATGCTAGAGATGGACGAACTTACTCAATCTGGAGACAATAGTAGAAAGATCCACTTGTTCCTGCCAGCGGTACGATGACAGGGCACTCGCGAAGGCGGGGACAGATGACAGAGTTGGTGATAAGATTTGCTGGTCGATCCTTTGAGGGAACGACTTTCCGGTGACATAAAAGTATGTGCCAGGTAGGAAGATGGTCAAACTAGCCGCTACAGACAATGGATGGTGTTGTGCATACTCTCGAATGTCGTGAAACACTATTGTCATAATGCTGCAAGCCAAGGTTCGGAGAATAGTCGCAAGCTGAGACGGAAGCAAAGAAGTCCTATCAAGGAGAATTGGAAGAAATCCGTTGATTGCATTAGCAGTGGCATTCAAAAGGTTTGTTGAAGGACAGATTTGGGTATTGCAAGGGAGCTCGTGATAATCGTTTCCATTAAAGTCAACGCAAGGATGCACAAGTCATGCTATTGGGTAAATGTATAAAGAAAAGGTGGAGCAAACAACATGTCGCAAGGGCACCAGAAGCCGGCGGAAACAGGAAGTGAGCAGATCAGACGAGGAGGGTCTTGAATTAAAGGAGAAGATACGCATGAACGACCAAATGACGTGTGGAAATGCAGATGACCTAACGCCGTGCTGAAATGCATCCGAGAAGGATATCGCAGCAAAAGTAAAGGGTGAAGTGGCAGGGATGCAACAGAATGGGCAAGCCGGAAGCCATGTGGCTCAAATTACGAAATGCTTAAAGCCTTCGACCAGCCCATCGCTGATTTTCGATGGAATTGCCCATACCGGCAAATAATGCTGCAGCTCGTCAAATGCAGGGATCTCGCCCGCATTCGCATCCGACCAGAGACAGACGATTCTTCCAGAAAGCTTCGGCTGCTCTTTAGCGTTCCATGTTACGGCCACTTCCCAAGGCTGAGACCACTCGCGATGCCAGAGTCGCACTTCCCGGGAACCCATTTCGCCGACTGGCTCAAAGCGGGGATCTGAAACGGCGCCGGCAACGGCCAAATCAGAGATCGGCGTGTCAAAAACAATGCGACATGCGCGTGTATTCTGGCCAACAACGCGTATCGTCGCTTTATTTGTGCTGTTACTGTGGTGTATCGAGTAGTCAAGCCAGTCGTCAGTGCCGGTCTTATTGCTAACGTGCGGAGGCTTGGGTACGACCTTGGCAGGGATTCCTTCCCAATCGCAGCTTATTAGCTCCTTGCGCGTCGTAATGTCTGGCGTCGTGCAATTCCATTCTTTCCCTTGTGCACTAGGTAAATCCCCAATAATGCGCTGAACGTAGCCGTCCAAGCCAGCCAAGGATACGGTATTTGCTCCAGTGTCGCAATTGACGCGCTGGACGAAGTACACCTTTAAGCGATGATCCCTGCTGAAGGGGAACGCCACAAGATTGTAGATGACGGTCGCAACACAGACTAGAAACAAAAAGGTAGGGATATGATAGGTGAACCGATGAACGAAGGGTCCGATGGGAGCGAGTAGCAGCATGGTGAGGGTTGCAAAGGCAATATAAATGAATAGGGGCGAATTGCCATCCGATGGTGTTTGGTAAAGGGCCGAGGTCAATAGCAGGGCAACCTGTCCAACTAGGACAACGACAACAGGAGCCAGCAGTAGGAATTGGACGATCCAAAGCCAGCTGGGTAACCTCCCACTCCATTCTTGTTCCCCAGGATACGCATGGCCTAAATCCAGTCGCCGAGGGCCTGGTTCGCGTTCATCGCCACCTTCGCTTGTTGATTCCCGTCCACCATACCTTGCGAAGCTTCGTCGGTCACCTCGAAGGAGTGACGTCGTCTCGGTGGCGTCATCGTCTAGGATAGGGCGGTCTTCAGATCGGGCCGCGCTAGTAGTACCTGTAAGCGGCCGACTCGTGGACTCCGAGTTGCGACGCGAATCGTCCAGCTCATCGAAATGGCGCGCATATGCGGACTTTGAAGGAGCGAAGAATAGTTCGAAATATGAGATGAGAATGGCGAGGAAGACGGCCGCAAAGTAGAATAATGCAGGATACGCAGCTGCGACTTGATAATTATTTGCTAAAACCGTGGCCAGAGCAAGGAGAACAAAGGATCCAATAAAAAGCCAGATCAGAGCGTAGAGGCGTTGGAGGGCAGAGGGTCGCATCGCATCCGCGCCACGGGAGAAGAACCATGCAAAGACGAACCACGCTGAGAGCATCATACTGCATTTGGAATTAGCAAGGAAATTCTGCAGGGATTTTTCAACTTACCTCCAGACCGCGTAAGGGCTGCTATACACAATGAAGGGATTGATGCGAACAATAAGATATGCCAGGCCAATAACCACCGCTGTTGCAATGATGAATATGATTGGGAACCGAAAGAAACCCCGCCAGCCGTTCAGATGCACAGGTTGATCGTCATCTGAGGAGTGAACGTAGGCCTTGCGAGCGAACAAGTAGTTCTTGTCGGCCTTTGAGAGGCCAAAGCTGAGACCTATCAAAGTGAGTGGAGCAACAACCAGTAGAGTGACGCACAACGCGAACATGGTGTGTAATTGGAAGACGATGAAGATTTTGCCGAATATGTCGAACCATACTCCATCGGTACCTTTTCCTGCATGTACCTTGCCATCGTTGGATTCGTGTCCTCTTTCACCAAATTCATCGCCAGTAATGGAAGCCAAGCCGGACGTTGAGGCAATGGCTGCTGATAGCATGTGCCAGAGTGAGTTAAGAGAAGTTTCTCGTGTCGAATCTTCGACAGTGTGATACCGAGCTCTAGGCTCCATGAAGGCAATATCTAGTCCTCGAAGCCCAAGTTCGCCGTAAAAGACCTTGTAGTCAGTCTCGCTGCGTATGAGACCTTTTTTGAATCCATCGCCGCTGACAACAGTGCCGAATGGGTTGCTTGTCTTCCTGTAAAATCGAGTGACTTCTGTGTCGGTGCTTCTGAACAGAGTCGCTCTGCCACCTGCGCCAGCGCCCTCGAGGTTGACAAAAGTATGCGGAACCATGGAAATTTCATTTCGCATGAAGGCTTTGGCTCCGTTCAAAAAGTCTTCTTCACCATTGTTCAGCAGAAGCACTATTGTCCTCTTGGGCCAATTCTGAGGTTCGGTAAAATATGACAGAAGCTGCAGCACTGTCACCACCCCCACGCCGTCGTCAGTTGCACCATAGCCGCTACTGACAGAGTCATAGTGGGCATTGACGAGCACTCCGCCATTGTTTGGGCGGCGGCCAGCGGCAGCCGAGCCGTACCCACCGTCAAATGGCTCGTCATCTTCAGAACCACGAATGGCAACAATGATATTGGTGCCTTCGAAGTAGACGGAGGTGCCCCGAGATGAAAAGGTAGCGTTGGCAATGTTGTCATCTATGACTTGAACTTGATCTTTGCCAAGCTTTTTCACAGCGATAACATTCTCAATTCGCGCGAGCAGATATTGGCGAACACCATCATTAGCATGGCTGTTATAGGGATGGAACTGCCTCGTGATGTGTTCCAAATCACTCCAAGCCTGAGTGAGGTTTGTTCCTGTCGGCGGTTTGGATGGGGGGTTTGGTACTCTCAAATGGACCACCAGCAAGGCCACAAACAAAGTTATGTACGTGACGGTTGTGAAGAAGACGACTGGTCCGGGCGTAAAGGAGAAGGGATTAAAACGAGCCATGTTCAAGCCCGAGGAGCTCCCACAGAGCCACGTAGCTGACTATGGGCCTAAAGGCGAGTGGCTCGATGTTGTGACTTGTGGTTGGAGGTCGAAGGTGGCTGCGGGGTGAAAGCTCGCGCATGCAGCATGCGGTCATAGCTCCTTGCAGCAACAGCAACCAAAGTGGCGGAAGGAGCCATCGACAACAACACACAGACATTGCGATGCTAGCCACCCCTATGCTTCATTCACTTCATAGGCTTCTCATGTGACATACGAAGCACCTCTGTCCAAGAAGACGTTGTGCAAGGCATTGAATACTGATTAATTCCGTCGTCGCTCACTAATCCCTAGTTCCCATCTACCATGTCATCCTTCGACGATAATTTCGATCCAGAGCGCGATGATGCAGCGCGTCTCTCTACCCAAGGGGAGCCCTTACCATTGCCAGCGCTTTCGGAGAAGCCCGCCGTCTATTCAGGGTGCTGCCTCGCCCTCAGCAGACCCCTCATCGCCCACCTCCACACCCTCCTACCCCCGCAACCGAACCTTATTCTCTCCATAGGCAGCGGGTTTGGTCTCCTCGAAGCATACCTCATTGCTAATCCATTCTTGTCGCATGTTGTTGGCGTCGAGGTCGAGCCCAGCCCGAACAAGTACCTTCCCAGGTCACACCATCATATTGTTTACGGCACACGCTTTCTCAAACCTCTGGCGGGGGAAGCCGCGACGTGGCTGTTTGTATACCCAAGACGTGTGGGTTTGTTGCAGGAGTACATGGCACAGTACGGTGAGGGCGCCGTGGAGCAGATTATTTGGGCAGGCCCAAGGGCAGACTGGGATGACTACGCGGGCTGCTTTGCCACCTGGCATGTGCGAGTTCAGAGCGCGGATGAGATCGGGGGTAGAGCGTGGGAAGCCATTGCTGTCGCCAGCAAAAGACCCACGTGAGACCACGGATATGAGCAGGATGGTCTGCTCGTGATGCTCCCGCCTTGTAAAACATGTTTTTGCACAGTTCCAAGAAGTGAAATAACAGACGTGTTGCGACAAATATATCCTAACCTTCCTCAACCCTTCTAAAAGCTCCCACTCAGCTGCTTTCTGAGTAAAGTTATACCCTAGGACACTGAATGGCAGCCAGTAAGCCGTCTATTTAATTGATCGTGTATCAATCAGTACTTCGTTTCATTGTTTCACCCATGCGTCCGTTGTTGCGTCAATTCAGACAATACCAACATTATGTCTTCTGACGACAATCGAGCCTTTCACTCTTATTTTTGCCACATAATAAAGCCCTTTCTCAAGCCCAAAACAAAGCACTTACACCTACTGCCCACCACCGCTTCCACCCAGTAGTTACCCCCATTCTTTTCCAAACAATTCACACTCGCATCCTCCATAGCAATCCTACAGAAGCTTTTGCACAGTCCAAGTACGCACTACACACAAAGTATTATAATATAAACGACTAGTGGCTTTCTCAATATCCCCCCTCGCGATCCAACAACCACAAACATCGAATCGGGATACGATGGCTGCACACTTCTTGCACCAGAACATCGTCGGCGCATGGGCTGCAGTGCTTGTTATCGTTGAGGGACCGCGCTACTTTCCTACCTACAACACTGCCGCCAACTGGATCCAAACTTCGACCTTGAGGCTGATTAGAAATGGCACCCTCACGATCCCGAGTCTAAAAGATACCACCAACTCCAACAGTTTCCCCACCTCGAGCGACACAAAACCCGCGTTTCGCGAACATGGACCCGAGAGCCCCATCACTTGGCTCACTGTTTTAATGGCTATTGTTCCAATCTTCCTCTTCTTTGCTCACATACTCTTTATTTCACCACGTCCAAAGCATCAAAAAGCCATCTGGATCATACTCGGCACTTTATACACTCTCTTCGTCGCATATGTTGCATACTTTGATGCTCCGAGGCTCATAGTTCAAAACTACATATCAGGACTTTGGCTTCATGTCTTCGATGGATTCATGCAACTCCGAACAGCCTTCTCTTCTTTTACCAAGGTTATTGTTGGCCTCGATCCGAACGTCATCGCTGGATACGCTAAGACCTTACTCCATGTCGCTGACGGATTCATGCAGTCTGCTCTCCATGCTATTCAAAAGGCCATCCAGGAATCCGCTCAGACCATTGACACTGCCTACATTACGAGCAGGCTGCTTTTCATCATTTCTTTTATTCTACTATGCCCGGCTTTAATGTGGCTGGCGCAGAGCATCTTTATCTGTCCTAAGAACATCGCTGCACTTCTTTCCAATGGCTTGTACAACGGTTGGTTCATTCTGCCCTACGGTTTATTCACACCGAAACTCATGGAGAGCTGCCGACGATTGGGTCGAATAATTATGAACAGCATCTGGGATCCAACTGCCCGCGTCGTCAGCAATCTGCGCGCACTCATCACTTGGATGTCACAAGACCCCCGGACACCCTTTGCTTGGATTATGGCTGGAATTCACACTCGAACATTGTGGATTTCAAGTCACCAGGGCAGAGCAATTTTCAACGTGCTCACTATTCTTATTATATTACCATTGGCTATTCTTCTCTACCTCGGCTCCATCTACGGCTTCCACCTCATAACAAATGCGGTAAACACCCTCGATAATGAACCGTTACAGGCTTTGATAAAGGCGACTCAAGTTAGACAGCTATGGCCAGCTATCATCACAAATTCGAATGAGCGTGGCCAACTTCGGGACAATGCCATTACAAAGATTACACTTCTTCTCGCGTCATCAAGGACAATCTGGGCGTTCTCATCGTCTCTTAGCACATTCATCATGGCCATATGGACGAACATCATTGAATACTTCTCCACGGTCAAAGATTGCTTTATCACAGCACTTAACCAACCTATCTTGCCCGGAAACCAGTTCAGCATCATGATGTTTGCTGACACGAACTCGTGGGTTGCTTGTTCATGTCGCACTATCCAAGTTTTCGTAATATCGAGCAGAAGAGACTGGTCTGCCATGAAAGAGGCATACATCTGGTTGGTTAGAGTCATTCATCGCCCCTCACTTTTCCAGATATTTCAGGAAACTTTCTATCAGGTACTTTCCACGCGATGCCTCTGGCGTGTTCCGAAGATTGTCCTCTTGACAGTCAATTCTACTACTGCATGTATCCTTGCTGTACGAGGAATACCTCAGCACAAAATCCTGTTGTCTGTGGCGTTCGTGCTGGTTTTTATATTCCCGGTCGCGCTATTGATTGTCTCCGCAATTGGTGGTCTCGAATGCACAGAAGACCATGCCACCTTCATCATTACAATCGTTTTGCAGCTGCTATCTTTTGGAATATGGAGCAATGCCTTAGATGAGAGTCGATCAACTGCGAGCAGGAATATCCCAGGGCTTCAAAGTGGTCTCGCTCAGTTCGAAGGCCGGGGATGTGAGGCCACAGGGGAGTATTCTACCACTGCACTACCTGCCACAACACGGGAGAATACAGCGCGCCGAACAATTAGACCCCAGCAAAAAGTTCAATCCATGCAGGCAGATCAACAAAAGAATGCCATTCGAACTCCCATCAATCCTGGTCCTACTACCTCCTCAGCGTCTTTTCCTTTCAATGATGCAGAACTGGACGCTGCCGATGAAGTGCGTAATCTCGCGGACCGACTCCAGGGCCAGATCAATGAAGATACTGAGTCTCAATCAGACCATTCTGATGCGGAACAAAGCCCGTACTTGATCTCTTCTATAGGGCTCGCAGACAATAACGACATTCAAGTTGCAGCAGATCCGCAGCATGATGAGACAACCGAAGTTGAATCACAGAACGCTGCTAAAGAAGAAGATGACATTGTCGAGGTTCACGGTGAAGAGCTCTCGAGCGTGAAAGTTGACCGACCAAATCAAGATTTCCACCAAGCAGAGGATATTCATGCCGCGCTGGAGCGATCCCAGTACTCTGACGACGATACGGAGTCTGAGAGCAATGAATTTCATCCGACACATCACCATTCGGAGCCTCATTCGGCTGTTGAAAGTCTATTCGAAGGTTCCGCGGGTGACAATGACGGCCTGTTTTCGCCCGCTTCAGGCCAGCCTATAATTGTCGAACACTCCGACTGTTCGAGCAGTCACAATGGAGGCGGTGATATCAGCACTGAACCTGTCCAAAATTTGTCAGATAGTGATACTGGCGACATCGTTGGCGAATTGTCTCTTTGTCCTCCCCACTTTATTGATTTGCAATCCGATCGTGGGCTCGCAAATCATGGCAATGGGTTTCCAACGCATGATAATCAGACTGATACAAACGGTGACCTTGAATTGAATGGTGGGGAGACTCCAATGGATATCGAGGTCGGATCAAGTACGATTGCTGCCAGCTTTGCAGCCAACCCCTATGGGGCTCTCGAACACTCCATTTCCAACCTGAGAGCCCTCGCCCCCGCCATTCAGCTGACAAAGGAATCTTCCCATGAACTCGGATATAATGATACGAATTTTACGGATTGCTCCACGCTGATAGAGGTCGAGGCCGTGGCCGATGCGCATCCAGAAAATACTGATAGCCAAGACGCAGATCGGGATTTTGGAGACGCGATGGACCTTGATGACGATGTTGTGCCTCCAGCAAGCCCTCTCAACGAAGCGCAAATTCACGCAGAAACATCGACCGTAATGAGTGCGGGTGAGGCAAACTCAAACTTCTTGGACCTTGATGAGAAAATGCTGGATGCACACGAACCAAACGAATACCATCCTGCTGGTCTATTTGATCAAGGAGCCAGGGTTTCCCAGTTGCGACAAGAATTTCAAGACATTCTTACACCGCAACGGCATGCTGCAGAGTTCGTGCCTAACGATTGTTATTTGTCTGGAATGGAGCAAACAAACCAGCTGCTCCCCGTCACTGATCTCCCAGAGGAAGCTTCACTTGATGCTTCGAGCGCCATGGACCTAGTCATAGGCTACGCAAGTGATCAAGGCGATACAGAAATGCAAATTTCCGACGCAGATTCCCCCCAGAATCGAGCAATCTATGACGAATCCCAACACGGCTCTCAGACTAGAACCGCTGAGCGACAGCATTCACAATATCTAGCACCCACATACTACGATGGCTACGCTTCTACCTCGTATAATGCAGCTGGTTTTGCAGCATATGCATCCCAAAGTCATTCAGCGGCACAAGGAAGCCTATTAGATACGTCACCAGGATTTCGCCTACAATACCTTGACGGGAGTAGTGCACACGACAATAAGCTTTGGCAACCGAGAACACAATCTCAAGATTTGGACCACTTACCTGATTGTCCTCTCCATCACGACGACGACTCCATGTCCATTGATACGCATCATGTTCATCGACTCGACGAAAATCGGAATTTTTTGGACGACCAGTGTAATAGATCTCTTGCACCGAGTGGACAAAATGGAGTTGTTGAATCCGAGGAAGGCAGAATCGAGGACAAAGATGAAAATCGGGTATGGCCTATGCACGATGACGGCGCTGAATCTAACAGACTTGACGAGCCAGAGTATGACGACGACGAAAGGTCTATCAACGATGATGAAGTCAACTCTGACGGGCTTGACGAGCCTGAGGACGATGAAAGTGATTCCAGTTCATCAGAATTGTTAGATGCCTACTTGGACGCGTTTGGCATCGGTTCTCGCACAGAACCTCGGAATGACGAGAACAGATAAGACCAAGCTAGTAGAAAGGGGGGGAAGAAGGTTTGTGAGGCGCAAAAACTCCTCGATCCGCTGGAAGACAAGATTCAGCAATATGGGATGATATGATACAGAAAGTTGGAAACGGTGTTCGTCCGAGTGTATAATACAACCTGAGTAAAGGAAATTTGACGGAAGTGAATGTAGCCGCTGAAGAAAAGCACTACAATGATCATGAGGAAGACCAGCGACTAGAAAGGATGGAAAATTTTCAAAGTTCCCGGAACGGACGGAGGTAATGAAAGCATGGGGCTTTGTTGAACCTAATCAACTGGCTCAAAAGTTAGGTCCCGACCCACGCCAGTCCATAAAGGCGCTTAAGAGCCGAAATGTCCAAAACATTTGTCTCATATTGCCTAACAGATTTACCAGTTATATAAACATCGACTGCTTATCCATAGTAACGTGTATCCCTTCGTAACAGAACAACCGCCGTAACAGACAAAATTATAGGTACTTAGACTTTGCAGCAATATAAAAATCTATACACGCCTTAATAATCTAAAATTCCTCTTAACTTACATACTAAGGTAACCCTTAAACCTATCTGCGTGTATTAATATAAAAATTATAGTTATATAGTTACTTACTCTTCTAATCTATAAGGAGACCTTCTTTATAGTAATAATAAACCTTACCTAATATAGAGCTACTACTATTATTTATATCTATTATAATATATACGTAGCTTTTATATATATTTAGGGATCTAATAGAAATACTTAGGAGCTATAATTAGCTGTAAGAGCTAATCTAGGCGAAGATTTATGCGTAATTACTACTTATACTAGTACTTTTATTTTAAACCCTCTAATTAGAGTAATTCTTATTAAAGCTAATATAACGTTACCTATTTATAACTAGCTGCATATAAAGTACTAATTACTCTGCGCTAAGTTTAGGATATAGAAGCCTACCTAATTTATAATAACGCGTAAGCTATTACTATACTATAGTAGGTTAGGTATCTAGTACGCGCTATAGTATATTACCTTAGTATTATGTAATATATTAGTTATACGTACTACGCACGTCTAGTATAAGGACTTAAGAGAAGAATAGAATAAATTTAAAAGTAAGCTTAAAGGAAACTTAGTTAAATCCTAACTGCGCTCTAATTAGCTTTAATAGCTATTAAGCTTCTATATAATTAATAATAGATTTATAATAATTAAAGTATACTATAGTAATAAGATACTATATACTAAGAGCTTTAATATACTTAACGTCAAGCACCACCGAACCCACCACCCCACCGAACCCACCGAAATCTGCCAAGACCACTACACAACTCATCAACGCGTAATGGCTGAGCAACGCAACACGCTTTTAGTTCAACATGAAGGGAGACTACAGCTTGCTCTTCAAAGTTACAATCTTGGCCAATTTAAATCCTATACAGCTGCTGCCAAAGCCTTTAACGTGAAGCGCCCAACCCTTACTGAACGCGCCCGCGGGGTACCATTTCGACTCGAAACACCACCTAACAGCCGTATCCTTACTACTACTGAAGAACACTCAATCGTCGAGTGTATTCTTGATCTCGATGCAAGAGGCTTTCCACCTACACTGTCAGAGGTGGCGGATATGGCGGATCACATACTAGGAGCGCGGGGTGCAGAGAAGGTGGGCAAGAATTGGACTGAGAGATTTGTGGCGCGTACAGAGAAGCTTAAAACGGCTTTTAATCGAGCAAAGGACCGTCAGAGGATACTGAGGGAAGACCCTGAAGAGATAAACGCGTGGTTTACACGCGTTCAGGACACAATGGAGCAGTATGGCGTCCACCCAGATGATGTGCACAACTTTGATGAAACTGGCTTTCAGATGGGAATTGCTAGCTCATCAAAGGTTGTTACTGGTTCTGAAAGGCGTGCGCGGCCTGAGCTCGTCCAGGCAGGCAATCGGGAGTGGGTTACAGCTATTGCGAGCATCTGCGCTGCTGGGTACTCCACCCCACCTTTTCTCATCCTCAAAGGGAAAGTTCACCTCTCAGCGTGGTACAAGGAGGTGGATATCCCGCGCAATTGGAAGGTCTCAGTCTCTAATAATGGCTGGACAAACAACGTGCTTGGTCTTGAGTGGTTAAAGCACTTTGACAAGCATACAAAGGAGCGTATGGTAGGGGCACACAGGCTCCTCCTTTTGGACGGCCATGAGAGCCACCAGAGCTGGGATTTCAAGCAATACTGCCTTGACAACAAGATCCTTACGCTCTGTATGCCGTCACACTCGTCACACATCCTTCAGCCGCTTGATGTAGTTTGTTTCTCCCCTCTAAAGCGCATATACGGTCAACGCGTTAGAGACTTGGCACGGAAGCGCGTCTTCCATATCAGCAAGGAAGGCTTTCTACCAGCCTTTAAAGACGCGTACGAACGCGTTTTTACAGAGGCTAACTGCAAAGCAGCCTTTGAGGCGTCAGGACTTGTTCCTATAAACCCTGATCGAGTGATTGATCGCCTTAATGTACGTATCCGTACCCCGCCTCAAGCCCCACCACTAGAGACGCCGTGGCAATCAAAGACTCCAAGCAATTCGTTCGAATTTAGCTCTCAATCAAAGCTAGTATTGAGTAAATTTACTCGATCGCCTAGTACAGCCCAGGAGGCGTATGAGCAGCTTGTTAGAGGCGGTGATAGTCTGTTAGTTCAGTTTAACCTTCAAGCTTCCCGTATTAAGGAGCTTGAAGAGCAATTAGCAGTGCAAACTGCACGGAAATCGCGTAAAAGGAAGCAGATCCAGAAGGGAGGTACATTAGAGTATGGGGCTGGAGCAGAGTTGAGTATTACTGGATCGTTGAGTAATAATCCAGTAAAAAAGGCGCGTACACAGGACGATCGAGTAGGGCCTCAACGAGCTGCTCGGCGCTGTGGGAACTGTGGAGAGACTGGCCACAACAAAACAACGTGTAGAAAACGTCCAGACGATTCAGAAGAGTCAGAGGCAAGCACTTATTGCACAGCTAGTCTTGTTGATAGTGATAGTTCTAATGATGAATGAGCTGAGTTGGTAGCGCCAAGCATTTTCGGTGGGTTCGGTGGGGTGGTGGGTTCGGTGGTGCTTGACGTTACTATATACTTACTAATATAGTCTAAGCGTAGTAAAGTAGTACTACTATTAGTAGAAGAGGAAAGCTAAATAGTGTATACTAGTAAGCGTATCTAAGTGCTTTAGTGTAAGCACCTTCTTATACTTTTTTAGCGCTTATTAATATAGTCTCTTAGCTATAGTATATAGCCCTTAATAGCCTAGTACTTAACTAAGAAGGCCTAAAGCCTTTAGCTTATTACTCTATTATTATTATTATTATTATTATTATTATTATTATTATTATTATTATTATTATTATTACTACTACTCTAGCTTTTATAACTCTCTACTAGCCTATAGATTATATCCTCTATAGTCTTATACCTTCCTTACGTAATTAGTAAAATACCTAAATTATTTAACTTATCTAAAGACTCTAAAGAGCTAGTTCTAATTAATATCTCTACCCTAAAGGTTTACTCTTATAAGCGCTCTTTCTTATTCTATCTACATTAGAGTTAAGTATTAACGTATATTTAGCTTTTAAAGGCGCTTAAGGTATAAATAAAGCTAGGTTAGAAGTTTAGAAGAGATTAACACGTAAAGGCTAGACTTTACCTAGTAAAGATACTACTGTAATAGGCTGCGCCCTTTAAGCAAGAGAGGCTTCGCTACTATCGCACGGGGAGTAAACTCCTTAATCTCCTCTGCCCCCTTTTCTTATTAGCTCGTACAAGTCAGTAGCTAGAAGAGTACGTTCCTCTTTACTTATATAAATATATATATATATCCTCTAAAGATACCTATAACCTCTTCTCTATCTTTCTCCTTCTGTAGTATAGAATAAACGTATACTTGTTAGTTAGGCCTCTTCGCCTATAACATAAGGAGAAAGATTAATAACTTAAAAAATAATAGACAGATACTAAGGGCCCTTAAACTAACAAGCGTATAAGCTATAATAATAAGAGCACTAGATGCAGATAACAGGAGCCTTAGGACAGTAGTAACACTAGCTGCACTAGCACGCACTTTATCAGATTCAAGGACTATTTAGCTTGATCTTTGATGAATTTTAATAATGAACGTGATTTATTAATTCTGTGTTCTCTCCCCTCCTTTAACTGCTTGCTTCCGGAGGTTCTGAAGGCCGTAGTATTAGTCCTTCTATTAATCACCCTTTCCTGTGTAGTACTTCTAAGTTTATCTTTTATATCTTACAGGCCTTATAGCACTTATATAATCTAACACACCCCCTTAGCTTAGACTACTATGTAAGCTAGATAACTAGTTATAGGCTCCTTATGCAATTGTAAGGTCCTTAAGTTATCTCTAGATCTCTTTAAGTAGTGCTTCTTTTATTACCTTATAGTTTCTTACTTCTACTAGTCTAAGTTATTTTAAGAAGTTATTCTATTTATTATAGGGTAATGCCTTCGTAAAGCTGTCCGCGATTATTTTAGTTAAATATATATACTCTATTTTTATCTTTCCTAATAAAACTTCTTATCTAAGCTAATAATTATAGATATTAATATAGTAAAGCTTAGTCTAGAGCTTTAAAACTTCTACAGTTACTAGCTAGATTATTTAAGTATTATTATACTAAATTATTATTATAAGTAACAGTAGCTTAACTTCTAGTTCTTCTAGCAGTTGCATCGTAAAGATTACTTCTTTAGCTACTTATAACAGTGCTAGTAATTTAGCTTTAGTCGTTAATGTAGTTACTATATCTTATTTATTTGCTTTCTATGTAATTAGCCTATTAAATAACTTAATTATATATCCTTAAGAGCTTTTCCTATCTAAGGTGTTATTAGTAAATAAGGCGTCGCTTGCGACTTATAGGTAATTACCTCCTCTAAGTTATAGTACTCGCGACTTTATCTTATTAAGGTATAGTAGTACTCTATTAGCAGTATTATAGTACTCTTTGCTAGGGTTTAATAGGAATTATACTAGTCTTAATGTAGCAAAAGTAATATTAGGCCTTATCGTGACTACTGCGTATAGTAGTAAACTAACTTTACGTTAATACTTGTTAACTTTAGATAGTGTGCCGTTGCACAGGGTACCTGGGCGATCAGGTGATGATGGGTTTCCTTTGTCAGCGAGATTTGATGATAAGACTTGGAGATGCGAGAGATCTCAACGTCATGCACCAAACGTGATGCACCATGCACCACACTCCACGATAATTCACTTCAAAACTGAGATTTTGCAGAGTAGCTAGTGCATTAGCTACGTCAATTCAATGAGATTTCAGACCATTTTGTTTGTTACTTTTAATCAGGCTCCATACTTACCTTCGTTTCTGGCAGACTGCACAGGCAGGGCTGCTCCTGTTATTCACGCACGTTCGATTCCAACGTTTCCTCTCATTCACAACACCAGAACTGCGGGATTGTGCCGAACCACCTTGTTAACTCCACAATAGTGTTGCTATTCCTAAGCGCGGCTTTAGTTTAACTGTGCTTATTAGTATGTCGTGTTAATAATTCTAATTATTAACTAAACAGCTTATCTTCTTAGTGTATGTAGTTTAAGAGAGATAGATAAGTTGTTAATCTCGCTTTTAGATAACCTTAACTCCTAGAAACTACTATAAGTTATTACTACCTATTATTATGTACTTTCTTATAAGCAGCTTAACTGCTTATTCTACCTCTATAGTCTTTAACTTATAATATATAAGAATAATATTATCTACGTAGAAGAAAATAATAATAAGTCTATCTTTAATTATATAGTATAGCTTATATAGTACTTCTATAAATCTTAGAGCTTTAATAGTTATTATAAACTCCTTTTGCTATAGTAAGGGTAATATTTAGAGCCTGTATAACGCCTTCTAAATTTAGAGGATTATACCTTTCTTGCGATATCTACGCAGTATCTTTATATATACTTCTTAGTCTATAGTTATATATATAAATACGTTTATTATATTATATTATTTTAGTTTAAGATTATACTTAGCTGTAATTACTATTAGCATTTAAAAGGACCTGCTTACTAACGTAGCAGTATATATATCTTACATTGTAATATGTTGCTGTTAGTCTCTTTAAACTATAAGTCGTGCTTTATACTTAAGGAATTAATTATGCTTATTTAGCTTGTATGTGTACACCTATATGCAGTTAAGGATTTATTATCCTGCGGCCTTAATTAGCTTAAGCAGGACCTCTATCTATAACTTTATTTATCTATAGCTTTTAAGGTGTACTTATTTTACCTCCTTAAATAGCTCTCTTATAGGATAGTATTTAAGGTTAGTATATAGCGTAAGTAGTAGTAGAAGTTAGCTTTAGTAGATCTTTAAGCCTTTAGCAAGCATCCTTTTTATCTAAGCTTTATTAATAACTTTCCTTCTATAGTTCCCTACGTTACCTGCCTAGGTGCTAGCTATAAAGGCGGCTGCCTAAGGAATTAGTTTTAGTAAGTATAAGTTTATATTAGCTGCCTACATACCTACTATTAGACTTATAAGGAGTGCTGCTAGTAGTAGCGTAGATAGAGGAGTTAGGTATATATCCCTAATTCTCCTTCTGCGATAGTATCCTAGTAGATCTTCCTCTTTAGAGTTATTAGTGTCCTTAACTATATTATCTTTATAAAAGGACTTAGTCTCTAGTTAATAGACTAGAGCAGAAAGCTCTATTATCTTTATATAGGTTATAATTTCTTATAGCGTACTATATATAAGGTTATTTATTAGGTCTTTAGTTTTACTATTAAATACTATTTGCTTATTAAATATAATATCTTATATGCTTATTACTTTTATAAGAGATAGGATCTAAATTTAATAGATATTTAAAGATTAATAGCTAACTAAGTAGCTAACCTAGGCTTTTAGATCTAGCTGTTAAAGTCGTAATTTACCTTAGTAAGTATTATCTATTATTATAAATACTTTATAGCTATAGGCTTTTAAATAAGTAAGATTTAGCTTCTTAGATATTATAATAACTCTATTATTAAGTACAACCCTTATAAAAAAGACCTTGTATAGTGTCTTCTAGTTATTTACATAATTTAGTATTTAATTATATAGGTACACCTTAGCTTAAGTAATTTCAGGCTATAGCTCCTAGGATAGGTTAGTATTAAGGCGCATAGCACGCGATTTCTCCTTATTTACACCCCCTAAGCGTTTAGCACCTCTATTCTAATCTTATATATCTAGGGCGGAAAGCTTAATAGCTATCCCTTATAATGCTAACTAGCGTTCTACTTCTAGCTTAACTATTATAATTTTATTATCTAACTTAATAACTTTAATTATAATATTAAACTAGTTCTTTATAAATAGAATAAAGTTTAAAAGTATCTTAATTATTAATTTAGTAGGATAATTATCTAGAAAATAGAAGTCCTATTACATACTAGAGAACCTATCTATAATAAGTATTTAACTCTTCTTCTTTATTATACTTTATATTTTATATATATAGAAATTAATAGCTAGTCTTTTACTAGGTCTATCTTTATAGGTTCGTAGTGCTCTTCTAATTTAGTGTTAGGACTTAGATCTCCTATAGGAGTTACACTCTACTATAGTAATACTTTTTATCTACACCCCCTAAGCTTATAAAATAAGATGCTTAACAGTAACTAGCCCTAGATAGCCTAATTACTTATGCTAGAGTAAGGCTAATACCTTTTATATAGCTCTTTCTATTTATAACGTTATCTTATATATATAATTAGAAGCCTAGTATATTAGTTAATACTTAATTACTTATTAGCTATAAATCTTAGTAAGACTTCCTATAATTATTCTATCTACTTTTCTAAGTATAGTTAGTTTAATTTTAGTGTCCTACTATATACCTCTCTACCTTAATAATTAGAATAATACTAGATTATAGTATAGGTTAGGGCATAGAGCTACGTCGTGTAACGTTAGTCTATTAATTCTTTACTACCCTATAAGAGTTAGCTTAATTAACCTATACCCCTTAACCTATATCTTTATATTACCTACCTATATAAAGTCTTTATATATAGGTAGTCTAAAGTTATAGAGTCTATTAGGGTTATTTATTACATAATAAGTTAAACCTAAGTTAAGGATAAATAAATACCTTAATAGGTAATTATTAAAGTTAGTTCTAAATAACGCTAAGATAAAGGCAGTATCTATCTTTATAATACTTTATCCTTCTAGTTAATTATCTAGCACCTCTAGAGTTAGAGTATATAAATTTTTTATAACTAGTATATTTAAATAAGGTTTACTTTGCCTTTATAAGAGGCCCTAGAACTTAGGATCTTACTCTTACTTTATCCTTACGTAGTTCTCTAGTATAAGTTTTAGTTTAAACTATTCTAGCGCCTTATTAGGGTGTATATAGTAACACTCTTTAAGTAAATAGCGTATCTTACATGCTAGGTACTTAGAGCTTCTAACTTTACTAGATAGCTCCTAGTCTAAGGGCGATCTCTTTATCTCTTTCTAACTACGTTAATCTTAGGGTTTACCCCGCCTTTATAGATTTAGAGCACTAAGTTTATAGAAGTTTTCCTTCTTATTTCCCTATATACTTTCTAAATTATCTGCGTAAAACGCTAAGTTATCTAATACTATATATACGCTTTTATATCTACCTATTTTCTAAAGCTTTATTATAACTATATAGTCTCTAAACTACTTTATTATCTTATAGTATATAATACTAGAAGTAAATTAACTAGTATCTTAAAATAAGGTAGCCTATATAGGTGCTATATTCTATACTACGACTATAAAGTCTTTAGTAACTAAGTTTATATCCTTTACTTTAGTAACTCCTTTTACCTCTACTTATATTACAGCTTAATTATAATTAGTAAGCTACAGATCCTAGTTAGCTGTATTTCTTATTAGCTTTAGCAATTTAAGGTATTAGTCTCGCGCGCGTTCGTGTTTAATTTGCTTATCTATACTAACTATGTCTGTAAAGTTCTTAATCTATTTACGTAGGTTTTACTCTATCTTATAGTATATTTCCTATAAGTAAGGTAAGATAGTAAATTATATAAAGATTATAATCTCCCTAATAGCCTTCTACTTATCTAAGTATTTCCTTTCTTAATTCTTATAGTTTTTATTCTTTATCTTAAAGTACTCTATATCTTATTTAAGAGCGGTTATCCTAGACTTAGTAAAGTTAGCTATTAATTAAGGTCTAATATTAGCTCTTTAAGGCGTGTAATTAGTAACGTTTAGAGCCTCTAGAGGTTTAGGTTCTTTAAGGAATACAAGAATAGATTCTAGATTAACTTTATACTATATTCTGTACGCGTCGCACCTTACTAATAGCTGCGCTTTCTATTTCGTGAAATTAAGTTAGCTAGTAAGGACTACAGTAGGATCGCGTTAGGTTAGGTAGGCTATTATCGTATTAATTAAGGCAGTAAGACTCTTAATTATTAGATTTAAGGACTATTTAGCTTAATCTTTAATAAATTTTAATAATAAACGTAATTTATTAATTCTGTGTTCTCTCTCCTCCTTTAACTGCTTGCTTCTAGAGGTTCTGAAGGCCGTGGTATCAGTCCTTCTATTAATCGCCCTTTCCTGTGTAGTACTTCTGAGTTTATCTTTTATATCTCACAGGCCTTACAGCACTTGTGTAATCTGACACACTTTAGTAACACTAGTTATATTAGTACGACCCCTAACAACTACGCAATAACTAACCCTTAGTAAAAGATCTATTAGTAACAGTTAACTCCTTATAAGACAGCCTTAATAAGTTAGCTAGTTAATAGTAGAGCTAGCTATATAAGTTATTACAGAACTAAGTTTAAGAGCTAAAGAACTTAGTTACTAAATTAAGCGGTACATAGATAGTACGCACAGTCTCTACCCCCTTTTTAATAGAATAGTAAGACTCTCCTATATAAGAGATTAGGAAACTAAGACTACTAAATATAGAAGTCTTTAAGAAAGGCTTATATAAGTAATATCTTTAATAGAAAATAAAGGTCTAAGTAAAGCTATACAGAGACTGTGCAGCCTACCTAGATAATAATAGTAGAGTAAATTACGTTATTACTTATACGACAGGCTAAGCGTTTAACGCCCTTAGCCTATATGTAATAAACCTTATAAATAGGCTAGTAACGCTATCCCTCCTTAAGCTATAGTCCTACCTTAATAACTTCTTTAAGAACCCTATAGTAAGAGAGAAGGCCCTTAAATACTTCTATATAACTAAGTAAAGAAGAATAGAATGTAACTCTTATATCTAAGTATTTAACCTTAAGCTCTTTAAAGCTAGGTTAGATAACGTAAGCTATATTTAGAAGATTAACTATCTTAAGAGCAGCTTAAATAGTAAGCTGCTAAGAACCTAAGCAGGTTATTAACTACTATTTAAAGAAATATATAAAGAGTTTATATAATAGACTAAGGTAACTTAGGAAAATTTAAAAGCTATAAAGAGAATTACTATAAGTAAGAGCTATATAGGCGGAGCGTATAATACGTAGAACTAACTAATAACCTAAAGAGATAATAATAAGATAGACTAGATAACTTCTATAGGAGCTTACTAGCTCTATATAAAACTTAGAAAAGAATTCTAGGGAATACGTAAATAGGTCTAAGAAAGAAAAAAGAATAGCGCCTATTTAAGGTGCAGTCTACATAACTACTAAGTAGCCTAGTATATAATAAAGTTATTAAATAGCTAAGAAGGCTATTATATAAAATCCTTAATATATAATATTCTAAGATTATAGAAGATAAGTACAGAGAAGACGAGTACCTAGTTAAATAGAAAGGGTATCCTAACTCTAAGAATACTTAAGAACTAAAATTAAACTTAGGAAACTATAAAGAATAAATTAGCAAATATAACTATAACAGGGAATAGAAAGAACTTAGATACTAGAATTATAACTAACTTAATCTAATAATATAATTCCTAGAGGAAGAGGATTACCTTTAAGCTAGGATAGAGTAAAAACGCTCTAGTCTAAGGCAGAAGTACTAAGTATTAGCCCTTACTTAAGAACGTTAACCTTATAGTTAATATCCTTAATCACCTCTAACGCTTTAATCTCTTCTATAATATAACTAGAATTATCTACCTATTATTACTTATAACGCTGTAATAACTTTTATTATTTATAAAGTTAATTCTTTTTTACGTAAGTAGCAAGAAGGGTATTTAGCGCCTTCTCCTCTGCGTTATTAGCCTTAGCTTTCTGCGCGTCTAACTAAGCTAATTCCTTATCTAGACAAGAAAAGTTTAGAACTAGTATATCTACTAGCTTATATAATAATACTCTATTATAATAATAATTTCTATACTTCTCTTTTAATAATAATATCCTATACTCTAACTTCTTTTTTAAATAATATTTATAAGAAACTATAGCAACCTAACTAATAGCGTTTATATAATCTCTAATAGAATAATAATAGGTAGTACTATAAGAAGCTATAAGTTAGTTATAAGGATATAAGGACTAGAGGGGAGGATAGTGTTATAAATAGGAAGTAGGAAGGCAGCAGTTATAAGGATGTAGGAGGAGGTATAGATAACTAACGAGGAATACTAAGCCTCTAAACTAACTAATAACGCTAGAGTTATGTAATCCTAGGAAACCTACGCTAAGATAGACTATATCCTATAGGATAGAGACAAACCTAGAAATCCTAGAGGGGGCCTTATAGGAATCCTATAAGATAATTATATATATAGACTTACATAATATAGCCTTATAGCATATTGTAATTAACTTAAGACAATTTATAAGTATACTACTATTTAATACTTCTACTCTTTAACCTGGCCTGCACATCTACAGAATACTCTAAAGATACTAACTAGTTAACACTAGTTGCTTTATATTATAACTACTTAATTAGATCTTTAATATAAAGACTCTTAGCTTTTAACTATATTATACTTTTAAATTAATATAGATATCTCTTTCTATCTACTCTAATCTGTTTAAGAGACGCGCCTGTACCTTCCTTACTCGCATCTACTACTATAAAAAGTATACCTCTATTCTTATAATTTAGACTTGCTAACGCTAAGGCTAAAGTAATATATTACTTTAAGGTACTTATAGCCTTTTATTAAGCCTCCTACTATGTCTACTTAACGCTAGTCCTTATTAACTAGAATAGGGGCTTTGCGCGAATAGTAAAGCTAGGCACCTATATCCTATAGTAGACACAGATACCTATAAACGCTCTTACTTCTTTTATATTTCTATATTCTAGCTAATCTAGAATCTTAGCTACTTTCTATTAATCTAGATGTCTCCTTTACGCAGTAACCTTATATCTAACTACCTCTAATCTAGAGACTTCCTAATAATACTTCTTACCTAAAATTATAGCTCTAGCTCTTTCTACGTTAGCTAAGGCCCTATCTAGCTACTAAATATATTCTAATATATATTTCCTTACTCTAGGAAATGCTTCTTCTCCTCTATAGTTAGTTTTAGGACTGCTAGTAGTAATATTATCTATAAAAAGAATAGTATATAGCTAATAATTCTTTATAATTTTTATAACTACTTGCTAAAAGACTTTAACTAAGTTAGTCGCGCCTTAAACTATTATATAGTATTAAAGTAAACTAACTAGTATATAAGAGGTAGTTATGTCTTTACTATCTAGATAAAGTATAATGTAGTTATATACTAAGAATAGATTTATAAGAGATAGAATATAATATCTACTAAAACGCTTAGAGAATTTATCTGCTATTAGATGCAGATTAGTATCTCTAAGAGATACTGCGTTTATCTTAATTAACCTAAGTATTATCTAATAACTCTTATCCTTCTTTTTAACTAGAAACTATAAGTTTCTATACTAACTAGCGTATCTTTCTAGTACCCCTTAATTAAGTCTGTTATTAAATATTATAACTACTTCTTCTTTAATAGCTCGCGCTATTAAGAATAATTTTTCTTACTAAGCTTTATATTTAATAGTCTATATCTTATATAGAGGACACATATCCTTAATAATTTATCCTGTGTTAGAGAAAGTAAAAGTAATTACGCCTTCCCTATTTATTAATATTTTAATAAATAGCTTAACTTCTAATTTTATTAGCTTAGATCTAAACTTTTATAAGGCTAGCCTTTCTAGTATTAATCTTATACCTTATAGGAATACTATATATCTACACTTAAAAAGGTAATTAAAAGGCCTACTATTAAGAGGTCTTAGACTTTTTCTTAAGAGTTATAGTTTAACAGTATGTTACTTCTAATCCTTACGCCTAAACTTCTTAATATCTAATGCTATAGGAATATCTATAGGTTGCACCTTATTAGCTACTCTCTTATGTAGGGTATTAACCTAACTATTTATATACTTTCTTCTCTTTTCTTATTACGCCTAATAGTTGAGTTTATATATAACTAAAAAGGACTCTAATTTTCGCACAGCTAAAGGATCCCTAGAGGCTCTAACTGTATAGCTTATTACTTACTTTACTTATTCTTTAAATTACTACTTATTATTAGTTATAAAAATAAGTAAAATATTACTAAATCTAATAGAAGCTTTTATAAACTTAGCCTCCTAAATATACTTAACCTAAGTATAAGATAAATAAGATTCTAAACTAAAATATTATCCTAGGTATTTTCTACTTAAATCTAGATACTCCTCCTTAGAAAGGATATCTACTACGTATTTTCCTTATCTTTAGGAGTTAGTATATAGTCTCTTAGATATAGCAGAGCAGGATTAGAGGCTATAAAGACAGCGTTTCTATCTCTATTATTAGAAATAATCCTACACGTAATCCTTCTATATACGTTATACTAAATTAATAACTTTACTAAAGCGTACTAAAGTCTACTTAAAATTACTAATCTTATTAGGTTTTAAATAATCTTAAAGTAACTAATAATGGTTACCTGTTAAAGATCTAGTCAAGTAGTTACAATATAAAGCAACTAGTGTTAACTAGTTAGTATCTTTAGAGTATTTTATAGATGTGCAGTGCTAGGTAGGCTAAAGGTAGAAGTATTAGAGAGTAGTATACTTATAGATTATCTTAAGTTAATTACAATATACTATAAGGCTATATTATATAAGTCTATATACATAATTATCTTATAGGATTCCTATAAGGCCCCCTCTAGGATTTCTAGGTTTGTCTCTGTCTTATAGGACATAGTCTGTCTTAGCGTAGGTTTCCTAGGATTACGTAACTCTAGCGTTATTAGTTAGTTTAGAGGCTTAGTCTCTTTATTAGTTATCTGTGCCTCTTCCCTTATCCTTATAACTGCTGCCTTCCTACTTCTTGTTTGTAACACTATCCTCCCCTCTAGTCCTTATATCCTTATAACTAACCTATAGCTTCTTATAGTACCGCCTATTATTATTCTATTAGAGATTATATAAACGCTATTAGTTAGGTTACTATAGTTTCTTATAAATATTACTTAAAAAAGAAGTTAGAGTATAGGATATCGTTATTAAAAGAGAAGTATAAGAATTATTATTATAATAGGGTGTTATTATATAAGCTAGTAGATATACTAGTTCTAAACTTTTCTTATTTAGATAAGGAATTAGCTTAGTTAGACGCGTAAGAAGCTAAGGCTAATAACGCAGAAGAGAAAGCGCTAAACGCCCTTCTCGCTGCTTACGCAAAAAAGGATTAACTTTATAAATAATAAAAGTTATTACAGCATTATAAGTAATAATAAGTAGATAATTTTAGTTATATCGCGGAAGAGATTAAAGCGTTAGAGGCGATTAAGGATATTAACTGTAAGGTTAACGTTCTTAAATAAGGGCTAATGCCTAGTACTTCTGCCTTAGACTAAAGCGTCTTTACTCTATCCTAGCTTAAAGGTAATCTTCTTCCTCTAAGAATTACGTTATTAGATTAGGTTAGTTATAGTTCTAATACCTAAGGTCTTCTTATTCTTTATTATAGTTATATTTACTAATTTATCCTTTATAGTTTCCTAGGTTTAATTTAGGTTCCTATATATTTTCTAAGTTAGAGTAGTCCTTCTATTTTATAAGGTACTCCCTTCCTCTATATTAGTTTTCTATAATCTTTAAGTATTTCTTATTAAGAATTTTCTTAACTTTATACTCTATTTCTTCTTTAGTCTCGTACCTAAAGGTCTTCTATAGTAGCGTTACTAGGTATGCAGGTTCTAATAGCTTAATATAGAACCTTAGGTAGATTTTTGCGTCTTTAGGTAGTTCTAATATATACGTAACTAGTCTATTATATTACTTAATTAAAAATAGTCTAACTTTAACGTAGTCTAATCTCTTATTAGGTTATTTTATACGTAGGTTTTTTATAAGTAAATATACTTTATCCTCCTTTTTTAGCTAAGGCGCTGTTTTTCTTTTCTTATTAATATATAAAATTTATTATCCTTGTCTTTTCTTAAGTCTTTCTTATAATTATTTTAGCGTTGCCTGTAGTTCTCTTACTATTTTAACTGTAGCTTTTACTTTAATATTTAGAAAGTTTCTTTTAAATAGGTTTAGGTGTTTCCCGTAATAGGCGTAGAACAGTATTTTACCTATTACTTTAGATTTACTGTTATTAAATATAATTTATGCTGTTAGTAATAGTAATACCTAGTTATTCTGTTATCTATTATAATACGCTCGTAGGTATTATTTTAGGGTTCTATTTATTTATTCTGTTTATCTATTAGTTTCTAGGTAGTATACTGTAGATAGTTTCCTTTAGGTACCTATCTTAGCTATAAAGGTTAACTAGAAATTAGATGTAAATAACTTATCTCTATTGCTAATAATAGTTTTTAGTATACTATAGTATTAGAATATTTAGTCTTTTATTATTTCTGCGCGTTATAGTGCTATAAAATTCTTTCTAAATAGTATAAATTCTGCGTAATTAATATATCTATATACTACGTTATATATCGCGTTATACTTATATCTAGTTACTTTATCTACAGACTTAGGTAAGTCTATAATAAAGTCTATTACTATATCTTTCTATAGTTTTATAGGTACTTTTATTACCTGCGATTTACTATAAAGTGCGTATGTAGCAGGTTTATTCTGTTAGCAGGGTACACACTTCTTAATATATGTCTCTACTTTCTATCTTAGATTCTTAATATAGTAGTTTTATTAGATTAGTTCTATAGTTCTTATAATTCCTAGGTGTCTATATATTAGATTATTATAGTGTTGTTAGATAATAATCTTATGTAGGTCCTTAGGGACTTTTACTTATATTTTTAAGATTACGTAGTATTCTTGCGAGGGTCCTAGAGTTCTATCTTCGTTTATTTTTAAGATCGCTATATAAACTTTAGTTTTCTTTCCTACTATATTATATCTTCTACTTAGTGCATCTGCTCTCCTATTTTCTTTCCTTAGTGTGTATATAATCTTAAATTTATATTATCCTAAAAGTTCTAACTATCTTACTTATCTCTAATTAAGTTATTTTATTATTATAAAGTATATTAGGTTTTAGTAGTCTGTATATATAGTAAGTTCTAAGCAACTTTCTATATATACTCTCTAGTATTATAGTACGTTAATAATAGCTATAAGTTCTTTATTGTAGATATTATATTACTCCTCTACTTATAAGAACTTTTAAGAGTAATATACTATAAGGTGCTATCTTCTGTCTTTTTTTTATAGGGCTACTACTCTAATTACAAGACCTAATGCATCTGTTTTAATCCTTAGTAGTTATCTACTAGTAAATAATATAAATACTAGTTTTGCTATGCATGCTTCTTTTAGCTCTTTAAAGGCTTATTACTGTTCCTTATTCTAGTCATATTTTTCTTCTTTTTTTATTAGTTTCGTTAAAGGTGCTGCAATCTTAGAGAAGTCCTTAATAAACTATTAGTTAAAGTTAATAAATCTTAAGAATAACTAAATATCCTTAACTATTTATAGTATCTTCTATTCTTAGATTATCCTAATTTTAGATTCGCTAATCTATACTCCTTATCTTCTAACTATATATTTTAAGAATTCTACCTCTTTTTTATAAAATTTGTACTTTTCTAGATTTAGCTCTAGGTGGTAGTCCCTTAATTATTATAGTACTTCCTTAATATAGTCCTAATATTTATCTATGTTCCTTAATATAGTCCTAATATTTATCTATGTTCCTTAATATAGTCCTAATATTTATCTATGTTCCTTAAGTATACTAAAATATTGTCTAGGTAGGCTATAGCATATATATTAAGATATTCTACTAAGACGTTATTAATTAAATCTTAATACGTTGCTAGTGCGTTCGTTAGGCTAAAGGGCATTACTATGTATTTATAATATCTATATTATGCCTTAAAGGTAGTTTTCTATTCCTCTCTTTCCTTTATTTTAATAAGGTTATACGCTCCTCTTAGGTCTAGCGCAGTAAAGTATTAAGCTCTTATTAATCTATTACGTAGTTCTTATATATTAGGTAGCAGGTAGCAGTTTTTCTTAGTAATATTATTTAACTTCCTATAGTTAATATATAATCTTAATACTCTATCTTTCTTTAGCGTAAATATAATAGGATATCCTACTAAGGACTTAGATTTCCTAATAAAACCCTTTACTAAATTTTTATTAATATACTTCTTTAGGACGCCTAGCTCGTAATTACTTAGGTAGTATATTAGTATAAACCTAGGCTGCTTACCTTCTATAAGTTCTATCTTATAGTCTTATTCTTAGTATTTTAGTAGTACTTCTCTTCTTACCTTCTTAGTAAATATATCTCTAAATTCCTTATATTCTTCTAAGATCCTAGGAGTAGTAACTAACTCTTTATTCTTCTTAGTGTTCTTTACTAGCTACTAATAAAGTAGCTATTTTTTAGCTGTTTGCGAAGGTTTAATATTTATTATTATCTTCTTATCTACTAAGGTATATAACTGTTACGTAGGTATTCCTGCGTTATTTTTTATACGTATAGACACTCTCTATTTTATCTAGTTAATTACTAGGTTATAGTATCTTAACTAAGGTAGTTATAGTATAATATTATAGGTAGCTGTCCTAAAGATGTCTAGTCTAACCTAGTATATTTTAGAGGCTAGGCTAAGGCTAGTAGTAACTTTATAAGTTATTATCCCTCCTAATTTTCTATTTACTACTATTATCTAGTAAGGTATTTTCTTTAAGATAGGTTATAGCACTACTTTTAATATAGCTATCTTAGAGATATAGTTTACTTATAATCTAGAATCTATTAGTGCCTTTAGCTCCTTTCCTTAGAGTCTTATTCTAAGTTAGAAGAGACTCTCTTCCTTTTATTAGATAGCTTAATATTATTTCTTAGTGCTATCTAGTTATAGATAAATCCCTTATCTAGTTCTAGCCTTCTTACTATAAGAAGGTTTAGTTTTTAGTTTCTATCTAAAAAAGAATTTTCTTTAAAACTATTTACTTCTTTTTCTAGTTTATAGCGCTCACATCCTAAATTTATATAAGTCTGCTATAATTTATTAGTATATTACTTATTTATAATAATGTTTTAGTTTACAGTATACTTATTATTATATCTTAGGAAATAATTTATTATTTATTTATCCTATAAGTAGTTAATGCAATTATCCTATTAGCAGTTGTACTATTACTATTTACATACTCTCTTTAGTATTAGGAAGTGTCCTTCTTATAGCTTAATAGCGTAGTAGTAGTTATAGTAGTTATATATGTAATAGAAGTATAATAGTAGTCTATATTTTAGGTTTCTTTAGTCGTAGTTATACTAGAAAAGCTTTAATCCTTTTTCTGCCTAAGTAAGAGTATTTTGTTTAATTTGTTGCTTAGCTTATTCTGTAGAGAATTTAATATACTTAATATTCTCTATTACGTATTCTTAATATATATTATTCTAGTTTAAGGGTTTACACTTTATTTTTTAGTCCTAGCATTACATATATATATATTTTCTACTATATATTTTCTATAGTGCTAGTATACCCTATATTCTCTATATTTTAATATCTAGTACTTATACTTCCTTAATACTTTCTATAAGTAGTAGTTAGTTCTAGTTAACTAGGTTCCTTAGATATAGTTCTACTAGAGCCTTATTATTTTAGTTAGTCTCTTAAGTATTTAAGGTAACTTGTCTATAAGTTTCTATAATCTAGTTATTATCCTACTATAGTAGTAATAAGGGTCTAGTGCTATAGTTAGGTATAGTAACTACCTACTAGTCCCTAAATTAGGTATTATTAAAGTTTTTAATTATATTAACTTTAAGTTAAGTAACTTTATTCTTTTATCTATAATTCTTTATAAAGTATCTTTTCTTCTTATAATTATAGTAATTCCCTTTTAACTTCTCTGCATCTGTTTTCTAGTTTCCTACCTTTCTATTCTCTTACTTCTTATTAATGTTATCTAGATATATTAGTTCTAGTTTATTAGAAGTATAGTAGCTAGTAGTATAGGTGTTTCTAGGGTAACAAATATAGCCTTTTTATTTACCTATATAGTTTATTCTTCCTTTTATATAGCTTTGTAGTTCTTAGTTTAGCTTATATAGGTTATTATTAATCCTAATATAGTTATTAATTGTTGCAAACAACGCGCTGTGACCTGGGGTACGGTAGGCTCACGTGCGCGCTGACGTAGGAGCTTACCCTGGAGAGACACGTCTTTTGTGTGCATTCAAGGGCGCGCTCACGTACGCGCTCACGTGCGCGCTCACGTGTAAGCTCACGTGCGCGCTCACGTGCAAGCTCACGCAGGAGACACCTGAAGGTAGACTCACGTGCGCGATCACGTGCGCGATCACGTGCGCGCACGCGCAAGCGTACACGCTGCTCACGCTCCTACCGTATAATGGCCCCTGTAATAGGCCGTGCTCAGCTCTCCTTTATATAGCTGGCTCTCAAAGCCTCCTAGACAAAACAGTGGTCCATCTCATAGATCACCTGGGTAACTGTTGCCAAGCTCTCCCTTTTTTCCTCTACATTAATTAAGTTATTAAGGTTTATAATAACGCATCCTATTCTTATAAGCTCTTCCCTAACTTATAGTTTTAGGCTCTGTCTAAATATCCTTTTAAGAGCTTTATTATCCTATCTAATAATTATAGAGTATTATTTAAACTTATTAGCGTAGTTAGTAATAGAGGTATGTTGCTTTAGTTCTTATATGTATTGTTCTGCTGTAATTTTCTTAGTCTGCATTCTAAAGATTTGTTAGATATATTTTTTAAACTTATCTTAATCTTTAAATATTTCTGTATTCTCTATATTAATAATTCCCTAGTCTATATACTATTCTAATTATAGTATAACCTATTCTAGTACTTTACCTATAAGGTAAGTTATTATAATAGGTGCCTTATTACTTTTATTAATATCTTTATAGAGGTAAAAGTAGAGGTTAAGTTAGAGTAACTATCCTTTAAGGTGTTATTAGTTACTACTAAACGTAGTAGGTTTACTAATTAGGCGACCCTTAGTAGATATAGTTAAAGAGTTAAGGGTAGCTACGTATTTACTAGGGCTGCTTATCTTAAGAGTAATTAAAATATTAAAGATCTAGTTAAGTAGTTATAATATAAAGCAACTAGTGTTAACTAGTTAGTATCTTTAGAGTATTCTGTAGATGTGCAGAGCTAGGTAGGTTAAAGGTAGAAGTATTAGGTAGTAGTATACTTGTAGATTATCTTAAGTTAATTATAATGTGCTATAGGGCTACATTATGCAAGTCTATATATATAATTGTCTTATAGGATTCTTATAAGGCTCCCCCTAGGATTTTTAGGTTTGTCTCTGTCCTATAGGATATAGTCTGTCTTAGCGTAGGTTTCCTAGGATTACATAATCCTGGCGTTATTAGTTAGTTTAGAGACTCGGCCTCTTTGCTGGTCGTCTGTGCCTCCTCCCTTATCCTTATAACCGCTGCCTTCCTACTTTCTGTTCGTAACACAAAGGAAACCTATTATCACCTGATTGCCTAGGTACCCTGTGCAACGGCACAATATTATACTAGTATAGTTATTAAATATTACTAAAGCTATAAACTATTAGCTAAGATAAGACTCTCTACTAGTCTTAGAAGAACTAACTAACTTATTTATAAATTTGCTTAGTCTTAGTTTAATCTATTAATTTATTAAAGATACTAAAAAAGCTATAGTAAAAGTAATTAAAGAGTATTAAGTTATCTACTAGTATTATAAAAAGCTTACTTTTAGAGAAGATAAAGACTTTAGCGTACCTAATAAGTTATTCTTTTTAAATAAAAGTATAAATCTAGCTTAAGAAGCTAAGTAGTAGAAGTATAATAAGAAAGTTAAATAAAGTACTACTTTAGATAAAGTTCTTAAAGAGCTTTTTAATAATCTTAATAGTAAGGCTGCTAAGATACTAAATATGAAAAAGAAATTAAAGCGCCTATTAATCTAAAGCGTAACTAAGTTTTTATAAACTTTAACTTATACTAGTTTATAAAAGTTATTATTATAGTAAAAGGCGCTAAGTTAATATTTACCTAGTTAGTTACTTATAAGACCTCTTCTTATATCTTCTTATTTTAGGTAAGAGTAACCTAATATAGGCGTGTTAAATCTATATATACTATTATAGACTTCTTATTATAGTAAGAGGATTAAAGAAATTAAGAAGAAAAAGTAAAGATAATTTAACTATAAAGTTATTAAGAGCTTAGCTAATTAGTAGTTACTAAGTAAGGCTTAACAGACTCTAATTAGCTAAGTACTTTAAAGATTATTTAAAGGATACTTAGATAATAGTATACTTACTAGCGTCTTTAATAGTAAGGTTACGGCGCGTTTTTCTTTATTTTTCTTACTATCTTTAAGAGATTTAATAATAAAGTGTAGAAGTTTATAAAAGAACTTATATAATTATAAAGACTACTCTTCTTATAAAAATATAGCTTATACTACCTTCTCTTTATTTATAAGGTAATAATTTCTTTCTTTCTTTCTTTCTTTCTTTCTTTCTTTCTTTCTTTCTTTCCTTTTATATTATTCCTTAGCTCTCTTCTCCTCCTAATAGTAGTTCTACTTATAAAAAGAGGAGATTATAAGTAAGATTTATAAGCTTAATAAGACTAAGCTTAAAGTAGAGGAGGTTTATACTATAATATAGAGTACTTAAGTAATTAAGTAATAATAAGTTTCCTTTATTAGTAAAATTTAGTAATAAGACTTAGAGATGTAAGAGATCTTAATATTATATACTATATACTATAATAATTTACTTTAAAACTAAGATTTTATAAAGTAGCTAGTATATTAGCTATATTAATTTAAAAAGATTTTAGACTATTTTTTTTATTACTTTTAATTAGGCTCTATACTTACCTTCGTTTCTAGTAGACTGCACAGGCAGGGCTGCTCCTGTTATTTACACACATTTAATTCTAGCGTTACCTCTTATTTACAACACTAGAACTGCGGGATTATGCCGAACTACCTTAATAACTCTACAATAGTAGTTTCTTATACTCTAGTTAGCTCTATTTTACTTTATTCTACTCTATTATAGCCTAAAATAGCTTACTTTTCTTCTTTCTAAAGATATTATTAGACTTTTTAATTTTTTTTAAAACTTACTAAAAAAGTAGAAGTAAAGCATAAGAAGAATAGAGAAAAAACTCTAGAGAAGCCTTATTATATAGACTTATTAGCTACTACTTACTTAAGATTATAGTAGGCTAAAAGAAAGTAAAAGTAAGAGAGAGAAAGGTTACTTTTACTAGTAAAAGTGCTCTATATATTTAGTATAGATAACTTCTAAAGAGCCTTTATACTATTAAAACTTTCCTTTATAAGCTATATTAGCTTATAACTATTATTTATATACGCTTCTTAGCTTAACTTACGCTAAAAATATTAAAGTAGAACTACTTAGGCCTAGGTAAAGTTATAGTTACTACTTAAGATAATTAGCTTTAAGAAGAGGGATATTATTAGCTCTATAAGTTAGCCTAGGCTAACTTAGCTTATAGTAGCCTATACTAGGGTAGAATTAGTAAGAGTATATAAGAAGGTAGAACTCTATTACTGCTTAGCAGTAATTTATCTATCGCACTACTATAATACACGCTTTACTACCTAACTAACTTTCCTATGCTAGTAAACCTAATATAGTCCCTGACACTTTATTACCAGAAATAATTATTATATCTCTTTTTAATACTACTAATTTTAGACGTTTATAGTAAGGTCTGTGCTAGAGGAGGTTAGCCGCCCTCCCTACTAGCGTAATTAACATGTTCGTCTATCGTCTCTTAAGATCTAAGCATAGCAAATCTTTATGCTTATAAGTAGTTCTGTTACTAGCTATCTTAATATTAGTTTAGAAGATTATAGAAGCTTCGTCTAACGTAGTAGCAAATTACTAGATTATATATTACCCTAGACCTCTCTATAAAAGAGAGATAATAATATAGCATATTATTTAACGTAGCAAGCAAGCGAGTGAGCCTACTCGCTCGCTTATAAACTACGTTATTCATTTAAAATGTTTCAGCGAATATTAAATTCTATAACTTTTACTATACCAGAAATAAGACAAAGTATAACGAGATTATCCTGAAATGCTGAATAAGAAGGCCGATACTCAAGAGGGAGCCAAAGCAGCTTTGTGTTTCCAAAGGCAATCCAATTGTCCTTAATAAAAAGCCCTCTGCTATAGTACGGTTTCGCAGCCCGTAGTCTACTATCAATTATAAGTGAGCCTTCGTCAGTGGAAAGGTATAGGCTATCCTTAGAAAAGGCCAAGGTGAAAGTAAAGCAATTCTTAAAGGTGTGCAGAGCGGCGCCTGTCACAGCGTCCCAGATCCGCACTGTCTCGTCGCATGAGGCCGATGCGACTAGCTTACTATCCAGCGAGAAGGCGATGTCATTAATCTCATTAGTATGGCCCTTAAGCGTCTGTAGGGTAGCGCCTGTCGCGGCATCCCAGATCTGTACTGTCATATCGCCCGAGGCCGATGCGATCAACTTACTATCTAGCGAGAAGGCGATGTCATTAACCCAGCTAGTATGACCCTTAAGCGTCTGTAGAGTGGCGCCTGTTATAGTGTCCCAGATCCGTACTGTCTTATCGCTCGAGGCCGATGCGACTAGCTTACTATCCAGCGAGAAGGCGATGTCATTAACCCAGCCAGTATGGCCCTTAAGCGTCTGTAGAGTGGCGCCTGTTATAGTGTCCCAGATCCGCACTGTTTCATCGTCTGAGGCTAATGCGACTAGCTTACTATTTGGCGAGAAAGCGATGGCATCAAGCCCGTAAGTATGGCCCTTAAGCGTCTGTAGAGTGGCGCCTGTCGTAGTGTCCCAGATCCGCACTGTCTTGTCGCGTGAGGTTGACGCGGCTAGCTTACTATTTGGCGAGAAGGTAATGTTTCTGATCTCGTCAGTATGGCCCTCGAGCGTCTGTAGAGTGGCGCCTGTCGCAGCATCCCAGATCTGTACTGTCATATCGCCCGAGGCCGATGCGATCAACTTACTATCCAGCGAGAAGGCGATAGCATTAACCTCGTCAGTATGGCCCTCGAGCGTCTGTAGAGTGGCGCCTGTCGTAGTGTCCCAGATCCGCACTGTCTTATCGCTCGAGGCCGATGCGACTAGCTTACTATCCAGCGAGAAGGCGATGTCATTAACCCAGCTAGTATGGCCCTCGAGCGTCTGTAGAGCGGCGCCTGTCGCAGCATCCCAGATCCATACTGTCTTATCGCTCGAAGAGGCCGATGCGACTAGCTTACTATTTGGCGAGAAAGCGATGATATCGACCCCGTAAGTATGGCCCTTAAGCGTCTGTAGAGTGGCGCCTGTCGTAGTGTCCCAGATCCGCACTGTCTTATCGCTCGAGGCCGATGCGACTAGCTTACTATCCAGCGAGAAGGCGATGTCATTAACCCCGTTAGTATGGCCCTCGAGCGTCTGTAGAGTGGCGCCTGTCGTAGTGTCCCAGATTCGCACTGTCTTATCGTCTGAGGCTGATGCGATCAACTTACTATTTGGCAAGAAGGCGATGACATTAACCCAGTCAGTATGGCCCTCGAGCGTCTGTAGAGTGGCGCCTGTCGCAGCATCCCAGATCCGCACTATCTCGTCATATGAGGCCGATGCGACCAGCTTACTACTATTTGGCGAGAAGGCAATGGCCTTGACGCAGTTATTATGGCCCTCGAACGTCTGTAGGGTGGCGCCTGTCATAGTGTCCCAGATCCGCACTGTCTTATCGTCTGAGGCTGATGCGACTAGCTTACTATCCGGCGACAAGGCGATAGCCTTAACCCAGTCAGTATGGCCCTCGAGCATCTGTAGAGTGGCGCCTGTCGTAGTGTCCCAGATCCGCACTGTCTTGTCGCGCGAGGCTGATGCGACTAGCTTACTATCCAGCGAGAAGGCGATGTCATTAACCCAGTCAGTATGGCCCTCGAGCGTCTGTAGAGCGGCGCCTGTCGTAGCATCCCAGATCCGTACTGTCTTATCGTCTGAGGCTGATGCGATCAGTTTGCCATCAGGTGAGAAGGCGACGGCCAAGACATCGTTGGTATGGCCTTCAAGCGTCTGCACCAGCGAGCTCCATTCCTCTACTATTGGCGGAGATTTCTTTATCCAATTGAGCATCTGTCCCTCAAACTGTTTGCGGACTAAGCTCTTCTGTGGTGCGAATGCAAGCGCACAGTAATACGTTTGGAGGGGTGCTTCCTCAATAATTGATCGGTTATAGAGGAGGAATCGCTTAGCATCATGGAGGAACGCATACAGATTGGGATTATCCTTAGACTAAAGATTTTCTGAGCAGTTGCATGTTTCATTGGATTAAGAACATAACTTACGTTGACCATAGATTGTAGTAATGTTGTAGCACGAATCCCTTCTGAACTCTGTTCAATCCAGCTGAGAGCCTCGGCCCAGTGCAGTAGATGGTCCCGCAAGAAGCAATGCACTCTACCATCGTCACGGAGCTGATATTCGCCGTGTTGGATATGGACCGCCCAGTACCTGCAAGCATACTGAAGCTCTGCTGGAAGGCAACGCCTGAGATTGTCGGGTGGGACTTGTGCTACTGTAGCGCCAGGATCTCCTAGGCCACAGATATCCCTTTCGAGCTTCTCGGACATCAGTTGCATGCACTGGTTTGCCAGCGCTTCATGTGCCTTCTTCTCATTGATCCAAAAGCGTACGTCCCTACACCGCTGCGAATCAAGGAGGAAGTCCCGGAGGGAAGGGTGATGGAGTGTAATAGGTTGGCTTGAATCCCGTGGAATACGCAGAATGGAATGGAGACCACTTAGCATTGCGCCAACTTTCCACTCGGGTATATGTAGCAGCTGGGCAAGAGAGAAAGCAGGAAGAAGTGAAAAGAGTATAACGAGGGCCCCAAGAGCTTCCCGTAGCATCGTACAAAACTTGTCTTTCTCACACTGCTTTAGACGGGCGCCAATAGAGTACTCCAGGACTTTAGTGTAGATGTCGTTCAGCTTCTCCTCGGGATCAGTATCAGAGCTGTCGCCATCAAGGATATCTGACAACCGATCTGGGCCAAACAATACACCGCCATCATCAATGAACCGACACGCAGTAGATGCCCAAATGAATAAACCCGCGCTCTTTCGAACTAGGTCCTTAATGGCTTCTTTTCCTGGCCACCTCTCACCAAGAGTGTATTTGAACCGAATATCAGAAAGGGTGTACCGTAGATATGTGGAAATATCGTCATCAACAATGGATTTTGAAATGTCGTGAAGTACGAAATCCAGATGATCCTGGCCGGGGACGCCACGGAAACCATGTTGGACAGGTACATCAGGCCTGCTTGTAATGAACACCCGGCAATGGAAACTCCTCAAACGTTGGAGTTCGGTCAATATATGAAGTACCTGGCTCACATCGCTCTCCTTGCACTCATCCAGCGCATCGATCACGATGAGTAGAGGTTCCCGTAACGAACCAGCTTGCAACCTAGATAGTGGCTGCAGAACGAGCCCGCTCCATTGCTCATTTAGGGTCCTGCTGGTAATGCCGTCGTCGTTTGATATGGCCTTGGCAAGCAACGATTTGAAGGCGTCGCATCTTTGTGCCAGCTGTGAAGCAATAGTGCCAACAAACTTCTCTGCATGGCTCACATCTCCGCCACCTCTTGAGAAGAAAAAGCTGGCCATAACGCATCCTTTATCGAAGTACTCGTGGGCGACTGTGCGGGCTATGGTCGACTTCCCTGTACCTGCCCATCCGCTCAGCCAAAAGATGTATCGCCCGTCATCTCCATCCGCCCACATTCGTATCTGCTGGAGGACTTGAACTCGAGTGTTGGGGTGGCATTGAGGGTCATCGTCTTTTCCACGGGCATTAAAGGCTGCTTGAGGAGCGGCATCCAGCCTCAGCAAGGTATCAGACTTTTCGTCGTGGTGGATGTGCTGCACTCCTAGCCTTAGGTTAGGGGCATATAGCCTGCTTGGTGTGTGTGACGTACCGATATTAATGTCCCTTTCGGCTTTGTTAACGACATGACCCCGATAATCAACATCAGGCATTGTTGGCTGCTTCCCTCGCAGAGACCGTAACGCGAGTTTGATGATAGTCCTTTTCTCGCTGTTGCGGTGAATGGATTAATTGATTGATTCGATCCTACTCGATCTAAGCCGCGATTTCTCCGCTGGCTGGCGTGGGAGACGACCGACGCGGCGCGGAGTGGTGAATGGATGCGATGCGATGCGATGCGGAGCTGAGCGGCCCCCACCAAGGCCCGTTTGCACCACCCTACTTTGTTGATTTGGGAACTGCAGAAGCGCCAGCGCGGGGTTGGGCCAGAACTTTTCCAAACAAGGCTAAACCAAAAGCGGATAAAGACGTTGAACGGCTGAATTCAGCTCATACGTGTTTTAACGTTAGTCGATTGCCTTCGGGATGGTCTGTAAGCCACGAATTTCTGAGAAGTCGATAGTGGAGTGGCGGGTGCCACGGGGATTTATCTATAATCAATATTTGCAGCTGGGGCCTTCTGCACAATTGCCTGTGTAGTACAGTACAAAGTAAATGGCCTCGACTATGCCAGAATGAACGACTTACCTTACACCAAGAACTAGCTATGGCACGATATGGTTTGGTCAAGTGGTATGATGGAGATAAGGCAGAAGTGGAGTAAGTGTTGCGAGAGTAAACACATACTGCCCTCTCAGGCTGACTCCAATAGCATCATCTTTGTCCACGGTCTTCGGGGAGGCAGGGAATCGACTTGGACTAAAGATGGAGTGATTTGGCCGAAAGAACTGCTGTCGAAAGACGTCCCCAAGAGTCGCATACTGAGCTACGGCTATGACTCCGGGGTTGTGCATTCTGATACCGCGGAGGTTACTCAAGGCAGCCTTGCAGACGATGCACGACGGCTCTGCAGCCTCCTTGAAGATGAGCGCAAACAGACAAACACTGTAGGGTATTACGGGCCACTCGCGACTGCGGTTGAGATTAACTATTTTTCCTATAGACTGATCTACCGATCATTGTAGTAGGTCATAGCCTCGGCGGTCTCGTTCTTGCTCAGGTTGTTTATGGCGGCGATGGAGCAGCGGAGGGAGACAGCATCAATTCAATCGCGCAAAAGATCAAAGGAATGATATTCCTTGGCACGCCATTCTACGGCTCCAAGATAGCTGGGTGGGGGGAGGTCGTCAGGCGAGTCTACAGCCTCGTTCAGAGGACCGACCAGAAGACGTTGAAGAATCTCAAACTAGATTCAGAAGAGCTCAAAGATCTTCGTCTCAGGTTTCCAGAAATCATCCGCAAGCGTAATCAGACTTCGGCCAAGATCGCGGTTGTTTTCTTCTTTGAGAAGAAGATGACCTACAAAGTGGTATGTTTTGATTTGTAAGCCTCAACTAATCCAGGGTAACTAACGGAGATGGCCAGTGGGTGGTCAAAGAGGAAGATGCATCCTACCCCGGAGTTGGGGAGATCTTGCCTATGCAAGCGAATCACCTGGACATCTGTAAGTTCGATGACCCAGAAGATGATGGATATAAGCAAGTGAGAGCAAAAGTCAAGCAAGCTATGGAAGCGACGGGTATCACCGAAGCGACTGAGGTAAGGACTGTTCAAACAAGATACAGTTAAGAAACACGACCCAGTAACATAGGAACAGGGAGGCAACACTTATACCATCAACAACCATGGCCAGATTACGAATCTTGCTCAAGGTGACATGAGAATCGACTCTCAGACCATTAATTATGGTCTGATGAATTAGAGCTATAGTGATAGAGTGGATCGATGAAGCGGAAGTAGAGTGTTAATGATATCAAATTAATATAAACATCGAAGACCTAAAATGTACGTATTGCTTGTAAAATTGCAATGATCGTGTGGCCCGCTATCTCGATGTCGGCGAACAAGTGTAAACCCGGACACCATCTACAGTCATGTGGACAAGCCGCTAACTAACTAGTCCATAACTCACTGTATTTAATGCTGCACACGGACAGGACAGTCCAGGGCATATAAATACATTACAAAGTGAGTGCCAAATTTTTTTTAATAAATGTGTATCAGTGTTCGCTGTTAGGTTAACCAAACCCACACAAGCGAAGGGACTCGCGCCCGTAGAAAGCTAGAATACGAGTAATGCCTGATTGTTTATAGTGGGGTAATTAGTTTACGACTGCGCAGAACCAAGCTTCTAGGAGCTTCTGTATGTGGCAAAATGATAGCGTTAGAACGATAAGCTTAAAGACTTGCTATCTTTCAGTTACTAGCGAGGTGCATAAACACCTCAATCACGCTAGTAGGGAGGGCGGCTAACCCCCTCCAGCATAGACCTTACTATAAACGTCTAAAATAGGTAGCGTTAAAAAGAGATATAATAATTATTTCTAGTAATAAAGAATTGTATACAGCCTTAGATAGTATAGTATTTTACTAAGTATTACTACAGTACTACTATTATAGCTTTTCTATTTTTATCTATTATAATATAAATAATTTAAGCTACTTATATGTTTTATATATTAAACTAAAGTATATCTTTATAACTCTAAAGATTATAGTACTTATATAAAAAGCTATTTATTATTTAACTATATAATAGCTATATTACTAAAATATATTAAGCTCTTTTACTTTTAAATATACTTATAATAATAATATTCTACTAGTAATACTTAACTTACTTACTAAAGTATAAGTATTAATTTTTAAAGCTTGTCACGGTAACCACCGTGGTTCCCGCAACACCTGAATTGGCTAGCCCTGTTGAGGCCTGAGCTCGAGCACAGGCCTAGCCCCTAAGTATTCTTCTGCACCTAAGTTTCTGTTCTCTTCTCTTCTTTACGCAACATCTTATATTACACCTAAGATTATACGTAGTATAATAATTAAGCTATTAGTTAAGCGTTAAAATCCCTACTTATAGCCTCTTATAATATTACGTTGCGTTATTTACTATAGCCTCTTAAGAAAATATAGACCTATTTTAGCTTATCTTGTAACAGCTACAGAAACTAAGGGTTAGTAGTAAAGTATTAAAAGCTAGAAATAAAGCCTTACAGGCCTCCTGTCACGAACACACCAGACCTAGCGGGGGACGACCTAGCGGGGGACGACCTAGCGGAGGGCCCTCGGACCCATACCGGATAGAGCCCGGAAAGGCTCGGGACTACACTAGAGACGGGCTAGTATATAAACGAGAGCTACCCCCTCTGAGCAGAGGTTAAGGATTAGTCTTAATACTATCCCATATCACTTAACCTCGACCTCTACCAACAGTCCCTAACACCTCCCTATCTAAGCAGGAAGCCTGCTATTATAAAGAGATAGTAACTCTACGCTAAGAACTTAAGGTAATTAAAATAAAGTCTACTACTACTTTAGCTATTATAATAACTAAAGCTAAGAGCTAACTAAGTAATAAAGAGATATTATCTAGCAATAGATCCTCTCCTATAACTCTTACTCTACCTATAACCTAAACTTCTCTTTCTAAACCCTCTATAATTAGGCTAAAATTAGAATAACTCCCTAACTTACCTATGTTTAGTAGAAGGAAGAAGGACCTCTTACTCTTCCTAATAAAACTATAAAATAAGTTAAAAAGAAACGCTAATTAATTTATAAATAAAGAAGCCTGCCTAATCTATAAAACACTCTTATCTTAAGCGTAACTTTACTATACTAGTAGACTCTCTTATAGATAAAGATATTATAACTATAGATTAACTTATTAGATTCTTTAACGCTACTTATAGAGATCTAAACTAAGAACTTACTGCGTAGAGCTAATTAGATAACTTAAAATAGAGAAAGAAGAACTTCTTATCTTACTTTACAGATTTTAGAAGGCTAGTAGCTAATACTAACTTAAATAAAGGAGCCTAGATTAACTAACTCTGCCGCTCTCTCTCTCTAATAATTTAAGAAGAGTTATAGTTAGCGTACTAATCTCTTAGTTCCTAAATAATTATATAAACCTAATCGCGTTATATAATAATAATTTGCGTTACCTGCTATCTTAATCTAAATAATACTAGTATCTAACAGAAATAGAGATTAACGTTACTAACTACGCACCTGTTAGTTCTATAGAGCGTTAAAAACAAATTAAGGAAAGACGCTGTTTTAAATATAACTCTAAAGATTATATCTCCTATTACTACTCTATTCCTCTACCTAAACTACGTATAAATAGTTATTATCTATAGTTACTAAAAAGCCCTTAGAGTTATAAATCCTTAACCTTAACTAGTAGCTTAAGACAATCTTACAGACGTAAAGTAGCTTATTCCTACTCTTATAAGGGAAAAGCCTCGTCCTAAAGATAAGTTACTCCCTAAGACTATATACTTACTAAATCTCTATTAAACTCTAGGCTACGCTCTATTAAGACTTATAGAAATATAGTATAACTATACCTTACTTAATCTAATAAGGCCTTATAAAGAGTAACCTAAAAGCCCTTATTAATACTAAAGTAACTAGTATTAGTTATATCTATAGAGATCTCGCGCGTAACCTAAAACTAAATTAAATACTGCTACCTTACGTTATATACTTAACTAGATTTACTAGAACTATACTTAATAGTAGAGAAGTCTCTTACACTATTAACCTAACTCTTCGCTATAGAAACTATATAGAGAACTTACACCTATACGTTATAAACATAGGCTATTATAATATAATTCTTAGCTAACTTTAGATATATAAGTATAAGATTAGCGTAGATTATAAGTATAAATAGCTAAAGTTTAACGCTTAACAGTACACTAAACGCTGCCTACGTAAGAACTATAATATAAACCTACTAAAGACTAAAGCCTTAGCTAGTATACTAGTCTATACTAGTTACTCTAGGCCTACTTACTTAAACCTAACTATCTAATACTAACATAACTACTAGTTACTTAAGATAAATTACTAACTAAAAGAACCTATAGAAGAGTCCTTAGAGACTCCTACTTTAAGACCTAATAGAGAAGAAGAACCTAACCTCTTATCTTAACCTAACCTAGATATATACTATATTAGAGCTAAACTACTTATTCGCCTAGCTAAGAAGTAAGACTATAAAATATTTATAGTATTAATTACTAATATTAATAAAGCCCTTACTCCTAAGACCTATACTAACCTAGCTACTAAGGTACTTACTAAATATTATAATCTACTTATAGTCTTTTTATAATAAGAGTTAGATTAGCTACCTAAAAGATAGCTATATAATTATAAGATTAACCTTAAGGAAGGTAAATAACCTAACTTTAGGCTACTATATAGCATATCCTAGAATAAGCTACTTATATTACGTAAATACCTTAAAGATAACTTCTTAAAAGGCTTTATCTAAGCTAGCTTATCCCCTGTCGCCTTACCTATTATCTTTATTAAGAAACTAAGAGGAGGCCTTTAATTCTATATAGACTACTAAGGCCTTAATACTATTACTATTAAGAACTAATACCTAATACTACTAATCTAGGAAACCCTAAACTAACTTAGTAAAGCTAAGTACTATATAAAGCTTAATATTATTACTGCCTTTAACTGCCTCTATATTATCAAAGGAGATAAATAGCTAACTACCTTCTATATAAGATATAGTATATTTAAGTACCTTATTATACTCTTTAGCTTAGCTAACGCGCTAAGTACGTTCTAATACTTTGTAAACAACATCCTACGTCTATACTTAGATATTTTCTATACTACTTACCTTAATAATATCTTAATCTATAGTAAGAACTTATAGGAGTACTAAGAATATGTCTAATCTGTCTTTAAAGCCTTATAAGAAGCTAGATTATAACTTAACGTTAATAAGTGCGAGTTCTACTAATCTAAAGTTATATACCTAGGCTATATAATTACTATAAGTAGAGTAAAGATAGACCTTAGAAAAGTTTAAGCTATCTAAGACTAGGAATACCTAAGGAACGTAAAAGACGTACGCGCTTTCCTAGGGTTCGCTAACTTCTTATATATAGTTATACCTCTAGTATACCTAATAAAGAAGGATACTAAGTTCTCTTTTACTAACGCTTACTATAAAGTATTTAATAATTTAAAATAAGCCTTTATAACTGCTCTAATTCTCTGTTACTTTAACCTTAATCTGCCTATAGTTATTAAGGCTAACGCTTTAGACTACGTAACAGTAGGAGTCCTATCCTAGAAGGATAAGGGAGAAGTCCTCTAGCCTATTACGTATTACTTAAAGAGAATAAACCCTACTAAGAGCAATTACGAGATATATAATAAGGAATTACTTATAATTGTACGCTACTTTAAATACTAGAGACTAGAACTAGAGGAAGCCTACTTCCTAATTAATATATTAAGTAATTATAAGAACCTACAGTATTTCGCGACTATAAAATAACTAAGCTACTAATAAGCCTGCTAGTTAGAGTACTTATTCTATTTTAACTTTATAATTACGTATTAACTAGGTAAGCTAGGAGAAAAACCTAACGCACTAACATAATACTCCTAAGACTAGCCTACCTAAGAAGAGGCATATAATGCTTATAAACAGATACTGCTATAACTAGATCTATTTAAATATCTAATATCTAAGGTACCCTCTAGCGCCTATAATCTTTTCTTATTAGAAACTAAACGCTTTATCTAAGAGATTATTAACGCAGAATATAAAGAATAAAATTAGCGCTTATACTACTAGGGACGACTAGTAATCCCTACACACGATAAACTTATTATTAAGCTCTTACGCGTAGTATATAACTCCCCTGCAGGCAGCTACCTAGGATAAGGAAAGACGTTAGAAATCCTCTAAAGAGAATACTACTAGCTAAATATATTCTAGATAATCTACTATTATATTACTTACTACTATACCTACTAATAATTAAAAGCCTCTCGCAAGAAGTATTACAGCTTACTTAAGCTTCTACTAGTACCTAAAAGATAATAGTAAGATATATTAGTTAACTTTATAACTAACCTCCCTAAATCTAAAGGATATACTAATATTATAGTAGTAGTTAATTAGCTATCTAAATACTGCTACCTAATCTCTTATGCTAAGATAGAAGCTCTAGACGTCGCCTAGCTGTTTATTTACTACGTGTAGGTATATTACAGCCTTCTAAATACGATTATCTTTAACTATAGTAGATCGTTCGTCTCTGCTTTCTTTAATAAACTCTATAAATAATTAAAAATTAACTAACGCTATTTAACTAGCTACTACCCTAAAACTAATAGCTAGACTAAGATTATAAATTTAGTAATAGAGTAGGTCCTACGCGCGTATATAAACTATTAGTAAACTAACTAGGTTTGTTAGTCAATCGCAGGTTGTGTCAGGTGTTTTGTATGTAAGATTGTTGTTCAGCTATTGACTGCCTTATGACCTCTTTATAGTCTGGGTCACCTAACCTGTGGCCAGGTTAGGTGACCCGGCGCTAGGTTAGGTGACCTATTCATAGTTTATATATTGTTACAATTGGCCCTCTTTTTAAAAGCCGTCATCCGTCCTCGGATACTCTATCCTTACCTTAACTCGTTTCCTGCTTGCTATTCTAATTTGTTGCTGCTATTTCTTCTCTAACCTATTCGCCTCCCTTTATCTATTTCTACTGCCTTTTACCTCTGCTAGCTGCTGCTATAGGCTTAACTGTAGGTGCCTTACCCTCTCCTTTTACTAGACAACCTCTCTTACGCTAGGTTAGAGCCTCCTCGCTTTAGTTAACTGTCGTAGTAGCAGCACTTACTAGTTCCTCCTACTCTATCTAGGCTTGCTTCGTCTTCTTAGTAATCTATACTTTCTTAACTACCCTATTATGCGCCAACATTACTGTTTTACTATCCTAAGCCTTATATTCTGCAGGCGAGGCCTTACGTTTCTTTATCTTATCCTGCTTACGTTTAGTTAAGTTTTACTCTAATACTTCTTATTTAGCGTAGAAAGGATTAGGTAAGCTAGTCTCTAGGTGTTTACTTTACTTCTGCAGGTACCTAGCTAAGTTAATATCGCCTGTGTTGTCCTTAACTCGCATAGCATTAGGGTTGCTTAGTTTATAGCGCCTACACAGGTCGCCTAATATGTCCCTCTTAGTTAACTAGGGTAGATAAGCATATAAAAATACTTTATATAGCTCTGTGTCCTTCCAAACTCTGTTAAGGTCGTAGCTAGCTACGTCTAATAGCTTAAAGGTAGCCTTAGCATTAACTACCTGCAGAGGATCCTTTAGCTACTCTTCTGTTAGTAAGCTAACTATAAGTTTACAGCCTTTATACTTATTAATAAAGGTAAGGTGCATATTATAGCTAGAGTGCTAGTCCTAGTAGCGCACGTCGTCTTCTATTAAGTAATACAGGTTTAAGATGCCTGCGCGTTTGGCTACATACTATTACTTTAGCCCCTTAACAACGTCGTTAACTGCTAAGTTAATAAGTTAGCTAACCTCCTTCGCGTTTGCGTCCCTCGCGTCCGCTTCTATCTTCCTTAGCTTCTACTTAACCAACGTGCCTATTATAAAGTCTGCCTAGTTATCCTAGGCCTTTGCTTATACTATAGTTACTATAACATGCGCACCTTAATCTTTGTACTATTAGATCTGCTTTACTAATCGCCTTATATCCTGCTTAGTCTATTATAGCGCTAGCTCCTCGTTAACTTCTAGCACAACGTTCCGCTCACTTTCTGTAGCCTAGTCTCTGTCGCTGTCCTATTTATTATCGTCCAACAATGTTACTAAGAAGGCGTCCTCCTTAGCTATTGCCGCAGTTATAATAGTGCTAAATTCTTATTTAATTACAATCTTCTTCTTCTCTAGTTAGGCTACTAGGGAGGGTAGCGAGCTAATAGTAGGATAGTTAATACTTTTCCTCTAACTTAGCAAAAAGAACAAGCTTTAGAGCGTAGCCTTAATATTACGTAAGAATTAAGTAAATAGTTTAGCTTATCTAGCCTTTAGCTAGTCTACCTTAACGTCGCCTAGGTCCAGCTTATAAGCTCTACCTGCGGGCGGCTTCAGTTCCTTAGAGCTGTTTAGTAGTTATTAACTATCCTTAGTAGCGAATTACACTAACACAATTATTAGTAGGCCGCTGCCGTCCTTATAGACACGTCTGCTATCTATAGCAAGGTAGTCTGCTTCTTAAGGGGTTAGGACGTCTAACATGCCTCTATCGTCCTAGGGTGCTCCTAGTACCGCGATAATGTTCAAAGGTACAAGGCACCTTCCTTTGCCGTCGTCTAACTACTAAAAATAGTCCTGTTAGGTAAGCTTAAGATTCCTAGCGCTCTATGCCTATTCCTTCTGCTTATAGCCTGCCCTATACAGTAAGGTATATATTATTACTATTCTAAATACTGTTTAACCTTATTTATTAATTATTAGGTACAGGTCCCCTATTAGGCGACGGGCCTTATACACCTTTCCTTTAGAGTTAAATGTTAATAGCTAACGCTTACACAAATCCTCCTTCTTAATTCCGCTAGCCTTATACAGGCCTAGTAGTCCGCCGACTAAATTGTCTAGTAAATAGCATCCAGCTTCTAGCATGCACTCTATCATAACTATTCTATCAAAGTTAGTAATGTACAGTATGTTATTATATAACCTTATGTTGCATAACGCTAGCAACTATGCCTAAATAGCATTAGGATTGTCAACTTCTTTATTATATCGTTAATACTTCCTAAAGCTAACAGTTCCTAAGCTTATAGCAGCTAACTAGTCCTCGCTAGTATCGCTGTCGTTTAATAATTATAAATATGCCGTGTACGAAATAGCTAATAGGCCGTCAAAGTGCTAGGCTGGTTTTACTATCATATGTTAACTTATTAATGTTGCGATAATGTGTAATATGTCCTACTTAGCTAAGTTGTTATTGTTGCACTACTCGCAGCTCCTAGTAAATATTAATATAGGTTAGTAGTAACTATGTTGCCTAGGCTAAGCTGCTGCAAACGCTAAACACTAAACGCCCAAATAATTATTTACGTGCGATTGTCGCGTCCCTAGCGACGCGCACGCGTTTCCCGTTAGGACAACAATTTATCCTCCTTAATCCTTAACAGAGGCATAGTTTTATTAAACTCTGTAACTATTTCTAGATTAATATCCTCCCTACTTATCTATTTATTATACTAGGTACTCTATCCTTTCTACTTTACTTAATATTGCACGGTCTGCTTTTAATATCGCCTAAGCCGCGCTACTTAACAGCCCACAATGCGTTCCACCTTATAAAAGGCTCTTATATTATTATTTCTGTTGTTATTAACTAGCCCTAGTTGTTCTAGCATTAGCTAATTATACAGGTTATCTAGATTAAACCTTTCTAGATACTTAACATTAATAACCAGATAGACCTTCTACGTACTTAGTAGGTCAAGCTTAGCAGCGTTACTTCTAATTACCTTCTTTACAAGCTATAGCCTATTGTATTATTAACCTACCTTTTAGTATATATCTACTAAGTTATAGCCTTTATATAGTCAAACGTATACTAAGTTACCCACTTCTAGTTACATTAGGATGTGTCCCTTATCGTACTGTGCCTTCATTTAAACTGCTGCATATACTAATACGTCCTAGACTTCCTTGCGTATAACGTCCCTATCCTGCACGAACTTCGTCGTAGCTTAATCGCCTAGTAAGCCTTCTAACAGCTTTTGTCTATATATAATCTTATTTAGCGATAAACCTGTAGCCGCGCTAACTAAGTTATTTATTACCTGTCTGATATGTAGTAGTAGGTAGACCTATCCTTTTCCGCCGCTAGCTAGATAGAACCGAATTGCGATTTTTACTGTTTAAACTGTCTGTTTGGACTATCTATCTATCTATAGGTGGTAAGCTGTTAACATAAGAATCCTTATACTAACTTCTTTAAAAATTCCTTGCTATGTGTCGCTAACAAATTTAGGGTCTTAGTCTATAATTATAGCAGCTAGGATGCCCTAGTCTATTAACGCTGTTACTAGGGGCTCTGCCCAGCGCTTACCTAACTACTCCTTTTTCTCTTCTACTAATGTAATTCTTTTTAAAAACTTATCTATAGCAGAAAGGTATTAGTTATAGCCTTTATCTTCTAGCAGATCTATAAAGTCTATTATAACTATGTAAAAGGGAATAGGTAGTAATAATATTAGCTTTAATTAGCTGTAGGGCTTATGTCGCCTTATCTAATTAGGCCTATATACGCGATAGCAGGCTATATAGACGTCTAAATATTTAGCTAATTATCTAATGTAATAGTTTTAGTAAATTATTTTGTATAATTGCTTAAAGCCTACGTGAAAGCGCTTATTGTAAACTATCTTAAAAATATCGCCCTGCAGGCTCTTAGGAACCACCAGCTTTAGTTAGCCGTCCTCTGCGTCCACGTTGTATAGTAGTCTATCGCGTAATACGAAGGGAATTAGTAAGTCCTCCAATTCCGTTATCTGCCCTACTAGTTAGAAGACGGCTAACACGTTTGCCTAATACTTCTCCTGCTTATATGCCTTCTGTAATTCTTCTTTAAACCTTAGTTTAATATTAACTGTAGTAATATAATAAGCTTTATTACTTATAGTCTACAGGCGAGTATACTGGGTTGTCGCATAGAGATCCCCTAGTACATCTGTCTCGCTGTAGTCTAACTTTAACGTTACACTGTCCAATCTTAATAACGCGTTAGGCACTACGTGCTGTCTTCCTAGAATGTACCGCACGATTAATTAAAACTAGGACAGATATTGCGAGGCTTAAATAAGTCTTATATTTAACTTGTTAGTTAATAAGCTATTTAGATTAGTTTAAGTTGCTATGCCTATTATTACTGTATAATCTATTAATATTATAGCTAGCTTGTCGTCTAGGGTAGATTCTACTATATACTAAATCTTGCGCACTATCTATACTATACAGGCGACCTCTAACTTAGTTAGGTAATACCTGCGTTCTGCTAGTAATAGTATCTTTAATAAAAAAAGAATTAGCTTAACGTCCCTAACTCTAACTTCCTCTAGCTTTACAGTATCTCTCTTTATATAGTATACTATTACACTAAAGCCTTACTTCTTTAATGCGTTAACTCCTATAAATAACTAACGTTCTAGGTAAAAATGTAATAAGAACTTCTTATCCTTAAATGCTGCCTGCAGTGCTTAGTATAATACCTATAGGTCGTCCTAATCCTAAGGTACTCGTGTAGTCTTAGAGTAGTTAGCCCTAGCGTATCCTAAGGTTAGGGCTTTCTTTAATAAGTCTATCTTCTCCTTCTGCAGTAGCTCTGCTAACTAGCAGTAGTATGCGACATATTATCTTAGCTAACCTGTTATACCTAGGTACGTCTCTAAATCTAATAAGGTTATTAGAAAGGCTATACTACTAATAGCAGTAATTTTATCCTCTAGCGTATACATTCTAAAGGCGTTAACTCTTTACTCTAGCAGAATTAATAATAGGAAGCCTAAGTAAGCTTTAGGACTGCTAAGTGTAAACCTTTACTTATTTAACGCCGCGAACAGCTAATTTAGATATTTAAGATGCGCCTTACGCGAATTACTTACAATAAGGCAATTGTTAATATATCCTAACGCGAACTTATTACACTTAGATTTACAGATTACTATGTTAGTCTAGCGTTGCGCATATAGTAGTAAATTGCAAAAGCCTATTAGGGTGACGTTAAATTATTCTAATCCTTAGTAAGATGCTACTGTAACCTTATATTAATCTTCCTCTACTAACTAGAATTAATAAAAATAAGTTGCTATATTAACTATTGCTAAAAAGGACTTCCTGCGTACTCGCTTAAGCAATGCTTCTATAAGTAGAATAGGATAACTATTGCGCCTTACTATCTTATTTAGGCCTCTAATATTAATTACTACTTAGCCCTTTTACACGACTTAACTATCTACTATTGCGTTCCTCTAGATAACAAATACTAGAAATTAGAAGGGCGTATTTCCTTTTAACTATAATATCTTATCCTTCTCGTATAGATTATTAAAAACCTTATTAACTAGGTCCTTCTCTTTTAGTCCTAGTAAGTAGACTTAGTATACTAACTTCGCCTCTACTATCTTCTAGTTACTTACTAACAGAATTCTTAGCTAATTATCCTTTAGTAATAGAATTATCTTACTATTATTAGTAAATAATCCCTTATATTATCTAACTATATTATTAATCTCCTTTACTACCTTCTTCGTGCCCTAGATAACTACTCTAAAAGCTCTCTTCTATAAATTATTCTTAGTAGCCTATAGCTCCCTATTATTAGGCTTCCTTTATTAGGACAGTCCTTCTAGGATAATTCCTTAATACGCTAATTATTTACTAATTACGACTAGATAGTAACTCCTTATATTATACTTACATTCTATTAACATAATATTAGATAAGGCTACTACTTACTATAGCGCAGCTATATCTATTACTATTACATAATAATAGGTAGAGAGTTTGTCTACACTATCCGCCTCTAACAGGCATATTTATCCTACTCTTATACCTTTCTACTAAGTAACGTTACTTACTACAGTATTATAGATAAGGATATACTATACTATTACTTCTACTACTTACGCGTATAGTCTACTATTATATCTAAGGCGCTTATTACGCAGCTTTAGCTTAAATAAGTAGTCCTAGTTAAGGAGCACTTCTCCTTTTCCCCTTAGTTATATTAGTATTACTGTTATTATATTTACCTAGATTTTTATATTAGCTATTATATACAATATTTATCTAGTTTAATATCCTAGCTTCGCGTGCACATTAATTAGTACTTCTATATTCTTGCATCCCTAAACTATTAGCACTTCCTTACTAAAGTCTAGGATTATTCTATAGGGTGTTAGAACGTCTATCCCTAGTAATAGTTTTAATAGTAACTCTTCTATAATATGTGCTTCTACTAATACTTTAGCTTTTATAGTAATCCTTTAGCTATCCTATATATAATACCTAAGGATATATAAGTTAATTATCGCGTATTCTAGGGTTTTAATTTAGCTATTCTTAACTTCCTTTACTCCTACTTACTTAGTTATGCAATAGACCTATACTTAAGAGTTCTACTATATTAGCTAACGTTAATCTACTAAAGTTATAACGTTTCCTAAGTCTAGGCAGACCGCCTCTAATAGACCGTGTTCTAATAATACTGCCTACATTATAACGTAAGTCTATTTCTTAAAATCTGTGCCTGTGCTAGATAGCACTATCTCTAGTATTAGCGCAGCTGTTACTACTTTAACTACTAGCGCAGCGCTAACCTTTAGTCTTCTCTTTATACAGTCCTTTAGATGCTTATATAGCTTATTATTTAAGCTAAATTCCTATTAGCACCTTTAGTAAATAATTCCTAGATTATCCTTCTTAGCTTGTACTCTATACTTTAATATGCGAATAAAGTTTATTAATACTATATTATTAAAGGCGTCGCTATCATAATCCTCGCTTTCTTAGCTTAGCTCGCCGCCTTTATCCTCTGCTAAGGCTATCTAAGTTAACGCGTATTCGCAACCTACTTAAAATACCTCCTTATCTACTACGCTGTAATCTACGTCTACTAAATTTACCTAAAAAGGCCTAAGCAGCCTATTATCCTATTTCTACGCTAGCCTACTACCTAACTCTTTTCTATTATTAAATTATCTTACTAGCTAATTTCTGCTTACTATAGTAAGCGGTTCTCTTATTAATAATAAGGATCCCTGTTAGCTAAACCTAGGATCTTAACTATCCCGCGTACTTCCTAATCCTCCTACTAGGTTCTAATTACTATAAGTAGGTCTACTTTACTTATATTTACAGTACGTTATCCTATTAAATCGTGTGCTAACTTCTAGGCCGCTGCGCCGCGTCTAGTTAGGATACTAACCTCTATTGTTACCTCTACTATTATAAAATTTCAGCCTAGCACCTATACTATTATTAATATAGATTTGCGCTAGACTAGACTATGTATCCCTCTTATCTACTATTACTCGCATAAAACTTGCGACATCTATTATTACAGTTAGTTATTATATTAAATCTCTTAGTAATAAGTAAATCCTATTCTACGCAAAGTTTAGTTAAGTTATTATATCTAACATGCCTGCTGTTTTAGTATTTCAGACGACAGCATAAACGTATAGTCTAGCGTCCCTGCGCGCCTTTGCGTCCTCTAGGCTATATTTCGCGCGCGTTAGCCTATTTATTACCTCTTTAAATAGTAGCTGAAAGTAATTAACTAATAGCTACTCCTATTACTTAAGGCCTAGTGTGTATTGCAGACTATTCTTCTTAATATCTAATAATGTTGTATACTATTCTAGTGCGTCTCCTCTTAAGTATTATGCTATTCGTAGCTTTACTTCCTGCTCTGCCCTGTCGCCTTATGCGGCTATAGCATCCCTTAGTTAGTTAATAAATATAAACACGTCCCTAATGTAGGTATCTATCCTAACGTATATTACTACGCCTCTTCCTATAGCTTAGTCTAAGTTTAGTTAAAAGTAACCTACCTCCTGCACCTAGAAGGTAGCAGCTCCTCCCCCTAGCGTCTCTGTCAAAGCTGTTTAGAGTAGTGCTTAAATACTCTATATAAATCTAGCAAAGAATTAAGCTATTTAGTTAGGCGTTATTAGTTAATTCTATTACTCCTGCCTTAGCACTTCCTCTGTACTGCTTTAGCCGTCTTCTCTGCTATTTGTCTTACTATCCCTATTATTTTAGTCTATTTCTTCTGTAACTTCCTGCAGGCTACTTGCGTATAGTCTACCTAGCTCTGTGTTTGCAGGTTCAGTACAACTGTGTTCTCTACTTAGTAGTGTCCGCGGTTTTCTAGGTAGCCTTGTTAGTTCCCTGCTCTGTTAACTTAACTATGCTTCTAACGTGTTAACTCTTAGTTTAGGAGTAGGCAAAATCGCCTCTAATCTTCCTAATGCTAATTTACTTAATAGGTTCTTAAACCTTAGCTAACTTAGATTAATCTAGGTATAGAGTCGCAAATCTTTAACCTACTAGTTAATCAGCCCACCTTTACCAGCAATTCCTGTAGTTAACCACTCTGCGGGCAGACTAAATCCTAATAAGGCTATACTCTGTTATAGTAGCCTTACCTATATTAAAAAGTCGTCTAAAAATTACTTACTACCCCTATATTAGGCGGAGCTTTAATACGCTTAACAATAAGCAGCTAACTAATGCCTAGTTAATACTAACCCTAGTAGGATATCCCTAAATATATATCTATAATTTGTTATTAGTTAACTACTTCCTTAACTAACTTATTCCTATTTTTTAAGCTAAGTGTGTGCGGAAGCGTTTCTATCTTATTAGTATACTTACTATTACTATCTTACTATATCTAGTTATATTTAGTTAATAGCCTATTTAAGGCTAAGTTAGGTTTAAATACTTTAGCTAGGCTGTCCTATCCCTCTATAACTGCTTATTCGCTTTATTAGTTTCTTTAGTAGCTTAGTAGCTCCTTAGTAGTTTCCTTAGTCTAGGCCGCACCTAGTTCGCTAAACCTTAGTTTGCTACTGTAACCTTCTAATAATTGCTCCTTATTAACAAATACTACCTTCGTTCTTACTATCTGCTTAACTCTACTGTTTAATAAGTGCTATATATCCTCGTATCGCGGTCACTAGTTCTAGGGCTCCTTAAGTCCTTGTTTAGCTAGTTATTCGCCTCTAGCTACCCTTCCTTAGTAAATTACTAATTTTAACTAGCACAGATTAACTAACGCGGCTCCTTCTTAGCTGTTGCTGCTAGTTCTGTTATAGAGGTGACGGATCTAGTGCAATAATATGTTGCTAGTGAATGCACTGCGATTCTGGTGGACGAAGTCCTAGTAGGTTCACCTAGTGTTCCAGCTCAGCTACTAATTATGTTAGTTAATCGCAGGTTATATTAGGTGTTTTGTATGTAAGATTATTGTTCAGCTATTAACTGCCTTATAACCTCTTTATAGTCTAGGTTACCTGACCTGTGGCTAGGTCAGGTGACCCGGCGCTAGGTCAGGTGACCTATTCATGGTTCATATATTGTTACAAGGTTAGCTACTTACCTATTACCTAATTTAAAGCTAATAATATAGTCTTAGAATTAACTAGGTTATCCCTAATAATAGCCTGCTTTAGCTAGAACCTATAAATAGGTTTTAAACTGCCCTTAAATATAAGGAGAGCCCTATACTAGGCTCTACAGGCCTAAGAAGCTAACTAGATAATTAAGAAGATACGTAATATAATAAAGTTTATCCGCGAAGAAATAATATAAGCCTAAGCCTGTTAATAGGAACACGCAAATAAGAAACGCCTCCTAGCACTTGCGTACGAAGTAGGCGACGAAGTCTAGCTTAATACTTAAAATATCTATACTTAATAAGCCTTAAAGACGCTAGACTAGAAGAATCTTAGCCCCTACTACGTAGCTAAGAAGATCTCCTCTTACGCGTATAGACTTAAACTGCCTAAATCTATAAAGATACACCTAGTTTTCTATATCTCTCTACTCTAACTCGCTACAGCTAAGTTAGACTACTTACTTAGTTAATAAGTAATACTGCCTAGACTAGTAATAGTAGATAAAGAGAAAGAGTACTTTATTAAAAGTATAGAGGACCTACGTCTTAATAAATAACGTAACTAATATAAATATCTAGTAAAGTAGACAGGCTATAATAAGATAAGTTAAGAACCTACTATAGACTTAAAGGGTAATTAAGCTATAACTAATTTCTATAAGAAGTACTCTAATATCTTAGAGCTACCTAAAACTACGTAAGAGTAAGAGTAAGGTCCTTACTACATAAAGATATAAACTTAATACTAGTAATAATACTACTCTATAAACACCTCTTACAGGAGCTTAAGAGTAAGATAAGGGTACTATTATAGTAACTACTGTAGTTCTTGTAATACCTAAATTAGCTAGCTCTGTTAAGGCCTAAGCTTAAGTACAGGCCTAGCCCCTAAGTATTCTTCTACACCTAAGTTTCTATTCTCTTCTCTTCTTTACGTAACGTCTTATATTACACCTAAGATTATACGTAGTATAATAATTAAGCTATTAGTTAAGCGTTGAAATCCCTACTTATAGCCTCTCGTGACAAAGCTATAGTACTTTATTTTATTTTATACTTCTTTTATATTATTATATTCTCTTGTAATAAGCTAAAATTAGATTTTACCTACTACTTAGTTTAAAAATAGCTTAAGTAAGCTTAAAATACAAGTATATAGTAAGCTTAATTAAGACTTTTATTTAGTTAGTAGAGAGAATAGTAGTAAGTTTTAAAGCTTAAGAGTAAAGAAGCTATTTAGGTTATTATATATTAAACTATATCTTAATATATATAAGATAGCTATATTAACTACTTTAATACTAAAAAAATATTAGCTAATAAGCGCTATAGCTATATAAATCTTAGTACTACTCTTAATTTTAAGCTAAATTTAATTATAAATAAGTAGTATTATATTAGCTTTAATAAGAATTACTCTAATTAGAGGATTTTTAATAAAAGTATTAGTCTAAGTAGTAATTATATATAAATCTATACTTAGATTAGCTTTTATAGCTACTTATAGCTTATAAGTATTTCTATTAAATCTCTAGATATATATAAAAGCTGCGTATATATTATAATAAATAAAAATAATAGTCGTAGTTCTATATTATAGAGGTTTATTATTACTATAAAGAAAGTCTCTTTATTAATTAACGTGTCCTACAAGCGAGCGCCGTGCATAAGCGAGCGCCGCGCATAAGCGAGCGCCGCGCATAAGCGAGCGCCGCACCCCACTAAGTTTGAGCACCTCTACCAGCGCACAGCTTAACTATAAATTCAAGTAGTCTATAGATATTAATATGTAAGCTTAAGTAGCACCTATAGTATTATTTTTACACGTGCGTAAGTTATGCCTAGTCTCTCTATACCTTTTACAGCGCAATAGAGCTGTCAGATGAAATGCTAAAATGCGTTTTTCAGAATTAATAATTGCGATAAATCAATTGTGTGTTGATCATGATTGTGTTTATTCTTAGTTCTGTTCTCTCTCCTTTATAAACACGGGCCTAATATATTAGTGATACATAGGTGATACCGTCCATGATGCAGTATTCGGGTACTTCAGCCTTTATGCCTCTTATCTAACATACCCCCTTAGCTTAGAAACTGTTTTAAGCTAGAGAAGAACTGCTTATATTGTCTTCTAATAAGCCTAGAGCTTGTGTGTAAGAAGCGTTAATTACTATCTAGCTACGCCTGCTTAATCTCTAGCTTCTTAATTTAGCTTTAGATCTCTTTAAGGCGCGCTACTATTAGATCTCTGCTTCCTGTGCGCTCTATAAGGCCTATTTAGCTTAGAAACTATGCCTATTTATTAGCTAGGAGCGCCTTTGTAAAGCTATTAGCTAGCATGTTAGCTAATTAGATATAGATAACCTAAATACTTCTTCTTAACACTTCCTATCTTAGCTAATAATTATAAATATCTATATGCTAGAGCTTAGTGTGCAATTATAAGACCTCTTTATTAATTAGCTAGATAGTTTAAGTGTTATCGCATTATATCGTAATTATATCCTTAGGCAGTTTAATTTATAGTTCCTTAAGTAGTCGTAATATAAATATAGCTTCTTTTGCAACTTATAATAGCGCAAGAAGCTTAGCTTCTATCGTTAAGGTTGTAACTATATCTTACTTACTTACTTTCTAAGTAATTAGGCTACTAAACAACTTAATTATATATCCCTACGAGCTCTTTCTATCTAGTGTGCTATTAGTAAAAGAGGCGTTACTCGCGACTTTAAGTTAACTATCTCTGCTAAGCTTAAGCGCTCGATTTCTAGTGCTCTGTAGGTAGAGGAGAACTTAATTAGCTGTATTATAATGCTCCTATCCTAGATTCTTTAAAAAGCGTGCTAGTTATAACGTCGCAAATATAATGTCTAGACGAGTAGTTACAGCTGCAAACATTAGAGATCTAATCTTTCGCTAGTACTTATTAATTTCTAAAAGAGTAGCTAGGTCTTCCTAAGGCTTAAGTTTAATAGCCGCTATTAGAGTGTTATGTTAGATATCCTTTCTGTTAACTAAACAGCTAATCTTATCCGCGTATGCTACTTATAATAGCTAGATCTTGCGCTGCTCTTAGCTCCTAATAACTTTAACTCTAAGAAACTATTAAAGATTATCTCTGCTAGTTATTAAGTACTTATCTCTAAGATATTAAATTACTTATTAGGCTTTAGTCTCCTTCTACTTACTATATGTAAGAATAATATCGTTAATATAGAAGAATATAATAATTCTATCTTTAATTAGACAGTATAGCTCGTAAGAGACACTCTAAAAGCCTAGTTTCTTAAGAGTTAATATAAATTCTTTCTACTAGAGGACTAGTAATATTTAGAGCCTATATAAGGCCTTATTAACTTATAGTACTGTCCTAGGCTTCTAATAGCTATGTAGTATTCTTATGTAGATCTCTTAGTCTATTACTGCATAAACGAAAGCATTTATAACGTTATACTATTTAAGCTTAAGATTAAAATAAGCAGCAATCGCTATTAGCATTTAAAACAAACAGCTTGCGAGAGTAGCTGCATAAGTTTCCTAAGAAGTAATATTTCTCTATTAGTCTCCTTAGACAACTAATTACGCCTTATAGCTCTTAAAGTAATAGTCCTTGTTAAGCTTATAGGTGTACACCCACATATAGTCTAAGATCTATTAACCCTTTACTTTTACTTTCTTTATAGGTATTTTAGACTATAATTTTATATACTTATAACTCTTAAGATACTCTCTCTAGGCTTCCTTCTAGTAGTCTCTAAGTAGATATTCTTCTACCTGCCTCTAGGTTAATAGTAGCGGTGGAAGTTAGTTAAGATAAGGCCTTAGTCCTTGTGCTAGTATTTGTTTTATTTAAGCTTTATCTACTAGCCTACCTTCGTACGTTCTAATGTTCCTAGCCTATGTCCTAGCTATAAATGCGGCCTTCTATAGGACAGTCTTTAATAAGGCATCTAAGTCTTAAGTGTCTTCCTAATAAGCGCCTGCTAGTAGATGCGCAAGCAGCGCTACTAGCGGTGGAGTCGCTAGTGGCGTAGGATAGGTATACCCTGTCTTCCTTCCTTAGCGGTATCCTAGGCTATTATATTCTTAGGTTAGCTTAGTATCCTGTGTTGTATTATCTTTAAAGAACGTTTTAGTCTCTAGTTAATTGTAGGTAGGTTCTAGAAGCTTAGCAGATCTTACCTATATAGCTATCTTGTTTAAGGTGCTGTGCATAAGATTATCTATAATGTCTTCTGTCTTCCTATTAAATATTGTGTCTTTGTTAAATACTATGTCTTAAGTGCTAATTACCTTGCCTATAGTTAGAATCTAGATCCTATAGATATTAGACGACTAATATCTAACTAAGTATCTAATCTAAGCTCGCGGATTAAGACGTTAGAGTCGTAATTTGCCTTAAAGAGTGTTATCAGTTAAGGTAAAGGCCTTGCAGCTATATACTTTTAGGTGTGCTAGGTTTAGTTTTTAAGGTGTTATAGCGATACTGTTTTAGAGAGCTGCAAATGTGAAGAAGACTTTATATAGTAACTTCTAATAATTTAAGTAGTTTAGCGTTTAATTATATAGATACACCGCTGCTTATGTAATCTCTAGCTATAGCTCCTATAGCAAGTTTACGTCTAGCCTCATTGCGCGAGATTTATCTTTAACTACACCCCCTAAGTATTCAGCACTACTGTTTTGTGCTTAGGTATCTAGAGCTAAAGGCTTAAGTTATATTACTTGCGCAGTACACTATTATACTACCTCTAGCTTCGTAGTTATAATCTTGCTATTATATTTAATTACTTTAATAGTAATATTTTACTACTTCTTTAGGAACTAGATAATAATATCTAGTAACCTAATAATTAACTTCCTAAGTTAATTATCCTTAAAGTAAAAGTCCTATATAAAACTAGAGTATTAATTAGTAATAAGCATTTAACTCTTCTCTTTTATTAAGCTTCCCTCCTTATAAGAATAGAAGTTAATAGCTAGTCTTTCTCTAGGGCCTTTATAGTTTAATTAAGACGCGCGTCGTATTTAACGCTTAGTTTTAGCTCTTCTACACGCGTCACACTTAACTATTATAACTCCCTTAATGCGCACTCCCTTAGATTACTAGACTAGGTGTTCGATAGCTGCTAGCCCTAGATATCCTATGCGTTTATACTAGCGCATCGCATCAGCTTTCTATAGTGCTTGCTTTGCCTAAGAATTAATTATTCTTATATAAAAGACTGCCTAGATTTCGTCTTATTACTTAAGTATCTATTGTCTATATGCTTCTTTTAGGGATGCGATTATTAAGTTATCTCGCCTCTTAAGAGTTGTAGGCTTATTCTTATTATCCTACTATACGCCCTGTTACCTAAGCAGCCTAAATAATACTAGATTACATAAGATTTCTAGACACTATACTATATTATTTAGCATAAGCCTTGTTAGTCTATATAGCCCTCTTAGGTTAAGCTATACTATTCTATATCTTTATATCTAAATTTATATATTCCTAGCTAATATAAAATCTGCCTTAGTAGGAGGACATAGGTTTTAAAGTTAAGTTTAGTTATTTATAACGTAGATTATTAAGCCTAAGTTAAGGATAAAGGGTTATCTTAGTAAGTAGTCTAAATACTTAGCTTAGAAAAATATAGTAATAAACGCAGTACTAATTATTATAATCTTCTAACCTTTAAGTTAGTTAGTAGATATCTTAGGCGTAGGAGTATAAGAGTTCTTAAAGCTTAGTATTTATATTTATTATCTTTTTAATACCCTTACTTATTCTTATATATTAGGATTATATTATAGGCGTAGCTTTACTAGCTCTAATATTAATTCCCTTAGCTTAAACTAGTCTAGGGTATTATTATTATTAATATAGAGGTAATTAGTAAGAAGATAGCGTAGTCTATAAGTAGGGTATTTTGTGCCTTTAGCTGCCGCTTTATCCTAATTCTAAGACTACTTAGATATAGTTAAATAACTAGCTAGGCGTTTTTTTAACGAGGACTTCCTTCTTAACCCTTGTTTAGGTTAGTTAGATAATGCGCTATTAGGTATAAGAGAGGCGTCCCTATCTATATCCTAGGTAGATTTACTACTACTAGTAAGATATAAAGCTTTACTTACAGCAAAAGCGCCTTTCTACTGTCTCCCTTTTAGGTAGTATAAGCTTATATAATCTTAGAAGCGTTTTATTATTTCTTTTTAATTTATTCTTAGCTTGCGTCTTCCTTAGTCTTAGAATAATAGCACCTAGTTAGAGCTAACCTTACTAACTGCGTTTAGGAAATCTTATATTACATAATTAAGTTTTTAGACTTCTCTAATTTCTTTAGTCTCTACGATAGTTACTGCGTAATCGTACTTAGTTAGCTAGCTATCCTAATATGTTAGTTGTCTTATTAGCTTTAAGGCTGCAATATATTAATCCTAAGCGCGCAGTTACTCTTCCTTATTATTAATGCTAACAGTGCTCTTTAAAGTAGCTACCTATTCTTAGATTAAGAGCTTTAGTCTGCAGCACGTCTTCTTTAGGTAGATAGAAACTGTTACTTAAATGTAGACTAATAGCTTATCTAACCTTATATCTTCGTCTTTATAGTTTATTACTGCAACTTTGTACGAGTTAAGTCGCGTCTTATAGTAATTAATATTAGTTTTAAATGTAGTTTGTCTACTATTTATTAAATTAGATAGATTTGCTAGAGGTTAGTCTCTAATCGCCGTGCGTTTCTTATACATTTCAATGTTTGGCTTAGTTAGAGGGGTCGGCTCTGTCTTTAGCACAGTATCGCTTGTAGGGTCGACGAGGTGCCACACCCTAAGTAATAGGCATCTAGCTTCTAGCTGCTCGTACTAAGGCTTCTAGCTCATATAATCTTTGAGGATAATGTTGGAATCGCGGTTTATTGGTTGTGCCATTGCTTCTCGCGTAAGGTTGAGGCAGTAAGACTCTTAATTGTTAGATGAAATGCTAAAATGCGTTTTTTAGAATTAATGATTGCGATAAATTGATTGTGTGTTGATTATGATTGTGTTTATTCTTAGTTCTGTTCTCTCTCCTTTATAAACACGGGCCTGATACATCGGTGATACATAGGTGATACCGTCCACGATGCAGTATTCGGGTACTTCAGCCTTTATGCCTCTTATCTGACAAGAGCCTAGCTGGTAAGGCCTAATTGCTCCCTACTTTAACGCATTTTAAGCCTAATCTGTTAATTAGCCTCTTGTTAAGTAACTATATCCTCTCTAACTTCCTTTATTAAGACTCCTACCTTCTAAATCTACTTTCTCTTGCGCTGCTTTTGCTAAGTTACTGCCTTATTAGCCTTCTTAAGGCTATTAATCTTACCCTCTATTAGCTTAGCTCTATATACCCCTACTATAGCCCCCTTTATAAACTAATTAAGCGCCTTAATAATTAAGGCTGGTGATAAGCTCTTATACCGTTAAACGCGATCGCTAATTAGAGTTAATTAAGCCTTAAACTTACGTGGGTTCCTTAGTGTTTAAGGCTCCTATAGAGCTCCTTGCTAAGCTTCTTGCTCAGCTCCTAGCTAAGCTCCTTCCCGAGCTCCTTCCTGAGCTCCTAACTAAGCTAGTAGTAATAGCGTACGCAGCTAGACATCTAGCCTTGATAAGATAACGTCTAGCTAGAGAGGAATAAGGCCTGCTCCTTAAAATACTAAGCGTATATTAAATATAGTAAAAGCTTAATTAAATACTACTTTAAAAGTAGGCAGAAATTTAAGCTTAGTAATATAGTTAATATAGGCCTTAATTAAGCTCTCTATCTAGCGGCTGTACGCCTTCTTAAGAGAAAAGAAGTAGCTAATATTAAGAGGCTATAGGAGATAAGATAAGTAAGGTAGTATATAGAGGGTATAGATATTACTCTCTCTATAGATCTCTTAAAATTTAAGAGAGTAATAGCTCTTATAGCTATTAAGGATAGGTAGCTAACGCGCGCCTACTACCCTTATCTTTATATAAGTATTAAAGTGCTTTAGCTATACTACTCTAAGCTAATTAGTTATCTAGCTATTATTACTAACTAAGATAGCCTAGTTGCGTAAGATAGCTTCTTCCTAGTACTAAGTATAATAGTAATACTAGCTAGTAAAGATTCGAAAGAGTAGGATTACCTAGCTAGCAGCGTTAATACTTTAAATTAATATTACTTACTTATAGTTACCTAGCTAGATAGCCTTTAGCTACCCTCTCCTCTCTAACCTAGTTATAACTAGCTAAGTTATTATCTTACTTATTATAAAGCTAGCTTTATTAAAGTTAAATATATCTTTATTTAGTATACTATACTTTACTTTTATATCCTCTACTTACTTAAACTAGCTATTAACTAACTTTAGATCCTTATATAGAGCTCTCTACCTATTATACGCTTAAGTAAAACGCGTTATTAGACTGTCTATAGGCTTAATAAAGTTAGATAGCTAATTTATACTCACCTAACCTCTACTACGCGTTAATAGTAGCTTATTAGCTATATTATAGATAGCTGCGTACGTAGGCGGAAATCTACGTTAATCTAGATTAAGTATATAATTAACTATTACCTCCTCTTCTAGCTAGGTAAGCTTCTTTAAGTTAGGCTAGTAATTACGTTAAGTAGTAGTTCTAGTGCGTTAGTAATAGACTATTCTTTTAGACACGTTAAAGATTACTATAGCAGGCTAGTTACTCCTAATTTAATACGTATAAATAGCTAAGATAGTAAGCTAGATATCTACTTTATTTAAAGGTATGTAAAGAGCGTAGTGTTAAGCTATTGTACGTTAAGATAAGAGAGGTGCTTAAACTTAGTAGGGTGCGGCGCTCGCTTGTGCGCGGCGCTCGCTTGTGGGACACGTTAGAAAAGTAAGTAACTATATAACTATAATTTTTATATAAATATATATAGATACGTTTAGGAGTTATTTTAGTATATAGGTTAAGAGGGATTTTAAATTATTAACGCGTGTATAGATTTTTATATTACTGTAAAGTCTAAGTATCTACAATTTTGTCTGTTACAGCGGTTGTTCTGTTACAAAGGGATGCACGTTAGGCTTGTAACGCGACTAAAGATAAGAATACAATCTCTAGTAGCCAGCTACAGTCAGGCTGTACTTCTCTTGCACGGACAGCTGAATATAGCTGTGGCGCAAAGCAGTGGTTTTAGAATCATGCACGGCTATGTGCCCAGTTTTGCTGCTCCTCAGACCGGCCCCACGACGAACAACAGGTGCCTGCCGGTCACCTCTATTCTGCTCTCTTCCTTCATTACTAAGAATGATTAGAGGCTTAGTCTGGGATTGCCTAAGGCTATTCTATTGGATTGTGTCAGCACCCCAATCCACCAGCAGCTTCATTACCGCCTCATGGCCTCTCCCTGAAGCCACCTGAAATGCATTGCCATGAAATCCACTCCGCGCGTTAACATCAGCGCCCTTGTCTAGCAGCAGCTTCACTACCGCCTCATGGCCTCTATCTGAAGCCGCACAGAGTGCATTGCCATAGTCTCCACCCTGCGTGCTAAAATCAGCATCCTTATCTAGCAGTAGCTTGACCATCTCGCAGTGCCCATATACTGCTGCAAAATTTAAGGCAGTATGTCCCTGGCGGTCCTCCGCATGGACCATACTTATTTTGTCTTCTTTAATCATACGTAGAAGTTCCTCCGCTATGCGATATAATCCAAATCGTGCTACCCAGTGCAAACATGTAATTTCTTCGTCATCAATGCTATTCCCTGCGTACTTGTAGCGTGGAGCGAATAGTACCTGCGCAGCACACGAAAGCGTCCCACTTTGGAGAAGAAAGTGGCAGGCCAAGCTAGTCACCTCGGTCTCCACTGGCTTTAGATGTTCGCCACAATGTTCGGCTGCGTAGTCTAGGAACTCATTTTGGCTCAGCCTGCAGTCAAAGTCTTCGTAAGAAGAGCAGGCGCCGCTCTTAAAAACATCCAAGGATAGGTAGGCAAGGCATGTCACCGCTATATGCAACTGGGCATCCGGGTTCCATGCACTTCCGATCCGCTCAAAGTATTCTTGTGTAGTGTAGTGCACAAGACGGATGACGGCGCTCTCTTGATCGACTACGATAAGGCCAGCGCATATAGATACTAAGTCTTCTATATCAGGTTTGTTCTCAGAGTCGAATTCTGGTTCGTCAGGCTCAACTGCTAAAGCACAGCGTATCTCAGCAGTAGTAAGTGGTCGTTTGGCCAATGTAATCCACGATAGTACTTTTTTTGCTAGTATTCGGTCATCGTCCAGCTGGCCTTCAATTCTGTGGAGTGCGTCCTTGTAAGCTCCATCGAGCGCAGCTGCACCCTTTGAGAGGTTAGCGAGAGTTGATTTCACGCCTTTAATTGTCCTCTTATCTAATAGCGAATCTGTGTGTAGGCGAGCAAGAAGGAACCTAGGAATGCGTAAGTGTGCATCAATGTTCAAACAAGAAGACAAGCTCACATGCCGTCCACGGCCTCCACTATCTTTTCTAGCACCATCTCCTGCAAAGTGGCGTTGCGCTGAATGCATGCAGGCAATCGGTATATCTGACCAACCACAAATCTCTTGACATCCTCCTTGCTAGCCCGCACTTCTAGCCTCAGCGCTTTCTTAAAGGTATTCTCGACATCTGGAATAAAACGGGAGGTGGCCATCAGACGAATGTCTCGCCCTGCCCGAAGGTCTTGGAGTCTACCGAGAAATTGATGACGAACATCAGGTTGACATTCATCCAGAGCATCAAGCACGATATAAACTGCAGGATGGTGTGAAAGTACATCTTGTAGCACACTGTAAATCTCGTCAAGTGACGGTCTAGTCCCTCGATGGGCATGTTGCTGATACAATTGTTCTACAGAATCCACCGTTGACTGACGGTTCTGAATTAGCTGTTTGAGGATGGCTGCCAGCATATTACGAGCATCTTGGTCCCCTTGAGATTTGTAATTGCAGTAAATGTAGGCAAGGCCATAAGTGTTCCCCGGCGTTGCCTTCAACAAATGGTCAATTGCGATGGCTGCTGCCATGGTCTTGCCAGCTCCTGGGATCCCTGGGCAGAACAGAGTGGCCTCAGGCTCATCTAGCCACTGTGCCACTTCAGGCGCGTCCAAAAACCACTGACCTGTCCCGTCCTGTCTGCGCTTTATGATGTCGGATTGTTGAGCCGGGTAATCAGTAGGCGATGTCCAGTCCAGAAGCATGCGGTTCCTCGCAGAGCCTTGATCTTCCTGGACTCTATTTAAGCCAGACTGGATGGCTTGGGATAGTTTGCTCGTGTGTATCAGCTATGATGCTTTGTAGTACTCGTATGAATGCTCACAAGTGGTCCATTTGTAATGCGAGGTCTACCAACATCTTTAAACGCTCCATCCGAGCCAATATGCTCGCGATCTCTTCTTTCTTGAACTTCCATATCAATGCCTCGCCTGCCTTTTTCAGACGACCCCCATCGGTCATCTTTGTCTGTAGCGTTTCTAGCGCTTGCTTGAATTGATCGAGCGGCCCATTCTCGATTGTGAGGGCTCGAACAGCGGTGTACCATGGCTGACTTGCATCACCCTCTTCGAGGTGGAACCTCAGTTTGAGAAGAAGGTTGTAAAGATTCGAGACCTCGATAGCGCAGTGTGCGCGGTCTTTCGAGGCATCTTTGACGTCGTTCAGATACGTGAGGACCTTAGCTGAGAGCTGAAGGATCGCAATGATGCTGGCCGTGGTACTGAGCGGTTCCATATCGCAAGCTTGCATGAGTGAGCGGCGAGGAAGAAGCAACCCAACATGATGAACGGACGACAAGGCTGAGAAGGCCGCAGGCCCAGCGAGGCTGAGCGGACCTGCACAACACGTTCAAAAAGCTGCGCCACGGCTTATCGATAAGGTGGGTGCGTCGAATCCAGTGAGGCACACAATTGTCGCAATGAGCCTCAGCTACTCCTGGAGGCCTGTGTGCAGTAGGCATACTGGTAACTTCATACGAAAAATACACAGATATCTGAGCACTTTAATGCACACTGCTGCATGCCAGATGGCTTTAGAGCTATCCCGCCACATCAGCTCGCTTTTCACGATCTTTTGTTCCGACCAGTGCAAACCCCTTCCGTTGATTCGGCCTTCGAGCTTGGAGACATTCATCCTAATTTGAACACTCCCTCTATCCTTGCGCATTCTGAAGGGTCTCTCGAACGCGCGATTAGATCGGGGGATTTAGCTGAGGGATCGTTTAATGTTGCTGACGAAACGATCAACAGCACGACCAATATTGCAGGGGTCTTGGCCAGAGAGTAGTCTCCCGGAAGAGCAATGGGGCCACTCCTATGGCGTCGCGCAATTGCGATGGGGATGCTCCGGAGGTCCGAAGCATGAACTCGCCCCACGACACCGCGCGTCTCGCGAACCAGGAACGGACGTTACGACTCCAAGTTAGGACATGAATGTGGTTGCCTTGTGTTCAACAACAGCCCGTTGAGTTCATGGGTGCGCTGGCAGTTGAGGCTGTGTTCTGCACGTACTGCCCCACAGCACAGCTACACAACGGCGGAGGTGGTTAACATAGCGGCTGCACATGCGTCCACTGATTGGTGATAGCCAGGTTACTCCTTTTACCGCAGGAACGTTGCATAAGCTCCATGCGAAAGATGTGTGTTCCAAATTCCGTTTCTAAATGTAAGTTTTCGAGCGGATGATGCTTTGTCTTGAATACAGCTGTCGAGTGCGCCTTTCACATTAATTGGAGGCACAAAGTTGGTAAACGGACCTCTATTTGGCTCTGTTCAGCTTCGTGTCTTATGAGCGGTAAATGTGATCATAATTTGTCAACTATGCTCAACGAGTAAATTGAAATGCAGCCGCGCTAACACAGCAGTAATAACAACAAAGTCCAGGGATTACATCTTTTAGCATCGGTCTATGTCTGGCTGTATTTGTGAAAATATCTATTTACAGAACAGGTGTGGAGGGCAAAGCGGAGTCAAAAAGAGCGAAACTACGCTTGAGGTATAAAGTGGTTCTTCATGACGGGTAGACAATCTGCGGGTCTCGTATGACAGAAGTAAAAGAGAACATCTCGCGCTTTTACGTACAAGAATACTAATGTCTTCAATACGATTTAATATTATTGTGTGGAGGATTGGTCGGGACGTCTCCTCGCAAAGGGATGTACGTTAGAGTTGAGATGTAGATCAGCCGAACCCGCGACTCCAGTGAGAAGTGGCTACAAAGAATTTAATAGTTTATAATCCTTTCTACTGAAACCACTGTAATAGCAGCTGTTTAATGAGGCTCTGTAGCCTCAAGTTGCATGTTGGTCTTCAGTACTTGCAGCGATCACCATGTTGTGGACTAGGAAGACGGCGAGCAGCATGGACTGCATCTATTCGTTGTGTGCAATGCCTTAACTCGGATATGCTAGCTTAGCACGAAAAGTTTTGGGACTGTAGTCCAACAACTAGTGCCGCTCGTGTGCTAAGACGGATTGCGGCTGCGGCGCCAACTTTCCGGAAAGACTACCAAGCGGGCCACAAGGCTGAAGGAACCTTAGTGCTTACTAAAATGAAGGTAATTGTAGAGGCGCTTACATCCTAAGTGTACACGGGGAATCCTCACCGTGCTTTTCGCAGAGACGGTCATGTTTCTCAAGCGCCAAGCCGGGGGTGCACGAGTACTCCAAGTCCGATGCAAGGCCCGCATACACTCGCTTCACATTCGCCATGTGAAGCGAAGGTTGGTCCTCAAACAGGTTTAGCCTTTTAGATTTTATATTGGTTGAGCATTTACAACAACACTTCCGTTATCCCATTCGTGATAAGCCACATGCATTCGTCGGAAAGACGTTCGTGATAATCTATAACTAGCTTGGATCACTCTTACATGTCCTGCGCAGTATACGTGTACATCAAGCAAGCTACTAGTTCATTTCAAACAATAAAAACGAAAATTGAATCGCTAGGAGAGCATAAACGGTGGCCTGACCTGGCCCTTGCTGGTTTGTGTGGTACCTTACATGTCTGTCCTCTGTCTTAACCATCCAAATGAATCGCGCATTGTCAAAAGTAGTACAAGAATAGTATAGCGCATCAAAAAAGTTTGAAAGACACCACGCCTGTCAAGGCACAACCTGCTTCACATCCTCGCAAGGCGCATTGTCCTCATGCCATGTGGCTTTGGCAGTGCGTTTACCCCTGCGGCTAAATTTTGTTCTGGCCCTGCATTTGCATATCCTCACTGGTGAGGCCTCGGCATCCTTGTAATCGAACATCCTCACATGTTTCTACCATGAAGCCATCGCTTTTCTGGTGAAGCCCAGTCCAGTTCCTGGCATGCCATGTGATAGCGTAATGTTTCGTCAACGCTACCCATTGCTAATAACACAGTACCAGGATAGCGGTAACATATTGTCATGTTCTTATCAACTTTTTCTTATCTTGGACTAGTTCTTTTGCAGTTTCGCAATGCGAACTGGGCAGGGCTGTGGCCAGCCCACCTCTGATTGGCTTTTGGCGTTTCTGATAAACATGGTATGCAGGACTAATCACTTAAGATATCTGGGCTCCGATGGCGCCTCCAGCCCTAAGCCGGCACGCAGTGGGGCCAAGTATTCGTACACGAGGCGCCCATCACTTGAAAAAGAATGTGAATGAGCGTCATTCCCCTGTGAAATGAGAATATAAGTGTAGCACCAATATTCCACCTACAAGTAGAAAATTCCCCTTTGGCCATCAGCCCCAGCTGCGCCAAATTGAAATTGCATTAGCTTCCTACTTTACAGTCAGTTGGTCAAGGATCGTACATCATATTATTTTGATTGATTTGTATGTTTGCACTAATCGATCTCTGTGCATTTCCTTGTCATAATGGCTGACCACACGGAAATTAGCTAGCCAAATCGAACCATGCTCGTTCTTTTCTTTTGGTTTGCAGTCTTGTCCATACTTTTGTACTCTATCCAGCACATTGTCTACCAGGCACCCTGGTCTGGCAACCGGATCGCTTCTGTCTCTGCCCTTTCGAACCTACGCACCAAAATCGGCGTGCGGGCATTGAGCAAGTTGAAGGCGTTCTTAGCCCCATCCTCAGCGAAAGCTACGCATCCCCGCCTTAGCCGCTCCACATCTCTAATTAAGAGTGAATACGATGTTGTGGTCATTGGTTCAGGTTATGGTGCTGGAGTGGCAGTGTCCCGGATGGTAAGAGCTGGAAAAACTGTTTGTGTGCTGGAGCGCGGGGCCGAAAAATGGCCTGGGGAGTACCCACACAGGTTCAAAGACGCTATGCGGGAGATCCGGGTATCCGGTAGAGTTCTAGATAAGGAAATTAGTGTAGGAAAAGAATCAGGACTGTATCAAACGGTCAGAGGTGACGGGCAAGATGTCTTTCTGGGCTGTGGTTTGGGGGGGACCAGCTTAATCAATGCTGGAGTGTTTCTAAAGGTAGACAAAAAGTTGCTAGAGACGGTGGAATGGCCGGAGGAAATACGAGAAAATCCAGAAGGGTTAGACGAATGTAAGTTTGTAATCTCCCAAGCACGCAGTACAGAAAGAATCGTTCATGACAGAGATGAGTAGACTATAGGAGAGCGGAGCGTATGCTCCAACCAGCACCATATTTCTCGACGCGCTCGACACCACTCAAAACAGCCACGTTCGAAGACCAAGCTCGAAAACTTGGTTTGCATAATAACTTCTACCGTCCTCCCCTGACGACATTCTTTCGTTCTGCAAGCAATTTCGCTGGCGTCCAAATGCACGAGAACGTGGGCTCGGGCAATGAGTGCACAGGTACAAACGATGGATCCAAGAACTCTGTGTTGGTAACATACTTGGTCGACGCCTGGGCCTGGGGCGCTGAAATCTTCTGTGAGGTTGATGTCAGGCATGTGCGGAAGAAGGAGCGAGGAAAGGGTTATGTGGTTTCCTATCACTTGATCAGCGAAAATGGCGAGAGAAGCATGAGATGGGTCCGCGCTGTGAGTAAACTCCGTTTTGTAAAGCTTTACCTCCTCAAAAACTAAGCATTAACTTGAGCTAGAGGGATATCGTGTTCTTCGGAGCAGGCGCTCTCGGAACTACGGAGATACTACTTCGTTCCCAGTGCCATGGTCTTGCTACATCTCCTCTCCTTGGCCAACGCTTATCCGGGAATGGTGACATGCTATCATTTGCGTATAATTGTAAAGAAGAAATGAACAGCATTGGCCGCGAAGCTCCTCGCTCTTCGTCACTTGAACCATGTGGACCAACTATCACAAGCTGCATTGACATGAGAGGCTCTCCAAATGCCAAGAGCGTAAGAGAAGGATACGTTGTACAAGACGGGATCATTCCCGAAGCTATAGCACCAATTTTTCAGACTTTCATCGCGACTCAAAAGCCGGACATCCAGCCAACATCGTATCAGACAGTGCCGAGACTGATAGCATCGCTAAAGAGCTGGATCTTAGGACCTTACACCAAAGGCGGAAGTGTGAATCGGACGTTAGTTTTCTTGACCATGTCACACGACGAAAATGAGGGAACCATGGCGTTGAAGGATGACAGCGTGGTGATGAAGTGGTTAGGAACAGGAGGCCGAGAGCAAAGTGCTAAAATAGATGAGCTTCTGCGCAGTATCACGGAGTCAATCAGTGGAGTGTTCACGAAAGTTCCATATCTCACTGTTCACCCTCTTGGAGGCGCAGTCATGAGTAACGATGGCACTGGACTCGGTGGCGTAGTTAACAATCTTGGGCAGATTTTCAAAGGAAATGGAGACGAAGTTGATGAAGGACTTATTTGTGTGGATGGCTCAATCATCCCAACATCGCTCGGTGAGTTATCCTGGCAATTACTTCATGTCACTTGTCATCGTAGCTAACAAAATCCATTCAAGGAGTGAACCCATGCGCTACAATAACCGCACTCGCCGAACGCTCTTGTGACCTCATCATCCAACAGCAGGGTTTGGAAGTAGATGAACGTCCGAATGAGACTATCGACTTCAGAAACTCGGCTACGTCTTTCCCAATGCAGAAGGCATCCATACCAAAACTAAATTCTGGTGCTATGCCAATAGACGAAAGAGAGGGAGTACAGTTCAAGGAGATAATGCGAGGTTATCTTCATATGGGAGCTGACGTTCGCAACTTCGCTACCGCCGAAAAGATCGCCAAGGCGAATTTGTCCTCGGTACAAATTTCCATCACAGTCGACGCCCATCGAACCAAGGAGGAGAGTTATGTAGGTTTTCCTAGCGGTACCGTCATTTGGGGCGCCCTATCCCAAGATCCCCTTTTGGTTGTTGGGGGTACTGTGAAATTCTTCACAACCGACGAACGAGTTGCCGATGCGACCAATCTTATTTACGATCTTAAACTCTTGAGTACAGAAGGAGAGAATTTTGTCTTCCATGGATACAAGAGGCTTGATTCTGTTGCCGCATTCTCCTTGTCGAAAACATGGAGTGCAACGACGACACTTTTTACCACCATCACTAGACCTGATGGCTCGGTAATAGGCAGGGGCATTTTGCGCCTGTCATTTCCTAGCTTTGTGTCCGAAATCCGAACACTGCGCTCTCGCCTTGATAGGGACAGAATAAACAATCTATACGCTTGCTGTCGATTTCTCAAATTTTTTGCCAACAACATAGCGGGTTATTATTTTAGCCCGCTCCGACCTCTCCAATATCCGACATTCGCTACTGACACGTCAGGATTCTTCGAGAAGCCGATACCAGAAACACACAACATCATAGCCGAGGACGGCACGGGGTTTCCAATCAAAATTTGGGGTTCTTCCCCTGGCGTTCAAGCAAAAGATATGGCAATCATGTTTATTCCCGGAGCCTCTGTTAACGAGGAAATCTTTGCTCTTCCAACCACTCGCACAAATACAATTGACTACTTCACCTCGTTCGGCTATAGGTGCTATGTTCCAACTCTGCGCTTCGGGATTGGACATGCAGCAAGGAAAGGCGATACAGTATATGATTCAAGACTGGATGTCAAAGCCGCAATGAAGTATGTTCGGGAAAGAGAGGGGGGAAGAAAGACCTATGTCGTCGTACACTGTTTGGGGAGCATAGCAATGGCTATCGCATTGCTTAATGGAGATGTGGATGCGCATTGGATCAAGGGAATGACATGCAGTCAAGTATTCACAGACCTGATCTTCTCCAAAGACAATGACTTCAAAGCAAAGTCAGGGTTTCTTATCGAAATTTACAGGGTAAGGGCTCCAAATCACTTCTCAGCTCATAATAACGATTGGTGTCCAGTCTTTAGCAGGCGAATGGTTTTCATGCCACTCTACTTCGTCTTCCCCATGGTTCCAGTACGTCTTGGACCAATTCCTGCGACTATATCCTGTAGGAAACAAGCGTGAGCTCTGCAACTCGTCGGTTTGCCACAGATGTGACGTCCCGTTTGGCCGTTGTTGGACACATTCTAATCTGAACCATGCCACGCATACTCATCTTGGCCGCTACTTTGACGGAATTCACATGAATTTTGTCTCGCACCTCTCCAAGATGGGCGCTCTGCAACCACATCACGTTCGTACGAATCAACCACAGTTTCAAGATCTTGTAACCCCAGAAAATATGCAAAGATTGCAAGGCATCAAGATTTGCTTCCTCAGTGGAGGCGAAAATGCAGTCTGGAGCTTCAAGAGTACGAAAGAGAGCTATGATATGTTCAGAGAGACTTTTCCAACGGGACACTACGAAAGGGTGGTAGTGCCGGGATACGGACATTTAGATTGTTGGATGGGGAAGAACGCGTCCGAGGACATCTTCCCCAGGGTTCAACACCATGTGGAATTCTGCGAAAATTTCTCTAAGAGGAAGGAAATATTTCCATCAGCGAACCACCTATATGTCGAGGACGAATACGTTAATGTAGAGAAGGGAGAGAGCAAGTACATATAGGAGGCCAATCGCATCAAGTATCTTTTATTCGGATAAGTAGAGGTTAAAGCTGTGAATATACGTCGGTTAGGAATGAATCCTTAATCTAGTACCTATACTTGTAATAGTTGGAACAAAATATTCCTATCGCAGAAGTACCGTGACCTAACTTAATATGAATGGTATAGTTTGTATGTTATACGGTATGTAAAGCTAAATAATAAAGCATGTACTAATCAGAAATAACGTAATTTCAGAGGCTTGTTTCTAACTTTTTATAGCAAGATTCCTGCGGACAGCCTTATGGATTGACTGACAGAAGTGGCGCTTTTGCATCAGAACTGCTCATGCATCCGCTATTCATTGAGCCCACGAAACGACTGTTGACTGATGCGTGCGCCGTCTACTACGACGAAAAACGTAACGTATCAACAGCGGAGCCTCAATTCTTGTTCACAGTCGCCCATGCCACACCACCAGCTTCTTCTAGATAGATCCTACGCCGCCTGGGCAAATATTACCACGCCAGGCGCCTACGGACCCAATCCCGAAGCTGTTGCCATATAAATTGAACGTTCCAATTAAGCTGCCACCACACTTTGCTGGCGCCTCCCAACACAGAGTCCCATAGATCTGCTTTCCTGGCATTTTTGCAAGGAATGCCAGGGACTGTGTGAAGCAGGCTATGCCAAAGGTCACCATATACTCCGCTGCTAGAGGAAGGAGCCGGGCTACGATAACGATAACGAAAGACGCTTGGATGTTCTATAGGCTCCAAACAATTGCAACATCGGGTATCGTCTAATCTTGAAGTTATCTTTGCGAAGCGAATATATAACGTAATTTCGACCGACATGAATAAAGAGCAACCAAAACCGGCGCGGTAAAAGGGGAAGGTCGATGACAATATGACCGGTCCTTAGCATGTATGTTCTCCCATACGAGAAGACTCCTAGCAATATAACTGAAGAGATAAAGATGCGATCTTGTACGGTCCTTCTGAACCCACTAACTGTGCTTGGGCTGAACACTGTTAGATCCCGAACATAGCATCGTGCAAGCATCCTGTCGCTCATTTGCAGGTAAAGGTAAAGAGTGGTAGGCCACTAATGGTCGTCACTATTCTCACATAATTGACGCGTCGATGTTTTTCCAAAAACTCTCCGCATCGAAAAATGCAGAAAGAAAAATGCACCCGAAACAGTCCTAGCCAAAATGGCGCCGGCACTACGTCAGGTGATCATTTCACGATATGGAAATGGCTGCGCTTACATAAAAAGCAAGGGCCACATCTATTCAGTCAGCTCAAAGAGTAAGCCGGCCAAGAGCGCTCCAGTGACGGTACCTATAAGCCGCGAGGCTGCGGCAAATGCCAGCGTGAACGTGCGAGCCCATGCTATAAACACGACGCTTGTAACTGTACATTGTAGCGGCATGACTATCAGAGTTGCACCGTACCTACAATATTAACGTTATTAATTTAGCGAGCGCCGTTACAACATTTCGTTCTTTTCTCATTTTAACTCCCATGGCACGCGTTGAGTGAAATGCAGAGTGACGTCAGGCTTCGGTAGTAATGTTCCTGTAGCACGGCATTGCGGCACCGCTTATTGCGCCCATCTCACCTCAGCCTGAACTAAAAATTGTATCTAACACAATTCTCTCTTCAGGGCTCTCATTGTTCAGCTAGTCGATCAGATTCACTCTCTTTCAGCATGCAGAACAACGATTACGATATTTTCGATCAGCATTCTCACAACTCGGATTTCCATCTAGAGCTTTTAGATCCACGCAGGTTGCCGGCCGATGAGTTTACTGACAGCGCAGCTTTGTTATCACAAGTTGGAGATGCAGCGCCACTGACGACGGGCGATGCATATTGCGATCCAGAGAGATCAAATGCGAGACTACCCCCCGCCGACAGCTTCACCACGAATGACTCCACTGATGGCCTTCATACGGGTATTTCACCGATAGGTCTCCATGCGAAAGTAGCCGAGACGCTATATGCTCGAGGATGGCCAACATCAGCCAAGCCTATTGTGCCAACTATCTGTTTAAAAGTATGGAATGCAATTATTGATATAATTTTAATCTCTAGCTCAGTCGCATTTCTGGTCTTTGCTTTCATTGTCAAGGCTTACGACCAGGCATCAGTCAAGGAGCATCCACGCGCATCCAAAGCTTTGCGTGACGCAACTACCTGGGCAAGTTTGATTAATTCAACCATATTTCATATCTAACCGTGCTAGGGTCCAACGGTATTCCCATTACTCTTCGCCTCCGTACTAGGCCGTGCAGCGCACTCAATACTGTTGTGGCGACTAGAGAAAGGTGAAGTCATCAGTGTACTTGACGTACTTGCAGGCAGCACTTCATTGACGAGTACTGTCACTTCACAGATACAGCTTCGAGTCATTAGACCTCTTGGTCTTGGACTAATCGTGATGTGGGCACTTTCGCCGATCGGCGGCCAAGCCTCATTTCGTCAGATGTCTTCCGACACGAAGGTATCCAGGCAACCAGCGAGGTTCGAATACATGGTGCCCGATGGCAATACTCGTAACTTCGGTTGGGGTTACCACGGAGAGTCGCAGGCTGATTCTTTATTATTGTCTGCCATCATGAGTCACGCATCTATCGAGGGTTCGCCACGAGATACCTGGGGCAATGTAAGAGTGCCTCGATTGGAGCACTATGAGAAAATATCTACTGGAGACAGCGAAGGATGGCATACTACAGAGGACACGGATGGGGATACATTTACTTCACTTATAGGCATACCCATGTCAGGCATGAATATCTCCGACTTCATCGATTATGAGGTCAAAATAGAGACCTTGTACCTCACCATCGACTGCTCTACGGAGATCCCGTCAACTTGGAATATGAGCAAATTCGGTCAGCCCGGCTTCACAGGCAGTTACAACATTACCGGTTCGGCTGGTAGAATGGGCTGGTTTGAGAGCAATGCAGCAAGGGCTTCATTGGCCTCGCACGATCTGCTACCCTTCCAATTCTACTACGAGCCAAAAGATAACACACTTAAGCCAATGCAGTGCAAAGTGGAGACCAGCTACGCCGAGGTGATTGTCGCCTGCCCTACTATTCTCACATGCTCCATTTCCAAAATTCGGCGGTCACGCATTCCCCATCCTCCACCCGCATACACTCAGCTGGATATGGAGGCAGAGGAAGAGTACATTTGGCACAAATTAGCGCACGGCTTCATGAAATCCAACGATGGCTCAAGTCAGTACAATCTATATCCCAACGATGCCTATATGCTAGATCCAAAGCGGCCAATTGTGTTGAGTAGAAATATGGAGCCTCCGAGAGGACCAGTTGCTACTCATATCGTCGCCATTCGACTTGGTCAGCTACTTAATGGGTACTGGATTGGTATGAATGGGCGTTATGCAGTGCCTGCAGGTCTAGAAGGCCGTTCATTCTTGCATGATAATATATCCTGGCCTTACCATGACCAAAGCCAGTGGCAAGGCGGCGGGGAGAGATCACGAGCATGGTTAGCCATGGGTACGAAAAGCACAGAAACTGAAATCCTCGTAGCCCATGTTGGATGGATTGCTGCATTGTGTATCGCTTCGTCGTTACTCATCACCGCGAGTTTTGTTCCACCGGTCGCGAGGGCATTTCTGATCTACGGACCGGACCTGATGATGAATATATCAAGCTTGGTATTGAGAAACAACTCTTCGCTACCCTTGCCATTGAACGGAACCTTCTTAGATGCTTCAGACAGGTCAAGGCTACTGCAAGACGTAAAGGTCCAATTCGGAGACGTTGATGGGACAGCTGACACGGGAAATCTCGCGATTGGAGTTGTTAACGAGGATAGTAGCATTGCGAAAATTCGAAAAGAACGATTGTATAAATGAGGAACACTATGGCAAAGACTGTTATTATGTATCTCATTCATCTGCCTACGGTTGGGACGGCTGCTAATGTGGTTAACACAAAGAGAAGAGCTAATGCAGGAATAAATCAGTAAACTATAATAGCGGATAACAATTAAGTGAAATCTACTCCTACACAAAGCTTTTTCTAGATTTGATCTTAAGTTACGCAGGGGTGTAATATAAGTAATGAGTAAGCAGCTTAAGTTATGGCTGAGCAACCCTAAGCTCGCTGTGAGCTAACATAAGCTAGCGTGATTTCGCCTAATTTCCTTCCTAAGCAGCATAAAGAGGGTCTAAAATTAGGCCCTAATTAGCTCCTAGGGATATAAGGTGTTAAGGACTAACTAGTCCTATTTTTAGGTTACAATCTTCTATAGCTAGCTCTTACCCCTTATGCTAGTAATACTTTCCTTTTATCTACAGTCTAAAATTACTTAAATAGCTAAATATATATATTTAGCTACTAGTATTAATCTTTATAATTTTCGCGCTTAAACGTAGTACAGACTAAATATTTATCTACATATATAAAGAATAGTTAAAAGGGTTCTAAGTATCTAATTTTATATATATCTTAAGTTATAAAGAACGTCTATATGTTACGATCCTGCCAAGACCCTGTACCCAGCGTCTCCAGTAAACCTCGCAGACATTGGACCAACAACTAAGATTACATAACGTGCTCAGTTGATTAGTATAATTAGTAGTACTAAGCACATCGAGCACACTAAGCAACGTGTATAACCTCTATGTATATAGATTGTTATAATAAGCCCTTATAGCTTAGTGTGTTTAACTTAATATTATACCTTATAGTATAGTAATAGTAATACTAATTATTCTTAACTCTTAGTACTCTTTATAGAAGCACCCTCTTACTATCTTAGTACTAAACCCCCTCTTTTATATAGTCCCTTACTCTATCCTAGAGAACTAACCTTATAGTCTTATTAATTATCCTTACTAATAGCCTTTAAGATCTTTATACTTTAAACACCTTTAAGATAAGTAATAATTATATAGAAAACGCGGCCTACTATACTACTAGACTAGGTAACGCTGTTACTAAACTAGACTTCTTCTATAGGGATTAATTTAAGCTTAAAGAATAGGTACTTTAGTTTAACTTATTCTTTAAGTTTAATATAACTACTATAGATAATAATAACTAAGTAGTACTTATAATAAGCTATATAAGGGGCGAAGCTGCTAAGTAGGTAAAGCCTTACTTAGTTAAGTACCTAGGTAAAAGAACTAAACTAAAGGAGCTAATTAAGATATTTAAAGATATAGGAGAATTTAAGATACATATGTAATAAGTATTTAGACTACTAAACGAGACTACTATTATAGAATGTAAAATCTAGAATATATAGTAAACCTAGTCTGCAGCTAATTACGCTAATAAGTTTTTAGGGTATACTAGATAAACTAACTAGAATAACGACACCCTAAAAACTATATATAAATAAGGCCTAAAAACAGACGTCTAAACTAAACTAATACGCTCTAGTATAAGCATTACTACGCTAGATAATCTAATTAATAAAACTATCTAACTAGATATAGAGCTCTACGAGCTCTATATATAACTTAGAGGATAACTACTAGGATAAATAAAAGAAGATAAGAAACTCTAGAAGGATTATTATAATAAGCTAAATAATAGCTACCTATAATACTAATATTAGCTATAAGGAGTACCTAGATAGTATATATCTAAAGGCCCTAAGGTAATATATCTAGATAACCTTAATAAGGAAAAGTTAAGTAAGGGCAGGAAGAAAAAAGAAATAACTTACTTTAACTATAATAAGAAAAGCTATATAGCTAAAAACTATAGAAAAAGAAATAAAGTAACCTCTTAGATTAATATATTAGCTATAGAAGAAAGAAATAGTAATAATAGAATATAGGAAGTTGTTACTACCTAAAGAGAAGAAGCTTAAGATATAGAGATACTACAGCTACCTCTCTAGGAACCTACTAAGATAGAGATTCTAGGAACCTAGTATAGTAAAAATAAAGAAGAAAGCAGTAGCTCTTTATCCCTAGTCTATAAAGATACTAAAGAAGACCTTAGTAATACTATAGTACTTCTAACTAAAGATTAAAAAAGAGAAAACTTTTAGAACTAGTATTAACTAGGAACCCTAAGGCTATTAACGCCTATAGAGGCAGAAAAAGATATTATAGAACTTAACTACTAACTATACGCATAATATATATATAAAGTATAATATATTAATACGCTTACTTTAGTAGAATAGGAAGCAGCTATAGTATAGGGAATAAGTATAATTATTCTAGCTAAATAAGTAATATAAGATATATTATAAGAATATTATAATTACCTTAAATATTATATAAAAGTAATATAAGAGTAAGTAGAGAAAGCTAAGAAAGTATAGTAACCTATAAGTATTAGGGACGTACTATAGAAACTTTAATAAGCTAGATAAATATAAGTACTAGAACCTCTAATAGTTAAGACCCCTAAATATATATTATAACGCTAAATACTACTACTACTAATATAAGAAGACGCTTTATATATACTAAGTACTAAGAACCTAGTATAATAAGAGTACCTTTAAGTTAATTCTTATAGTAAGATTATACTTATAGATAGTAAGAAGTAAGATACTTATACTTAGCTTAAATAATAAATATATTAGGAGGATAATAAGAAGAACGTTAACCCTAACTAGCTTCTTATAGAAGAAGAAGCTAGAGACTATTATAAGCGTATAGAGGTAGCTTAAACCCTATATACTATGCGTAAGGGACTATAGAAACTAGTACTAGACTACTTAATAGACCTACGTAATAAGTAATATAGTATTATTTACTAGTCTTTTTACACTACAAACCTATATATAATATATTATTTAAGTAAAATAGAATAAGGATACTTCCCTTACTTATTTTACTAATATAAATACTAATAGTATAATTATCTTAAAGTTAAATGCGATAACTACCTATAAGATAAGAGGACTATCCTCTATTTTCTAGGGAATAATAATCCTATAGCTACTATAGTAATATAGCTTATCTTTAATAGAGAATATAATTAGTAATAATAGTAAACGTACCTTAACTCTAACTACCTTAAGTATAAAGACGTTAAGATACTAAATAGGTATTAAGAGGAACTTTTTTTAAAATCACGCTTACTAATAGGTAAGAACTATAAACTTTATACGTAATAGGCGTATAAGGACTCCTTAAGCTAAATATTAAGCTTAATAGAAGCTAGATAAAGGCACTAGTAGATTCTAGAGTATAATAGAGCTATATTTCTACGTAAGCGATAGAATAAGCTAGTCTTATCCTATTATTAAAATTAGTACTATATCTATTAATAGTAGCTAATAGATAACTAATACTGTGGAGTTAACAAGGTGGTTCGGCACAATCCCGCAGTTCTAGTGTTGTAAATGAGAGGTAACGTTGGAATCAAACGTGCGTGGATAACAGCAGCAGCCCTGCCTGTGCAGTCTGCTAGAAACGAAGGTAAGTATAGAGCCTAATTAAAAGTAATAAAAAAAATAGTCTGAAATCTTATTAAATTAACGTAGCTAATGCACTAGCTACTTTACAAAATCTTAGTTTTAAAGTAAATTCTTGTAGTGTGTAGTATATAGTGCATAAGGTTTAGTGCATCTCTAAGTCTTATTACTAAATTTCGCTAACAAAGGAAACCTATCATTACCTAATTACCTAGGTACCCTGTGCAATAGCACAAACCTCCCCTACTTCAAGCTTAGTCCTATTAAGCTTATAACTCTTACTTATTATTCTTTCTCCTTATAAGTAGAGCTACTAGCAGGAGGAGAAGAGAACTATAAAAAGGAAAGAAAGAAAGAAAGAAAGAAAGAAAGAAAGAAAGAAAGAAAGAAAGAAAGAAAGAAAGAAAGAAAGAAAGAAAGAAAGAAAGAAAGAAAGAAAGAAAGAAAGAAAGAAAGAAAGAAAGAAATTATTACCCTATAAACAAAGGGAAGGCAGTATAAGCTATATTTCTGCAGGAGGATCAGTCCTTATAATCGTGCAGGTTCCTTTATAAACTCTCGCACTTTATTATTAAATCTCTTAAAGATAGTAGGAAAAATAAAAGAAAACGCGCTTTAACCTTACTATTAAAGACGCTAGCAAGTATGCTATTATCCTAGTATCCTTTAAATAACCTAGAGGTACTTAGCTAATTAGAGCCTGTTAAGCCTTACTTCTTCTTCTTAATCTCCTTAATTCTCTTACTACAATAAGGAGTCTGCGACAGTATATGCAGATTTAACGCGCTTATGTTAGGTTACGCTTACCTAGGATAAGAAGGCGCAAGAGGAGGCTCTATAAGTAACTAACTAGGCGAATATTAACTTAGCACCTATTACTATAATAATAACCTTTATAAACTAGTATAAGTTAAAGTCTATAGAGACTTAGTTACGCTTTAGATAGATAGGTGCCTTAGTTTCTCCTTCTTATCTAGTATCTTAGCAGCCTTACTATTAGGATTATTAGAAAGCTCCTTAAGAACCTTATCTAAGGTAGTACGTTATTTAACTTACTTATTATACTTCTACTACTTAGCTTCTTAAGCTAGATTTATACTTTTATTTAAGAAGAATAACTTATTAAGTACGCTAAGGTCTTTATCTTCCTTAAAAGTAAGCTTCTTATAATACTAGCAGACAACCTAATACTCTTTAATTATCTTTTACTGTAGCCTTCCTAGTATCCTTAATAAATTAATAGATTAAACTAGGGTTAGGCTAATCTATAAATAAGTTAGTTAGTTCCTCTAAGACTAGTAAAGAGTCCTATCTTAGCTAACAGTTTACAGCCTTAGTAATATTTAACAAGTATACTAGTATAACATCTCTAAGAAAGGCCTACTTAACGCTACTATAGTAATTTAAGTGTCTAGAAGGTAACTTTAGCGCAGTAGTTAAGCTTTAAAAGGTAGCAGTAAGCTCTTAATAGGAGCCTATCTTAGGAATCTCTATTATAGTTATATCCTCTTCTACCTTAATAAACTAAGGTAAGATAGTTTATTATTACTTAGTTATAGGCCTAGTAGATCTATAAGGTAGCCTAGGATTAGAGATACAGACGTAACTAGCCTTGTAAGGCTAACTAAACTATTTAACGTTAAGGAATTTTGCGCTGTAACTCTCTAGATAGTCCCTCTTATTATCCTATTCCTTAATATAACTAGTAGAGTTCTTAAGTTCTAAGTTTTCTTGCTAATTTTAGTACTTATAGATAATATTATAAAAGCTACGTAGTATCTACGTATAGTTATCTTTATCTTTATTATTAAAAGAGACGCTTCTTTAGATAATATCTACGCCTCTACCTAAGTATACAGCCTTAGAGATATTTAAGTTAATATAATAGAAGTAAGTCTTATTCCTAGGCTTAGTATATTTTATGTAGTAAGAGTAAGAAATTAGGTTAGGCTCTTTTTATAAGACTACGTATAGTAGCTAGTATTTAACGTTACCTTATATAAGCTGCTGCATTAATAAATAATATATTACCTAATACTAGCTAAGGTTACTCTTACTATTAATTAGCTGCGTATAGTAGAGGTATATATTAAAACTTTAATTAAAGATTAAGACTAGCTTAGGATCTTTAAAAATCTAGCTAAAGGCGTTATAGGTAATACTACTATACTCCTTAAATGCTTTAATATATACTCTCTAATTAAGAGCCTTAGTAACTTTATCCTAGTTAATTTAGACTTAAACTTTTCCTAAGTAATAATAACAGCTCTTTAGGTCTTAATGCGTATAGTCTCTTTAAAATAAGGCTAAGAACAGAACTTAAGTTACTAGGTCTAATTAAAGCTAACCCTATTAATCCTAATAATAGTAAAGTATCTTAAGTAGCTAAACTATATTTAAAATACTAAGGCTTTAAGTAAGTAAGCCTATCTTACTAGCTACGTAATAGTAATATTACTAGCACACCCTATAATAGTTAAATACCTAACTACCTTGCCTATCTTTAAGAGTGCTAAAATTTACACACTCTTAATACTAGGTATTAATTAGCTAGACACGCTTACTATTATTTAACTTCCTAGACGTAAGTAATATAGTTATCTTAACTAGAGTAGACTATTTATTTATATAGTTATATCCTTTACGTAATTTTACTATAATACTAGTTTTAAGTAAGATATCTTCTTTAATTAAGTCTTAAACGTTAATACTGTTATTAAGTATTACTAGCAGTATTTCTAACTCTTTACGTAACTACCTTACTAACTCTAAGTCTTTTACGTAAATCTTATCTAGAGTAAGAGGCTATATAGAGAGAAATCTCTAACGCTGCCTAAGATAGAATTTCTCTTAAAGAGCCTCTACTACCTTAACTTATTATTAAGTGCGCCTATTTTCTCTTAAACGTTATTCTTCTAGCTAGATTTCTTAAATACTTTTAGCTATAATAGACAGCCTATCTATTTAAGGCTCGCCTAGCTTCTTTAGCTTATTCTAGATATTACTTCTAAATTTTTTACTTATACGTTAGTAACTAAGACTAGAACGCTTAATAACTTACGTACGCCCTCTAATATTTAATAAAGTAGTAAGGCTTTAGCTTCTAATACGTTTAGAGGCAGATATTACTAAGGCTATTATCTAGACGCTAACTTTAGTTATAGAATTATTCTTACTATTACTAGTAGTAGGAAGAAGTAACTTAGTCTACTTATAATACCTAAAATAATTCTCTTATAGCTACTTAAGCGGAATAGTTATATTTAGAGAAAGCTTTATCCTTACATATAATTACTTTCTATACTATTTAATTACCTCTATCTAGAATATCTAGTTAAGGTACCCTTATCTAGAGCGCGTGTCTATATTATTAGCTGTAATCTTAGAGGTAGGTATCTTATACTTATTAATAATACTACGTAATTTAGCGTTGCTGTCCTTATAATACTTCTTTATCTAAGTAAGTATATTAGCTATCTACTAACGTACTTCTTTTTAGTTAGTAATATTAATAAATCTATCCTACCTCCTCCTTATAGATTATTATTAATAGTAAAGAGCTATATTAAGGAAGGGAGTAAGGTTATCTAGTAAGGTCCTGCGTAGTAACTATTAGACTACTATTACGCTAGAGTATAAGTATACTACTTAAATAAAATATAGAATAAGAACTTACCTTAGTATATGCTGATAGTGTTTGTCTAGATAGGCAAACGCGCTCTCTATCTTCTTTTTCCTCTTCTTCTTATAAGTGTCTATATCCTTAAGTATAGGATATTACTACTTAAAAGCAGTAATACTTCTATACTATAATATTAGGCTTAGTCTTCCTTTTAGAAATTCTCTAGTTGCAATAATAAGAGTTAAAGTCTTATTAAAGTAAGTTACTAAGGCTACTATCTAATTATCTACTATGCCCTTCTATTTAACAGGTAAGACTTATAGTAAGCTTTAAACCTAAGTGTCTACTGTAATCCCTGCGTGCTAAGAGACTTTAACGTTACTATAACGCTTAAGCTTAGTTCTGTAGTCTTTAATAGCTTCTTTACTAGTAAATTATATAATCTCTGTTAGCGCAGGCTTAATTATAGTTGTAGTTAGTTAAGGATTTAGATTTAACAGTAGAGGTAGACGCTTCTTAGGCTGTTTAGGTGTCTAAGGCAGCTATAATATTACTTAAAGTTTGTACCTAACAGGCACTTATGTGTCTACTTTAGAAAGTTTTAATAGATAGTAATAGGAAGTAATAAAGAGAAACTTAGGCCCTATAGGATTAACTGCAGGCTTAAGATTTAGAGGGGGTTTAAGTAGTAGAGAGTATCTTTCCCTCCCTAACATTACTTAAAAGCCCTGCTAAGGCTCGTTAACGTAGTAAAAAGTAAAGTTACTATTATTTTAACTCCTTCTTATTATTTAATTAGCTAGTATAGCAGGTCCTCTTAAGAGTTAGCTACTTAGGAACGTTTCCTAAGTAAGTCTTATCTTACTACTAAACGTAGCTATAAACTTACCTTTACACTTTTAAAATATTAATTATCTTATTTTCTACCTTCTTTAATTAATTCTGCATCTTTGAATTATCGCTTCGTAATCTTGTGGTTGCGTTATTCCTATTAGCGCAGATATTAAGTTATCTAGCTAATTAGCTTTTAGCAGGTCTTACTAAGCTTACCTAGCGATTACTAATTAGCTAGATTCTTTAATGCCTTAGTTTCTCTACTATTTTTAATTACGTAGCAAGGAGATTAACCTCCTGGTAACTCTAAATAATATTTTGTTTAATTTTAACTTATTTTTATGTGTCTAGGGGGTTGCGCTGCGTGTATGTAATACTAAATATGTAAAAATATACAAAAGTTTAATAAAGGAAATACAGCCCCTCCTCTACTTTAAGATAAAAGCCCGTCCCCTAGGCTTAAACAAGCTTATCTTCTAAGTTAGAATTAATTTCTAAATTAGGTATTTAAATATATTATTATCTCTTAGTCTCTGTTAAAGATCTTAGTATAATAATAGGATAGCTGCGTATAGTTAGCTGTATTATATCTTTAGATAAATCTAAGTTTATAGGAGGATTATTCTCTATCTCTTATAACTAAATCGCGTCTTAGTTAGGATTTTTAATAACTATAAACTTATTATCTTAAGAGTTATTAGATTAAGTAGGTAGTAGTAAAAGGTTAGCTTTAGCATCTTATAACGAAGGATTCTATAGTTTTACACGACCTTAATACTCTTAAGTAACCTTACTTTTATTTTAAGGTACTTATAGTTTAAGTCTCTATCCTAGGGTAGTGTTTCTAAATTACGTGCTGTTAAAGTCTATAAGTTAATAGTTACCTTTATCTTAGTTAGTATAAAAGACTTTATATAGTCCTAGCTATCTACTTATAAGCTTCTTATCTCTTAATATATTAATGTCTCTAGCTAAGTCTTATATTAGTATAAAGTTATCTTCTTTAATTTATTCTTAATAAATCTCTTTATAATTATCCTAATATTCCTTCTTTTTGCGTTGTAGGCGCTTAGTTCTTAACACTACGTTCTTAAGAAATTAATCTCTTAAATCTAGCTGCATAGCTTGCACTACTAATAACTAGCCTCTTAATATTACTTATCTAAATAGCAATATCTACTATATTAGAAGAGTAAGCTTAATTAGAAGTACTAGATTCTAACTAGTAACTAACTAATAAGGAGAATATCTAGTCTAACTCTAAGTAGAAATTCTATCTACTTATAATACTATTAGAAGATTATTAACTTAAGGTCTAGGAAGCTTTACTAGTACATTATATATTAGCTTATAACTACCCTTAATTTTTCCTATAGCCTAAAGGTTATATACTAATGCCTAGATCTTCCTAATATAATAAATCTTAGTAAGGGCTTTAACTACCTTTCTAAAATTAGGTTCGCTGTCTATAGTAAGTATCCTTATTATACTCTAGTAATATAAGATTTCCTTATATAAAAACTTAGCGATAGTAGATAACTTGTTATTAGCTATTACTCGTGCCTCTAGCTATCTACTAAGGTATTCTCGTGCAATTATAATAAATTTCTTTCCTTAATAATGTAGTATGTAAATAACGTCTATAGTAACTTATTCCTATAATACGTAATAGTAGGTATTTATTAGTATCTCTTACTTATAACTTAATAATCTCTGCTAGCACTATTTACATAATATAATTGTGCGTCGCACCTCTTTATGTATTCTTTCCTACTAGTATTATTAAGTAAGCATTAAATAGACGCTGTTTACTCTTTTATAACTAATCTATTAATATATTTCCTATATAGCTATAGTCTTAAGATTAGGATTATCTATAACTTAATAAATAGCTATATTCTTTATAGACTTCTAGAATAGATAGCCTTCTTATATAAAGAAATTTATTACCCTCTTTTTCTACGCTTAAAGTTATGCTCTTATAAGGCCTTTAGGCTTCTTAAATCTTATTAAGAACTAAGTAATTACTTTTAACTTATCTAAGTATTACTTATTTAGTACCTTACTTATCTTAGCAGGCGAGGCAAACTTAAGGTTAGTAACTAGGTTTTTAATAAAATCTTTAAGGTTGTCTTTAGTCTCGTCTAGCTGTTCCTATCCTTCTAGCTTTAGATAACGTAATAACGCATCCGTAATAATATTCTTCTTTCTAAGAATATACTTAATATTAAAGTCCTAAGTAAGGATAGCTGCGAGCTACCTATTTTAGACTAACCTAGGAATGTTAGGCGATAATCTATTAAGTTAATAAATAAGTATCTAAGCGTCTGTTTTAATAGTAAAATATTATCTATATAGCTAGGTTCTAAATTTCTTTAGCGCCTATAATACTACCTTATACTTAAGCTTTATTAAGTGCTAGAGACTCTTAGCTTTTAACTATATTATACTTTTAAATTAACACAGATGTTTTTTTCTGTCTACTCTAATCTGTTTAAGAGACGCGCCTGCTCTTTCCTTACTTACGTCTACTACTATAAAAAGTATACCTCTATTCTTATAATTAGGACTTGCTAACGCTAGGGCTAAAGTAATATATTACTTTAAGGTACGCATAGCCTCTTATTAAGCCTCCTGCTATGTCTATTTAACGCTAGTCCTTATTAACTAGAATTGGGGCTTTGCGCGAATAGTAAAGCTAGGCACCTATATCCTATAGTAGATACAGATACCTATAAACGCTCTTACTTCTTTTATATTTCTATATTCTAGCTAATCTAGAATCTTAGCTACTTTCTGTTAATCTAGATATCTCTCTTGCGCAGTAACTTTATATCTAACTACCCCTAATCTAGAGACTCCCTAATAATACTTCTTACTTAAAATTATAGCTCTAGCTCTTTCTATATTAGCTAGGGCCCTATCTAGCTATTAAATGTATTCTAATATATATCTTCTTACTCTAGGAAATACTTCTTCTCCTCTATAGTTAGTTTTAAGACTGCTAGTAGTAATATTATCTATAAAAGGAATAGTATATAGCTAATAATCCTTTATAATCTTTATAACTACTTACTAAAAGACTATAACTAAGTTAGTCGCGCCTTAAACTATTATATAGTATTAAAGTAAACTAACTAGTATATAAAAGGCAGTTATGTCTCTGCTATCTAGATAAAGTGTAATCTAGTTATATCCTAAGAATAGATCTATAAGAGACAGAATACGACATCTACTAAAATACTTAGAGAATTTATCTACTGTTAGAGGTAGATTAGTATTCCTAAGAGACACTACGTTTATCTTAATTAACCTAAGTATTATCTAATAACTCTTATCCTTCTTTTTAACTAGAAACTATAAGTTTCTGTACTAACTAGCGTATCTTTCTAGTACCCCTTAATTAAGTCTGTTATTAAATATTATAACTACTTCTTCTTTAACAGCTCGCGCTATTAAGAATAATTTTTCTTACTAAGCTTTATATTTAATAGTCTGTATCTTATATAGAGGACATATATCCTTAATAATTTGTCCTGTCTTAGAGAAAGTAAAAGTAATCGCACCTTCTCTATTTATTAATATTTTAATAAATAGCTAAACTTCTAATTTTATTAACTTAGATCTAAACTTTTATAAGGCTAGCCTTTCTAGTATTAATCTTATGCTTTATAGGAATACTGCATGTCTATATTTAAAAAGGTAATTAAAAGGCCCTATATTAGGAGGTCTTAGACTTTTTCTTAAGAGTTATAGTTTAATAGTATATTACTTCTAATTCTTACGCCTAAACTCCTTAATATCTAATACCTTAGGGATATTTATAGGTTATATCTTGTTAGCTACCCTCTTATACAGGGTATTAACTTAACTACCTGTATACTTCCTTCTCTTTTCCTATTACGCCTAACAGTTAAGTTTATATATAACTAAAAAAGACTCTAATTCTTGCACAGCTAAAGGATCTTTAGAGGCTCTAACTCTATAGCTTATTACTTATTTTACCTATTCTTTAAATTACTGCTTATTATTAGTTGTAAAAATAAGTAAAAATTTACTAAATCTAACAGAAGCTTTTATAAACTTAGCCTCCTAAATATACTTAACTTAAGTATAAGATAAATAAGATTCTAAACTAAAATATTGTCCTAGGTATTTTCTACTTAAATCTAGATACTCTTCCCTAGAAAGAGTGTCTACTATATGTTTTCTTTATCTTTAGGAGTTAGTATATAGTCTCTTAGATGCAGTAGAGTAGGATTAGAGGCTATAAAGATAGCGTTTCTATCTCTATTCTTAGAAATAATCCTGCACGTAATCCTTCTATATACGTTATACTAAATTAATAACCTTACAAAAGCGCACTAAGGTCTACCTAAAATTACTAATCTTGTTAGGTTTTAAATAATCCTAAAGTAACTAACAACAGTTACCTCCTCTACTTTAACTAGGACACTCTACGCAGTTCCTATAAAAGGATTAGTGCTTCTATTTATAGTAACTACTCTATCTTAATATAAGCTACCTTACTTATAGTCTTTATATATAAGCTTTAATACCTTAGCTGTACTATATCTTAAAAGGTTTATCTATGCGCTAGTATTAATAAGACACTTTACTGCATACTTATTAAATAAGGCCTAGTAGGTTAGAAGGTTATACTATACGTAGGCTATACCTATCTTCTTTTAAATTATTATAGCTTCTTATTTAGTAGGATTAACTAAAGCTTTATACTAAGTATTATATATTCCTAAGGCTTTATACCTAGTTTATGTATTAAAAGTCCTAAATTATATTAAGTTAAGCTCTAAATTTAGTCCTTTTTTAAGACTAACTGTCTCTACTTAATTTAATTTAACCTTCTCTTTATTAGAAAAATGCCTCTAAACATCTCTAATAATATAGGCAGACATAGGGTTGTGCAGGGTAAGACACTACAGTGTTAGCTAATTAGGTTCTAGTAGGTCTTGCTTAGCTAACCTAGTAATTGCTAATTAGCTAGCTAGCCTAATACTTAATTCTATAGCGTTTACGCTAGCTAACGACGTAGTAAGCTTATTAATTACTTTTAATATATTTCTAACTTATTTTTAAAGCTAATATTAGCTTATAAGGTCCCTAAAAGTTATACTACGCACCTCCTAACGTAGTATAGTAGTAGTAATATAGTTTAGATACGGGCCTAGTAAATAATAGAGCTCTATGTTAGTAAGGCTATTATTCTAGTTCTTCTTTTTCTTATTCTAACTAATAAATTTAGGCTTAGCTTTTAAATCTTAAAAGCTTCTATTATTATCTAGAAGCTATATAAGAGAGAATAGCTTATTATAGGCTTAGCTAGTAAATAGAATTAGCTCTACTTATTTAAACTCTTTAATATCTATTAGTTTAAATACTGTGTTACCCCTTATAGCAGGCATATAATAGTCTTTAACTATAACTTGCTTTAGTTACTTAGAATAAGGAGGTTTAGCAGGAGCTTACTTCTAAACTTTACTCTACCTAACTTTCTTAAGAACTAGATCTTTCCTAATATTCTAACGCGTTTAAGAGCGTGTTACTATATAAGTTAAGCTAGTATTTACTACTCCTTCCTTAAAAGTACTTAGAATAATATCCTAAGATATAACCTTATTAAGGGTAAAACACGCTTTAGTTAAGCCTCTTAGTAATATCCTAACGTTCTAGTAGTTTAGTAGGTCCTTAGCTAGGCTTATAGCTGCCCTGCTATATCTATCTTCTGTAATTATATTTATATTAAGACTAACTCCCTTCTGTTACTGCACAGCTAGTAGTCTAAGCTTTTAATATTAAGCAGGCCTTAAGTCTACTCTATTAAACTTCTTTAGACATACTACTAATACTAGCTAATCTAAGACATTATTAGTAACTTTATAATACTCCTAAATTTTCTATTTTAACTAATAGAGCTGTAACGTTTAGGGTGTAGTTCCTTAGATTTGCCCTAACCTCTTATGCGAAGGACTAAAATAGTAAGTCTTATATCTAACTTCCCTATTCTACTTAAAGCTAATCTAGCTAAGATGTAAAAGTAGCTAATATAGCTTATATTCTCTAGTAATATAACTAGGAAAGTTGTATATATTATAAGTGTTTTAATATTTACAGCCTTAGATAGTAATCGCGCTTTACTAAGGATTTAAGTTGCGAGGAGCTGTTATTATATACGAGCTATTATTCCTTTCTAATAGTAGCTGCTTAGCATTATCTCTTAAGACGACTTAGCTAATAAAGTACGCGTACATAGCTAGGTTCCTCAGAATCTAACTAAGCTTAGGATAAACTATTATCTCGTTAACCTTAGCTAGGCTAATCTTCTAGTCGCTAAGGGCTAAAATAAGGTCTTAAACCTCTAGATCTACACTAGGTAGAAGAGTAGGCCTAGCTTCCTCTTAAACTTTACTTTTCTTATACTTATTAACTGCGTCTTTTAGCTGCTTAGCTGTTAATATTTTCTTTTCTTAATTAAGGATCTAGTGTGTAAGCTTAGCCTCTCTTTCTGCATAACTAGGGGATATCTATTTTATCCCCTCTCTCTAGTAGTATACGCGCTTAAGATACGTATAAATCTTCTTAATATTAAAACTCTCTAGCTTATCTAGAATTAGCCCTTTATATATATAGATAAAGATTATATCTTAGTCTTCTCTTAGAAAGCCTCTAGCAAAAAAGAAGCTAGCCTCTGTCTTATATAGCTAGCCTATCTTAATGTAAGCGTTACTATATGCTGCAAAGTTAGTTAAATACTTAGATAGTCCTAAGAATTTTCTTAACGTTTTAGAAACATAGGTCTCTAGGAACGCTCGCGTTCCTATACGTTAAGCTATATCTTAATTATACTAATACTTTTTTATTACTTCTTAAAGCTTCTTCTAGTCTAGTACTCTATATAGCCTTATTTTCTTAATAAAGCTTCTATATATAGTATTATAGAAGCCTAGAAGGATTCTTATCTTTTAATAGTTATTATAGCTACTATTATCTGCCTAGTAATTAAAGTTATCTAGGAACTTAGTAACGTCTTTTCCTATAAATAGAAAGTCTTTTCTTGCTAGCCTTATAGGTATAAGTACTTTGCTAGTATCTATAGTATGTTTCTTAATAACTTTAATAGCTAGCGTAAGATCTAATCTAAATAACAGCAAATCTAGTGTTGATTTAGCTATAAGGATAGCTAAAGGCTAAATCCTAAATAGGCTGCTGCAGCCCTTTAGTATAACTAAATAAGGAGACTGCAACTACTAGGCAGTTCCTTGCTAACGCTAATAATTAACTAAAATCTAATACTATACTACTTCTAAATTGTTTCCTAATTGTTTATAGTTATTCTCGTTTTTATTTTCTATTATCTTATTCTTGTTTGTCTTCTTATCCTACTACTACTAAGTTAGCTTCTGCTTATATTATAGGAAGTCTTAATTTGTTATAGTAAGATAATAAGGATATAGCCTTAATAGAGCTGGTCCCTGTCAACTCTTAGCTCTAAAAATGTAGAGGGGGTGGCCGTAACAGCGCTATCCCTCTCTAAGGTTCTAAAGGTTGGCTGCAATAGTACTATCCCTCTCTAAGGTTCTGAAGGCTGGCCGTAATAGCGCTATCCCTCTTAAAGGTTCCGAAGGCTGGCCGTAACAGCGCTATCCCTCTTAAAGGTTTTTTAGGGTTAAACAGACACCTAGCTCTTTCTAGGTAATCCTATAATCTCTGTATTGCAATGTAGCGCTCTTATGTTTGTGTTTTCGACGTTAACAGTTTAATGCTATGTAGGCTCTTTCTGCTCTTATTAGCTATAGCCTAACCAGAACAGACTGTTGTGCCCCTTAGGCTTCGCTATTATATGTGGAGTTAACAAGGTGGTTTAGCACAATCCTGCAGTTCTGGTGTTGTGAATGAGAGGAAACGTTGGAATCCAAGCGTGCGTGAATAACAGGAGCAGCCCTGCCTGTGCAGTCTGCTAGAAACGAAGGTAAGTATGGAGCCTGATTAAAAGTAATAAACAAAATGGTCTGAAATCTCATTGAATTGACGTAACTAATGCACTAGCTACTTTGCAAAATCTCAGTTTTGAAGTAAATTATCGTGGAGTGTGGTGCATGGTTTTTGGTGCATGACGTTGAGATCTCTCGCATCTCCAAGTCTTATCATCAAATCTCGCTGACAAAGGAAACCCATCATCACCTGATTGCCCAGGTACCCTGTGCAACGGCACACTAGTACTAATTATATTCTAAACAGGAGAACCTTTATAGTTTAAAATAGATGCCTTAGACCTTATACTAGGTGTAATAGTAAAATAAGAATATAATAGGAAATAGTACTTAATTACTTACTACTCTAGAAAATTTATAGACCTTAAAGAATAATATAACGTATATAATAAAGAGCTTATAGTAATTATTAACGCCCTTAATTACTAGCAGATCTATGTAGAGAGCTACTTAGATCTTATAATATTTATAGATTATAAGAACTTAGTTCATTTTACTACTACTAAAGATTTAAACTAAAGATAGGTTAGATAGGCTAAAATATTAGGATAATATAAGTTTAAGATTATGTATACGCTAGGAAAGGATAATAGTAGAGCTAATACTTTTAGCTGCAGATTAGATATTACAGGAATAAAAGTAATAATTAGTAATACTATCCTTTAAGTAAACTAGGATAGAAGTCTAGGACCTAATAAGTTATTAAATAATACTATAATAATTTACGTCTAAAGTACTTAAAGAATTATAAAAGGTAATTATCTAATAATACTATAATAACCTAGTATATAGTTACCCTAGAATTAAGAGAATAATAGAACTTATATAATAACACTATAGCTTTAAGAATATAAAGGCTAAAGTTAAATAATTTATTAAAAAATACGCAGACTATTATAAGAATAAATATAGTACCTACGTACTATATAGAGAAATATAAGCTATAGAGCTACCTAATAAACTCTAGGTAGATATTTCTATAGACTTTATAACAGAGTTACTACTATCTAAAGATCCCGCGACAGGAATTAAATATAACGCTATCCTTAATATAGTCTGTAGGTTTATAAAAGTAGTAGAGATAATACTATTTAGAAATAACTATAATACAGAATAACTAGTATTTATTATTTTAGACAGACTAATATAGTACTATAGTATACCTAAGTCTATTATTAGTAATAGAGATAAGCTCTTTATATCTAACTTCTAGTCTATACTAATAGCTGTAATAAGAATAAAAAGAAAGTTATTTACAGCCTATTACCTATAAATAGATAGATAGATAGAAAGAATAAACAGAATAATAAAGACCTACCTAAGAATTTATAGTAATTAATAATAAAATAATTAGGCCTTATTATTACTAATAGCATAACTAGCCTATAATAATAAATTATTAGAATTAACTAGAAAGACACTATTCTTTGCTAACTATAGGAAACACCCTAATCTCTTTATAAAGTTATATCCTAGCAGAAAAGCTAAAGCAGTATTAAAGATCTAATCAAGTAGTTATAATATAAAGCAACTGGTGTTAACTAGTTAGTATCTTTGGAGTATTCTATAGATGTGCAGGCTAGGTTAAAGATAGAAGTGTTAGATAGTAGTATACTCGTGGATTGTCTTAAGTTAATCACAATGTGCTATAGGGCCACATTATGCAAGTCTATATACATAATTGTCTTATAGGATTCCTATAAGGCTCCCTCTAGGATTTCTAGGTTTGTCTCTATCCTATAGGATATAGTCTGTCTTGGCGTGGGTTTCTTAGGATTACGTGATCCTAGCATTATTAGTTAGTTTAGAGGCTCAGTCTCCTTGCTGGCTGTCTGTGCCTCTTCCCTTATCCTTATAACCGCCGCCCTCCCACTTCCTGTTTATAATACTATCCCCTCTTCTAGCCCTTATGTCCTTATAACTAACCTATAGCTTCTTATAGTACTACCTATTACTATTCTATTAGAGATTATATAAACACTATTAGTTAGGTTACTATAGTCTCTTACAAATATTATTTAAAGAAGAAGTTAAAGTATAGGATGTCGTTATTAAAAGAAAAGTGTAGGAATTATTATTTAAATAGGGTGTTGTTATATAAGCTAGTAGATATACTAGTTCTAAACTTTTCTTATTTAGATAAGGAATTAGCTTAATTAGACGCTTAAGAAGCTAAAGCTAATAACGTAAAAGAGAAGGCGCTAAATACCTTTCTTACTACTCGCGCGAAAAAGAATTAACTTCGTAAATAATAAAAGTTATTACAGCGTTATAAGTAATAATAGGTAGATAATTCTAGTTATATTATAGAAGAGATTAAGGCGTTAGAGGTAATTAAGGACGTTAATTATAAGGTTAATATTCTTAAATAAGGGCTAATACCTAGTACTTCTGCCTTAGACTAGAGCGTTTTTACTCTATCTTAGCTTAAAGGTAACCCTCTTCCTCTAAGAATTACGTTGTTAGATTAGGTTAGTTATAATTCTAGTACCTAAATTCTTTTTATTCCTTATTATAGTTATATTTACTAATTTATTCCTTATAGTTTCCTAAGTTTAATTTAGGTTCCTACGTATTTTCTAAGTTAGGGTAGTCCTTCTATTTTATAAGGTACTCCCTTTCTCTATATTAGTTTTCTATAATCTTTAAATATCTTTTATTAAGGATCTTCTTAACTTTATACTTTGTTTCCTCCTTAGTCTTATACCTAAAAGTCTTCTATAGTAGTATTACTAGGTATGCTAGTTCTAGTAACTTAATATAGAACCTAGGGTAGATTTTTACGTCTTTAGGTAGTTCTAATATATACGTAACTAGTCTATTACGTTATTTAATTAAAAATAGTCTAACTTTAACGTAGTCTAACCCCTTATTAGGTTATTTCGTGCGTAGGTTTTTTATAAGTAAGTGTACTTTATCCCTCTTTTTTAGCTAAAGTGCTGTTTTTCTTTTCTTATTAACGTATAAAATTTGTTATCCTTATCTTTTTTTAAGTCTTTCTTGTAACTATTTTAGCGTTGCCTGTAGTTCTCCTACTATCCTAACTATAGCTTCTGCTTTAACACTTAGAAAGTTTCTTTTAAATAGGTTTAGGTATTTCCTATAGTATGCGTAAAACAGTGTTTCGCCTATTACCTTAGATTTACTATTATTAAATGCGATTTAGGCTGTAAGTAATAGTAATACTTAGTTATGCTATTATTTATTATAGTACGTCTGTAGGTATTATTTTAGGGTTCTGTTTGTTTATTCTATTTATCTATTAGTTTCTAGGTAGTATGCTATAGATAGTTTCCTTTAAGTACCTATCTTAGCTACAAAGGTTAACTAGAAATTAGATGTAAACAGCTTATCTCTATCGCTAATAATAGTTTTTAGTATACTATAGTATTAAAATACCTAGTCTTTTATTATTTCTGCGAGTTATAGTACTATAAAGTTTTTTCTAAATAGTATAAACTCCGCGTATTTAATATATCTGCATACTACGTTACATATCACGTTGTACTTATATCTAGTTACTTTGTCCGTAGACTTAGGTAAGTCTGTAATAAAGTCTATTACTATATCTTCCTATAGCTTTATAGGTATCTTAATCGCTTGTAACTCGCTATAGAGTGTATAAGTAGCATATTTATTTTATTAGCAGAATGTACACTTCTTAATGTGTATCTCTACTTTCTGTCTTAGATTCTTAATATAGTAGTTTTATTAGATAAGCTCTATAGTTTTTATAATTCCTAGGTGTCTATATATTAGATTATTATAATGTTATTAGATAATAGTCTTGTATAGGTCTTTAGGGACTTCTACTTATATTTTTAAGATTACGTAGTATTCTTGTAAAGGTCCTAAAGTTCTATCTTTATTTATTTTTAGGATTACTATATAAACTTTAGTTTTCTTCCCTATTATATTATGTCTTCTGCTTAGAGCGTCTACTCTTCTATTTTCTTTTCCTAGTATATAGATAATCTTAAACTTATATTATCCTAGCAGTTCTAACTATCTTACTTATCTTTAGTTTAGTTATTTTATTATTATAAAGTATATTAGGTTCTAGTAGTCTGTATAAATAGTAAGTTCTAAGTAACTTTCTACGTATACTCTCTAATATTACAGTGCATCTATAATAGCTTTAAGTTCCTTATTATAGATATTGTATTATTCTTCTGTTTATAAGAACTTTCGTGAGTAATACGCTATAGGGTGCTATTTACTGTCTTTTTTTTATAAGGCTACTGCTCTAATTACGAGGTCTAATGCGTCTGTTTTAATTTTTAGTAGCTATCTACTAGTAAATAATATAAGTACTAGTTTAGCTACGCAGGCTTCTTTTAATATCTTAAAGGCCTGTTATTATTCTTCGTTCTAGTCCTATTTTTTATCTTTTTTTATTAGTTTTATTAAGGGTGTTGTAATCTTAGCAAAGTCCTTAATAAATTATTAATTAAAGTTAATAAATCCTAAGAATAACTAAATATCTTTAACTGTTTATAGTGTTTTCTATTCTTAGATTGTCCTAATTTTTAATTTGCTAATCTGCACTTCTTGTCTTCTAACTATATATCCTAGGAATTCTACCTCTTCTTTATAAAATTCGCACTTTTCTAGTTTTAACTTAAGGTAGTAGTTCCTTAGTCGTCGTAGTACTTCCTTAACATGTTCCTTATGTTCGTTTATGTTTCTAGAGTAAACCAGAATGTCGTCTAGGTAGGCTATAGCATATATGTCGAGACATTCTGCTAAGACGTTGTTAATCAAATCTTAACACGTTGCCGGTGCGTTTGTCAAGCCAAAGGGCATTACCGTGTACTTATAATGTCCGTATTATGTCCTAAAGGCGGTTTTCTATTCTTCTCCTTCTTTTATTCTAATAAGGTTGTACGCTCCTCTTAAGTTTAGTGCAGTAAAGTATTAAGCTCCTATTAATCTGTCACGTAGTTCTTATATATTAGGTAGCGGGTAGCAGTTCTTTTTAGTAATATTATTTAACTTCCTATAGTTAATACATAACCTTAACGCTCTATCCTTTTTTAGCGCAAACAGAACAAGATATCCTGCTAAGGACTTAGATTTCCTAATAAAACCTTTCGCTAAATTTTTATTAATATATTTCTTTAGGACGCCTAGCTTATAATTGCTTAGGCAGTATATTAGTACAAACCTAGGCTGCTTACCTTCTATAAGTTCTATCTTATAGTCCTATTCTTAGTATTTTAGTAGTACTTCCCTTCCTACCTTTTTAGTAAATATATCTCTAAATTCCTTATATTCTTCTAAGATCCTAGGAGTAGTAACTAACTCCTTATTCTTCTTAGCGTTCTTTGCTAGCTGCTAACAAAGTAGCTGTTTCTTAGCTTTTCGCGAAGGTTTAATATTTATTATTATCTTCTTATCTACTAAGGTATACAACTATTACGTAGGTATTCTTACGTTATTCTTTATACGCACAGACACTCTTTATTTTATCTAGTTAATTACTAGATTATAGTGCCTTAACTAAGGTAGCCCTAGTATAATATCGTAGGCGGCCGTCCTAAAGACGTCTAGTCTAACCTAGTATATTTTAGAGGCTAGGCTAAGGCTAGTAGTAACCTTATAGGTTATTATCCCTCCTAATTCTCTGTTTACTACCGTTATCTAGTAAGGTATTTTCTTTAAGATAAGTTATAGCTCTGCTTTTAATATAGCTATCCTAGAGATGTAGTTTACTTATAATCTAGAATCTATTAGTGCCTTTAGCTCCTTTCCTTAGAGTTTTATTCTAAGTTAGAAGAGACTCTCTTCCTTTTATTAGATAGCCTAACACTGCTTGCTAATACCGTCTAGTCGTAGACGAATCTCTCGTCTAGTTCTAGCCTTCTTGCTATAGGGAGGTTCAACTTCTAGTTTCTATCTAAAAAAGAATTTTCCTTAAAGCTATTTGCCTCTTTTTCTAGCTTATAGCGCTTACATCTTAGATTTATATAGGTTTACTATAATTTATTAGTGCATCGCTTATTTATAATAATATTTCAGTTTACTATGTATTTATTATTATATCCTAGGAAGTAATTTATTATTTGTTTATCCTACAAGTAGTTAATACAATTATCTCGTTAACAGTTATACTATTACTATTTACATACTCTTTTTAGTATTAGAAAGTGTCCTTCTTATAACTTAATAGCGTAATAGTAATTATAGTAATTATATATACAGTATAGGTATAATAGTAGCCTGTGTTTTAGGTTCCTCTAGTTATAGTCATAATAAAAGAGTTTCTATCCTTTCTCTGCTTAGGCTAAAGCTTTTTATTTAATTTATTACTTAGCTTATTCTATAGAGAATCTAAAATACTTAATATTTTCTATTACATATTCCTAACATACGTTATTTTAGTTTAAGAGTTTACACTTTATTTTCTAGTCTTAGTATTGCACGTACACGTATTTCTTGCTGTATATCTTCTATAGTGCTAGTATCCCCTATATTTTCTATACCTTATTATCTAGTGCCTATGCGTCCTTAATACTTTCTATAGGTAGTAGTTAGTCCTAGTTAACTAGGGTCCCTAAATATAGTTCTATTAGAGCCTTATTATTTTAGTTAATCTCCTAAGTGTTTAAGGGAACCTGTCTGTAGGTTCCTATAATCTAGTTATTATCCTACTATAGTAGTAATAAGGGTCTAGTGCTATAGTTAGGTGTAGTAACTACCTCTTAGTCTCTAAATTAGGTGTTATTAAAGTTTTTAATTATATTAACTTTAAGTTAGGTAACTTTATTCTTTTACCTATAGTTCTTTACAAAGTGTCCTTTCTTCCTATAATTATAGTAATTTCCTTTTTACTTCTCTACATCTGTCTTCTAGTTTCTTACTTTCTTATTTCTTTACTTCTTATTAATATTATCTAGATATATTAGTTCTAGTTTATTAGAAGTATAGTAACTAGCAGTATAAGTACTTTTAGGGTAGCGAACATAGCCTTTCTATTTACCTGTGTAGTTTATTCCTCTTTTTCTATAGCTCTATAGCTCCTAGTTTAGTTTATATAGGTTATTATTAATCCTTATATAGTTATTAATTAAGTTATTTAGGTCTTTAATAACAAATCCTGTTCTTATAAGTTCCTCCTTAACCTATAGTTTTAGGCCCTACTAGAATATTCTTTTAAGAGCTTTATTATCTTATCTAATAATTATAGAGTATTATTTAAACTTATTAGTATAGTTAGCGATAGAGGTATATTATTTTAGTTCTTGTATATATTATTCTACTGCGACTTTCTTAGTCTACATCCTAAAGATCTACTAAATATATTTTTTAAACTTATCCTAATCTTTAAATATTTCCGTGTTCTCTGCGTTTATAATTTCTTAGTCTATATATTGTTTTAGTTGTAGTATAACCTACTCTAGGGCCTTACCTATAAGGTAAGTTATCGCGATAAGTACTTTGTTACTTTTATTAATATCCTTATAGAGGTGAAAGTAGAGGTTAAGTTAGAGTAACTATCCTTTAAGGTGTCGTCTATTACTACTAAATATAGTAGGTTTACTAATTAAACGTCCTTTAGTAGACACAGTTAAAGAATTAGAGGTAGCTACGTATTTGCTAGGGCTACTTATCTTAAGAGTAATTAAAATATTAAAGATCTAATTAAGTAGTTATAATATAAAGTAACTAGTGTTAACTAGTTAGTATCTTTAGAGTATTCTATAGATGTGCAGGCTAGGTTAAAGGTAGAAGTGTTAGATAGTAGTATACTTATAGATTGTCTTAAGTTGATTACAATGTGCTATAGGGCTATATTATGCGAGTCTATATACATAATTATCTTATAGGATTCCTATAAGGCCCCCTCTAGGATTTCTAGGTTTATCTCTGTCCTATAGGATATAGTCCGTCTTAGCGTAGGTTTCCTAGGATTACGTGATCCTAGCGTTATCAGTTAGTTCAGAGGCTTGGTCTCCTCGCTAGCCGTCCGTGCCTCTTCCCTCATCCTCATAACCGCCGCCCTCCCACTTCCTGTTCGTAACAAGCAGCTATAAAAATAGCTAAAGAAATAAAGAAAATACATAAATAACTTTAAGAAAATCTTAAGAAAGTACAACATAATAGTATTTCTTACTAAAATAAGAAAAGAAAAATAGCACCTTAGCTAAAGATTGTCGTACGACGCCGATGCGAGCCGTGCTGAGTCGTGGGAGAAGGCGATCGACAAGACCAAAGCGTTATGGCCCTCGAGCATCTGCAGACAGGCACTCTATCTCCCATAGCCGACTTTATCGTGATATACTTCGGCTCTTCCTCCCTGAAAAGAAGCCTTATCAGGCTGCGAGTTGGACTGAATAGGAGTGCAGACGCATACACCTAAAGAAGACTATTATCTATTGCCCACTTATAATACATAATGAATCGGCGCGCATCTCGAACTAGTTCAATTAATGTGGATGCGTTTGCTCTTTCCTAGGATACATCAGCATGTATTATACATAGATGGCATCGCTAATCCAAGGATTACCTGTATTAAAGCCTCGAGTTTCACTATCGAAACTACCCCCTTCGATATACTCTTGGGCCGTCGCAGCCATCCTGCTTGAACTAGTAGTCCAGGAATAAGTCGAGGTCCGCCTCTGTGGTGAAGGTTTGGCGCATAGCATCTTAATGACTCGGCCCGAGTGCTGACCCGCTTTCCACATGTTTCTTATCTCCGCCTCGCTCTTGATGAGTCGGAGCTCGTTCACAAAGGGTCGGAGAGGCTTGATGCTCGCCTTCAATCCCCGGAAGACGTTCATTTTGCCGCCAGTCCGAGCGGGTCCGGCGCCAGAAACGCATTGTAATAAGATGTCCTTCGATATCCTGTTATTCGGTAGGTACGTGTACACTTCCTTCGCTCGTTTTATCACTTCGAGCAGTATCCCGGGGAGCTCGTTCACTGCACCTGACGTATCTGCATTGAAGACATCCTCGGCCGCCTGGACGCCCGACCGCGCGCCTTCCCAGAGCTCAGTGTGAGAGTCTTTCGGCCGCACGTAGAAGTGGAAGTTGTGCTAGTTGTCGTCGATCTTTTCTGGCAGCCGTCAATGCGCGTCTTCGATGGGGTGGCACGAGCTGTACCTAGTATCCCGACGGCATCCGGCTCGTTGAATCCTGTCACTTTTCAGCTCCTCCAACAAATCTCATAACCCCCAGTTGATATATGCCGGTCAAGTAGAAGAAGTCTGAATCCTGGTGGAGCTTGTAGAATACAGCTCCAGAGCAGTACTTGACGTCGGAAGCGGCGAGGATAGCGATCGAGTTCAGAGAGAGAGCGTTGGCGAGCTTGACGTGTTGATCGTAGTACTCTTGCGCGGTGATACTGGGTGTCACTAGGCCGTGTCAGTATATAGCGGAATGCGCAGTGGTCGTCTGGTCGTACTTTCTTCGGCCTTGCAGCAAGTGCGGATGTGTCTCGTAGAGTGGCTGCCCGAATCGCAACTCGCCCGCCGACACACTCGAAAAACGGCCGCCTGGCATGCATCGAAGCAGTGCCGCGCCATCTTGACCGCATGAAAGATATGATTATCGCAAAGAAGAAGTCATCATATCAGTTGCGCAAGTGGAGGTAATGCCTCTGCGTAGCGGCCTGTGCTGTGCATTGTTGCACTATACGCTACTCGCAAGCATCGAAAATCATCACTTGAACGGGAAGTTGAGACTTTGAAAAACACTTCCTCAAAGAACCATCTCTCATCTATCCTTGCCTGTTGAGTATTGATTACCAAAGCTGGCGTTTCTAATACAGAGCCACGGATGTACGAAGGAGCTCGTTTTTTTTGAGCGCTAGGCTACCACCAAAATTTGCGGGGACCCTAGCGTTCAAAAAATACGAGCTCCTTCGTAGGTGTCTCATCGGAGTTCAGCCGCACAGTACACGGAACCTTCTGCTTCCTAAGCTTCACACTCCAATTTCATCCTCCATCTACGTCCTCTGAGTTTGTTCTTTACTTCAGTCTTTAAACAATGAGTACACTGTACACTCCGCTCGACTCGACGCGTGAAGTACGACTCCTGCGACTTCACGCTCGTTCCTCCACCTCAAAAGCGTCTTCAATTCAAGCTGAGGAGCATGTCCCGATCTATTGCGATCTTTATCCTGTTGCATTCCACGAAGCTAGGGATCAAGGATACGAAGCACTATCTTACACCTGGGGAGACCCAAAGGAACCCCTGCCCATACTGGTAAACGAGACAGAGGTGCCCGTAACAAGAAACCTCTATGCCGCCTTGAAGCATCTCCGCAGCGAGACAATTGATGTAGTTTTATGGGTGGATGCACTTTGTATTAACCAGATGGACGATGTGGAGAAGAGTGAGCAAGTCAGTTTGATGACGGAAATTTATGCTCATGCCAAAAGTACGAGAGTATGGCTCGGGCCGGCAGATGACATCACCTGCAGTGACGAAATCATGTCCCAACTTGCACAGACTGGGAAGACTGTTGTTGACCGTGGAGCCTTCGAGTTCTTCATTAAAATGGCTACTCTATCCATGAAAGATCCAGATGGTGCCATGCACGCCGAGAGTCAAGCCACGACGCTTGTTGAAGATATGCTCGAGAGATCTCTCATCCAGATTGAGGACTCACTCCGTCTCCTTGCGGGAACCCGTCATCTCTTGTCGCGCGAATACTGGAGTCGTGTCTGGATCTTGCAGGAAATCGTTGTTTCTCGTAACGTCGAAGTGTACTGTGGCAAACTGAAAATCGAATTCGCATTCCTGCACGCTGCCATGCTGTATATCATGTACATGCGAACCTTTCTCTCGCTTAAACTCAAAGAGCAGCTGACAGCTTTGTTGGAAGAGTCAAGCGATGGAAATTTCCCACCAAACTGCGAATTAAAAGCACAGTTTGACTTTGTCTGTTCCGTCGAGATACCGCCATCCGCAACTTTTGTTTCAGGAATGCGACAACGATATCAAAACCCTGCTCAAGAGAACGACGGGGCGAAACCTAACCTCATCTGGCTTCTTGCCTGGACTCGTATGGGGAGAGAGGCCACGGAACCCAGGGACAGAATTTGGGCACTTCTTGGAATCGCGGCGGACACAGGGGTTCTTGGCATCATTCCAAACTACGCAGCCACGAACTCATGTACCGCCGTCTACTGCAATGCCGCTCGTGCCATGATCACTTCTGGTCACGTTGATATCCTTGCCTTCTCCCAATGGAGCAAGACCGAGCCAGACGTACCCTCGTGGGTCCCTGATTGGCGAAAGGAGGTCAGGCAACCTTTCGGACAATTATCTTGGGATACACCATATTCAGCATCAGGCTCTGCAATATTTCTAGAACATACTAGCAAGAACATTCCTTTCTCACAGCTAAAAATACCTGGTTTCCTCGTTGACTCCATCGAATCACTAAGGGACCAGTGCAATAAAGGTGAATGGCTAAGCCTAGAGCATCGCCACCAGGCCTGCACGTATCTGCGGGATATAAACTCTCTATGCCAAATCTCTAACGAAAAGCTTGAGAAATCAGGTGTAGAAATCTATCGCAACCCTTCTCTCCGGGAAACAGCATTCCAACGTGTTCCTGTGGTTGATTTATATTGTACGGGATTTGTTCGAGGCGCCACACTCGAAGAATGTCGCCTCGGCCACACAGAAGTCGTTACGGACTACATCCAGCGGAAAAAACACGGGCCGAGTGCTGGAGCTCCAGTCACGAATACGCTTAGAAGTTACTATAATATGATGGGGCAACAAGTGGAGCGCAGACCATTTGTGACTGTGAAAGGGTTTGTTGGACTTGCTCCTAAACATGCGGAGGAAGGAGATATCATTGTTATTTTTCCCAGAGCAAAGTTTCCGTATGTGTTAAGGAGATGCAATGATGGAATGTATATATTGGTTGGAGAGACGTTTGTTCATGGAATTATGTACGGGGAGTTTATAACCAAGGATCATGAGATGGAGGAATTTTTCTTAAAGTAGGATTATGAGGAAGTGAATAAAGGTCACATTATGGAATGTTCTTCATAATTGTTTGCATTTAGTTGGCGAAGCTCAATGTTGACGAATACACGACTACCCCCCGCGCTTGGGTTAACACCATAATATTTTATACACTGTAGAAAACAATAAGGAAGGCAGTCCCGAGTTTAGGTCCCGTAGTGGGTCCCAAGCTCTAGGGTTGGGTGGGGCCCTAAACTGGTAGCCTGTTGAACATGGCTTAGCTCTAACTGACTCAGGAGATGCTTGTAGTGGCAACTCTGCGCACCCTCTTCCTCTTCTCACATGAAATCCAAAATTCAAACAACGCCTCTCTTGCAAACCCTATGGCAGGAGCGGGTCGGCCATCCTCCCTGCTAGCGTGAACGAGGCGTTCGATCGCTTCCTTTCAGACCTAATTATCACAGTACGATTAAAGGTGGTTCTACAATTCTCTATCTTGCCACCGTTCTAGAATATTCTAGAAGCTTCGCCTTGCGCAGTGGTAAATTACTCTGCTATAGAGATGCAACATAATAATTAGTTGGTTATCTACACATAATCCTCCTAATAAGAATGCTAAGCGTTATCGACCTTGAAGTTGCATATGCATACCTTTCCGGATCCAACGCCGATGCTCATAGTGTTCCCTGACATAGCTGAGCACGACGGCCGATACTCTGAGGGTAGCCACACCAAGTTCTCTGAATTATATGTTATCCACGCTCCGTCTGAACTTAAAGCCCAGCCATCATACCGAGGATTTTGGGGATCCATAACACCCGGTATCATATGTAAAGCCGATGATGTATCAATACTGATGGTACCAACTTCGGTATGAAGATATAGGCCAGTAGTATCGATCGATATGTTGAAGAGTGTCCGGCAAATACTGAGCGTCTGCAGGCATTCGCCACTGCTTACATCCCAGATCTTGACCGTGCGATCTTCCGACGCTGATGCAAGCCGTGCCGAGTCGTGTGAGAAGGCAACCGAGTAGACTGAACTGCTATGGCCATCGAGTGTGTACAGGCACTCGCCACTGCCTGCATCCCAGATCTTGACCGTACAGTCCCACGACGCTGATGCGAGCCGTGCCGAGTCGTGTGAGAAGGCGACCGACCAGACCGAATCACTATGGCCCTCGAGGGTGTGCACGCACTCGCCATTGCGTGCATCCCAGATCTTGACTGTGCGGTCGTCTGACGCCGATGCGAGCTGAGCTGAGTCATGTGAGAAGGCGACCGAGCGGACCGAGTCACAATGGCCCTCGAGCGTCTGCCGGCAGGCACTCCATGTATCTCCTATAGCAGGCTTTATCGTGATCCACTTTAGCTCTTCCTCCTTAAAAAGACCCCTTATCTGGCTGCGAGCTGGACTAAACAGAAGTGCAGACGCATATGCCTGAAGAGGACTCTTCTTTATTGCCCACTTGTGATACATAATAAATCGACGCGCATCTCGAATTAGTTCGATTAATGCAGATACGTCTACTATTTCCTAGGTCATGTTAGCATTTATCATGCATAGATGTTATCGCTCATTAAGGGATTACATGAATCAAAGCCTCTAGTTTCGTTACTGAAACTACACCCTTCGACATGCTCTTGCAAAGACTAAGAGCCTCCAGCCAGTACAGATACTTTTTTCTGACGAACTTGTCAACGGCACCTCTGCCCTGCAGGCTGATCCCGTAAGTTGAAGAGTTGGGATTCGAGTCATGGAGATGATCGACCCAATAAATGCACGAGTAGCGCAATGCTGCTAACGGATCTGGGTCTGGCGATACGACCTGCTCGATAGAATAACCCCACGCACGTAAGCTGTAGATGTCTCGTCGGAGTGACTTAAATATGACTTAGAGCGATCTCGAGAACGCTTTGTAGTAGGCCTCCTCTGTTCCAGATAGAAATATTTTGTTTAACGCCTTCGCAAGTAGAAAGTCCTTCGCTGACTGATGCACAAAATAGATAGTGCCTTGTCAAATAGTAAGGAACGAGCCGCAAAGGCTAATAATCTCTCGTAACAACTTAAGATCGTCGGCCGTATCTTCAAGCATCTCAGCAAGAGATGTTAGCTCTTTAAGTGTGATAGGTCGGTATACGATCGCGATCGAGGCCAGTATCTGTTTGCAGAGATTAGCATCGTCTAAATTGCATATCTGCTGCATCATCCGCTTATAAAGAGAGTTAAGTCCAGGTGGAAACGCGTTTAGCTTCGCAAGAGTTTTCCGTCTTAGAGCATTTTCGAGGTTTTGACAGACTAAAGCTACCTAGAGGAAGGTGTCATTCGCATGTAAGTATAGATGGTCTAACACAGCGTCTTGAGTTTTTTTGTCGTACTTTTTTCTTTCCGCTAGCTGACGCACTCTGTCCTGGATAAATATGCGCACCCCAATAGACACAGACTTGGCATTCAGTTTGAGGCTCAGCCTCACCCTGTAGCCCGCGCTCTCTAACTATTCCTCGATGTCAGGCCTGTTGCGGCTGGAGACGATCCACTTGATACGAGACGATATACACGACTTCTGAATGAAGTCTAACAAATTCGGCAAGTCTGTCACGCATTCGTTGAGCGCATCAATAATTAAGTGCCGTTTAAGCTCAGATCCTGCAAGATATTTGTAAACATTTTAGATAAGGCAATCCAGGCATTCGCATCCTCGAAAAGGGCTTTGCTTGCGTGATCGTGTTTCTTCTGTATATGCGAGAGGAGCGATGGCTGCTAATTAACAAGCAAATACAGCAGACCTCGCAGCACAGCCGTAGCGCTGTTAATTTGCGAGTCCGTAGCCTGGCAGAAGAAGTAGGACAGAAGAGCCGCCTTAACCTTTAACTTGTTTAGCTCATTAACAATGCTACAGAGCAGCATTGTCTTACCCTTACCAGGGTCGCCCTTAATCCATAGCAGTTGGCTCTGCAGGTCGTCCCGCCATCGTTAGAAGTCAGAGTTTTTAAGGATCTAGTAGTAAGAGTCTTCCAACAGTCCACCCCTAGTTTCCTCAATTTGCTTCTTGTTATCGCGGGGATCGCTAAGGCGTAAGTATTAGATATATTTCTCCCACTTCTCGATCTCGTCTATAAGCCGTGTAAATACCCTCGCCGTCCCCTCGCCGTAGATAGGCGGTATGTAGATATTAAAAATGCCTAGTAATAAGTACGCTTTATCTTCTTCAAGCTTAGTCTAGCAGCCTTCAATCTATAAAAGTCGTTCGTTGACGCTAAACTGAGACAAAGGGGCCCCTTCAAGCGCTAACTCAGGAATACCCGTTATCTCGTAAATTTGTTAACTTAGAGAAATTCTGTCACTAAGTCGCTTACGTTCCTAGGAGAAGAATTCGACCGACCTTGGAGCAAGAAGCTCTTGGAGCGTCCAACCCTGAGTAAACTATCTGCTTTTCCGGAAATCCGATCCCCACGGCTGCGGATTGAACTCTTCGTTGGTGTTGAAGGGAGAACTAGAGACATCTGATAAATAGGACCTATTTTAGTATAAAGATAGGAGCTAGTAGAGTTAAAAGATAAGTTATAAAGAGCCTTGCTAATATCGAATGTTTGCAGACATACGCCGCTGCTCGCATCCCAGATCTTGACGGTCTTGTCGTGCGACGCTGACGCCAGCTGGGCCGAGTCGTGCGAGAAGGCTACTAAGTTGACAGAGCTGCTATGGCCCTCAAGGGTTTGCAGGCACGCACTCTAGCCGTCACTCATAGCTATCTTAATAGTTATTCCTTCTAGCGCTTCGTGCTAAAATAGTTATCTAATTAAACTACTTATTAGACTAAATAACAGCGCAGAGGTATATATTTAGAGCAGGGAACCTTTAATTGCCCCTTTATAGTACATAAGGAATTATCGTACGTCTTAAACAAGCTAAGGAAGTTTATTTTAGTCCTACATCTCCTAGTTAAGTTAGCACCTAGAAGTAGTATATTATTTAGACGTATAATTTCTAAATACTATACCTATAAAAGTAACTATAGTTTAGATATTAATACTATACTCTTTTCTATACTTTTATATAGACTAAGCCCTTCTAGCTAGTAAAGATACTTCTTCTATAGAAACTAATTAAGAATAGCTATAACTTAAAGACTATTAATACTATATATCTAAGACTTAGGTTTTAAGTTATATAGATAATCTATCTAGTAGACGTATAGATAGCATAATATTACTAATAGGTCTAGATTAGGCTGCTTAACGTTCTTAATAGGAGATCCTAGCGCGTTTAGACTATATATATCCCTATATAATATTTTAGACAGAATTTCTAGTAACTTTAAAAAGATTACTTAATAAGTAGCTTTAGTTCTACTAAGAAAGACTTTACTACACGCCTTTATAAAGAGGAAATCCTTTATAAACTAATATATAAAGTAGACTATATCTTCTTATAGAGTAAGGAATAATCTATAGAGGCTAATAATCTCCTACGCTAGCTATATATTATCTATAAATTCTTTAAGCTACTTAATAACTATAACTAATTTAGGAATTATAATAGGTTAATATAAGATTATAGTTATAGCTAGTACCTACTAATAAGTCTTAGTATTATCTAACTTACTTATCTAGTCTATTATCTGCTTATATAAATTATCTAGCCTAAGTAGAAATAAGGCTAACTTCTTTAGTACGTGCTAATTTACTATTACTTATAGGTCTTAGCATACTAACGCTACTTAGAGGAAGGTACTATTAGTATTTAATATTAAATACTAGAGTATAGTAGATTAAATCTCTACTTTATATTACTTTCCTACGCTAACTAGGCTACCTTTTACTAGATAAAGATATCTACTACTATAGTAACTAACTCTACGTTAAGCTTAAGGTTTAGTTTTACATTTTACCTAGCCTACTCTAATTATACTTTAATATCTAGCAAATTATAGCTAGAGATATTCTACTTAACACAGTAAGATATAGATAAATACTCTACTATATATTTAAGTAGTTTAGGTAGATTAGTAATATATTTATCTAATACGTTAATAATTAGGTACGTTATACTTAGGCTTAAGTCTTAAAGTACGTCTAAGAAGATCTCTATTAGTACCTCTTATATATTTTTATCCTTAAATAAAAGTTTACCTACGTAATTATACTTCTTATAGATATATAATATAAGTAATAGTTACTAATTTATAAGTATATATAGTAATCTGCGTAATATAGTAGTAGCGCTGTTAATACGTAAGTTAGTTACTTAGTAGAAGAAGTATAATAGAAGAGTAGATCTAGGTATTAAGCTCTATAACTTATTAATAATACTATAGAGTAGTATTATCTTACCTTTACTAAAATTACTTTTTACCTATAATAGTTAGCTGTGCAGGTCTTATTACTATTATTAGAAAGTAGCGTTATTAAGAATTTATTAGTAAGAGTCTACTAGTAGGTGTGATGAATCTGATAAGCTATCGGTGAGGATAACCAATAAGATTGCAAGGTTAGTTCTCTGGGATAGAGTGAGGGACTAGATAGAGGGGGGGTTTAATACTAAGACAGTAAGAGGATGCTTCTGTAAAGAGTACTAAGGGTTAAGAATAATTAGTATTACTATTACTATACTGTAGAGTATAATATTAAGTTAAACATAATAAGCTATAAGGGTTTATTGTGGTAATCTATATACATAACGCGCTCGTCGCGCTCGCCGCGAGCGCTGCGAGCGCTCGTCCTTAGCTGAGCGAGCGGTCACGTGACACGTGACAGAGTGGAACACTAGCGCTTCCTAACTGGCTGTCAGCACTTAGGGCTCTCCCTCCTTATCTAGGATTCCAGATCCTAACACTATCTCCTTTCTTCTTTAAGATTCGTCTCGAATCACGTAATATGTAGGTAGATCAGCTTAAAGGCGGCGTACCCCGCGTTTATAGTAATATAAGACAAAATGTTATCTAAGTCCTAGATTCGTAATCTGCGTCTTTATAACAAAATCCTTTATACTAAAACTATCGCTAAATTCACTTACGATAAGTATTTTAGAGACAACCTTATTTATTATATTATACTAAATTTAAACTTAAAGTATACTAAATACACTCGTTTAGGGAAACCGTGTGTAAACATATCCTAGGCTTCTCTAGATAAGACTTGTAACGAGTACTAGAAGAAAGTAGATAATAATAAGAAGTTACTAGTAACTGTAATCGCGCGGTTACTTTAGAATAAGGCGATTTTAAAGCAGGTAGAAGAAAGGGCGTAGAAGAAGGCATTATATCTTGCGTTGGAGATGCATAATAACAGAGAGTTAGAGTTTGCTAAGGAAGCTCCTTATCCGGCCGCTAATACCTTAGTTAGTTTCTCTCTAATAGTATAGTCTACTATAGGCGCCTTAGATTAGCTAGTAACCTTAGCAGAGCCTAGGCAGGCTTCTACCTTCTAGGTTTATTTCTTCTTTTTCTTTTCTTCCCTCTCCTAATATTCTCTAATTTTTTCTTAGTAGTTTCTTAGATTTTCTAGTAGTTCCCACGTGCTTTCTACGCTTAGGTATCCTTTCTATTTAACTAGGTAACTAAAGCTTAGTTCTAGGTTGTTAACTCTTCTATTCTGTTAGTACCCTTAGATTTTCTTAACTTTAAACTTGTTTTCTTCTTTAGGTTTGTAATAGAATGTTTTCTGTAATAGTATAGCAGAGTTAGCTAGTTCCAACTTAGAGATATAGAAGCAGGGGTAGATCTTTATATCTAGTAGTAGCTTAAGTATATAGTTTACAGGTCTGTTTTGTTCTTTAACTAAAAATAGTCTAACTTTAACGTAATTAAGTCTTTTACTTAGTCGCTTGTTGCGTAGATTCTTCGTAAGTAAGTATGCTTTATCCCCCTTCTTTAGCTAAGGTGCCATTTTTCTTTTCTTATTTTAGTAGGAAATACTATTATATTATGCTTTCTTAAAGTTCTCTTAGAGTTATTTATATACTTTCTTTATTTCTTTAGCTATTTTTATAGCTGCTTTAGTCTTTCTGTTAAGGTATAACTTTATAAAGAGATTAGGGTGTCTCCTGTAGTTAGCAAAGAACAGTGTCTTTCTAGTTAATTCTAATAATTTATTATTATAGGCTAGTTATGCTATTAGTAGTAATAAAACCTAATTATTTTATTATTAATTACTGTAGATCCTTAGGTAGGTTTTTATTATTCTGTTTATTCTTTCTATCTGTCTGTCTGTTTATAGGTAATAGGCTGTTAATAACTTTCTTTTTATTCCTATCGCGGCTATTAATATGGACTAGAAGTTAGATATAAAGAGCTTATCTCTATTACTAATAATTAACTTAGGTATACTATAATATTGTATTAATCTGTCTAGGATAATAAACGCTAGTTATTCTGTATTATAATCGTTCCTAAACAGTATTATTTCTGCTGCTTTCGTAAATCTGCAGACTATGTTAAAAATAGCGTTATACTTAATTCCTGTCGCAGGATCTTTAGACAGTAGTAACCCTGTTATAAAGTCTATAGAAATATCTATCTAAGGTTTATTAGGTAGCTCTATAGCTTATATTTCTCTGTAGGATGTATAAGTACTATGTTTATTCTTATAATAGTCCGCGCATTTTTTAATAAACTATTTAACCTTATCCTTTATATTTTTAAAGCTGTAGTGTTACTATATAAGTTCTATTATTCTCTTAATTCCTAGGTAACTATATACTAAGTTATCGTAGTGTTATTAGATAATTACTTCTTATAATTCTTTAGGTACTTTAGACGTAACTATTATAGTATTATTTAATAACTTATTAGGTCCTAAGCTTCTATCCTAGTTAACTTAAAGGATAGCATTACTAACTATTACTTTTATTCCTATAATGTCTAATCTGCGGCTAAGAGCATTAGCTCTGCTGTTATCTTTTCCTAGCGTATACACAATCTTAAACTTATATTATCTTAGTATTTTAGCCTATCTAACCTGTCTATAGTTTAAGGTCTTAGTAGTAGTAAAATAAACTAGGTTCTTATAATCTGTAAATATTATAAGATCTAAGTAACTTTCTACGTAGATTTGCTAGTAGTTAAGGGTGTTAACGACTGCTATAAGCTCTTTATTATGTACGTTATAGCGTTCCTTAGCGTCTATAAATTTTCTTAGGTAGTACGCGATTAGGTGCTATTTCCTATTATGTTCTTATTTTACTATTACTCCTAGTATAAGGTCTAAGGCATCTATTTTAAATTATAGAGGTTCTCCTGTTTAGAATATAATTAATACTAGTAGTATAATGTAGGCTTCCTTAAGCATCTAGAATGCTTTCCTTTATTTATTTCCTTATTCTTATTTTATATCTTTCCTTATAAGTTTAGTAAGTAGGATAGATTTTTTAGAGAAGTCCTTAATAAACTATTAGTTAAAGTTAATAAATCCTATAAATAACTATATATCTTTAACTATTTTAGGTTTAGGCTATTCTTTTACTACTCTTATTTTTTCTTTACTTATCTTTACTCTATATGCACCTACTATATATCCTAAGAATTTAACCTCTTTCTTATAGAACTTATATTTTTTAGGTTTAAGTAGTAAACTAAATCTTCCTAAGCAGGTAAGAACTGTTTTAACGTGCTTAATATATTCCTATAGATTATTAGAGTATATAAGGATATTATTAAGGTATGCAATAATAAATACGTCTAAGTATTCCCTTAATATATTATTAACAAGTACCTAGTATGTTACTAGTATATTAGTAAGACTAAAAAGTATTACTATATACTTATAGTAGCTGTAGCGTGTTCTAAACGTAGTCTTCTATTCTTTACTTTTCTTTATGCAAATAAGGTTATACGCTCCTCTTAAGTCTAATACTATAAAGACTTTTATAAAGGCTAGTTAATTCTGTAATTCTACTATATTTAGTAGAGGGTATTAATTCTTTACTATAATATTATTAAGTTTTTAGTAGTTAACGCATAATTTTAGCTTTTTATTCTTTTTTAGTATAAATAGTATAGGGTATCCTACTAGTAACTGTAATTCTCTAATAAATCCTTTCTTTAAGTTTATCTTAATATATTCGCGCAGGGTTTTAAGTTCTTTTTCTAATAAACTGTAGATTAGGCTAAAAGTTAGTTACTTTCCTTCCTATAAGATAATCTTATAATCCTAGAGTTAATATTTAGGTAATACTTTTATAGTTATCTCTTCCTAAAAGAGTAACTTATATTCTTTATACTTATTAGGGATTACTAGAGTTACGCTTTACTCCTTAACTCTAGCTTGTTAGTCTAAGGGCCTCTTATTAGTACCTACTAAGTTAGACCCTTGTGTCTTAAGGTCGTCTATATTTAAAGTAAGGATCCTGATTATTATCTTCTTATCTACCTAGGCACTTAGCCGCAGCGTAGGCTTACTCATAGTTACGTCTGTTCTATAGTATTTAAATAAGAACTTTTTTCTTTTCTAATCTATGTCTAGACTATATTCTCTTAACTATAGGAGTCCTAGTATTACGTTGTGTTATAATAGTCTAAAGACGTCTAGGTTAATTGTTTCCCTATAGTTCTAGATAATAAGTTATACGCTCTGTACTTCGTGTGTGATTACAGACTCTAATAGCATTAGTTATCTATTAGTAACTATTAATAGATATAGTACTAATTTTAATAATAAAATAAGGCCAGCTTATTCTATCGCTCGCGCAGAAATATAGCTCTATTATGCTCTAGAATCTACTAGTACCTTTATTTAGCTTCTATTAAGCTTAATATTTAGCTTAAGGAGTCCTTATATACCTGTTGCGTATAGAGATTATAGTTTTTACCTATTAGTAGGCGTAACCCTAAAAAAAGCTCCTCCTAATACCTATTTAGTATCTTAATATCTTTATACTTAAGGTAATCTAAGTTAAGGCACGTTTACTATTATTACTAATTATATTCTATATTAAAAACTAGCTGCATCGCTATAGTAGCTATAAGGTTATTATTCCCTAGGAAGTAGAGGACAGTCCTCTTATCTTATAGGTAGTTATCGCATTTAACTTTAAGATAATTATACTATTAGTATTTATATTAGTAAAATAAGTAAGGGAAGTATCTCTATTCTGTTTTACTTAAATAGTAGATTGCGTATAGGTCTATAGTATAAAAAGACTAGTAGATAATACTATATTACTTATTACGTAGATCTATTAAGTAGTCTAGTACTAGTTTCTATAGTCTTTTACGCATAGTATATAAGGTCTAAGCTGCCTTAGCGTGCTTATACATTTCTTAGGCTTCTTCTTCTATAAGATGCTAGAGAGGGTTAATATTCTCTTTATTATCCTCCTAATACATTTATTATTTAAGCTATGTATAAATATCTTACTTCTTACTATCTATAAGCACGATTTTGCTATAGGAATTAACTTAAAGGTACCTTTATTATACTAGGTCCTAAGTATTAGGTACGTAGAAAGCGTCTTCCTATATTAGTAGTAGTATTATTTAGCGTTATAATATATATTTAGGGGTCTTAACTACTAAGGGTTCTAGTACTTATATTTATTTAGCTCTCTAAAGTTTCTATAGTGCGTCTCTAACGCTTATAAGTTGCTATACTTCTTTAGCCTTTTCTGCCTATTCTTATATTACCTTCGTGTAATATTTAAGGTAATAGTAGTATTCCTGTAATATGTCTTACATCGCTTATTTAGCTAGGATAATTATACTTATTCCTTATTTTATAGCTGCTTCCTACTCTTCTAAGGTTAACGCGTTAATATATTATACTTCGTACATATACTATATATATAGTTAGTAGTTAAGTTCTATAATATCTTTTTCTACCTCTATAGGCGTTAACAGCCTTAGGGTTCTTAGTTAATATTACTTCTAAAAGTTTTCTTTTTTCTAATCTTTAGTTAAGAGCACTATAGTATTATTAAGATCTTCTTTAGTATCCTTATAGACTAAGGATAAGGAGCTACTACTCTCTTTTTTATCTTTATTATACTAGGTTCTTAGAATCCCTTTCTTAGTAGGTTCTAAGGAAGGTAGCTATAATAACTACGTGTCTTAAGCCTCTTCCTCTCGCGTTACGATAACTTCCTATATCTTATTATTACTATTTTCTTCTTTTATAACTATTATATTAATCTAGAGGGTTACTTTATTTTTCTTTCTATAGTCCTTAGCTATATAGCCTTTCTTATTATAGTTAAAATAGGTAATTTCTTTCTTCTTCCTGCCCTTATCTAATTTTTCCTTATTAAGGTTATCTAGATGTATTACCTTAGGGCCTCCTAATATGTATTATCTAGGCACTCTTTATAGTTAATACTAGTGTTACAGGCAACTATTATTTAGCTTATTACGATAATCCTTTCGCAGTTTCTTATCTTCTTTTATTTATCTAGGTTATTATCCTGCAAGTCGCACGCGAAGCTTATAGAGCTCTATATCTAGTTAGATAGTCTTATTAATTAGGTTGTCTAGTATTATAATTTTTATGCCTGTACGCATAAGCTTAGTCTAGACGTCTGCTTTTAGGCCCTGTTTATACATAGTTTTTAGAGTATTATTATTCTAGCTAGTCTATCTAGCGTAACCTAGAAATTTGTTAGTGTAGTTAGCTACAGACTTAGTTTACTGCATGTTTTAAATCTTACGTTCTATAATAGTTGCTACGTTTAGAAGTCTAAACGCTTAACGTATGTATACTTTAAACCTTTCTATATTTTTAAATATAATAATTAGTTCTTAGGGTTTTTCTTTATCGCTTATATACTTAACTAGGTAGGGTTTTATCTATTTAGCAGCTTCGCCTCTTATATAGCTTAATATAAGTACTGCTTAGTTATTATTATCTATAGTAGTCGCATTAAACTTAAAGAAGAGGTTAAACTAGAGTAACTATTCTTTAAGCTTAAAGCAATCTCTATAGAAGAGGTCTAGTTTAGTAACAGTGTTGCCTGGCCTAGTAGTATAATAGTTTGTGTTATCTATCTTAGTGTTACTTATCTTAAAAGTATTTAAAGTGTAATAAATCTTATAAGCTATTAGTAAGGATAACTAATAAGATTATAAGGTTAGTTCTCTAGGATAGAGTAAGGGACTAGATAGAGGGGGGGTTTAATACTAAGACAGTAAGAGGATGCTTCTATAAAGAGTACTAAGAGTTAAGAATAATTAGTATTACTATTACTATACTATAGAGTATAATATTAAGTTAAATATAATAAGCTATAAGGGTTTATTATTATAATCTATATACAGGTTATCTTATAGGATCTTACAGATCCTATTATAGGTTTTCTAAGATCTTATAAGTTCTATAGAATGCACGCAGTATCCTAGAGAATCTTATAGGGGCTAATACTAAGTTTCCTAGGACGCTAGTTCCTGCTAGGCTAGCGTATGCGTTATAGCCTTAGGCTTTAAGTAAGTCCTTTTTAAGCTGTGCGTCCCCTTCTTCCTTAGGTTATAACACTATCCCCCCTTCCTACTATTTATGCCCTTATAAACTAACTAATAAGTTCTAAGAGTACCTTATAATATTATAACCTTAGAGATTAAATAAATTATATTAGCTAGTTAGCTATAGTTGCCTACAGTTATTACGTAAAGCAGGATTAAGAGTGCTAGATATTATTATTAAAGAAAGAGTATAGTAATTACTATTATAATAGTAATAAGCTTTATAAACTAGTTAATATCCTATTACTAAACTATTCTAAGCTAGATAAAGAGATATATTATTTAGAAGTCTAAGAGGCGGAGGCTAAGGCAGCAGAGAAGAAGGCGCTAAACGCGTTACTAGCCGCTTATTCTAAACGCAGTTATTTACATAAATAAAAAGAGTTTCTTTAGAGACGTAAATAAAGTCTAGTAGACGTTTTAGGTTAGTACGTAGAAGAGATTAAAGCTCTTAAGGCGCTAGAAGCGTTAGGGTAGGAGATTACTAATCTTAAGGAAGGTCTTATGCTAGGCACTCTAGCTCTAGACTAGAGCGCGTTTATACTAACATAGCTAAGAGAAGGTAATCCCCTTCCTAGGGCGGCTAACTTTAGGAGTAGTAGTAGTTCTACTATTCTCTCTTCCTAGGTTAGTTATAGTTCTAGTACCTAAGTTCTTTTTATTCTTTATTATAGTTATATTTACTAATTTATTCCTTATAGTTCTTTAAGTTAGATTTAGGTTCCTATATATTTTCTAAATATAGGTAGTCCTTCTATTTTATAAGGTACTCTCTTTCTCTATATTAATTTTCTATAACCTTAGAGCGTCTTTTATTAAGGATTCTCTTAACTTTATACTCTATCTCTTCTTTAGTTTTATATTAAAATATTTTTTATAGCAGTATTACTAGATCTGCAGGTTCTAGTTTAGAGATATAGAAGCGTAGGTAGATCTTTATATCTAGTAGTAGCTTAAGTATATAATTTATAAGTCTATTTTATTTTTTAACTAAAAACAGTCTAACCTTAACATAATTAAGTCCCTTACTTAGTCGCCTATTACGTAGATTTTTTATAAGTAAGTATAATTTATCCCCCTTCTTTAGCTAAGGCGCTATTTTTCTTTTCTTATTTTAGTAAGAAATACTATTACGTTATACTTTCTTAAGGTTTTCTTAGAGTTATTCGTGTATTTTCTTTATTTCTTTAGCTATTTTTATAGCTACTTTAGCTTTTCTGCTAAGATATAATTTTATAAAGAGATTAGGGTGTCTCCTATAGTTAGTAAAGAACAGTATCTTTCTAGTTAATTCTAACAATTTATTATTATAGGCTAGTTATGCTATTAGTAATAGTAAAACCTAATTATTTTACTATTAATTACTGTAGAACCTTAGGTAGGTTTTTATTATTCTGTTTATTCTTTCTATTTATCTATCTATTTATAGGTAATAGGCTGTTAACAACTTTCTCTTTATTTCTATCGCGGCTATTAACGTAGACTAGAAGTTAGATATAAAGAGCTTATCTCTATTACTTATAATAGACTTAGGTATACTATAATATTATATTAGTCTGTCTAGAATAATAAACGCTAGTTATTCTATATTATAGTTGTTCCTAAACAGTATTATTTCTGCTGCTTTTATAAATCTACAGACTATGTTAAAGATAGTGTTATACTTAATTCCTGTTATAGGATCTTTAGACAGTAGTAACCCTGTTACAAAATCTATAGAAATATCTGCCTAAGGTTTATTAGGTAGCTCTATAGCTTGCATTTCTCTATAGGGTACGTAAGTACTGTGTTTATTCTTATAATAGTCTGCGCATTTTTTAATAAACTATTTAACCTTAGCCTTTATATTTTTAAAGTTATAGTGTCGCTATATAAGTTCTATTATTCTCTTAATTCTTAGGTAACTATGTACTAGGTTATTATAGTATTATTAGATAATTACTTCTTATAATTCTTTAGGTACTTCAGACGTAATTATTATAGTATTATTTAATAACTTATTAGGTCCTAAGCTTCTATCCTAGTTTACTTAAAGGATAGTATTACTAACTATTACTTTTATTCCTGCGATGTCTAATCTGCGGCTAAGCGCGTCTGCTCTGCTGTTATCCTTTCCGGGCGTATACATAATCTTAAACTTATATTATCCTAACATTTTAGCCTATCTAACTTATCTTTAGTTTAAGGTCTTAGTAGTAGTAAAATTAACTAAGTTTTTATAATCTATAAATATTATAAGATCTAAACAGCTCTCTGCGTAGATCTACTAGTAGTTAAGGGCGTTAATAACTGCTATAAGCTCTTTATTATACACGTTGTAGCGTTTCTTAGAGTCTATAAATTTCCTAGAGTAGTAGGTAATTAGGTACTATTTTCTATTATATTCTTATTTTACTGTTGCACTAAGTGTAAGGTCTAAGGCGTCTGTTTTAAACTATAAGAGTTCTCTTGTTTAGAATATAATTAACACTAGGGGTGTAATATAGGCTTCTTTAAGCATCTAGAATACTTTCTTTTATTTATTTCCTTATTCTTATTTAGTATCTTTCTTTATAAGTTTAGTAAGTAGGATAGATTTTTTAGAGAAGTCTTTAATAAACTATTAGTTAAAGTTAATAAATTCTATAAATAACTATATATCTTTAACTATTTTAAGTTTAGGCTATTCTTTTACTACTCTTATTTTTTCTTTACTTATCTTTACTCTGTGTGCACCTACTATATATCCTAAGAATTTAACTTCTTTCTTATAGAACTTATATTTCTTAAGTTTAAGTAGTAAACTAAATCTTCTTAAGCAGGTAAGAACTGTTTTAACATGCTTAATGTGTTCCTGTAGGTTATTAGAGTACATAAGGATATTATTAAGGTATGTAATAATAAAGATATCTAGGTATTCTCTTAATATATTATTAATAAGTGCCTAGCATATTACTAGTGCGTTAGTAAGACTAAAAGGTATTACTATATACTTATAGTAGCTATAGCGTGTTCTAAACGTAGTCTTCTATTCTTTACCTTTTTTTATATAAATAAGGTTATACACTCTTCTTAAGTCTAATACTATAAAGACTTTTATAAGGGCTAGTTAATCCTGTAATTCTACTATATTTAGTAGAGAGTATTAATTCTTTATTATAATATTATTAAGTTTCTAGTAGTTAATATATAATCTTAACTTCCTATTATTTTTTAGTATAAATAATATAGGGTATCTTACTAGTAACTATAATTCTCTAATAAATCTCTTTTTTAAGTTTATCTTAATATATTTCTGTAAGGTTTTAAGTTCTTTTTCTAATAAACTATAAATTAGGCTAAAAGTTAGTTACTTTCTTTCCTGTAGGATAATCTCGTAATCCTAGGGTTAATGCTTAGGTAATGCTTTTATTATTATCTCTTCCTAAAAGAGTAACTCGTATTCTTTATACTTATTAGAGATTACTAGAGTTATGCTTTACTCCTTAACTCTAGCCTGTTAGTCTAAGGGCCTCTTATTAGTACCTACTAAGTTAGACCCTTATATCTTAAGGTTGTCCTTTTTTAAAGTAAGGATCCTAATTATTATCTTCTTATCTACCTAGGCACTTAGCTGCGGCGTAGGCTTACTTATAGTTGCGTCTGTTCTATAGTATTTAAACGAGAACTTTTTCCTTTTCTAATCTATGTCTAGGCTATGTTCTCTTAACTATAGGAGTCCTAGTATTACGTTATATTATAATAGTCTAAAGACGTCTAGGTTAATCGTTTCCCTATAGTTCTAGATAATAAGTTATACGTTCTATACTTCGTATGTAATTATAGACTCTGATAGTATTAGTTGTCTATTAGCGACTGTTAATAAATATAGTACTAATTTTAATAAATGAATAAGGCTAGCTTATTCTATCGCTTACGCAGAAATATAGCTTTGTTATACTCTAGAATCTACTAGTGCCTTTATCTAGCTTCTGTTAAGCTTAATATTTAGCTTAAGGAGTCCTTATACACCTGTTGCATATAGAGTTTATAATTCTTACCTATTAGTAGGCGCGATTCTAAAAAAGGCTCCTCTTAATACCTATTTAGTATCTTAATATCTTTATACTTAAGGTAGTTAGAGTTAAGGCACGTTTACTATTATTACTAATTATATTCTCTATTAAAGAATAGCTACATTACTATAGTAGCCGCAGGGTTATTATTTCTTAGGAAATAGAGGATAGTCCTCTTATCCTATAGATAGTTATTACATTTAACTTTAGGGTAGTTATACTATTAGTATTTATATTAGTAAAATAAGTAAGAGAAGTATCCCTGTTCTGTTTTACTTAAATAGTGTATAGCGCACAGGTCTGTAGTACAGAAAGACTAGTAGATAATACTGTATTATTTATTACGTAGATCTATTAAGTAGTCTAGTACTAGTTTCTATAGTCCTTTACGCATAGTATGTAGAGTTTAAGCTGCCTCTGCGCGCTTATAGTAGTTTCTTGCTTCCTCTTTTATAAGTAGCTAGTTAGGGTTAACATTCTCTTTGTTATCTTCCTAATATATTTGTTATTTAAGCTAGGTGTAAATATCTTATTTCTTAATATCTGTAAGCATAATCTTACTATAGGAATTAACTTAAAGATACCCTTACTATACTAGGTTCTTAGTGCTTAGTACGTAGAAAGTGTCTTCCTATTTTAGTAGTAGTATTATTTAGCGTTATAGTATATATTTAGGGGTCTTAACTACTAAGAGTTCTAGTGCCTATATTTATCTAGCTTATTAAAGTTTCTGTAGTGCGTCCCTAACACTTGCAGGTTACTATACTTTCTTAGCTCTTTCTACCTACTCTTATATTGTCTTTATGTAATGTTTAGGGTAATAATAGTATTTCTGTAATATGTCTTATATCGCTTACTTAGCTAGAATAATTATACTTATTCTTTATATTATAGCTGCTTCCTATTCTTCTAGGGTTAGCGCGTTAATATACTATGCTTTATACATATATTACGCGTGTAGTTAGTAGTTAAGTTCTATAATATCTTTTTCTAATTCTGTAGGCGTTAATAGCTTTAGAGTTCCTAGTTAATATTAGTTTTAAAAGTTCTCTATTTTTTATTCTTTAGTTAAGAGTACTATAGTGTTACTAAGGTCTTCTGCGGCATCTTTATAGACTAGGGATAGAGAGCTGTTACTCTCTTCCTCCTCGTCGCTATACTAGGTTCCTAGAATCCCTTTCTTAGTAGATTCTAAGAGAGGTAGCTATAACATTTCTATATTTTAAGCCCTTTCCCCTTAGGTTGCGATAACTTCCTATATTTTATTATTGTTGTTTTCTTTTTTTATAACTATTATGTTAATCTAAGAGGTTACCTTACTCTTACTTCTGTAGTCTTTAGCTATATAGCCTTTCTTATTATAGTTAAAATAAGTTATATCTTTCTTCTTTCTACCTTTACCTAATTTTCCTCTATTAAGGTTGTCTAGATGTATTACCTTAGATCCTCTAGACGTATAGTGCCCTAGGACCCCTTAGGGCTGTTATTAGTAGCGCGGGCAGCTACTGTTAGACCTGTTGCGATAATCCTTTTGCGGTTTCTTATCTTCTTTTATTTGTCTAGGTTGTTGTCCTGCGAGTCGCACGCGAAGCTTGTAGAGCTCTATATCTAGTTAGATAGTCTTATTAATTAGGTCGTCTAGTGTTATAATTTTTATGCCTGTACGTATAAGCTTAGTCTAGACGTCCGCTTTTAGGCCTTATTTGTATATAGTTTTTAAGGTATTATTATTCTAACTAGTTTATCTAGCGTAACTTAGAAATTTGTTAGTGTAGTTAGCTATAGACTTAGTTTATCGCATGTTTTAAATCTTGCGCTCTATAATAGTTACTACGTTTAGGAGTCTAAACGCTTAACGCATGTATGCTTTAAATCTTTCTGTATTCTTAAATATAACGATAAGTTCTTAGGGCTTTTCGCCTTTGCTTATGTACTTAACTAGGTAAGGTTTTACCTATTTAGTAGCTTCGCCTCTTATATAACTAGATATAAGTACTACTTAGTTGTCGTTATCTATAGTAGTTATATTAAACTTAAAGAATAGATTAAATTAGAGTAACTATTCTTTGAGCTTAAAGCGATCTCTATAGAAGAGGTCTGGTTTAGCGACAGCGTTGCCTGGCCTAGTAGTATAATAGTTCGTGTTTTCTATCTTAGTGTTACTTATCTTAAGGGTGTTTAAAGTGTAAAGAATCTTAAAAGCTATTAGTAAGGATAACTAATAAGATTATAAGGTTAGTTCTCTAAGATAGAGTAAGGGACTAGACAGAAGGGGGGTTTAATACTAAGATAGTAAGAGGGCGCTTTTGTAAAGAGTACTAAGGGTTAAGAATAATTAGTATTACTATTACTATACTATAGAGTATAATATTAAGTTAAATATAATAAGCTATAAGGGTTTATTATTATAATCTATATACAGGTTATCTTATAGGATCCTACAGATCCTATTATAGGTTTTCTAGGATCTTATAGGTTCTATAGAATGCACGCAGTGTCCTAGAGAATCCTATAGGGGCTGATGCCAAGTTTCTTGGGACGCTAGTTCTTGCTAGGCTAGCGCATGCGTTATAGCCCTAGGCTACGAGTAAGTCCTTTTTAAGCTGTGCGTCCCCTTCTTCCTTGGGTCGTAACAGAATTCTACTATAGATAGAGTAAGAAGCTCCTATAGTATCTAGCCTTAGGTAAACTATCTACTTTTCTAAAGCTTAGATTTATATACTTACTAACTATATATATTATTACTATCTATAAGAGGGCAGGAAATATCTTATATATATAAGAAGCGTTAAATTATACTATAATACTAGTATAATATATAGTAGATAACTAGGAATATCTAAATCTAAGTAAACTATCTAAAATTATAGCATTAGTTAGTAATTAAAGGTAGGCTAGAGATATCTAATAAATAGATATAATATTAAGCTACGTTATAATACTAGCAGAATATTAACTTAATAGTAATAGTAAGTATAGCTTTATTTACTTTATTAATATAGTATATATTAATCTAGAAGTACTATAAACTATTATACTATACTTATTCTCTATAAAAGTAAATCTTCTTATAGCTAGGCTTAGCTTTACTATTACTATTTTTAAAGTCTATAAAAGTTACCTCCTCTTTATCTACTCTCTAGGTATATAAAAGTATTATATAAAGAGGTACCTTATTATTATTAAAGCTAATAATAGTGAACTCTCTATCTTCTTTATACTTTTAAAGACGCATTAATTTAGGCAGACTTATAATAGGCGCGTATAGTAAGATAAGATATAAGAGGCTTAATATAGTAGCTTAGTAAGAGGAGAGTGTAGCAGTAATAACTAGCTTTACTGTTTACATAGAGGTTAGCCTAAGGAGAGGAGAATAAGCAGCTATACAGCTCTAGATACTATAGTAGTAAAGAAGCGTTCTAAGAGTCGTAAGCTAAGGCTAGTGTCCTATATTATACTCTTAGCTTAATAATAGCAGCGCACTATACCTTAGGCAGCAGCTAGCTGTAAGGCTGTGCAGCTGCCGCAACAACGCTGCGTAGATCTTTAGCATAACTAATACTTACGCCTATAGTAGCGCGTACACGCTTACTAATAAACTATTTAATAAATAGTACTAATACCTATAAATACGTATTAAAGATAATAGGGGGAATTATATACTATAGAGAGCGTGTTATAGTGTCAGGGTTCAATCCTTTCAGGTTACTAGACGCAGGTGAAAGGGTTCAATCCTTCCAAGTTACTAGACGCAGGTGAAAGGTAACGATCCTGCCAAGTTACTAGACGCAGGTAAAAGGTAACTGTTACCTCTTACCTTTCACCAAGCTGTGAAGAATCTTCAAAGCTATCGGTGAGGATAACTAAGGAGATCGCAAGGTTAGTTCTCTGAGATAGAGTGAGGGACTAGATAGAAGGGGGTTTAATACTAAGACAGTAAGAGGGCGCTTCTGTAAAGAGTACTAAGGGTTAAGAATAATTAGTATTACTATTACTATACTGTAGAGTATAATATTAAGTTAAATATAATAAGCCGTAAGGGTTCATTGTGGTGATCTATATACATAGACGTTATGCATGTTACTCAGTATGCTCGGTGTGCTCAGTGTCACTGATCAGACTGATCAACTGAGCACGTCACGTGATCTCGGTTATTAGTCCAATCTTGTGAGGTCCAGTTAGGGCCACTAGGACAGGGTTCCAGCAGGATCGTAACACCATCCCCCTCCTGTCCTAGCGCTGTCCTTAGTGCTTATTATATAACGCGGGCGTTTCCCACTTCTTACTGTATCATGTCTCGCTATGCCTAAACATCTACAAGTGTCCAGCACTATTTGTTGCTAACGTCTCTGCGATTTTATTAACTCCTTTAGGGAAGCTATAGTTTAAAAGTGCGCAACGTGCGCGAAGTATAATTAGGTGTGTAAGGTCTATGTTTATTCTAGGAAATATAGCGAGTGTCTGCGTTAAGGGCAATGTTATAACATACAAGTTATAGAGTCTATGTTTAAACAATTAGTAGACTAAAAGATAAAGCTTTAAGAACAGATAAAAGAATCTAAGAATACGTAAGAGGTTATAATAAAGGCGCATAAAAAGGCTCTAGAAGAGCTATGCGTTACTTAGGCTTATAAAGAGTAGTTATAATAGTAAATAGATTTAATTAATTAGCGCGCAGAGGAAGTAATAGCTATAGAGGAGCGGGACATTAAAGAGTAAGAAGCGGCAGAGGCCTTATTACCTGAAAATGCTTCTAACGCCCTTAAGTTTAGTTTATTGCCTAGTACTTAGAGTGCGTTTAAGGGCTTCCCTCTTAAGTACTAAGAGGTCCTAGCAGGCGACAGGCCGCTAGTAGCAGACCTAACAGTTTCTTCTAGCTCCTAATATTTCTTAAGGTTTATTTACTTTTTCTTTTTCCTTTCCTCTCTTTCTTAGTATTCTCTAACTTTTTCTTAACAGTTCCTTAGGTTTTCTAGTAGTTCCCACGTACTTTCTACACTCAGGTATCCCTTCTATTTAACTAGGTAGCTGAAGCTTAATTCTAGGTCATTAATTCTTCTATTTTATTAGTATCCCTAGATTTTCTTAACTTTAAATTCGTTTTCTTCTTCTAGTTTATATTAGAATATTCTTTATAATAGCGTTATAGGGTTAGCTAGTTCTAACTTAGAGATATAAAAGCATAGGTAGATCTTTACATCTAGTAGTAGCTTAAGTGTATAATTTACGGGTCTATTTTATTCTTTAACTAAAAATAGTCTAACCTTAACGTAATTAAGTCCCTTGCTTAGTTGTTTATTGCGTAGATTTTTCGTAAGTAAGTATGCTTTATCCCCCTTCCTTAGCTAAGGTGCTATTTTTCTTTTCTTATTTTAATAGGAAATACTGTTACGTTATGCTTTCTTAAGGTTTTCTTAGAGTTATTTGTGTATTTTCTTTATTTCTTTAGCTATTTTTATAGCTGCTTTAGCTTTTCTACTAGGATATAACTTTATAAAGAGATTAGAGTGTCTCCTGTAGTTAGCAAAGAATAGTGTCTTTCTAGTTAATTCTAACAACTTATTATTATAGGCTAGTTGTGCTATTAGTAACAGTAAAACCTAATTATTTTACTATTAATTACTGTAAATCCTTAGGTAAGTTTTTATTATTCTATTTATTCTTTCTGTCTGTCTGTCTGTTTATAGGTAATAGGCTGTTAATAATTTTCTTTTCGTTCCTATCGCGGCCATTAATATAGACTAGAAGTTAGACGTAAAGAGCTTATCTCTATTACTTATAATAGACTTAGGTATACTATAATATTATATTAGTCTATCTAGGATAACAAACGCTAGTTATTCTGTGTTATAGTTATTCCTAAACAGTATTATTTCTGCTGCTTTCGTAAACCTGCAAACTATATTAAAGATAGCGTTATACTTAATTCCTGTTGTAGGGTCTTTAGATAGTAGTAATCTTATTATAAAATCTATAGAAATGTCTGCCTAAGGTTCGTCGGGTAGCTCTATAGCTTGCATTTCTCTGTAGAGTGCGTAGGTACTATGTTTATTCTTATAGCAGTCCGCGCATTTTTTAATAAACTATTTAACCTTAGCCTTTATATTCTTAAAGCTGTAGTGTTATTATATAAGTTCTATTATTCTCTTAATTCTAGGGTAACTATGTACTAGGTTATTATAGTGTTATCAGATAATTACTTCTTATAATTCTTTAGGTACTTCAGACGTAATTATTATAGTATTATTTAATAACTTATTAGGTCCTAAGCTTCTATCCTAGTTTACTTAAAAGATAGCATCGCTAACTATTACTTTTATTCCTGTAATGTCTAGTCTGCGGCTGAGAGCATCAGCTCTGCTGTTATCCTTTCCTAGCGTGTATATAATCTTAAACTTATATTATCCTAATATTTTAGCCTATCTAACCTATCTTTAGTTTAATATTTTAGTAGTAGTAAAATTAACTAAGTTCTTATAATCTATAAATATTATAAGATCTAAGCAGCTTTCCGCATAGATCTACTAGTAGTTAAGGGCGTTAACAACTGCTATAAGTTCTTTATTATGCACGTTGTAGCGTTCTTTAGGGTCTTTAAATTTTCTTAAGTAGTACGCGATTAGGTGCTATTTCCTATTACGTTCTTATTTTACTATTACACCTAGTGCAAGGTCTAAGGCGTCTGTTTTAAACTGTAAGGGTTCTCCTGTTTAGAATGCGATTAATACTAGAGGTGTAATATATACTTCCTTAAGTGTCTAGAATACTTTTCTTTATTTATTTCTCTATTCCTATTTTATATCTTTTTATGTAAGTTTAGTAAGTAGAATAGATTTCTTAGAGAAGTCCTTAATAAACTGTTAGTTAAAGTTAATAAATCCTATAAATAACTATATGTCTTTAACTATTTTAAGTTTAGGCTATTCTTTTACTACTCTTATTTTTTCTTTACTTATCTTTACTCTGTATGTACCTACTATATATCTTAGGAATTTAACTTCTTTCTTATAGAACTCGTATTTCTTAGGTTTAAGTAGTAATCTAAATCTTCTTAAGTAGGTAAGAACTATTTTAACGTGCTTAATATATTCCTATAGATTATTAGAGTACATAAGGATATTATTAAGGTATATAATAATAAATATATCTAGGTATTCTCTTAACACGTTATTAATAAGTGCTTAGCATGTTACTAGTGCGTTAGTAAGACTAAAAGGTATTACTGTATACTTGTAGTAGCTGTAGCGTGTTCTAAACGCAGTCTTCTATTCTTTACCTTCCTTTATATAAATAAGGTTATATACTCCTCTTAAATCTAATACTGTAAAGACTTTTATAAAGGCTAGTTAATCCTGTAGTTCTACTATGTTTAGTAAAAGGTATTAATTCTTTATTATAATGTTGTTAAGCTTTTAGTAGTTAATATATAATCTTAACTTCCTATTTTTCTTTAGTATAAATAGTATAGGGTATCCTGCTAGTAATTATAATTCTTAGATAAATCCTTTCTTTAGGTTTATCTTAATATATTCGCGCAGGGTTTTAAGTTCTTTTTCTAATAAACTATAAATTAGGCTGAAAGTTAGTTACTTTCCTTCTTATAGGATTATCTTGTGGTCCTAAGGTTAGTGTTTAGGTAATACTTTTATACTTATCTCTTCCTAAAAGAGTAACTTATATTCTTTATACTTATTAGGGATTACTAGAGTTGCGCTTTACTCTTTAACTCTAGCTTATTAGTCTAAAGGCCTCCTATTAGTACCTGCTAAGTTAGACCCTCGTGTCTTAAGGTTATCCTTCTTTGAAGTAAGGATCCTGATTGTCATCTTCTTATCTACCTAGGCACTCAGCCGCAGCGTAGGCCTGCTTGTAGTTACGTCCGTTCTACAGCATTTAAACAAGAACTTTTTCTTTTTCTAATTTATTTCTAGGCTATGTTCTCTTAACTATAGGAGTCCTAGTATCACGTCGTGTTATAATAGTCTAAATACGTCTAGGTTAATCGTTTCCCTATAGTTCTAGATAATAAGTTACACGCTTCGTACTTCGTGTGTAATTACAGACTTAGATAGCATTAGTTGTCTATTAGCTACTGTTAATAGATATAGTACTAATTTTAATAATAGGATAAGGCTAGCTTATTCTATTACTTACGCAGAAATATAGCTCTATTATGCTCTAGAATCTACTAGTATCTTTATCTAGCTTCTATTAAGCTTAATATTTAGCTTAAGGAGTCCTTATATACCTATTATATATAGAGTTTATAATTCTTACCTATTAGTAGGCGCAGCTCTAAAAAAGGCTCCTCTTAATACCTATTTAGTATCTTAATGTCTTTATACTTAAGGTAATCTAAGTTAAGGCACGTTTACTATTATCGCTAATTACATTCCCTATTAAAGACTAGCTGTATTACTATAGTAGCTACAAGGTTATTATTTCTTAGGAAGTAGAGGATAGTCTTCTTATCCTATAGGTAGTTATCGTATTTAACTTTAAGATAATTATACTATTAATATTTGTATTAGTAAAACGAGTAAGGGAAGTATCCCTATTCTGTCTTACTTAAATAGTATATAGCGCACAGGTCTGTAGTATAGAAAGACTAGTAGATAACACTGTGTCGCTTATTACGTGGATCTATTAAGTAGTCTAGTACTAGTTTCTATAGTCCTTTGCGCATAGTATGTAGAGTTTAAGCCGCCTCTGCGCGCTTATAATAGTTTCTAGCTTCTTCCTCTGTAAGCAGCTAGTTAGAGTTAACGTTCTCTTTATTATCCTCCTAATGCATTTATTATTTAAGCTAGGTATAAATATCTTATTTCTTACTATTTATAAGCACGATCTCGCTATAGGAATTAACTCAAAGGTACCCTTATTATACTAGGTTCTAAGTATTAGGTACGTAGAAGGCGTCTTCCTATATTAGTAGTAGTATTATTTAGCGTTATAATATATATTTAGGGGTCTTAACTACTAGGGGTTTTAGTGCCTATATTTATCTAGCTTATTAAAGTTTCTATAGTGCGTCCCTAACGCTTACAGGTTACTATACTTCTTTAGCTTTTTCTGCCTATTCTTATGTTGCCTTTATATAATATTTAGAGTAATAATAATATTCCTATAATATATCTTACATTGCTTGTTTAGCTAGGATAATTATACTTATTCCTTATGCTATAGCTGCTTCCTATTCTTTTAAGGTTAGCGCATTAATATATTATACTTCGTGCATATATTGCGCGTATAATTAGCAGTTAAGTTCTGTAATATCTTTTTCTGCTTCTATAGGCGTTAATAGCCTTAAGGTTCCTAGTTAATATTAGTTCTAGAAGTTTTCCTTTTTCTAATCTTTAGTTAAGAGTACTATAGTATTATTAAGGTCTTCCTTAGTATCTTTATAAACTAGGGACAGGGAGCTGCTACTCTCTTCTTCCTTATTACTATACTAGGTTCCTAGAATCCTTTTTCTAGTAGGTTCTAAGAGAGGTAGCTGTAATAACTCTATATTCTAAGCCTCTTCTTCTTATATTATAATAACTTCCTATATTTTATTATTATTATTTTTTTCTTTTATAACTATTATATTAATCTAAGGGGTTACTTTATTTTTACTTCTATAGTCTTTAGCTATATAGCCTTTCTTATTATAGTTAAAATAGGTTATTTCTTTTTTCTTCCTACCCTTACCTAATTTTCCTCTGTTAAGGTTATCTAAATATATTACCTTAGGGCCTCCTAATATATATTATCTAGGTACTTCTTATAGTTAATACTAGTGTTGTAGGCGACTATTATTTAGCTTATTACAATACTCTTTCTAGAGTTTCTTATCTTCTTTTATTTATCTTAGTTATTATCCTGTAAGTCGTACGCGAAGCTTATAGAGCTCTATATCTAGTTAGATAGTCTTATTAATTAGGTTGTCTAGTATTATAATTTTCGTGCCTGTACGCATAAGCTTAGTCTAGACGTCCGCTTTTAGGCCTTATTTGTACATAGTTTTTAGGGTATTATTATTCTAACTAGTCTGTCTAGCGTAACTTAGAAATTTATTAGTGTAGTTAGCTGCAGACTTAGTTTACCGTATGTTTTAAATCTTACGCTCTATAATAGTTACTATGTTTAGAAGTCTAAACGCTTAACGCATACATACTTTAAATCTTTCTATATTCTTAAACATAATAATAAGTTCTTAAGGCTTTTTGCTGTTGCTTATGTACTTAACTAGGTGAGGTTTTACCTACTTAGCAGCTTCGCCCCTTATATAGCTAGATATAAGTACTGCTTAGTCGTCGTCGTCTATAGTAGTCGCATTAAACTTAAAGAAGAGGTTAAACTAAAGTAACTATTCTTTAAGCTTAAAGCAATCTCTATAGAAGAGGTCTAGTTTAGTAATAGCGTTGCCTAGCCTAGTAGTATAATAGTTCGTATTATCTATCTTAGTATTACTTATCTTAAGGGTGTTTAAAATATAAAGAATCTTTAAAGCTATTAGTAAGAATAACTAAGGAGATCGTAAGGTTAGTTCTCTAAGATAGAGTAAGGGACTAGATAGAAGGGGGTTTAATACTAAGATAGTAAGAGGGCACTTCTATAAAGAGTACTAAGGGTTAAGAATAATTAGTATTGCTATTACTATACTGTAGAGTATAATATTAAGTTAAACACAATAAGCTGTAAGGGTTCATTGTGGTGATCTATATACATAGACGTTATGCATGTTGCTCAGTATGCTCGGTGTGCTCAGTGTCACTGATCAGACTGATCAACTGAGCACGTCACGTGATCTCGGTTGTTGGTCCAATCTTGTGAGGTCCAGTTGGGGCCACTGGGACAGGGTTCCAGCAGGATCGTAACACAAGCTAGGTAACTGGATCGGGACTAGCCTGCTCTAGCTCATGTATATAGGCAGCACCTCTCCCCCGAAGGTGAGAGGTATCTGCTATTTTGTCCATTTCCTTTTAAATTGAGTTTCTTCAACTAAGACCGTCCTAACTGTGCGTGTTGACTGCCTTACATATAGGGAGCGTAGCTTAGTGCTGTAAGGCTGCATCCCTATAGCGAAGCTAAGTAGCTAATTTTACTAGCTTATACTATAGTAACTCTTAGTAATTAGTCTGTTATAGGTATAGCGTTAAATTTATTATAATAGTATAGAGCAATATCTAAGCACGCTACTATAGGCTAGCTATATACTAAGACTTGCTAGCGCATCCCAACGCTATAAGATACTTTTTATAATCTCTACTCCTGTCTAGCAAAACTGCTAGACTCTATCTTTATAAGCTAAAAGTTGCTATTAAAGCTAAATGCAGTTATCTTCCTTAATTGCACTTTATATCTAACCCTCCGTCTTCTTAACAGACTCTTAACGTCGCTTATATACAGGGGGGTATTGATAATAGGTCGTTTAACGACAGTAACGGAACGACATAACAGCATAACTAACATTACGGTAGGGCTCGTCAGAGACTAATAGGTTAGAAGAGCATTAATTTTATAATATTATCCTGCTGACTACATATTTATAGACTAAAGGAATAAAAGGTTGCGGGGCTCCGAAGTGCGAACCCGTCCCGTTACACCGTGCGTCCCGGCACGCTTGGACTAACGTTACAGTTAAGCAAGTGATGTTGTCGTTGTTATCAGTAGTTAGAAGTAGCATCAGTCCTCGCCAAACTAGTATCTGGATAGTTAGGATACCTGCCCTAAGGTTTGCAACGTGCAATAAAAATAGACGCTTACTTACGTAATAGCTACAGCTTACTTTTTTAATAGAAAATCCTTTCTAATACGCGATTCTAATATCACACTATAAGCTATTTAGGATAAATTCTAGGATTAAACTATCCTATTTCCTGTAAAAAAGATAGGCAAATTAAACTTAATCTAACTATTACTGTTTATTGCCTTCCTATTTATAGGACATTATCTTCTATAATTACAAGTGGATTAATAAAATCATTCGCGACTTCTTAGTAAAACTATTTCTAGTCAGAACACAGCTTAATGCCTTATATCTAGAGAGTAAAGACAACTTAACGCTACTATATATAGCTCTTATCTCTAGCGATATTTCAGGCAATATAACTTATATAACAGATCTTTTCTTTAGCTGTCTTATAAGACATAAGTCTGTTAAGGGTACCTATAAGATCCTATTTAATAGTAGTAATATTCTAAATATTAGCGACATCCTAACTTGCCTAGAGTTAATGCTAGTAGATATCTAGCAGCTACTATATAATAGGAATAGATTCAAATTAAGTTACTTATTCTAGAAAGACCTTGGCGATGCAACAAGACGTCACAAGTCGCTATCTCTTATATTAACAAAATCTCAAATCCCGGGAGATAAAGACTAATTTTAGGACCTAACGCTCAAATCTGAGGCTGATTGTTCAGATCTTGAAGTATTTCTTAGAGACTCTAAGAATTCCGAACATAGCGAATGTGACAATTACCCACGTTCACGCTTCCAATAACCTAGAGAATGAGCAGAAAAGAGTGTAAATGTCAACAAATCCCACCCAGCAAATTGTATGCTGCGACACTTCTACGCACAACCGTGAATTTCTCCCTAATGCTCTCCTTTCATCTTTGGACAAGACGTGAAGCAATTACAGCGATCATCATCATCTCTTCCGAAAATCCACAAAGCCGGCATGAGTAAGATATCTGCAAACGCTGCCTTCTGGGAGCATGATATTAGCTTTTCCTTCAGTTGTTTCAATGTTTACCTCCCTTTGCTGCCTTTAAGCGATCTAAGGCATAAGAGTGTTTTAAGTCCCCACTCTCGCAGATATGTAGCTATCGCTTCTAAAAAAGTTGTTGTGGGACTTCGAATCTAATTATGTTTGCAGTACTATAGAATATTTAGTATTACATTTAAGGATTGTGCTATTTAGTTACCTGTGAACAAGAATTCGTATAGTTAGAAACTGCCACCGAAGAGCCTGAAAGATCGTGGCTTAATAACTCCTCTACATTTGTGACTAATTGTTAATGTATTATCGCCTATATGCTGCAGTACAGAGATACCATTATGCTTAATAAGGCGATTCGTAGACTTGGTAGAGAAATGCTTGTGAAGCAGTGCGATACCGTAAATATCTTGAACTCTATACTTGAAAAAGATGTCTCGTATTAGGCCGTGCAGTTCACTCTGGACATCAAGATCCCGAAAGGTCTTGGGAGCGAATTGTACGCGTCTGCTATGTAGGGACCATGGCCCCCAGTTTCTGCCATGTGAAGGCCTGGTACGGCAGCCCTATGTGTATCGTGTATCATTAATAAGAACGTCTTGAAGTTAAGAAAAACGTAGATGATGCAACAAATGTAGATTGTCTTGTACGGTGCGATGCTTGATGATGAACTGCATGGCGTTTATCACAGATCAAGCCGTCTTTTATACTCCTTCATATCGTGAATATCTGCGTGCTCCTGCGTCGGCTGGAAGCAGGAAGGTATTGATTCGCGTAGCATTGCAGAGCACCAGACCACAAGCTGCACCCTCACGCATGATGTTTCATTGGTCAAGAGATATCGGCACCTTTCTACCGCTCCCCACACGCCTGTGGTTAGTTCGGCAGCGCACCACATCAACGTTCATTTCACAGGACCCCACATCGCCGTGGTGTGTCTGACAACGCATTACGGCCCGTGGTCAGCATCGAACAAGCCACTGAGCGTAGCTAGAGTAGGGCGGATGATGACCGGCCGTACTGGACAACACAAACAGTACTAGTAACAGAGCCATTAATTAGATGGAAGGGTTTAGCTTGATTTCAAAGGCTAGTGCTAATAATTAACAGCGCTCAGCTAATGTGCCTAACCTCCGGTTCCCGACGAGATATGCCCGATGTCATCATTCCCTTCAGAAACAATTAATGGTGGTTCTCGTCGATGGCGCGTCAAACCAAAAATCAACTTCGAGTGTGCTCACCCAGTACATTCCGCCTTAGGAGCTTGCTGAATAGCCGCAAGTAGGGCATGCCCCGCCTGAAATGCCCTTACCCCCACAAGTTTCACAAGGAGACGACATAGAATTTTCGTTTCGTGTGCAGAGCGATAAGACTTCGAAATAGGGGAGTTCAAAAAGTCGCGTTCGAGGGATGTGGTAATAGTTCAAGTGCAAGAACAGCAAACGGACCGCAACACAATTTATACCTCCGTGGTGTTTTCTTAGTGGGCCTGTCTGCAACAATGATTAGACTAAGTGCAACTTATCAACTGACAGGGGCGAGGCTTACCACGACGATGACTAGAGACAAACAGAGAAAAGTCCCGATGCGGATCTTTTGGGCTGTACAAAGATGCGACATACGAAGTAGGATTATTAAAATAGTTGCAACTGACAGGGATTGGCCTTGGTTTCAATGCTAGACTGAAATTTGTCGTACTCATTATGTCGGTGGTGATATCGAAGACGAAGAGAAATGTTACGAGAATAACATTTAGAGTATGATTAAGGCAAGCTGAAAGTATTAGTTAGTTCTTTTCAACATTAGACGGTACGCATCGGTATACTTACACGAGTTAATCATGGTGAAATGCGGACAAAGTATAAACGGCTCCACGATAACAAAAGCCCAAGACAGCCCGGTGTATACAACGACGAACCAAAAGTAGCGGCTCAACTTCCTCGATATATACCTGACCAAGCTGTGAAAGAAGGACAAAAAAGAGAACTTGATAGCAAAGGTCGCGGTCTAATCTAGGCAAAGGAAGATTTCATTCCATTTATGATATCCCTGAGCGATAGGAGTTCTTGTTGGGTAAAGGGCCACATTGAGACCACGCATGAGTGTCTCTACCAGGAACACCTTGGTTTGGTAGCTGAGAAGCACCCCGGTTGCGGATAGAAAGCATCCTGTTGCAACTATGACTAGCCAGTCATCAAGATAAAGTTTCCGACGAAATACGACACGAAAGGCATATGTGCGATTGCAGCAAGAATAGAAAGTACCGTGAAAAATCCTCCCCGTATCTGAGAAACAAATGATAAGTGCAGCGTTGTAGTCGAAATTCATCGTCTTGACTCACCTTGAAACGACTGCTTGTCAATTTTGCCAACATAGTCAATCTTGCACTGACGATTTGGATCCGAAGATGGAACAGCCGTGGTTCGGAGCGATGTATCCATATAAACCGTTTCTGGAGAATGATCAGTGTTTAACAGTACCCAACTAGCGTTGCTGTAAAATTGAAGCTAGTATGTTCGTGTTCAAATGAACGAAGGTGGCACCCACGAACTGTGACCAAGGAGGCGTGGCAGCCTGTGCGACACACCACAATTGAGCAATACACATGCATACCTCGCGATCTGTTAGCACTGCTAGGTCCGGATAAACGGTGCTTAGTCCTGATCCTGCAGCTCCCAAATTATCCGCTCCAGCCTGCAAGCCGTTCCCGCTAGTTAACAGTGGATGTAGCTCCCATTTGCGAAGGCTTCCCACGAGTACGGTACACATGTTATTCACAAGACACGGTACAAGGTAAAGTTCCAGATGTATGTTTGCTAACGGAGTCCGAAACGCTTGGATAGTTGGGGAAAGCGATACAGTCGTATTACAGCGTAAATTAACCGGCAATGTCGAAACGCAATATTGTCTTTTCATGCAGAGATATAAAGAACAAAGCAAACTAGCAAAAAATAGTCTGTTCCGAAATTGAGCTGCTTTGGGGCATTTCATTTTGGCAAGTGAGAAGTGGGCTCAGCGGGGCGGCGAGCTCGTACCAGAGAAACGCTTACATTGAGGCACAGTGGGTGTCGCAAAGTAACAAATGCCCCAGACGCTGTAACAACAACTTCTGACCTCAACTTGTGTACTGGCCAACACAAATTTTCTCCAAAAGAACTCATTTATGAACTGGCCGTTATGAACGGGAGTAAATTCGGGACTGCTCTTGTATTAGGCGGTTGCGGCTACCTAGGATGTCACCTTGTCGAAGCACTCCACGCGGATGGCTCTTTCGGCTCAATCGTCGCTGCCAGTCGAAACCCAAGACGCTGGCGCATCGCTGAAGCAGTTTACAAAAGTTGTGATATCATGGACGCCGATCAAGTTCGTACTTTGCTTGATGAAGTTCAGCCAGACGTCATTTTCCATTCGGTTGCACCTAGTGCCAATGAAAGTGAAGAAGTTCAGTACCGCATCAATTATGTCTCTACCAAGCAAGTGCTCGAGATTGCGCGAGAACATGCTGCCGTCCGAGCTTTCATTTACACTGGTTCTGCGAGATCAATCGCTTCTGAGTCGTATACCTCGTTGATTCCGCTGACTGAAGACGCCGCCATCTTGCACAATCTTTCATCGGAAGGAGACCCATACGAACGAACAAAGGGTGCGGCAGACATCCTTACCAGAGCAATGAATATTCCGAATATGCGAAAGAACGCAAGTGGTTTCGAAGGATATCTGCTTACTGCAGTCATTCGGGTCCCAGCCTTGTATGGCCGTCGAGACTTTCGAACTAGTGCTCGCATCCTGAAGCGTACCAACACTCGGGCAACTCGTTTTCAGCTGGGAAACAACAAAGCGAAGCACGAGTGGCTATATTTTGATAATGCTGCTCATGCGCACGTGTTAGCCTCTAAAGCGCTGCTGGACAACCAGCCCAGAGCCTCGACCGCGCGTGTTGATGGCGAGGCCTTCTTCATCACGGATGGTGCACCGGTCAAGTTCTGGGACTTTTCAAGGATGATGTGGAGTGCTGCTGGAGATGAGTCTTGCAAGGATCGGGGTAGGATCATACAGATACCCATGGGGTTAGTGGTCGCAGTGGCAACGGTGGTGCAGTGGGCACTCTGGATTTTGACTTTGGACAGTATTAAAACAAATCTTTCAGCAGCTCAGCTGCGTTACATCGACCATGGTTGCTGGTGGTCGATTGAAAAAGCAAGAGAGAGACTGGGTTATGAACCTATATATTGGACGGACGAGGGTATTCAGCGGACAGTCGAATGGTTTAAGCACAACAAGGACGTCTAAATTATGTAGTTTGGCGTTTTTCAGCTGCATAGAGAACATACGGCCGTTCTCCCAATTTTTGATTAATTTCCAACATAGCTTACTTTGGTCAGTTTTGGACACATATCACCCTCAAATAGAACACATTATCTTGCTTGTGTTGAAAAAATTGTCCATTTGTAGAAACAGTATTACTAAGGTCTTGTCTACCCAGACTCATAACTGTTAAAGGCTAAGGAACGACATCCCCGATCTCTCACCCTTGCCTCCCACATTTTTATAATCCACACCAACTTCTATCTGTCTAAGAATACTCCAAATCTTTACTACTAGAACTCTACTTTGACCCCCAATATAACTATAAAAGTGTTAATGCCTACACCTAAGTTCGATGACTGAGTATCGCCTGTATTTCTAATTAGTTTATTTGTTCTAATGTCGTGGCTTATTATTGTCAGTACTCAAGTCTACTCCCTCCAAACTGCACTGGGCCAGACGACCCGGCAAACGTACGAATAACGATCCACTAATTAGAATTAGAATAGTTATACTGCCTGCTAGCGCTGACAGCTGACCTCAATACAGCTTTTAAGCACCACACTTTACAATTATAGTATTATAGAATTCCAGCGAGAATTCCGTCCAGGCACTAGACCTCGAAGTTTCGAAGACAAATGCTCCGAGCTTTACTGATTCGAGCGCAGTGGAAGGAAGTATCGGCTTTGGAAGAGCCGCTGAGTTATGGACTAGGATGAACGTGTAGCTCACGAAGGTAGCTGTGGGAGAAGCTATAGTAGTCCCACTTTTTAGGCACATGTCAAGCTAAGATTGTAGGCCCAGCTAGGCGAAGCCGTGTCTACATTCGTCCGCAAAGAATATCAATCATAAGTTTGTCTCCTTACTACTAACGTGTCTCACAAGCGAGCGCCGCAGTCCAAAATACACCAAAAATCTCAAAAAATTGTCTCCTAGATCTTAACGTTAGCAATATTAAATACTCTACAAACTTAAAGATAGCTTCTTATACTAATTTTAAAGTATTTACTAACTTTTTAGACTAAAAGGCTATATAATTCTATAGATATAGTATTTTTATCCTTAACTTCTAATAATTTTATTATATCTTAAGAATTACTTAATATATACCCTTATAACTTAAGAAATAATCTATATATAAGTATAAGAAGCTATCTTTGAGTTTTTAGATTATAAAGTATTACTAATGTTAAGATCTAGGAGACGAATTTTTAAGATTTTTGGTGTATTTTGGACTGCGGCGCTCGCTTGTCCGCGGCGCTCGCTTGTGAGACACGTTATCAGAACACCTTTCGCTTATTGTGAGGGATCATTGACTTCTTCATTCATAACTATCGGATGTCAATTTACCATGTTTCCATACATTCCAACTTTTAGACAAACTCCAAACAGCCGTTCCTGTTGGCGATGCGCTCATCCAGAATGATAGATCGGTGATGCCACTGTCCGTCCCGCTCCAACTCTCCCTCTAGTCTCTGGCCCCCATCAACAAGCCGCATGTTCCTCGCGGAAGCACCAAAGTTGCCTCCACCGCGGCTCCCTCCACCAGGAACCTGTAGGTTTTGACCAGGGTAAATCATATCGGGGTTATTGATGTTGTTGTGTCGAGCTAGTTCCTCAAAGGAGCAGTGGCTAAAGCGGCCGGCAATGGCGCGCAATGTGTCGCCTTGCTGGACCGTATATGTGCTTGCGCCGTTGCTGGAGCCGCCTGTCCAGCGGAAGCTGCCGTTGTCATTCTCGAGAATCCTGTTCAGACCGATGGAGCTTGATTGGTACGAGCCGTCCGTTCGGCGGCATTGCGCATGTAGGACATAGTCACCGTGGGCATCGAGGCGAATGTCTTGCGACGATGCAGTGAAGTTAGCGCCAAAGTCGCCGCGGCTGCGTGAATCACCTTGTTGGTGTCCCGAGTGTTGCGCTGGAGGGGGGTAATTTTGCTGTTGTTGTTGCTGCTGCTGTTGCTGCTTCTCCCACTTCTTCTTCTCGTCACGTTCATCTTTCCAATCGGAAGCAGCGTCTTGCGCCTTGTGGCCAGCAAAAGCTCCTGCAAGAGCGCCAATGACAGTGCCCGTCTTGCCATGTCCAGCCTTTCCGCCCAGAGCATGGCCACCAAATGCTCCTGCTGCTCCACCAGCTAATCCGCCCATGATGCCGCGATCACCCTCTGGGTCGCCCTCGCCGCTGTATTGGTTCTGGTAACCTTGGTTGTGCGAGTTGCGACCAGAGTTGGAAGAATGGGCTGCAGCCGAAGGGTATTGCTGGTACTGAGGTGGCTCTTGGCCGTAACCTTGTGGCTGCCCTTGCCCATAGTAGGCGCTGGCCTCGCCATGATTCTGTGGTTGTTGGCCGTAAGGCTGGCCATACCCTTCGCCATTATTATAGTTTTGACCATTTTGAGGGTAGCCGCCCTGTTGCTGATAGCCCCCGTTTCCGTAGTTGGACATTGTGATATACTGCGAAGTTCCTGGTTTCCACTTGCGATGCGACGAAATAATGTGCTAGATTTGAGGTCCACCTTTCTAGGCCGGGCCTGGTCTTTATGTGCATTGCGCTTGTGCAACGGCTGTCGCAGCAGTAGAGACACCGCCACTCTCTGCGGCGGCATTGTGGAGTTCATGCATCGTCACCTCGCGGCGTAACTCCACCCAAGCCACGTTGTGGTCCAATTAGGCAAGTATAGCTTGCATTCTGCGGCCCGTGCCACGGAAAAGACGGCTTTGCTTTTGTCTCGAACACAAATAGACCCTTTGCTTCACTGCATCCTTGTGCGTGGAGAGCAGTGCATCGTACTCGATTTGTTGATGGAGAATATCAAGGTTCACGTCGTCATCCAAATGGTCAATATTGCTCAATAGGAACGACGCGGCGATTGTTGACGCAGTGCGCCGTGCATGGATGCGACACAACGGTGAACCAATTGGCCCATGCTCAGATCGAGTCGAACACGGTCAACTCCTTCATGCCTCTAGATGTCTGTACATTTCACTGTCGCCTCTTTCAGATGATATCATTGCGGATAAATTTAGACTATTGTCGATGTGTACCAGGTAACAGACCCTTTGGCCTACACGGAAATCTGTTTGACAAGGCACGCGTAATCGTCTACCGGCCCTTTTCGCAACCTAATTTGACCGAGGCCCACAAAAGCTCATTTACCAACTCCGTGGTTCAAAGTGGCTGAGTCGTAGTCATGCACAGGGTCTCGCAAACTGGCTCTCCCTTTGCATGCATAAGGTTTGGCAGATCTTCGTTAGCTGAAGGTTTATGGTCGTTGGTGAGCTGGCCTGCACAGGACTCTGCGTTTAGTGGTCAATAACTACATGTTGCGGACAATGAGCCGTGACCTATTACGCTGTGCTCCTCACACTCTGAGAATAGTAAAGGTTTCTTCTGCGCAAGCTATAGCTAGCCCTTGTGCTGGCGAGGTATTTGACATCATATTGATGATATTGGAGATACGCTATGTTTTTATACAGAAATTGACAGAAGTCTCAACGATTCAGCGGCGTCTCGGTTGATGGATTGATGCGCTTCTTGTCCCTCGGATCGTCTGTTTGGTTGATATCGTAAGTGGACTGCTGATTATTTTGGCTGGAAATTGGACGCGAGGGAATTTCAACAAAGTATCGTGTGTGTAGTATAATTAAATTATTTGTCCATGTGTCGTTGTTTGTACGCTTGTATATCAATCGAGTGTGTTGTTCGCTTTTGGGATTTGGGGATTTTCGATGTCGTGCCTACAGCGGCTGTTTTCGCACTCAATATTGCAAGTATATGCTTTAGTTATCAACAAACAGATTTCTAGGCATATTGCGCGAAGCGACTGGCTTCACAAGGACAGTGATTTCGAATCTGTGATTGCATGGACGCTGCCTGCGGAAAACATTGCCAAAAGCGGGTGACTATATCCTGGGGCATTCGCTGCATGAACTGACAGCAAGTTTGATTGGAACTCAATGGCCTTGAAAACTGCCACAATGCCACATGTATAAGGTAGAGAATGATGATCGAGAGGCATGGGCTGAGGAATAGGACTAAGAAAGAAGTGAAGTCTGATTAAGGTGTATTCACACGTGAATGACTCGCTTCGCGGAGCATGCGGCAGGCTGGCGAAGTGCCGAGGCCCAGAACAGCCTCGCGCGACATCGCAAGCCGCCTCTACGCTCTGCTCCGCATCTCATGGCATCATGCAAGACATCTATTTTATTGCTCTTTCGAGAATTGCAATTCCAAAGTCTCACATAGCCATTTCAGTGCCACCCCGATTCTGGCCCCTTTCCTCTACTGCGACACCGATAAATGAGACGCACCCCTCTTGAGGGGGCGCGTAACCGACGCTCGTGATGTCAGACTCTGTGGGTACGTCTCCGCATGTTCCCATGGCGGCAAGGATATAGGGATTGAGGACATGTGCTGATATGTAGAATTGCATAGATCGAGTGTTCAGCCATGCGCTCAATACCGTCAACAAGATCCGGACGGGATCGCAGAAACCGCCGTCGGCGACGCGATTGCGGCTATATGGGTTATACAAGCAGGCTATGGGTACGCGGCCCCTGGCTGACGCAAGGGGAATTGAATATGGCTAATACAATATAGAGGGCGATGTAGATGGTATCATGGAACGTCCGGAAGGAAGTGGCGAGCAGGAGCAACGGGCAAGAGAGAAGTGGTATGTTGGCACACGATATGGTTCACCACCCTCATATCTCGTGGCCTGGACCTAACATGCTTCAGGGATGCTTGGAAACAGCAGAACAATCTCTCCCGCACCGAAGCTAAGCGTCGCTACATCACCACCCTCATCGACACCATGCACAAATATGCTTCGCCCTCTCCTGACAGCCGCGAACTTGTCGCAGAACTAGAATTTGTCTGGGACCAAGTCAAATCCAACGTACCTTCTTCATCTTCCTCATCACCACTACAAACACTCAGTCAGATGGGCATGCACATGCCGCCGAACTATAGCTCACAATTAGGCCAGAGCGGAAGGGCCGTAATGGGTGGTGGTGGAAGTGAAGCAGGACCACATGACGACGACCGGCCTCTGCAAATAAAGTCGCCAATGTCTCAGAGCGAAGAAGAATTAGAGGAAGAAGAAGCAGAGATTGACCGTAACGAAGAATTCGTCGACGCGCCAGACTCACAATATAACCCCTACTCCGAAGACGCTGGCGTACAAACAGACCTTAGCAACCTAATACGGCAGGAACCCCTACCAATGAACACCCCCACACCAGCATCTCGAATGCGAAGTATCATCCCACAGCCCATACCCATGCCGAACTTCACCGGCGCACCTCAGCCTGCCAAAGCAGCAGCATCAGCGCCGCAGCACGAATCTGCCGCCGACCAAAAGTGGCGGAAACGCGTTGAGCAAGCCCTCGTCAAAATGACAGCCGAAGTCGCCGCACTACGAGAACAACTCGAAGCTCGGCGCCTGTTCTCGCACTCCCCACAGTACCGACTGTTCCGGGGTATCTGGCGGTGGGTCTGGGCCGGCATCAAGCATCTTGCCGTCAACGTGTTTATCCTGGGCATCGTGCTGCTGTGGATGAGGCGGAAGAAGGATAGGAGGCTGGAGGGCGCGATTAGAGTGCTGCTTGGCGATGCGGTGGCGCAGGTGCAGAAGGTTGGTGGTGCGCAGCTGGGCAAGGTTAAGTTACCTGGTTTAGGTGGGAAGAAGGGTCCATCATGACCTGCTGTGTTAGTACGATATATTGATAATACGACAAGTTTTCTTGTCATATAACGTTTTGCAACTACGGCTGAGTGGAAGACGTTTGGGCTTGATTGTTCATATAGACGTGTAGACCTCGAATGAATATTGAATAGGTTTATTTTAGAGTTTGTGTATTTTGACGCGTTCTGCTAGAATTTCACACAAGCAGTGTCGAAGGTATGGGTCATAAAAGCACGCAGTTTGATGAATAGGGTCGATTCATGTAGCTTGCCATTCCCCAATTTCATCCTTCGTCGACTATAGTGGTCAGATAGAGGACGGCTTAACAGGCATACAATAATTCGCACCAGGATGGGGTAAATATATCTTCCAATGTCAAGCGCGTTCTCATGGCATCACATTGTTATGCCCAGTCTTCACTTTGACCTTGCGTGCGTGGGCAATGCCTACTTCACTGAGGTCCTCACGGTGGACAAACTCATCAGCCAGCCCATAGTAAACGACATTCTTGTGAATACTCTTCCAGAACAACCTCCTAGCCGTGCGTTGATAGTAACTAGCCCCTAGGCGCGGCCTTTCGTGCTGTTTTCCATGCACCAGCCCGTCTATACAATGCACTTCAGAAAACCGAGTGCTGGTATAGTTTTTGCTGCCAGCGGTGAGGCGATGAAGGAATTCATTAGCGCTAGGGGTGCTGGTGAGCGCAAGGACAGTATCTCTTTCAAGAGATTACAGGCCACATTACTGCTTCCTCATCACAGTGTATACTAGTGGTGAGCTGGTCTTATGTTGCCAAAAGTCGTTGAGTTGTTTGCGTGCAACAACCAGGATCTTATGCCTCCATCAATATAGGATAAATTCTGTTCAAATCGTCCGTTTGGTGCCTCCTAACAGTCCGCATCTTGATACTGTCTTTCTGCAATCCCCATCTCACCACCCAAACCTCGCCACGCCGCCATTCCAGCAGCTCCAAAGATCCACTCCACCACCATCCTCTTCTCGATCCATAAATTTCAAGGAACGAATCTTCTCAACGGCTGCATTTTTTGCCGGGCTCTTATTCTTAGTTTTGATTTCTCTGACTGTCCTGCCTGTCCATATGTTGCTGATGCGGATTGCTGTCCCCGTTGCCGGGTCCTGGCTAGCTGCTAACAGCCCCAAGCGTGGATGAACATCAATATCGAGTTCCAAATCGTCGAGATTATGATGTGCAAAGCTGAGCATGGGCTGTGACCAGTTCTTGAAAGCTGCGTGGTTCAGCTTCCGGCGTTTCTTGTGGTCACGGTTCCCGGGGTACATTGTCTTGAAGTACTGTTCGTTGTAGTGGTGGTCATTGTAGGCGTTGGTTGATGAAGTTCGTGAGGGCCGCGGTGAGCGGATGTCATAGAGGAAGAGACTGTCTTGGAGACCAGAGCAAATCATCCGTGTCTCGTCATCAGCGCGCTTGATCTTTGAGATGGGATAAGGATGCGTGAGTATATGGCTTGAGCCGCCTGACCGGCTGTCATGGAGGTGAACCTTTCCATCGCGGCAGCCGAGTGCAACTGTGGTGTATGATATCCAGTCCAGGGCAAGGATGTCAGAGTTGAGCGACTTGACGACAGCTTTTGAATCCCATGACCCTGTCGGGGAGCGAGTGAATAGGAGCATGGAACTTGAAGCGGCGACGGCGAGATGTTCAACATGTGTTGCTGCTACAGTATTGAAAAGGCCTGGTGATGCGGAAAAGCTCGTTGGCCGGGCTGCAGCTCCCCATATTGCAGCACATCCCTTTGGCGTAAACTGCTGACCTACATACGGACCATCTCGCTCAGGATCGCTCAGATAGACAACTGGGGGACGGTCTGAGCCGTATGTAGTGGTTGCAAGCGCTCCAGTTGCGGGCAGGTAGCTCAATGACGAGACGGTCGATGTAGTACGACTGAACTCATCCCAGGTCTCGAAAGAGTATGTATTGAAAGGCCAATAGCCGAAGCGTTCGGCTACCTCTGGGTCCTGCCTTGGTAGTGGCGGGCTATTTTCAGAATGTACCCGTCTCCGTTTGACTCTGTTCTCCCCGTGAACTGCGAACATGGTCTTTGAAACGGGATCGCGATCAAAGTACCGCAAAGAAGCCTCGTACGGTTTATCAAGAACCTGCTTTGGCCGACTGCTGACTCCAAATACGCAAGCATCAGGCCATAGGTTCTGCACGTATAGAGACCGCCTCTTGACTCCAATTTCTCTCTCAACGTTGGTCTGCGCGAAGCTGGACGCATTTCGCCTCACGACTCGTTCTTTGCGTATTTTATTCGAGCGCGCAGTTGCCGTCTTCTGCAAGCGTTCTTTTCGCTCCTCTTTTCTCATGTTGTCCAGTGAGTACTTGAGGTTCAAGTCTCGTGCTGCGACCTGCCCTTGGATTCTGAAGTACTTTTTCTTGTCTGGGTCAAAGTAGAAGCCAGGAATCGACTGGCCGTTCATCTCGGCGGTGATTCTTCAGAGGCCATGTATCACTCGCGCCTGAGCTTGCCGAGTGTGTGATTATCTCTGGTTCAGAGCCACATCAAGATTGAATCGCATTCGAGATTGAGGTCGGGTCCCGTGATGAAGATGTGGAAGGGGAAAGTCTACGCGAGGCAAAAGTTCTCCACCAGTTGGGGTGCGAGGAGGCGGATGTCATTATCTCCGAGGTATGACGCCACTGTCCAGACCATCACTCTGACAGATGCGCAACAGAATGAATTCGCCGCCATCTGTACTATTTCCCCCTCTTTGGTCATTATTTCTTCCGTATATACATTTCACTCCGCCCTGAGCGCTCATGCTTCGCGTTCCTCCGTTCCTCCGGACTACACCAAAATTATCGCGCTACACAGCAGCAACATTCCCCACCAGGACTTTCCACAGTTCAATGCGCCTGAATCAAGTCATGGCGCATCTCAATATTCCCCAGACTTCGAGTCCCTCATCCGGCGAGAGACACACTCTGCAAAGCCTCCCCAAGTCCAACGTCTTCACGCAGAATCTCCCCGCCGACGCGGCCTTTCTCACACCAAAAGACTCCCACAATGCACCCCGGCAATCACTCGGCCCGCGCATGGTCAAAGAGGCGCTATACACATACGTGCGACCCGACCCACAAGGAGAGTCTGAATTACTTGCCGTGAGCGAGCGAGCCCTACAGGACATTGGGCTGAAGGAGGACGAGGCGACCACCGACGACTTCAAGGACATGGTGGCTGGTAGGAAGATTCTGACCTGGGATGAGGCAAAGCCGGACGAAGGAATATACCCTTGGGCACAGTGCTATGGTGGCTACCAGTTCGGACAATGGGCAGGCCAGCTCGGAGACGGACGCGCTATTTCACTGTTCGAGTCTACAAACCCATCGACTGGCACACGGTATGAAATACAACTCAAGGGCGCTGGGCGGACACCCTACTCACGCTTTGCCGATGGACGGGCAGTGCTGCGTTCCTCCATCAGAGAGTTTGTCGTATCAGAGTACCTAAATGCTATTGGGATACCTTCGACGAGAGCGCTGGCGCTCATACTGAATAATGGAAGTAAGATTATGCGAGAGAGGGTCGAACCTGGTGCCATTGTGACACGATTTGCACAAAGCTGGATTCGCTTTGGAACCTTTGACCTCCAACGCATACGTGGAGACCGCAAAACACTGCGAACACTGGCAGACTACACAGCTGAGCATGTCTACGGTGGCTGGGACAAGCTCCCTACCAAACTTCCTCCTGGTGATGCGAAAGAAGCCTACTCGAAAACCTCCACTGGCGCCTCAAAGGAAACAATCGAGGGCGATGGCCTTGAGGCCGAGAATCGCTATGTCCGCCTCTACCGCGCCATCATACGTGCCAACGCCCTCACAGTTGCTAAGTGGCAGGCTTACGGCTTCATGAACGGCGTGCTCAACACAGACAACACTTCCATTCTTGGTCTCAGCATTGATTTCGGCCCTTTTGCGTTCCTTGATACATTTGATCCAACATACACACCAAATCACGACGACCATATGCTACGATACTGCTATCGCAACCAGCCAACCATCATCTGGTGGAACTTGGTACGCCTGGGTGAAGCGTTGGGCGAGATGATGGGTGCTGGTGACAGGATTGACGACGAGGTGTTTGTAGAAAAGGGTGTCACAGAGGAGCAAGCAGACGAGCTCGTCAAGCGAGCAGAAGGCGTCATTGATCGCTGCGGAGAAGAATACAAAGCCGTGTTCCTAGCCGAGTACAAACGCGTCATGACCGCTCGCCTCGGCCTGAAGACACAAAAGGACTCAGACTTCAGCGAGCTCATGTCAGAGCTACTCGACTGTCTCGAGGCATTCGAGCTGGACTTCCACCACGCCTTCCGCAGACTAAGTTCCATCAAGCTCTCCGAGGTCCAGACACCTGACCAGGCCAAAGACGTAGCAGGCCGCTTCTTCAAAGCGGACGATGCCCCACGCCAAGAATCCGAGTCGAGACAGCGCATCGGCAAGTGGCTCGAGAAGTGGTCTGCACGCGTCAAGGAAGACTGGGGCGAGGGCAAAGACGAGGAAAGGCAGACGGCTATGAATGCTGTGAATCCTAATGTAAGTCACCCTAACGTTACCACTTTTGCTAAGCCCGCTTAACTAACATATTCCCAGTTCGTGCCCCGGTCTTGGATCCTCGACGAGCTGATTGAACGTGTTGAAAAGAAAGGAGAGCGTGATATTCTGCCGCAGATTATGAAACTCAATCTCAATCCCTTCCAAGAGAACTGGGAGTGGAATGCTGATGAAGAGGAGAGATTCTGCGGCGATGTGCCCAAATACAGGGGCATGATGCAGTGTAGCTGTAGTTCATAGATGGCTAGCCCCGGTCAGCCTAGATATATAGTCAATAATGATTATAGATGATAGAATCTTTGCTGTTATACATTGGTTCTACACCGAGGGCACGAGCACCTCAATCCACTCCACCAACTAAATATTCCCCAACCTCAATATTAACACTTCGTCCCAACGCTCGCGCATACTCCCACCCAAAATTGACCCTCCACCTACCCCCCATCTCAAGCGCATCGCTACTCCCCGCCCCGCCCGCTCTAACCAACAATCGCATACTCGTCAACGTGGCAATCTGAGTGTATAAATCCGCCACCTGCGGTACACTATCTACCAGCAATGCCCTAAATATCGCCAGCAACCTGTCCAGTGGGAAGGGACTCGGTGTAAGCAAATGGCGTGAGATCTTGCGATGTTTTGAGCCAGTGCGTTTCGATGTTACAGAAAAGGAAGCAACGCTTGGTGCACGTCGCTTGTTCTTCCGCTTATCCGTGTGCTTCATAAAGTATGTTACATCTGTGCGAGATGGGTTGTACGATGCGAGATATGCCGAGATGAGAAGGTGGGTTGTGTAGTATGGTAAGTCATGGACTGTCATCTTGGCCAATTTCTTCTTGCTCGGCGTTGCTGGCTCCGTCGCGCCATTTATTGATATTCCATTTTCTGCGCGAGGTGGGTCTATGATGCGGTCTAGCACTGAATCTTCGAGCTGGAAGAGGTGTCGCCTATTCACCATGAGGCGGGAGAAGTCGCGGGTGCCGAATTGTCCAGACACAACAGGCTCAACAAATGGTCGCCACAGTCGCAAAGCACAGCTTCTAAAGCTCACCAAGTCTCTTCCTGTGTGCTTACTCATACTGTCGAACACAGCTGCTATGAACCGGCCCCACAGCCACGCATCATCTTCAGCGGCGAAATCGGGCGTGTAGTCTGGGAATTGCTCGAGCGAGGGCGGAGTGAGGAAGATCTTCGGTGGGTTGGCTCCGAGCAGGGTGAGCAATTGTGTACGAGAGTAGGGTGGAAAGTGAAGAAAGGTTGTAGTGGAAGAGTGTAGTATCGAAGGCGATAGTGCCAGCGTTGTTGTAAGGATGATGGCGAGGTTCGGGATCTGTTATTGATCGTCAATCAGGTTCCTCTTTATTAAAGGAATGAAAGGGGCGTACTGTCTCCCCCAATCTACCTAACGCAGCGATCAATGTCCCTCCTCCTTCCCTTAACTTATCGACCGCATCAAGAACTAGGACAAACTTTTGTCTGCCTTCTAACATCTTGCCCAGGTGCACACAGAGAGCACTGAGATTCTCCGTCCGCGCATACGGCCTCCTATCAATCTTCTCGTCGTAGAACTCATCGAGTGCATCTAAACTGGCTGCGACAGTGCGCTCAAGAAGATGTCTCGCCGTGATACATTCGCGCACATTGAGGATGGCATGTGGGAGGCTCGAGAGGTGGAAGTGAGACCGTAGGATTGAGGACTTGCCCGTAGCTGTCAGGCCGTAGATGTTCACCAAGGGAGGAGAGGGAAGATGCGCCTGTGAACGTATTAGTCAGTGTATAAGTAGGTTTAGGCTTAAGCTCAGGATTGAGATTGGTATTAGGATTAGGATTAGAGCCAGGATTATAGGGAAACAAACACTGTAGAGCGCTGCGAGACACTGGATCTGCTGTTCGCGGCATTGGAACTCGGAATTGAGCTGCGAGATGATCTCGTCGGGTAACATTGTCAACGCTGCAGTTGAGGCACGCAGTATATGGGCATAGACGTCGTGAATGAGAAAGCGCGCTAGTTTGGCGCCGACGCGATGGCACGTGCATCGTACAAGCGCCGAAGCGTAACTCGCGGACGTCGTTTCCATCCTCCGGGTTCATTAAAAAGCAAGATGATCATTAGGACAGTATATTTATTTCGTAGCTGTATTCGTACAAAGCCCATGCTTTTGTGAGCAAACCCTGTGTAGTCATCTCAATGTGTAATTCCATGCGCCGCGTAATGCCCTCTATCCAATCCAACCAACGTTTCCCGCTCGATCTAGACATGTAAAGCATCCTCAAGGCTCGTGCCTGCATCCGCATTTTTCCCTTTCTCTTGGAATTCCCAGGCGAGGAATTTCCAATTGAGTTCGCTCGGTCGCCAGAACAAGCCATGCTTCAGTCCAGTCTCTGTTGAGTGAGAGTCGCTCACTTCATCCGACGTCATACCGCCAGTACGCGGCATTCGCTTCGCGAACACACAGCGCCGGAATCGGGAATGCAGAATAGCCATCGAGCACATGACGCAGGGCTCGTTTGTCAGGTAGATGTCCAGGTCGACACATAGGTACCCGCTCGACGCAATATTGTTCTTCTCGTAGTATAGTTTCTCGATGTCTGTAAGAGGGCTATCGCAGAAGAGAGAGCGATCCAAATAGTCAGGGTCTGTGCCGCTCACACGTAGACGCTTCTTCGCAACCATAGCAATGGCGCGGAGCACGGCGTGAGCCATGACGTTGCCAGTGCCCGTATGTTGTTCTGCAGCACCGGTTGGTGATCGCCAGCGGCAATCGCCTACGGCAGCAATGACTTCTGATACGTTCTTCGTTCGATCAACCACAACAACACCAAGATCCTCACCAAGACACTGGGCTGAGATTTGTTTGCCAGCCGTCCTTGCAAGCGCCAGCCAGGCGCCTGCTTCACCCTCTATCTCGTCCGTATTTCGCTGGACAAGGCTCGGGTGGGGCCCATAAGGATTTGTGTTCTTATAGGAGATGGGCCAGTACTCGTCGCTCCACTGAGCAGCTTGCTCGGCAGATGTCGGTGCCAGTGATGGGACTGTCACGTAGAAGATTCTGGGCGGGACAGTCTTACTGTCGAAAGGTGGGCACTGGCGAATGATGTTGAAGAGATCGGCATGCTGGATATGATGTGTAGGGCAGAGAAGGAAGTAGCGCACTAGATGCATATCTTCAGTATCATGGTCACCAGCAACGGCCTCATTGCCATCATCGACCGAAGGCGAGGACGGAGGAATAGGGGAAGAGGGTAACGATGCAGGAGATGTAGATAATGATGCTGTGGTGGCAGGATCATCTTCATCACCTCTCGGAAGCCTCGCAGGCGGACAGAACTGCCTCTGTAGGTGGGGTGGTAAGAACTTGAACTGCACGACGCGTCGCAGGTGAGAGACTTCGGACGTCTTGAAGGCCGGGATAGCTGCTTGCACCACACTGCAGGGTTAGCCATATAGCAGCATGCCATACCAGGAGTGAATGGCTCACTCCTTGACAACGTTGGCAAATTTGGCCGGCACCTCAACCACGTAGGCGCTGCGAGTTTCCAGACTGGCGCGGACCTCGTCTTTGGTCCGCAGAGGGACGAGACGCCCTACCAAGGGTACTGGCGTGCTCATAGTGCCGTCTGCAGATCGTGACACTGCACACCGCGCTGTTGGTGTCGTAGTACGGCGAGGGTTGGGGGTTGGAGGTTACAAGAGGCAACGCAAACAAACACAACAAATTCTCCAAGTGTTAGCGGTGTCGGTCTTTCTTTGTACCGAACTGCCATTCCCTCTTTCGTCTCACCCCGCCAGTTCCTTCCTCACTGCCAACATTCGGACAGAAAGAACGCATCACGAGAAGTGTACCTTGGATGCGTGATCTTCAATGGCGTCTAGCTATGGCAAAGAAGGGAAAGTCATGCCAGTATGGTCGTCGTGACCTGGTTTGCGGTGAGACATCGCTCCACCTGCCCCGGCAAAAGATCGACATTTCTATGAACAAACACGGGCCCCCGCATTAATGCCGGTTATCCTCACCCAAACGAAGCATGACGGGCCCATCACCCCGGATTACTTCAACTGCCGGCATTTCGGGGCGTTACTTACGACCCCGCCACACGTTGTGGTACGATATACACGTAGAAAACTTCGACCAAGTGTTCGCGACTCGATTTCTTATCTCTCCGTCTTGTATTCATTAAAGTCATTTTGCCGGCTGTCTTCTTCTCGCCATCCAGAGAGCCGATCATGGATTCAAAAACAGAGACTTCTCACAGCGTGACCCACCACAACCCTCGACAGACTGACGCACATATCGTGCCTATCGAGCAATCTGCCACCGAAGATGTGAAGCACGTCAATCTGTCATGGAGATCGTGGGTCGTAGTCTTCGTGACATGTTTTGCGTATGACTCCCATGTGCTTTTTAACTCCAGCAGCTAATCCTCCGTCTAGCGTCATGTCTCAGGTCTTCGTTGTTGTGGCAGCAGGTTCAGTTCTATCCTTTATCATTCGTGAACTTGGAGAGCCCGCGATTGCTAGTTGGATCATTCAGGTCCGACATCTTCTTTTTGTATTCCGAAACAGAACATACTCACAGTCCATAGGGCCCTCTTCTCATGCAATCCGTCCTATCACCGCTTGTTGGTCGATTGTCTGATGTTCTAGATCGCAAGCTGTTTGCCACCATACCTCCACTCATCGCGTGTATTGGTGCTATTGTGTGCGCCAAAGCCACCTCCATGAGTATGCTCATCGGCGGTGGTATCTTGATTGGTACCACGCTTGCAACCATCTCCATTGTTCAGTCGATTCCATCAGAAATTCTGCCTCTCAAGTACCGAGCCTTAGCCAACGGCTTTGCCGGTGCTGCTGGTGTGATAGGTGGAACGTAAGTATAACACCCGGTTGTGAAATGCTCACTCCAGTATTTATATCTGCAGGCAGAACTTGTCTAATACTCTTCCAGTTTTGGCAGCTTAGCTGCTGGCGCAGTAACCAACATCAGTCCTTCAGGTTGGCGAAACATTTTCTGGATTCAGGTTGGCCTACACGGCTTCACGTCGATTGGCATCTTCTTATTCTATTGGCCCAAGAAACGTACGGATTATCCAAAAATGACCTTCAAACAGTGGACCTGGGCTTGCGACCCAATTGGCTCGACACTCCTCATCGGCAGCGCGACTTTGATGCTATTGGCTCTGAACTGGGCGGGCGGTGCATACAAATGGAGCAATCCCCACGTCTGTGCCAATCTCGTTTGTGGCATTGTGCTATTCATTGCCTTCTGTCTTTACGGTACATCTCACTACTTTGATTTGGCTGAAGCTAATATGCTAATGTCTAATAGAATGGAAAGGACGATCAGACGGTATTGTTGCACACGTTTTCTTTAGCGGTGGACCCAACTTCTGGCTTTCAACGTTTGCTTTCGCCATCGAAGGGTACGTCGATAGTAAAGATTCGGTCTTGATATTGAGAAATCTGACACCTGTAATAGCTGGATCTACTACTCAGCAATTAATGCTGTTACTCCTCAGATTATTCTCAATCTGGGTTTTGAGGACAATTCATGGGACATTGCGATTCGGCAGCTGTCTTACAAGATAGCATCTCTATTCACTGCGTTGGCCGTCACATGGTACGCGACTAGGTTCAAAGATTTAAGTAAGTATTCATCGACCTCTCTTGAACTTTATTTTCTAGACTTTTGGCATTTCCGTTCATGTTCAGAATACAACCACTGGCATGCTCTATCTAGAAGTTTCCCAAAGCTCCATACAAGCCCATGTTTTATTGCCGGGCTCAGCACGCTCAAAACACCTGCTTTTGTAAAAGAAAGCGAATTGCATAGCTGACTTCATGTTCAGAAACACCGCTTGTCGCAACATTCGGCATCATGTTCATAGCAAGCATTTGCTTTGCTTTTATTCGCCCCAGCTGGTCTACGCCACAGGTCATTTTCACTGCCATGACAGGTATTGGCTGCGCTGGACCGCTTACCCTCCTCGTCGCTTGTGTTCAATTCACGGCACCACATGCATTTCTATCCACGGCTACAGGACTTGCGTTCTCTGCTCGAGCGATTGGAGGCGCATTCGGCACGGCAGTCATCTATGCTATCGTTAATTCTAGGGTTGCTTCACACTACGCTTCTGATGTAGGATCCGCAGCGGTTGCAGCGGGTCTACCACAGTCGTCTGTTGCTGCGCTGTTGAAAGCAATGAAGGGAAGTACCGCAACGAAGGCACGAGGCCAAGGTGTACCGGGCGCGAATGAAGCAATTATGAAGGCGGCTTGGAACGCAAGTTACTGGTCCTATGCAAGGGCATATCGGCTGGGTTGGTGGAGTGTGGTACCTTTTGTTGCACTGGCGACGGTTAGTGTGGCATGTATGAAGGGTGTTAGGGAGCTCATGACTGAGAGGGTGGAGGCTACTGTTGAGCGAGAGAGTGACGATGAAGACAAGGTACTTGGGAAGATGTGATAAGGAGGCGATCTAATAATCACGGTTTCTGTGCTGCATATCCAAGATGACTGCAGCACAAATGCAAGTACCAGACTTTGATCGTGATGGTTTCCTCCAATCTCTCGTAGTACGAAAACACACTAAGTCATAAGGCAAGACGATAAATGATACCGGAGGCTAGAGGAAGAGTTGCATGACATGAAAATGCGGGAGTTCAGAACATGAACAGATCACTAAACATTGGCGAGAACGGGTCACCATGTGCTCTCGCTCTCTACGCTTCCACATCCCCCTTTCGACCTATTCAGCTTATTCACGCTCATCAATATTTCCTTGAACCTACTTTTCTTCCCCTTCTTCACCTCCATCCTCACTACAGAGCCCTGCGCGCCTCTCATCGCATTCAGGCGATCCCACTGCTCGATCCAGTCGAGGCCGCGAGGAGGTGCAGGTTTCCGGGCGATCAATGGTTGCAAAGATGGGGACTTGGACGGGAAGTATGATTCTGGGATGGATAGTGGGGTTGATGGATCTATCAATGGTAGCGTGACTGGCGAAGAAACTCTCGATTGTAGGATCCCTGGTGTAAAGTCATGATCTAATAAGGATGTTTCCGAGCCAGCGGTTGCCACATCAATGATTGCAGCAGTATTCGCTTCTACAGCATTCATGCTTCTCGAATTCAAGAGCAACTTATCAAGGCAACCTGTAATGAGATCTTTCGTTGATCCACCTGAACGCTTCGGAAGTATTCGTTGCAGGCATTCATTAACAATATCGTGTGTCGATATCGCACTTGTAATTTGTTTACGGCTGTTAATGCTTTGCAAATTCGGATGTAATGAAGATATTTGCGGCAGAGGAACCACAAGCGGCTTTTCACTTTCGGTTTGCCATGGAGGTGCGCTAGTTTTGGAGTTTTGGCCATGGACTTCTCCGGAACATGTGGAGCCGAAGCACTCGATATTTAGTGCATATATCTCCCTGAGATCTCCTATTAGTTCTCGCGATTCTGATTGTAGACCTCTACCGCTACTGAAGTAGTGCTCCACGTCGTGCGGGCTTCGCTCGTTTACCAACACCGTTTTCCCTGCAGAAGTAAGGTCACCGGTTTCTTCTTGATAATGGGTGACCTTGGAATTTCCATCCTCATAACTACTTTGAATCCAAAGCTCCTCGTCTTTTTCTAGTTGCTCATAGGTCTCGATTCCTCGCTTATTCCGGTAGCACTTGCCTGCTTCGTGGACATGGTACTCACAACCTTCGCTTCGGTCTTCCGCATCCATCACTTCGTCCACAGAACCTCTGAGCATAGACAACATTCTCTTCTCCAGCGCAAACATTTTTTCAGGAACGAAGCGTTTGAGAACGCTAGAAGCTCCTTTTTCAACAAATATCAACTCGATTAAGTTCATGTCCGTAGCTTGCGTGGGGTCCAGAAGTTGCGAAATCTCATCGATAATGTAATCCTGAAACTCAGGTTCTCGTAACTTTGAGCCAGCAATGTGTGCATAAATCAAATCAATGCAGTCGCGGAGCAGCAACCCGGAGCTCGCCGAAAACTGTGAACCAAAGGGGTATGTGACCTTATTGGTGCTCAGCCATTCGAGGTAGATTCTGAAACCGGCAGGATCGATATCGCGGAGCTCGATTGCGGGAATAGTTTGGTGGCTTGATCCATGTTGTCGGACAAGAGTCCGAAGGTGCAGCGAGCGGTTCGCAATACTGACGGTCACATCAATGCTCTCACCAGGCAAGTGTTCGGATAGTGTAGTGCGGCCAGCAAGTATAAATGTGACTGAATTGATACTCGGAGATTTTGATGACCCCAATTTGTCGCGCAGTACGAGCATTTTGTTAACAGCCTTGGACACGAAAATGAATATGTACGGAGCTACTGTACCCTAAATCAGGTTATGGCTACAGAGGCTGGAGATTGAATTCTGTACATTGAGAGAAATATAAAATTATTCCATAGATTCTCTTCAATCACTTTGGCAGGCAACCATTACGCGTCATTACATGTCGACGAACGCACTAGAGCCTTCAGTGTCGAACATCACAATTTATTTGACGATGAGGACTAGCAAACACAGAGCCTAACTTCCATCACATCTTATTATAGAATTCCTTGTTGAGCACGCCAAAGCGACTCTAGGGTGGCCTTGCCTTAGGTCAAGCCGCGTTTTCTCCTAATGCACCAGCAACTTACTTGAAGATTCATTGAAATCTATTAATTGTTTAGGTCTAACTGCAATGCTATATGGTAGCACAGAATGGCTTATTCTACTCATAGTAAATGATTGAAAGTGACCAAATCCTAGCGAATCCCCGCCGCTCACTGGGAGAGATCAGCTTTGTTTACATTACTGATCAACGCATCTCTCCACTCAGGATCCTTCAAAATACTCCTAACTCTTGCCTCCAACCACTCAGTATTTCCCCAGAAACCCCAACTCGCCTGGAACCTTAACCAATCAACGAGTGCAGTCTCCCAATGCCGAATAAAAATCTCCCACTTGTACTCTTGTTTACTGATCTCTTTTACTCTTTTCCAATATCGCTCAAGTAGTTGTTTCTCGCCTTGCTGCATCTTCAACTCGCGTGGTACAGAACGATCATTAACAAGCATGCTGAGCGGCACAGAACAGGTGAAGAGCTTAGCAAGATCACAAACCCCTAAACCAAGTCCAACGTATTGGAAGTCGTAGAACGCCACCTGTTCCCCCGAGGTACTAGTGAAGAGGTTCTCTGACTTGACATCGCCGTGTATTAAGGTCTGGTACCCTTCAATGGGTGACCATCCCGACACTTTAGGCGCAAGAAAGGCAGCTGCTATTTCAGATATAGACAAGCTTTCACCATCAACCCAATCAGTGAGAGGCTCATTCCATTCAGCGTCATGGTCGTTGGCAAGACTGGAGTATTCCGTTCGGCGCGTTGCAAGGTAGGTATAACCGCCGTTCAACCAGACAGTCTTCTCATACGCATTTTGGCCGTCATGCTTTACTTCATCTAGCGGTGGCAAAACAAGAGATGATCGATTCATATCTTTAACTCGCGGTGCCCAGAAACCATGGAACCCCGAGAGCCAATCCAGCGCGGCGTAGACTTGTGTTGTGGATAGCACATTCCGTTTCTCTCCAGCGACTGGAAATTGCTGCCGAAGGTCGCTCATGATCATGGCTGTCGTTGATGTGCCATCTGAATACTGCTGGTTGATACTCGCAATGGATTTCGCCACTGGAATCGATGCAGGTAGCTGTGGTGCTAGATGTTCGTAGAAGTATTGTTCGACTTGATAGCTTAGAATTTTACGTGTGTGGCCTTCATTATCAGCTTTAGTCGGTGGAGGCGTGATCAGCTTTAGGATATATGATTGCGTTTCTTGAGGCGTAGAGACACCTGAATTTTCTGCCGATACCGAACGCGAAGACTCAGCTGATGAATTAGGTGAGCTATTCGGTGTTGCTGTGATACGGCAAATTTGTCCATATCCTGCCCACAAAGACTGTATTGTCTTCAACGACTGCAGCCTTAGGCCTTTCTTTGCTAGCAGCACCGATGCGACTTCATCTGGGGACGGGGAAGCAGGCATCGATACTATTATTGGTGATTGATGGCGATTATATGCAGCATAAAAAAGCAGCAGTGGGAGCGAAAGAAGAAAGAAATATTTGATTAAACGTCGCAAACGTGGTGTCATTCGAAGCGCGAGCTAGACAGAAGGAGGGGTCATCAGGGCCGTTCTATAGAACCTGGGATAATACCACTAGGCTTTGTTTTCAGATACAAAAGCTAATACAAAGAGATATAGCTTGAACGGAGTAGAGATCGCCTTGCTGATGGCGTAGGACGGCAGACTGGCGAGTCAATATTTTCGTGGTTGCTCCCCAGCCCTACCGCACTAGCCATATGTGGCTAATCACCACCAATTCTTGCGTGGGTCCTTCACAGCCGTTAAATCACATACGAAATCACTCGACAAAGGCGCTGCAGCATATATTAAAAATAATTCAGGGTGAAGTTTGAAGAGGAAATGAGATAATGTAGCTTTTTTAGCAAAATTGTGTAAGGACAGAGCTTCGTGGTCAATTCTGCTTTACTGATTTGTAGACAATTGCCGACAGATCATATCAAACCGTAGTGATGCTTCGATCATAGCGCATTGAAATCATGCTGCCCCAAGTTTCTTCTCGTGCACACTATGATCATCGGCTGTGTCGCAAAAGACTCGAGCCCTCAGTTATGGTCACGACACTTTACTGGCCACTACCTCAGCCCAGCCCCATTCCATACAAAACTCAATAAGCGATTCTTACATATGCACATATGACAGTATTTAGTAATATCTTGGGGTTTTACGGCTCATGGCTGCCCCAATAAGGACAAAATTGATCAGACGAAGAAACTACCTCAGCATCAGCAACGACCAGCAGCGCTGTGTACGAGAAAATGATGCTAGCATATTCTGCATTGACCACTGAAAGAAATTCCATGAATTGGCATGGGCCGCATTGAAGGGCTGGCTCGTCGCTTAGTGCGTCCTAGGGAGATTTGTAAGGTTGGTGATATTTTAGGACGAGTGAGATGCCGCGGCAAGCACAGATAAGGATGATCAGCTTACTCTTGAACCATCTTTTGAATCTTCCACTGCTTGTTCTTTTTTTGCTTTTCAAAGCTTGTCCTCGTTTGCTCTCTCGTTCTTTTTGCACCCATTCTTTCTTTCTCGATTCGACGTTTCTCTTCAGAGAATATCCAAAATGGAAGATAACGCCACAGAAGTCCTCCTTGCTGAACGCCGTCAGGCCCACCAACGCAACTCTGCACTTGACATTCGGCAATACCGCGGTGTTTATCGAACACGCCTCGTCCTTCGCATCCTCTCGCTAGCTACTTGCATCGCTATAATTGTCGTCCTCATTGACTCCATTAGATCTTACAAGAAGACCGAGCATGTCACCAACCCCTTCCGCGCTGGGAGTGGAAGTTTTCCCGTTTGGCCGGAAGGACTGAAGCTGTATCCCACGTTTCTCTTGCTTGCCGCAGCAATCTTTGCAGGCATTATTAGCTTTTTGCTTGTCATTGCGAGCTTTTTAAAAGGTGTAGGTGAAGTTGCAGGAATTCCAGATAAGACTGCTGATTGGGCGGGCAGATAAGACGAATGACGACTACCGGCAACATCACAACCATTGTTATTTCATCAATATGTTTGGTGATCTGGGTCGCTATGACAGCGTATTATGGAACATGGGACTCGAGCGAGACAAATTGGGACTTGCTGTGAGATGCTCAAATGGCACCTTTGATGATCTCAGAACTAAGGTGTATCGTCAGTTCCTGGACTTGTACACATCAAGACCCTTCCTACGACTACAAGAACATTGATTTCAGCGTATTTTGTACCAAGATGGTAAGCAGGTCTCAAGTTGACATGATGCTAGGCTGGCCTGCTAACGTAGGGCGCAGCGACTTGCTTTCTGGGCTGGCGTCGGCCTTGCAGGACTAGAGGCTTTCAATTTAATCATCTTTATCGTCTGGTGGCTTAAGTCGAGACGTGCTCGGGGTTACCAGAAGATGCAGGAAGGGAAGGAGAGCAATAATCCCAATTGGGTACCAGGTCCGGATGTTTCGGGTTTCAATCTCTGAGCGACTCATGAGAGTAGTGATCCATCGATACTATAAACAAATTCTTTCGAGTGCAGCCCAAACAATAAGTGCAACGCTGAAGGTAATGATGGTGTTCCGCAAAGTATGAGAAAAAGAGAAATTTAGCGTACAAACCGAGCAGACTTACGTCATCACCCTGGCGGGGCTTCTATTCCGTCTATTCCACCTCCAAGTTCACGAAATTCCGTAACGCCGATGTCTGTTGCGGAAATTCGACTCCCACCTACCTAGGCAAGACTTGATTTAGAGCAGCCCCGCGGAGTTTGCACCCAAATGATTGGCTGTACGAGTCATCCCCCGATAGTCAGACTAATGCAACAGGGTAGCTCCCCCACCATGCCTCGGCACGTCGATGATGCACTTCAATAGAGGGGATGAAATGCGGGGCGGGACTGGTCATGGCGGAAATGCTTTTCGCGGGGTACCAAGGCTGGCTTCATTCTTTCGTATTCTTGTGTGTTAGTCGACGTTTCATTCCGTCTCCGCCTATATAATTACTTCGAAGGAGCAGACACGATGGCCGAGCCTAAGAGCACCGCAAATCAGCGTTTGACGCAAATCAAAGACTTCCTGACAATGAACAAGACTGCTACAACGATTCCGTTCGATCCAGATAGCACGAAGTTTCCCACCAGGAAAGAGCTTCCTGTCATTCCAGGTGCGCCCGCTGAGGCCGCCTGGGTTTGGGGCGATAATGACAATGTATGCTGAGAGGAAGCATCCTCATGGCTTTTTTGTTGATGGCGAATAGATTGGCCGACTCAATCTCCTGACACCCACGCGTGTGGCAGCTGCATCGAAGGAAATTAGGACAGGCGAAATTGTACCTGTGAAGTGCGTACTGTCTAATCACACTTATAGTACTTGTTAAGCCTTGTATAGCCTTCCACTCAATGTCCCGAATCAGCCTGCGTTTGGTCGCGAGCCCTTCAAACATGAGATCAAAACCTTAGTTGATGGACTCGTATACGACGATCTTTACACCATGAACACACAAAGTGGTACACAGTGGGATGGCTTCCGGCACTTTGCCCACATGGCAAGCGGATCCTTCTACAATGGCGTAAGAATGTCCCAACATTGTAATGTGACACTCTGACAATTAGTTTAGACCAAGGGAAGTGATATCAGCGGCCCTACGGCAAACAATCACAAATGTTCAATCCACCACTGGGCAGAGCATGGAATTGCCGGGCGAGGCATTTTGCTTGACTACAGAGGTTATGCCCACAAGAAGGGCATCAATTACGATCCATTTGATTACTATCCCATCTCTTGGGAAGAGCTCTACCAATGTGGCAAAGATCAAGGAATCGATATTCGCCCCGCAGCTCAAGGTGGCGACATTAAGATTGGTGACATGTTATTTATCAGGAGTGGCTGGAAGGAGACATATGATAGCAAGAGTGACGCAGATAGATCGAAAGCTGCGCTTAGAAATCATGCTCCCGGCAAGGACGTTGAGGACGGGCTGCGTTATGCGGGTGTGAGCCAAGAGGAGAAGATCCTCGACTGGTTACATGACTCGTACTTTGCTTTGGTGGCAGGCGACGCGCCTGCCTTCGAGGCATGGCCCACGCATGAGGGTATGCTTTTAATTCTTTAATAGCGAAGATTGAGCTTCCGCTGACTGTGCAGATTACTACCTGCACGAGTATATTCTCGCTCTGTGGGGCATGCCGTTGGGCGAGATGCTTGACCTCGAAAAGCTTGCACAGACTTGCCGAGAGAAGAACAGGTGGTTCTTTTTCTTCTCTTCAGCGCCTGCGAATTGCCCAGGTAGGTTCACCCGTAGAACTTGATTGGGTTATACTAACCAATATCTTCTTAGGCGGCGTCAGCTCCCACGTGAATGGAACGGCTATCTTCTAAACCATAGTACCCACGGACACTTACATATTGATCGGCATCAATATATTTACAGCTATGCCATCATCAAAATATCACATGTATGCCATTAAATTGTGTAAAGATCAACTATCATTGTCATGCCTCCGGCCGGTTCTAAATTAGACGCTCACGATCGCGGTGAAAAACAATGTAACATCTACAAACTTATTCATTTCTCTCCAAATGATTACAAGCACAATTAAAGGTCGCATTTGTGCCATGGATTCTGATCATTGCTTTGAAGCTCGATATAAGCTGACGCTAATCACTAAAAGCAGGGCATTGCGGCTGAATGCACCCATGTTTGCCACACATAATACCTTGGCCGCATGTCGGTAATTATGGTCTTCCCTTTGAGATGGGATTTGGTGAAGATGGGAATTGGTGGGGCATTTTCCATGCTGATTCAAGACCCGTCCCCTTTCGGACTCTTGGGGAGCAGTTCCGACTCATCCAAGAAGTCGAAACTAGGACGAGATCAAGCTACGATGAGATTCACGACTCTCACGATGCTCTTCATACTAGCACCCATAGCGCTTACCAAAGGTCCTTTTACGCAAAGACCCATAACTCTTTCAAAGACCGGTGGTTTCCAAATCGGCGGCAAGACAATCTCATCGCCCTTTAACCCTAATCAAACGCTTTCCTGCGACCATGGCTACATGGAATACTTCCTCCCCTGGCGACCACGCAAGACCAGCATCGTAATGTGGCACTCTTCCTCGACACAAGTTTGGCAAAACCGGTGGGATGGTGGCGAAGGCTATAAGGACATGGTTTTGCGACGCAATTATCCCGTATATCTTTGGGATGGGCCAAGAGTAGGGAGAGCAAACTGGGCGTGCGAACCAACAAGTTATGTACCACTATATCAAGATCAAGGAAACTTTTTGGCATGGAATTTTGGACCAGCATACCCATCCTGGTGGGACGGCGTGCAGTTTCCAACAAGGAGTGAGGCGGCGTGGAAACAAGCGACTAGTGCAAGATATGTCGAGTATGATACTAAAGCAAACATAGATTTGCAGTCGAATGCTGCCGCTATTGCAGCGGATTCCGGGAGGATAGGGAACGACATTGTATATCTAACCAATTCCGCTGGTGGATTGCGCGCCATGGTAACAGCTACGAAAGCGAACAGAACAAACATTAAAGGCATCGTGGCATACGAGAGCATTGGCTACGTATTTCCTGACAATGTCAACATCACAGCCGGCATAGGTGGCTTTGGACCTTTCATCGTGCCATTAGAGCGGTTCAAAAAGCTAGCGAGACTTACTGCTATACAATTCATATGGGGCGATCATCGTCCAGACAATTCCACGTCAGTCATGGAATCAAGGCTGGCGGCGAGGCTGATCAATCAGTACGGTGGGAATGCCCAGGTGTTAAAGTTACGCGAAGACGCGGGGTTGGAGGGGAGTACGCATATTCCGTTCGCGGATATGAACAATGCAGAGGTTCTAGACTTGTTAAACGATGTGCTCGAAGAGAATGGATTGGATGAGTATGAAGATAATGATGACTGGACTTGACTCGCTAAAGATATTCTGTTTCCATTTACGCAATAAATGTAGAATCGCAATGCTTGATTCTTTCCCACAATTTCATGGGTGCTTATTGTTAGAAATATGGTTGCTCATCTAAACTAATTATCTTTCAAGCACTGGGTTTGGTATTTTTGGTCAACATACACTCCTATCGTCCACTTGCTCAAGCGACTCCAGGCTTTGCGTGCGCAACGACATAGGCGCGTATTGTGATCAACGATGCTGATGTGGCAATCTTATATAATGTGGCGGAGAAGGCATGGTTTGAATGTGCTGTCTCTCAGAACGTCGATTCGACAAGAGTCTAGTAGTCTAGAACGCTGAGTGGTGCAGAATTCGTCCAGAAACTCAGCCTTGCTCCCCGCATGCATCAGCCACCACGAATGAGCTTATCTGCCTGATATTGTGCCTAAGCTACGAGCCCCCTCTATTTTACAGAGACTATCCTTTGCGCCATGCGATTGCGTTCTGTCTTTTGCATTCCCGTTCACACGTAAATTCCTCCCATTGTGTCAATACTTGAGCGAGCCGTACAAGGCCATACGAATCGCAGCATTGATCGGTCACCTGACTTCAGTGCTTACAGCCTCATGATTATGCGGTCTTTTGGGCATTTTGATTGACATTTCACCAGCTTCGGAGACCTCCTTCCACTTTTCAGATGTTAAGGCCACTTCCGACATTACACCAGTCTGATATTTGAGCTTATTCTTTATCCCTTAGCATGTCGAATGCAATCGAAAAGGCCGCAAGGCTGAAGCCTGAGATCCGTCTGGCTCAAGTTGTCTCGCATTTTGAAAACAGTCTCACGACGGAACAGAAGGCTCGGTTTCGTGCCCAAAGAGCTCAAGCACTCACGACGCCTCCAAATCCTCAAGACATCATGCACTTCACTGCAGAAATAGATAGATCCCAGAATATAGGTGTGCGCTGTTTTGGACCACGGTTTACGAACTTTTTACATGCGGTACAGCAGTTTGCAGCTCTCGGCGATGTCGTAGTCGGAAGCTCCCAGAACATTGTTGTATGCGGGGTTTGGGCTCTTGTACGGGTATCATTGCTTGTAGGTACCTACAATTTATTTTTTAATCTAAAGTAGAACCTTTGAATCCTCATCAATTTCCCGCTTGAAATTTCAGCAATCTTCAAGACCATGAGTCTAATGTTTACAAGTTGATGAATAAGTCAAAGACTAATCGAACATCTTCAGGCCGTCGTAAATAGCTCTTCATACCTTGAAAGCATATCACAGGTCTTTATGGAAATTGGCCGCTCTACCCCACGCTACCAAACGTTAGCTACCTTGTACTCACGCTCCAAAGATTTACAATCACATATCAACGAATATTTCATTGCCGTTGTTCAGCTTTGTCACCGGGTTATGAAGTTCGCTCAGAAATCGGTCATACACAAATTCACTACCACTCTAAGTGATTCTCACTTGAAGGCAACTCAGGCCGAATTAACTTCCTGGAGCATTGTGATCAAAGATGAAATTGATCTTCTCATTGCTAAACGAGTTGAAGAGGAGGCCAGCAGCAATTCACGTTTTCGGTCCTTTTCCGAGAAATTTTCAAAATCTGTCATTCAGAAGGAAAAGTTTGCGCAAAGACATCAGATCTTAGATCTCTGCACAGAGTATGATTACGAAACTGCGTGGAGGCAAACTCGAAAAGCTGGCAAAACCTCACTTTTTCAGACTTCCACTGAGTACCAGAGCTGGAAGGCAAACGACAGCAGCTCATGCACGCTCATCTACGCCGATAAATTAGGTTCTGGAAAATCTGTTACTTTGGCAAACATCGTTGACGATCTCAACCTCTCGAGGTATGAAGACACAAAAGATTACAAGCAACGCGAGAAAAAGAACGTTAGCTTAGCGTACTTCTTTTGTCGGCATGACTCGGTGGAAAGTCTTAGAGCAAGGACAATAATTGGTGCACTTATACGACAAACACTTCAAAGTATCCCTAATCTTCCAGAAGATTTACTCGCCGGCAAAGCACGTCTCGATATCGATGAGATGATTCTTCTTATACAGCGTGTGCTTCCACCTGAGCACAGAGCCTACCTCGTTTTGGACGGTCTGGATCTTTGTGACCATTCGGAGAGGGTAGAAGTGATTGTGCAGCTTCGTTTACTCCAAAATCACCACTTGGTGTCACTCTGCGCCTCATTCCGCCTCGAAGCAGACGATGCGATAGATCGTTTATTTGACAATCTAATGTCCATGCATGTCGTTTCATTACCCAACAATACCCCAGACATTGAGCAGTACATCGAACTGGAACTAGAGCGTTGTATCATGGAGGGCAAACTCGAATTAGGAAACCCTGGACTGATTCTAGACATTGAAAGCGCACTCTTGAATGGTTCCCGGGGCATGTTTCTCTGGGTAGTCCTCCAAATACAGTCCTTGTGTCTCATGCAAACCGATCATGAGATACGTGATGCTCTGTCGAATCTTCCAAAGGATCTCCCAGAAGTTTATTCGAGGATTGTCGGGAACACCCAGAGGTCACGAACGCCATACCAACAGAGAATATTCGAAATCATTATTGCAGCGAGGCGCCCTCTCACAGTCGATGAAATGCGGGAGGCGCTTAGTGTCACAATTGGAGATTTTGATTGGACACCGGACAAACTGCTTAACAATGTATTTGGCGCTTTAAGTAGCTGCGGATGCCTCATCACTATCGACGAAGAAGAATCCACAGTGCGCCTAGTCCATCCGAGCGTCAAACAATATCTTACAACAGGTTACCGAGCTCAAGGTGGCGATTGTTTAACTCAAATCGGATCCCAGGAGGTTTTGACACACGTTGTGGTCACTTATCTCAGCTACGGTGTATTTGGAACGCAACTCTCGACGTTCAAGGTCCCCCAGGTTGCCGTTGGGGAGGCACCAATCAGGATAATCGACTCAATCACGACCTCTGGAATAAGTGGACAGAGTCTAGCAATTAAAATTCTAAAAGCGAGGAAACAGGCTAATTTCGATGTTGGTAAAACTCTATCAGGCCTTTTGAATACTGGATGTCCACAGACCCGGAAATTCTACTTCCATGAGTACGCGCAAAAGTTCTGCGTTGACCACGCTATTCACCTCTTACCCATTAGCGACATCGTACGAAATAAGCTCCCCCTGTTGCTAGAGCAAGGCACAGTCAGCTCATCTGAAAGAATTGATAATCAGCGACCAGCCGATCTAGCGAGGAAGCTCGTCAATAATGACATGGTGCTGATCTTGGTCAAATATGATGAGATTAATGCTGAAAAGTATCCAAAACGCGAGAAAAAGCCAAGTCTGGATCTGGATCGCTTACCACCATTGGAACGACATCCTCCCGTGGGATTAGAATTCCCTCGCGACAGGGGCATCCTCAGCCGGCTACGACGCCGCAATGATCCTCCATGGCTTATGCACAACGACTGAGCTCAAAAGCATGTAGAAGGGATATGACAGTTGGCATAAAGCTTTAAGATGAGTTTCCGGGAACCATAGCGGCTAAGAATGGTTACACTTCTTGAAAAGGGTGGCGGAGCTATATCTCAAATTGTCAAATTTCTTTGGAATAATAGCAGAAAATCATTTGGCGTGAGTATTGATGTTGATACAGCACCATGCACGACCTAAATATTGTCGATACTCCTTTGGAGACTCATAATGCCTACTTACAGGAGCAACGCGTAGTCAACAAATACTCCAATTCCTTGATGAAGTAAATCATCAAGGGATATTCAGAGTAGCCTGTTGGCTTCAAGGATCGTGCGGACTACCTTTCATAGCTACATGTTTGGAATGCATTCAAAGATATGCGCTTGAAGTGTCTTTGCTTCCATTTGCCGCGAAACTTAATTATGGATAATTTCAGAAGAGCAACTCGGGTTTCTCCAGTTTGTTGTACTCGTAGCCATAGATTCATACCAACACTTTAGCTTTCTTCTCTTCTCTCTGCTCAGGTTTTACGCTCTTATCTCCAATTCATCTGCAACTACGTTCCTCTTCCACGCGAAATCTCATTCAAATATCGTTTCCAATTTTACGCCCGCATGTATAGGAGATGTTCTTCAATTCCTACCCAAAACTATTGTGTTGGTTAGGAGTTCTTCTAGAAAGAGCTGCTAACAAAGAGTGTTTCGAGGACCATGTTGTCGATAAAGCGAGCAACAAAAGACATTCTCTAAACAGAACGTGAGTAGCTCAAGAAAATGCAATAATGTTTGTTTTCCTCTCTCCTACGAACTCATACCAACCTCGCCAACGACCCTAACTTTAATTCCTTCGCTCTTCAAATCTGGCATGCCTATAAAGCAATCATGGCTTGTAAGCACATCTCTTTCCTCCAATGTATCGTATAACTCCATCCGAAACCTTCGCCACAATAGCGCGAGTCCGTAGTACAGCTCTGAAATTGCAAGGTTCATGCCCAAACAATTGCGACTTCCGCGCCCGAAAGCGAACCAATGCCGTTTCAGATCAGGATTCTCGATCCAGCGTTCTGGGCGGAACTCGAAAGGATCAGGGTAAATGGAGGGGTCTGTATGAAGGAGGTATGCTGATTCCATGAGGGGAGTCCCACGCGGGATCGTGTACTGTTTATACTGTAGGTCTTCCTGAGTAGCGATGCGGGGCTGGCGAGAGGAGACCCCGTGGGCCACGCGTAGGCCTTCGTTTATTACGGCAGACTTATTTGAGGTTAGCTCTAGGCTTAGAGGGCTATAGGTGCATAGCTTACAAGATATGGCAGCGCCTCCAGCTGGGGTAGCGAGGTTTTTGCGTTGTTCGTTGGTAGGACAAATTCCAACTCCGCCCTCAGTCTGTCTCCAATCTCCGGGTGCTTCAGTAAATAAAATATAGTAACTGCCAGTGTCCTTGCAGTAGTTTCTGTGCCTGCTCCCATGAATACACTCGCGTCCGCAACCAACCTTTTGGGTGATTTTTCTTTTTCAGGCAATTTGGCGCCCACGTCATCTCTAACCTCATGAAATACTGTCTTTCTCAATCTCTTCCCATCATTGTCGTGGTCTTCATGCTGCATGATACGTTCAATCTTATGTAGCAGCTTCATGTTGTATGAATTCATTCTTTCCATGGCTGGACTCAGTTTTGACACAATCCAAGGTGGGAGATCGATCATGCAATTGACCAATGTTGGAAACTGCCGGCCCAGTGGTCGCATCTGGATACCTTGGTGCAGGATATCGAGCCACTCCTTGCCGTATTCAACCTGATCCAAACCCTTCATTGACTCTCCGAAGCAGTACTCTGAAATGATATCCATGGTCATGGCAGCAAATGCGTTGTTTAGGTTAACAATTCCCTCTTCTGGTTCTTTCGTCTTCGTCTCGTCTTGGAATCGAGCAAGTAATTTCTCAATTGTTTGCACCACAACCGGCTCGAGCTCTTGTACTGAACGCTTACTGAAGAAGCTTGCTACAGCACCTCGACGCATTTTATGCAAATCATGGTCCATGGATTCAAGCATGGCACCAGACCAGGATTTTGCACCCATGTGGTGCGTCCAACTGCAGCGGTCGCGCTTGTGGAATACGCCAGACGCATAAATCTTGTCGAAGTAATCTGGGTCATGAATATGGATGTGTATGGGGTTAATGCGAACAATTGGGCCTATGAAAGCTGTCAGATATAGCTTCAAGGTAATACAGATGCTACAATACCATATTGTTCATGAAGCTCTTTGATCTTCCAAACATACTGAAACTTATTCGGATAAATCTCGTAGTAAAACTCATACCAAAATGTGAGCGCAGCAAACTACTTTGAGTCAGCTAATTCATTGGCCACCCGCTATCTAAGTAATTTTGGATAAAGGGAAATACCTTCGGACCGGGGAATTTCGCCAAAGGATGAAAGAACACGCGGTAGATTCCCACAGCACCCCAGTACGCCAGCCATGCCGTTATCGCGACTGAAACGACTTCCCTCGTTCCAAGTTCTTGTACTGCTTGCAACATTCTCTCCATTAAATGATTAGCAGTTATACGTGATCAGCTGTGGCCAGAGGAACTTCGTGCGTAGCCCAGACGTAGCCTCGAATGCGACCTCCATATGTATTCATGTCGGCACCTCTCCCCAGTAAGCGCAGACCTTATATAAAATGTTTCAGCCGAATGTTGCGCTGATTCGTCTGTACAGCTGATCAGCTGTTCTCCAGTGAGGCTGTCAACGTTAGTGCTCATGTAATCACCAGGTCGGGATAGTCAGGTCTCACAAAGGCAAGCGAAGCAGGATCAACTCAAGCACCAAGAAACAGAAGTCAGCAATACCGATAGTAGAATCGGCATGGCAGACCTATCGATGGATCACAACGAATCAAAATCGCCAAGCATGTCAATGCTTGAACTTTGCCATGCTAGTTGTATAACTAGTCTCTTGCAGGATTTTCGCAGGATAGCCAAAGAGCATATATAATCGAATACAAATCAAAAGCTGCGTACACTCAAAGTTTGGAATGATATTACAGAACATGGGATATGTCGGATAATATGGCAATATTTCAAAGCCCTATCTCTCCAAATGGGAGCAGCAATTGAAGAGCCAAAGAGCCATAACACTTTTGTCATTGAAGTTCTTACTGATTAAATCGTCACGATATTGGTGAACCTGGGCAGACCCAGGTGCATGTAATTGGCCGTAAGGGCATGAAAATACAACCACAGCCTCGCCAAAGCAACCCAACACTACACTGCAGATTAATGTACTTGGAAATCCGGCGCACAAGCATCTCATCATCACAGTCCCACCGTCCACGCACCTCCTACACGCCTCACCGCAGACATCGCTCGTGCTGACCAGACCAAACACAGCACAAACCATAGATGGGCCGCTCCCAATCCACTAAGCAGTGGCGTTCCAAATTGCCACAGGTTATCGATCAGAGGGTAGGGAGTTCGATTCAAAAGCCCCATGATGAGCGACCAGAGCGCTGTGAAGGCAGTGTATATAAGGAATACTGCGAGGAAAGTGGTGAAGGAAAACACAATCGTGTCGCAGACGATATGTACCCAGAAGTTCTGGGAGTGGGCCGGAGGTGCAGGTGAGCTAGGAGATGGCGGCATGGCGGAAACTCAGCTTGGATGAGAGGGAATGGTAAGTGGTGTTGTAGATGGATGTAAAGTATGAGAGAAGTTTAAGGAATGAAAAAAGATGAGAGAATGTTTTTGTTTTCAACTAGGCCATGTACAATGTGGTCACTGGTGTATTATTTTATTCGATGACAAGGACAGTCAGTGAGGAGCAAAGGTGTTGTAGCCAGTCGCATGAATCCAAACAGTAAGCTTTGCGAACTGGCGAATCTCGACGTCGTTATTAATCAATACATTGAACAGATCTAGTTCCGTCGAGATACCTTACTTTCTTTGGTGAAGAAGAATTCGCAGTAGGGTGTGGTATTAGCATCTTCGAGATTTTTTCGTGCACTTCATCCCGTACAAGATTCCCTGCACCACTTTCTTTGCAGTATTCCTACCCTTTAGATCCATAGATCCTTCCACCTTCCAGACCAGTACATCACCATCATCCTCACGTGCATCAATACGCTTCTTTTCAATAAATAATTCAATTATTTAGACGGACAATTATTTACAGTAAAGCTCTTCTTCCTCTCTTCTTCTTGAACTACCGCCTCTGCACCTAACACTACAACCACTCCAGCCACTCTCATAATTCCCACTTCCATCCCCAGCAACCAGACCTGCTCCATTCCTATTATCCCGACGCTCAAGGATGCACGTACCATCCCACACGGGGATGAGCAGATACACCGCTAATCCAGATATCACGACACTCAATTATAACAACATTTTACACAGCCCATTATACACAACGATAGTGCGCATGACGTCAGAGAAAAAGTATGTCAAAGGCATATTTCGCACACTCCAATCACAGCAGGAAGAACCGAGGTTGTGACTTGAAGATAACGTGGAGTAAAATTATAAAATGGGTATCATATATCAACTCGAAGAATCCTCACGCAAGCGGCGAGTTTGAAGCAAATAAACGTGGGGACGAAGTTTCGCTCATTGGCGATATGCGTTACAAAAGAGTCCTGCAGCTCACTGCGTCTTATAAGCGGACTCGCTATACTCGCTCAGTGCCCTCCTGTACCGCTTCAGTTTTCTCAGTGTTACTGCTATTTGACTATGGTGGATTTCCATTCAGGATCTGTTCGAGTTGTTCTTGATTATCCTTGGTCGCTGCGTCTGCCGACTTCTCTTCCGCTACGGCAGACGGCACACCATTGTGGATGGGCACAGCATCAGTAGCGACCTTGGTTGACTTCTCAGCCTCCAGTTCAGCAAAGAGGGCTTCGTAGTCTGCAGCATCGTCCAGAGTTTCTTGTCGGGCCTCTGGTTTTGCTTCTGGTTTTGCCTCGGGCTTTGAATGCGTTGTTGGCATAAAGTAAGGCGACCTTGTGGGTGTCTTGAGAGTCTCTGAGATCTCGGGTGCGTTGCGAAGCTCAGGCGTGCTGTACCTCGACCCTTGGACAGCCAGGCTATCGGCAGCAAGATTACCCGGATCGTTGGCATGGCCTTTGATCCACTTGAAGTTGGTCTTTGCCTTGCACATGTCTCGTTCTCGTATTCTCGCGATGATGGGCTCGATGAGATCTCTGTTCTCGACGACTTTGCCCGAGGACGTCCTCCAGTTGTGCTTCTCCCAGTTCTGGAACCATTCTGTGAGACATCGTATCGAGTAGTAGGAATCAGTAACTATTAAAACGTCGCGATCAATAGGTATGTGATCTAGGGCTCGAGCTACTGCTGTTAGTTCGGCACGCTGGTTGGTTTGCCGGTCACCTCGCAGTGGTTCGGATACATTTCTCGGGTCCTTTGGACCAAAATACACCCCAACACCGCCTACAGCGCCAGCTTGACCATTTCCTAGCGAACTTCCATCGGTGTAGACCACAATGGGACCGCTGAACTCTCCGGTCGGCTGTGTCTTTGTCGCATTGAGTTCTTCCTCAGTCTTGGCCCTAATTTTCCCAGTCTCCTCGTCAAGCTTGATTGTCCGGTCGAATCCGTCTTCTGCATCTGGTGGGAGAGGGCCCATTCCAGGTTCATATACGACATCGCCGTTTGTGAGAGCCAAAGACGGGGTGTGCACCTTTTTCTGCTTCTTCGTTACATGATCGCTGATCTTGCATCCTTTGCCTGCTGCTAGCGAAGATGTTTCTGAGAGATCACCGCGCAGGCTGATGGGGGCACTTGCACCTCGCTTGAACTCATCCACGTATGCCTGAGCTTCTGCCCGGGTTGCAAAGGCTTTTTGTTTGCAGCCTGCACAGCCCTTGGTCTGTGCCTGCACTGTTGCGTAGTCTGTGTAGACGCCTGGTACATGCCCGACAGCCACGCCATAGTACTTTGTTGTCTTTCCTGACTTGGGCGTGGAGCTACCGGAGCCTTTCATCATCGCTTCCGCTTCTGAGTAGGTACTGAACTTCCTGTCTGCAGTCTGTTAGAAAGAAAATTTAGATGAGGGCCTAAACCTACAGACTGGATGGGGAAACCCCTGCACTTGTCGATTTGCTTCATCCCAGGTCTGATATATGCCGGGGTTGCGCCCGACCTTGACAGCGTAGAAGGCAAGTGGTGTGCTCCTCTTTCGCTTCCCGCTTGATGTATTTGAAGTGGTTGACCTTGCGTCCGCCATGGCGTCTTCGTCGTCAAAACTGGGTTCGACTTGTGAGTGGAATGCAGGGCGGTCCTGGCGGGGGGGTTGTATTGGCGTAAAGGTGTATGCGAGCCTGGCGCGGTCGACTAGACAACGGGAACGTGTATGCGCGCGCCTGATGTAATCAGCGCTGTTCTAATTGCGTGGAAGCAAGCTGGTGCTCGTCGCGAGTACTCACCTCTCGGCAGTCCGTAAAGGAAGACTAATCGCGTAGACGCAGGCAAATAGCTTGGCGCTCTGCCTCATACAGCGCTGACTCAGTCGCAAAAAGAGTTGCGAGGGGGATTGCCGGAAAGATGCGTGGAGGGCGGTTTGTGATGGCGACGCGGTTGCATTCACCTGCCGTGTCGGAGGGGATGTTGCGGAGTTGCATCTCGGAGGTGCTTGGACCCATCGGCATCCGGCCTCACGCTACATGGAGAAAAAGCACTGTAGGCACGGGGGTGTTAAGGCGCTAGACTGGGGCTACAACTTTATAGCAAAGTTTGTAACCAGATGCCGTACAGGCAAGGGAAGTTACGACTTCAGATTTTCCAAGTCACGCAGTGAGTTTCGTAGTACATCAACATGGCCAATCCCTCGGCGGCATCGGCTCTACTCACGCAATATGGCGACTTGGAGCGCTGCCCCTCCGTCACGCGTGAGCCGTGTCGATCTTTCATTCATTTGTTCACGCACCAGGCTCTACATTGCTAGACAACCATAAGTGTCGCCAAGATCAATCTGTCTGCACCCAATTTGTACACATCATCATGTTTAATGTGTTTGAAGTAAGACACCACCGGCATTGTCTGGACTCTATCAAAGCTCACCGACTTGCAGGGCCGCAATGTAGCAGACAGATATCGTTTACGTGAGCACCGCGCACGCTCTGTCGTGCTGACCAGCTCCGAGTTGGTCGAGATCCGGGCAGCACAGCGAACTTTTGAAGGGGCCTACGTCCGAACGGCCATCGGACAGTTCTCGTTCGCGCTCATAGTGCTCAAGATCTTCACGGCCGAGTTCTATTCCATCGGCGCACTGTTTGCAGTGTATGGGGCCGGCATTCTCTTCATCAGCTTGTTCCGGCGACAGCAGGGTACGTGGAAGCAAGGGCGACTGCACAACCCAACTGACGGCTGCCAGGAAACAAACAGTTCTTTTCTGAAGTGGGCGAGGATGGGTTGCACCGAAAGAAGTTCCGAACCAGCGGCAATGTGGTGTCGATCTTGACAGCGCTCAGCATCTCGGCGTACATATGTCTACTTGTGCTCACTTTACGACTCGAGACGTAGATGATGGGCAATTCTGCAGACGCACTCGCGACGAGGAGTGCGGGGATGAAACTCTACTTCAGCCACGCACGCCGTCTTGGGAGTCATTTCAGCACATTGCATGGTGCGCAGTGGCGGCGATGTCGGAGCCTCACACTACAGATCGGGGCCCTGATGTGACGGGGAATCTGGGGAATCACCCGTTCGTGTAGAGATATTAAATGCCAAGGCTTGGTTGTGCCTGCATTACTGGACGCACGCTGACGTCGTTGGACGGTCACTCGACAGCCGACGCTTTGGTGACGAGCAGAGTAATTGTGGTGTCACATGAGCAAGGCAGAGGGGTCTGGTGAGGATGCTGCTTTCGCTGAGCGAAAACAGAGGAATGCAGGAGCTGAGTTGTCGTCTCGAGCGGCAATGGGAGGGCGTGGGTTGGTGATTGGTATTCGGAGTCGGGCAATTGGGGGGGTTGTCCGGTTTGGGTAGCACGCGGTCAGACTGAATGCACAAGTGATTTTTATACTGCTGGCGTCGCGTCGTCTCAGCTCGTGTCCATGTCTGTTGGCCAGATAAAGCCAGGCAAAGCCCACTTGACTTGGCCGTTGAAAACTCTCCTCCGCTATCGCCTAGTTCTGGCGGGAAGGGTGTAGTCTGCCGGATCGAGCAGCACCGTCGACTCAACGCCGGACCGGAACAGTCATCGCGTGCAGTCAGGCCGGGGCGTGGCTGCATTCACGCATCGGCCTCCCTTTGGACAATTCTTCTTCGGGCCATTTTCTTCTTCGCAAGCCTGCGCTCCTGACGCTCTGCCTCGCACACCTTCGACGCCCAGCAACCCGGAACCCATTTTTACTAGTGGGCCCTGGCTAGCCTGCCAGCTCGCTTGGCGGTCGCGCCGCTGTATTGAGTGGAAATGGCAGCAATCCCGACGCCGAGAGTGACCGCGCCAGGAACGCCAGTACAATACGCACCGCGCCGCCGATCGTCAGCGTCGTCCACGCCCTCGAATCCTCACAATCGCCGCACCAGCACGCACTCAATCTACGCGCGAAACGTTCTCATGAGCAAACTCACGCTGCCTGGTCCCCAACACGCGCAGAACCACTATCTCAGCAACACGGAACCCCCACGGCCCGCCTCAGCACAGCCCGCGCTGCCCATCCCCGCGCCGCCCAAGAGCGTGCAGCAGATCAAGGACTCGGCCGCCCACCATGGCGACCTCAAGCCGCTGCCGCTGAACATCGCCCACCACCATGGCCTCGCAATTGCAAAGGACGGCGTCGGCGTCGCCCTCAGCGACACCCCGCTGCCCTCGCACCCGGGCAGCCCGCGCGAGTACGTCACCGCGCCCGCTCTGTGAAGCAGCTGGAGACTGACATTGCCAGTACGCTGACCAGGAACAGCTCAGCGACCTCGACCCCGCGCCTGCGCCCGACGACCCTCGACATCCCCGGCCTGACCAAGTCCAAGGTGTCGCCCGACGGCAAGATTGCCCAGCGCGATGTCGGCTCCAAGCTCGTCATCGTCATGGTCGGCCTGCCCGCGCGAGGCAAGTCGTACATCACCAAGAAGATGGCCCGCTATCTGAATTGGCTGCAGCACGACACCCTCATCTTCAACGTGGGAGAGAAGCGCAGAGTAGCGGCCAGCGGCCACGGCTTTCGTCTGTCCCAGGCAAGCCTAGAGCGCATCCCCTCTGGCGTCCGGGACGCTCTCGAGCAGCACAAAGACTCGCTCCCGCAAATCGCCGCCAAAATTCTCATCAACGGGAAAACGGCGCAGGAGGACACGCTGGACCCACTAAGCCTATCAGACCCACTTCTCGATAGCAGTGCGATCGACGACTCGAATCCACCCCGCGTCCACGTCACATCGCCGGGACCGGAGCTGCCCACGCCGAAGAATGAGACACAGGAGACCCAGTCGCACGAGTCGCAGGAAGATGAGTCCATGGACCAATCGGCGAATTTCTTTGACCCATCAAACACAAAGGCCGCCCAGATCCGCGAACAATGTGCCATGGAGACGCTGGACGACCTCTTGGACTATATTCTGACCGGCAGTGGCTCTGTTGGTATTTTCGATGCCACAAACAGCACCCTCGCGCGGAGAAAGCAGATCATGGACCGCATACGAGCTCGTGCTGGGCCTGAGCTGAATGTTTTGTTCGTTGAGAGTGTGTGTCGTGACCAACATCTGCTGGAATCCAACATGCGCCTCAAACTCTCCGGCCCAGACTACCAAGATAAAGACCCGGTCGCTGCCCTGGAAGACTTCAAAAAGCGTGTGGCCATCTACGAGAAAAACTACGTCCCAATTGGCGACTACGAGGAAGACAACAACATGCCCTATGTCAAAATGGTCGATGTCGGTCGCAAGATGATCTCCCATCAGGTCAAGGGCTTTCTCGCTGGCCAAGCCGTCTACTACCTCCTCAACTTCAACCTCGCGCCTCGCATGATCTGGATCACACGCCACGGCGAGTCCATGGACAACGTGGCCGGCAAGATTGGCGGTGACTCTGACCTCAGTGAGAACGGCCAAAAGTACGCACGGGCCATGACACGCTTCATCGGCCAACAGAGGAAGGAGTGGGCCGTCCGCCAAGCCGACAAGATAGCAAACACACACTTCCCACCTGTCCCAGGCGACCACACACCGCCGAACCCATACTACAGCCACGAGATGGAACACCACAACTTCTGCGTGTGGACAAGTATGCTCAAGCGAAGTGTGCAGTCTGGACAGTACTTTTGCGACGAGGACTTTGAAGTCAAGCAGATGCGCATGCTGGACGAATTGAACGCAGGCATCATGGAAGGCCTCACCTACAACGAGATCCGCACAAAGTACGCAGAAGAGTATCTCCGACGGCGGCGCGACAAGCTCGCTTACCGATACCCTGGCCCCGGCGGCGAAGGCTATCTCGACGTCATAAACCGCATCCGCCCGGTCATTGTGGAGCTCGAGCGCATGACCGATCACTGCTTACTCATCACCCACCGCAGCGTCGCCAGGGTCCTGCTAGCCTACTTCCAGGGCCTGAAGCGCGAGGACGTCGCCGATCTCGACTGTCCCTTGGGAATGCTCTACCAGCTTGAGCCCAAGCCCTACGGTGTTGAATTCAAAGCATGGCGCTACAACTCTCAAACAGACGACTTTGATCATCTACCTGATTACAAGTTGAGGAGAGCTCCTACACTGCCGCTGCATTAGCAAATCATCTAACTTTCTTTCACCATCTTGTGGGTTTGTTGATTGCGCCCAGGCTGTGTATTTCTACACTTTCTTCCTGTGGGGAGTTTTTTCTCTTTATCCTGCGTGGGCGGCGGCGGCATCATGATGTTCTTTCTTTTTTCAAGAAACTCCTATCGTCCTTGTAATGCCCCCTTTTTTTTGGCTCTCATGCTTCATGTCTTCCCTCTTTGCATATCTCTGGCGTGTGGTCTTTTCGCCCTCCCGTCTCTCCCTTTTCCTTTTCTTTTCAGTCGTTTATGTACGGCACGGCTACTGCATTGCTGTTTTGTTTTAACGCTTCCTCATGCGAGTGAGGTTATGTTTGTCATGATTGCCATGACTTGGTTCGTGCTTCCGTGGTATAGGTTTGTGATACTATGCTGCTTTGGAGTCTTTTAGACGGGAGGGTGCGGGCGTGTATAGATGTAGCAGATGTAGTGGCCGCGCCGAGAGAAGGTGTGGTTAGGGAATGCAGAGATTGATTTATCAATTACCAGACTGACGTTTTGAATATGTATGTGTGGTGTATATGTCGGGTTATAGCGAGCGAGTTAAATGTCTTATCTAAGGACGTCTCACTCATCCAGCTTGCGGGGATTAGGGATAGCATCACAGACTTTAAGCTGTAGCCGCGATTGGATATGTATGAACGTAAACGTACATGAATTGCCCTCTTCCCCTCCTTTCTTCTTCTTTCGTCTTCCTTTTTTTCACTCCCCTCTTCCTACGAAAGTTACGTGTTCTGAAATGTAAGAAAGGCCAGGGGAAAGCGTTCCATTAGCTATTTTTGAGTCTTGTGTCGGTCGAGACGCTGAGATATAGACGTGATGCTTTTAACACTAGGCTTTTTGGGTTGGATTTTCCCGCAGATATCATGCTGTTTTCGAAAGCGATTTGTAAATGGATGTGAAGAGCGAGGCTGAAAGATACTCGTCTGATGGAGTCTTAAAGAATCTTGAGGGGCAAGGAGGACCCAGGGTGTAACTATGCTGCTGGACTGTCACAGCCGAGAAAAAGTGCTTCTGTTACACAGGGTCGTCAGGTGGCTCATATCGCCTACCTATACCGCAGTAAGGGGTACCAGGTCGAACATTAGCAACTCTCAAACTCTCCTCTTCGCATAATTATAGCGCTATAATTCAATCTCCCGCACACCTGCATTTCGTGTACATTCCACGCTACAACGACGCCGACTCCAATGGCCGATAGCCCCCTGGCAATTATCGCTAGTGTAGCCGGGATTCTCACCTTTGTTGCCGCGCTATGGGCATCCGCATATGTCCGGATCAGCACGTTGAACGAAGGAAACAGGGAAATAATCAAGGTGACGGAATCTGTCATAGCTACCGTTCAGGAGACGCGGGCGTTGGCAAAGACTGGGCGGCTTGCGCAGTCTGATGACGACGACGATGATGCCAAACGGACCCGGATTCTCATCAACGAGTTATACCAAATCGAAGTCGAAATTCTAGCTTGCTGTATGGAATTGAACGGCGAGCGTATTCCCTGGGATGGCGAGGGTCTTGACCCTAGTTATGATACATATGTGGTGATGAGGGATGTGCGGCAGTTCATAAACGAATCGAAGCTAAACCAACGCCAGCCAGCGTCAAAGACCAACCGATTTATCTCAGATCATTTATCCTTCATATACTCATGGTTCATAACTATCAGGACGGCTATCAAGTTCGTCATCTACCTCGGGCGCGAAGAGATGATACGCTGGTGTTTGGTACGGGAGAAAGTTCTCGAGATGGTCAACCAAAGAGATATCCTCCGATCGCGGCTCTTGTTCCACGAACTCTGTTACGCAAACTCGTAAGTCGAACAGCCAACTCAGCCGAGCGAGCTGACCCTCTGGTAGCACACTGACGCTCTGATAGTAATGCTAAAGACCAAAGAATCTTGGTACGCCGATTGTTGGAAGAAAACGAGAAGCTCTCGATCAGGATAAATCAGATTTCCAGTCTCGCTACAAGTATGAATGAATTTATGGAAAGAATGGCGCTCGATTACAATGAGATTAAGGATATCTTGGTGCATTCGGGCAATTTCCAATCCCAGCATGTTGGGCCCCAGTGTCCCGTTGCGGAGAGCGTTTGTAATGATTAGACCATCGCATTCGAAAGTAATATAGCGTAGATACCATGACGAGCAAAACAGAGCCTGTTGCACATACGACACAAGATTACTATTAAGACGAAAACAATAGAGTGACAACGTTCAGAGGAATCACCCATCATTTCGGCCTCGCGAAAGAATAAATCTTAGTAAACGTAAAGAGAGTTCATGATATTGACGTGACCTAATTACCCTTCTAATCATATCTAGTTGTCTTTTCTTCTTGCGACAATAGTACACGGCTCTTTCGAATGCCAAGTCCTCAACTTCTTCTCACCGAGGATATTCCCGTGAAATAATGCCTGCGTGTCGCTTCGTTGCTTCTTCTCCTCCTCTTCGCCTACCACATTCACTAACTCGGCCTCGTCGATGGTCACTCCGATCTCGAACGTGCCATTACATAGTGCGACAATGCCGAGCTCGGACTGCACAGTTTCGCCTGGCTGTATACTAGGAAGCTTCCTTTGCAGAACCCCAGTCCACGAAAAGCGTTTGTCTAGGTCAAGAGCGACATTATGCGGTAAGTTGGCGAGGTGTGGCTGCAATCTGAGTAAGGGTGAGATCGGATGTGAGCTGCGATTGCGGATTGATGTCTTCATCGTCAGAAAGTCATCAACCAGGACGCCAAATTTCGCGCGACCAAGCTGTCGAACAAGATCTTGACCTTCCGAGACAGGACGATCGGACACCACGCTTGTTTCGATCAAAAGCTCTTCTAGCTTGATAGCTTCCACCATTCGCGGCGTAAAGCGGATCCCACGAAGCTCCAGATCGCCATGGCGCCCATTATGGTCTTCTCGCCATGTCCCACGCACAAGCTTCAGGAGTTCATGGCGATACCAAAATGCTTCCCTACTGGCGCGCTCCTCTTCTGGCGAAATCTTGCTCGTGCTGACAACAAACTGGCGCTGGTTCGCAGGGTTAAGAGACGGTACGGCCGCGTGCGGGTTATCCAAGTAGATTTTAGGTAGGATCATGGCCACCCTGTTGACATGACCAGGCTGAATAACCTCATTAACGGCGTTTGCTTCATCACCTGAATCTGGCTGGCTCTCAGCATTAGAGGCAGGGCTTCGGATCTCCAGAGAGATGGACAGCGGGTTCGGCCAGGAGTTGCGAAGGTCTAAAAGAAGCATGCAGTATTCGTCGTTTTGCACTTCGCCGTTAGTGTTGCGTGGAAGCGTTTGCAAGTGAGCATCCGCTTTGCCAGAACGAGCGGCTGAAGACAGGTTCGGGGCAAGTAGGACCGAGTTTTGTGACGCTGACCATGCGAAATCGCTTGAGAGCGGAACGATATCTGGGCGCTGAAGCTGCACACTTGCGTTCACGGTAATGGATATTGGAACCGAAACTTGTCGAGTAAAAAACCGTTCGTCAACCTCTGATCGTCTCTTCCCCAGATTAGCGTAGTCGATCTGGACGATAGCATCTGTGAGGCGGGTCCGTCCAACGACCTCAATAGCAAAGCTCATCTCTTCGCCGGGCTTAATACTAAGCGACTCTTCGTCGACACTTTTGCACCAACGCAAAGACGGATAGTGTGCCAATTGTACCTCTAGTTCATGTAATTCTGCCGCAGGTAAGTCTTTGTTCGTGGTAGCCGCTTGAATTGCAGCAGTTGCTGAGTCTTGGAAAGAAATGTGGACGAAGTCAACGGCCGTCGTCTGAGAAGTGTTCTTAACTGTGACCGTAAATAGCTTCTTCTCGCCTTCTAGGACCATTAGGGCCGATTGAGGTAGAGACACATGGGTGACTATTACAACAGGTTGGTCGGGGATGACGGTAAAACTCAGGGACTCCGGTTTTGGTTCCGAGGTTGATTTTCGATCAGTAGGTGGAGCGATGGCCGACGACGGCCGCGACATCGGTGCTCCTAGGCATGCATTGAGACCTATCCTCTTCATCTTAGGCTCTCGCTTGGGCTTCCATGGTTCAGGAAATATTGGAAAGAGGCGCTCTCGACAAGCGATGAGTTTGACATAGCAGCCGATGATTTTCAGCGTTCCAGGTGACCGCGCAGTTCCTACGATCTGAAACTTTTGTGTCCGGTATGGACCAAGAAGAAAGTGTTCCTCTAGCGCAATAAACTCGACACCTTCGGCCGCAATCTTGAGTGACTCTACCTCTAGTTCAAAATCATAAGGATTTTGTAAGGATATCAGGAAGCGATACTCTTCATTTGCCACGAGGATAGTGTCTGCTGCACTCGTTTGTGGCTTCTTTACCCATGGGTTGTGGAGAAACGGGCCGTCCTTCCCTACGCTACCTGACTTCAGCTCAACTGGACGGTGTTGGGTCAGACGTAGAGGTGCCGTTTCCTCCAGTATGTATAGCGAACGAACGAGAAAGTCGTCCCAGTACTCGGTTTCAACATGCTGCAGACCCAGTTTCTTTGATGCAGTCACCGTTCGGGAAATATTTGAATACAGCCGCGCTTGCTCTTCTCGAGGTAAAGATACAAAGACATCAGTGCTGTTGGGCTTTGGTGCAGTTCCCGGACCTGCCACACGCAGTAATAGGGCGGTGAAGTGGAGAACACCGTTAAAGTCCGGCAACGCTTCACAGAAGTTGAGGCACATCCGCAGTATCTCTAGCTTGAGACCAAGACTTCCAAACGACCGCAACGAGGATATCCTAAGGATGGCATCCACTACGCCTTGGCTACTTTCATCGTTCGTCGGACTACCAGCCCTGGGGTCCCTGGTGTTTGATATGGTCACGTCAGGCATTGCACCCTTCGAATATGGAATCCCGTAGATCTTCCCAAGGAGGCCCAGAAACTCATCAATACCATTCTCAACCTCGTTTTCTCCGAGGTTAAGAGCGCCCGCACCTGAGACGCTACCACCAACCATATTGAGCGCGGCTAGACCAGCGGCCGGATGTACGCCCATCTCCGCCGCGCCAACTTTTCGCGCCTGGACAAGACCAGGAATCAAAGATGTGATGAATTCTTTCATCACAATGGCTTTCTTCCTTTGCAATCCCAAAGATGACAAAACGGACGCAACTCCCGCTAATACTACAACTCGGTCAGTCGGGTTCATGCCGGAGGCCTCCACAGGGCCTGGCAGTGCACGGAAAAGCATCGATGCTATATCGTTTCTCGTAGGGTGTACGCTGAGCCTCGGAACAGAAAGTCTAGGTTTCTGTTTGTATGGTGTATTCCGGACAAGGCTTTGCAGTGCACCCTCGTCCAGGTATCCAGCCGCCAAGTTCATGGCGGCCAATAACTTTGAGAATCTTATGACGCACTCTGAGAAAGCTAGTGGTGGTAAAGACTCGCCAGCAAAGTTGGCTGCACGTGTATACAGATTCAAAATCATGTTCACAAGGTCAGGAAGAAGTGAGTTCAGACTCTCAAGGGCTGCTTCGTGACTAGAGGGTCTTGATGGGGCAGACACGTCCGCAACACTACTTGAAGGTGTGTGCTGAGGCGACTTGCTGTTTGCTGTTTTATCAGTTATTGGGTAGCACAGTTGGGGTATCTGAGAGCTGAATCAGTAAGAATATCTCGCAGTGTGAAGGGAGCCCAACTTGGAAGTCCATGCCCGACCATGCAAACAATAGCATGCAGACCATGATATGCTCAAGAGCTTTGGCATGCCAGAGGTGATCACTAAAAGCACGGGCTCTTGTTGCGCCTTCCGTAAGCTCTCGTATTGCCTCGTGCCATTGCCCCGCGCACATGTACAGTGTTCCGATGACGATACTGATGCGGCCGCGACCTTTGTTTCGCGCTCGTTCACCCACCCCTCCAGAGCCAAATCCATGAATCGAAACGCGATCAGCGGCTGTGTCTTTAGTCGTTGTGCTGGCCTTTGATGAGTTGCTGTTCGTTTGATGCAAAGCATTTGCTGCGTTGATACCAGATATCTCATCAAATGTGGTAGGAGGCGTGCGTGTTCCCAGCGTATTTGGCGAAGCAGCTCGTGGGTCGTCTGAAGTCAAAGGTGGTCCTGAACCAGATGGAAGGACAGGCATAGACATGCGATGGAGGTCTCTTGGGGCATTTGGTATAGGGGACTGGGGCCTGCTCGCGCTTGGTGTTTGAGAATTTCTCCGCGGGTATTGCGACATATTAAGATCAATACTTTCCCAACTAGGACTATTATCTGCCATCCCTCCTTGTGAGGCGGGCGATGCAACAGTGGGTAGAGCTTGTATCGACTTGGCAAGTGTCGTCATCTCTGCCAGAAGGGTTGCAGTAATATCGCACATGAATGTTTTCATTGTTGTGGTTTTGAGTTGAGATTTTGGCGGTACTAAAAACGTCTCTTGAGGCAAGCTTGGATGTCGAGTTTGTGCCACTGAGTCGAACATCATAAGGCTGTGCAGGTACGCTCTTGGAAACTGTTCTCTGAGATCGTCGACAGCAGACTGAAGTTCACTTGTCTCATCACCTGAAGGAACTGGCTCGCCAAATGTGCCGTTTTGGATCCCGTCTCGGGCACGTGACTGCTCCAGCCATGGATATTCAGACGCGTCTCCAATTCCGATGACTAGTAGTGGCTCTCTAAACTGCTCGAAAGGCGACAATGAAAGATGAGAAGCTGGAGGCATTGATGTTGACAGGTCATATAGAAGCGTCCCACTAGGAAACGCTAAGGGAGAGAACATATCTAGTCGGAGCCAAGATCAGTAAACTGCAGGTCCGGACATGCGCGTGAAGGGGTCGTACTCCTGTCAGGTCGAGCATCGGGACTGATATCACCCAGTCGAACCAGCGACTGCTGCTGTAGGAGGTCGACATAAGCTAAGAAGTGCGAACGCTTGATGCGGCCAACGGGGAGAAGAAGAGCCCTGATGCGCGCAGGCGCGATAGGGGATAGAGGGTCGACTGCCATCGCCACATCGGGAACTTATATGACCGGGCGGCCGAGGTGAGTATTTTCTATCGGGAGCGGATAGCTGTGTTGACGGGTGAAGGCATAATGCGTCGAATATTGCACGGTACACGGGCGATCCTAAAGCTTCGGCCTCGTGGCGGTGGCCCAAGGTCCCGCTAAACTCGTTTCTGTTGGCTGGCCCCTGCGCCACTGCGACACCTTCTGCGACAACAGCTTATCAAACATTGTTGGACCTTCACAAGACTACGTGTTTGCTATTCATTTGTTTCCCTTGTCTCTTTGCATAGCGTGAGCATAGGCAGGAGTTTCTACGGTAACAGTGCTTTTCCAGGTTCTGGTCGTTTCTGCGGCCTTGCCACCCACGGTTCACATAATCCGTGGCCCTACCAGATACGTTAGTCTTCGTATCATTGCTCCTCCTCCAGCATCTGTGATCAGGCTGCGGTCTTGCAAAACATTTCGGCGTGGTGTTATCTAGGCCTGGACGCCTCCAGCTGTCTAGTCAACTGGCGATCTCGACAACAAAAGTTTCCGGATACACCCAGGCTGCAACAAGATACCCGCCACCAAGCCCTAGGATCCTCAACGCTCCACCAAATCCCGCCTCAACCTGCTTCCACCATGTCTGCCATAGATTTTGCGCGGTTGCGCAATCAAACGATGGCTGATGGCCTTGACAGTGAGGTCACAGTCAACACAAGATCATTGATAGACAAGGTCTTGGCGCGGTATTCAAGTGAACATACGACACTACGCGAGTTGATACAAAACGCAGCGGATGCAAAAGCCAACACTGTAACCATTAAGCTCGAGACAGATCCATCCTTGAATGTACCCACCCCTCAGGGCGCTGGCGATCCTGATCTCTTGAAGCATATCATTCAGCATCACACTTTGAAACGACTTGTAGTCTCTAATAACGGTCAGCCGTTCACATCCGCCGACTGGAGTCGCTTGAAGAGCATTGCGGACGGTAATCCTGATGAGACAAAGATCGGCGCATTCGGTGTTGGCTTCTACAGCGTCTTCGCGGATTGCGATGAGCCCTTCGTTGTCTCAGGTGACAAAACAATGGCCTTTTACTGGAAAGGCAATACGCTGTCCACAAAGATTGCCACCGTACCTGCTGATCACAACACATCTAACACGATCTTCTCACTCGACTACCGGCAAGCTGATCCTGCGTCACCATCATACAATCCATCAAAACTACCGAACCTACCGACGTTGTGTCAATTCTTGGCCACTAGTTTGACGTTCGTCGGGCTAGAGAGCATTGAGCTACATGTAGACGACTATGTAGTTGCATCATTCTCAAAGAAGATCTCGCCCCCGGATGATATTCGAGTACCATATGGGCTGAAAACAGAGACTGAAGGTGGACTGATGCGCGTGACTCATGTCACACGCCAGCACTCTCAGATAGACGCCCAATGGTTGAATGTCATCGCTTCCGCTCAAAATCCACCAAAGCGAGCTGCCGAACTTGTACAGCAGGAAGTGCGTAATGCCGGGACTACCCTACGGAGCTTCTTCTCCAAATTTTCGACTCCGCCTCCCCAGGCACCTTCAAAGGCCACCAAGTCCAAAGCTATCGAAAAGATTAACGTAGCTGAAGATATCGCCGGCGAGTCAAAGGGGACGATCTTCCTCCAAGTCTGCACTGTGGAAGTGGCTACGCGCGTGTCTCGCAGTTTTGCAGCTGAGATTGAGCGGGCCACAAAGAAAGCGCCTCCGAAGACAACCAAAATCGCTCTGTTAACCTCGCCATACCAAGACCCTTCAGCTACGTTGTCAACAGGGTCGGGGAATACAGCAGAGCTGGCAGCAAAGATCTTTGCAGAAGTTCTTCCCACAAAATCCGGTCGCATCTTCATTGGCTTTCCGACAGCGCAAACCACCGGCTACCTCGCTCATATTTCTGCTCCCTCACTCATCCCAACAGTGGAGCGAGAGAATGTCGACATGAACGCACGCTACATCTCTACATGGAACATTGAACTGCTACGCGTGGCAGGTTTGGCATGTCGGATTACGTACGCATCAGAAATGGCCGCGATACAAACTCGGGTTGGCAAAGACCCAATCGAGACTTTAGTACCAAGAGCCATTTATACATTTCAGCAATACACCGCGAACGCATCGCATCCGTCTACATCGCTAGGGGAAAAGATTGATGAAGCTTTCTGGAACTGCTCTAAGGAGCGCTCTATCGAAATTCTATCCACAAAAGGAGTCATGCCGAGTAAAAATGTACGGATGCCCGCGGAGACCTTGAGCTTCTTGGGGGAAGTACCTATGGTTCCACAAGAACTAGCCAATGGAGCCGTTACATTCATGCTTAACTTGCATAATCGCGGTTTCATTACAGAGCTCACAATGCAGGACATTCGGCAAGGCTTAGAGTCGCGCGCTTTGAACGAAGATGAGCTCTCTGAGTTCCTGAGGTGGTGCGGTTCCAAGCTTGAGAGTGGCGAGATTGATATACCTGGTTCGCGCAGCCTTTTCGAGAACACGGTAGCAAACATCGACGTTCAGCCTGAAAAGAACTCCGGTAGAATCCTCGCTCTGGGAGATGTGAGCACGTACGTCAACCCAGCCAGGATTACCCCAACCCTCTCTCTTCCTTCAGATACCATACCATTCACTTTCACGAAAGGCATGTCGATAAAGCAATTGCAGCTGTTCGGTTGGATCGAACTATCCATGGTCCGCTGGCTTCGACATATGACAGCACAACCCCAACTTGACGAATTCAAACAGGACGAGAATCTCGCGGGATCTGTACTCAGCTTGGTATCAAAGTGCTGGGAACAACTGGATTCTAGCTCCAAAGACATGGTGGTCAAGATCCTGGCTCCTCATCCTATCATGCCGACCAAGACTGGTATGCGGTGCCCAGCAGATTCATACTTCCCTACAGTCAAGTTGTTTGATGATCTACCTACGGTCAAGGCTTTTGCAGGATCAAAAGAGAAGTTTTTACTATCTTTAGGAGTACGAAAAACCATCGACTTGCCCATGGTGTTTGATAGAATGCGCAATCGCGACACCCAATCGGAAAAAGGGTCTTGGAACCATGTTGATCTCATTCGATACTTTGCTTCAGTTATTGACGAGATACCGAAGAAAGACCTCGATCGGCTACGGGAAACGCCGTTTCTACCTGGGGAAGGGGCGTCCGTCAAGCAGGGCCAGCTGTTCAAGGCTTCAGACCTCTATGCCCCTGATCAGGCCATATTGGCCTTAGGCTTGACTCAAATCAAGCTTCCGTTCGAATTCAAATCGAATCTTCGTGAAGGCGTACTGCTCTTGCGTCTAGGATTGCGGCAGTGGCCGGATTCCTTCACAATCGCCAGCATTCTTCATCGTGCCGGCCAAGCACAGGATCAGCAGCTCTACAAGCTTGCCATGGAATACTTCTTGCAGAACTACTATAAGAACAATTACCCCCTAGAAGCGGCGAAATTTGCCGCCCTCACACTTCCAATCCTTCCTACGGAGCAGGCTCCTTTCCCAGCACTAGTCGGGCCATTTCAATGTTTTACAAACGAAAATGCAGCTTGTCTAGGTTTCGCGATCCTCAGGAGTGACCTTCGTGTTCATGCCGAGAAGTTTGGAGTTCAGAAAGACCCCAACATAGGACCTTGCGTACAGTATCTGATCAAGACACCACCCAAGAGCAAGCTTGATGCCGAGATGCAGTTCGCTTACCTTGCATCTCGCGGGTCCGATCTCGACCAGCACAAGACTTTGATAGCCAGTCTTTCATCCGCCAACATCGTTCCCGTATATCGTAAATATTATCTCGACTCAAGCTGCAATGGGTTTGAGGATCGAACCAAGCGCCAATCTGGCAAGACAGAGATGCGCATACATCATTATGACCCACCGGAGCATGTGTTTGTTGGCCGCGATCAAGAGTACCGGGGTATTCTCGACTATGTTCAGTATGGTGCCGAAGCAACGGCCTTCCTTCTTAGAGTTGGTGCAAAACACGAGCCTAGTACGCATGATCTTGCAACACTGTTAGCAAAGAATCCTGCTCGCTTCCTCAACACCATTGGTCAGGAAAAGTATCTTGACCTGCTCAGAAAGCTGGCCGAACATGCAGGGAATCTGTGGAAAGACAAAGACTTGGTAAAGTTGCTCGTTGCATCCAGAGTTCTATTAGGCTACCGAGACATCAAAGACGAAGTCAGCAAAGCCGGTGTTGGTGAAGAGGAGGACGAGCTGGACGATCTCGATGAGCCAAATGTACACAGGGAATGGTCGCTCAACAAGGCCAATGAGATTGTCATCATCGACAATGTCAACTATTTGACCAGATTCCGCGATTTCATCATTGCTGCACCACAAGAGGAGCTGCTCGAGGAATTCTACGCGCGTTTCGGTGTTCAGAAAGTATCAGATCTAGTAAAAACAGATCAGCGTATCGGTACAACAGTCCGCGATCAAAGTCCGGCCCAAGATCTACGAAGAGATATCTTAGAGCGCGTCCGACTTTTCCTCCATGAGTACGAGCGAGATGCATCATCGAAGGCGATTCGACATGACGCGAAATGGCTCGGCTCTAATCTGACTGTACAGTGCGTGTCGGACATCTCAATACGGTACTCCCTTGTAGAACGCAACGTCGCTACATCCTCCAGGAGATCAGCCGCTATCATCAAGATACGTGGGACCGGCTATGTACTCAGTATTACACCAAAGTACGACCTATATGAGGTGTCTAGCGAACTTGTGAGGCTGCTGATCACGAGACCGAAACGCAACGATGCAATTGCTCTCGAGCGCATTCTGACCGAGCCTCTCCGCCGATTGCAGCAGAAGGGAATCAACGTGGAGCGGATTCTTCGCAGGAAAGAGCACGAAGCCCGAATTGCAAGACAGCATGAGCAGGAGCGCCAAGAGGAAGAGCAGCAACGTTTAGCTGAACAAGCTAAATCGGGTTTAGTGAAGACTGGCCCCACCGAGGACGTCCCGCCTGCAACGCCTGAGAAGCCCATTCAGATGCCTGGATCATTCGGTAGCCCAGACACTGGCATGGAGGTTGCCGAAAATGGACGGCGCTCGATGGATAAGGGTCTGATCAACAATTGGGCGAAGAAGCTCGGCTTTAAGAACTCACCCAACCCTCCGCCCAGTGGGACAGATGGCCCACAGATCAGCCGTGACATCCAAGCTACGAAGTCAAACATTCAAAACGCGATCAAAGAATGCCGGCCAACAGGCATGTCCAACATCAACACAAAGCACCACCAAGACCCGACAGAGCTGGACCGAGGGGGTTATTGCAATGGCGAACAATGGGAGAATCTGCACAAAGCGTTTTCGGTCCCTTTCGCCGGTCGCCATGTCGACATTTACTATGGTCGCGAAGAGTCTGCTCCTCTCAGCGACCTCCAGTCTCACCTCTCTGCCTTCCTACCTCTCATCCTAGGACTAACCTCGATCTTCACTGTCAACCCAGCCGCTGTGAACATCTTCCTCGACAAAAAGTCCAACACAGTAGCCTTCAACATGAGTGGTAGTTTATTCTTCAATTTGGCGTGGTTCATGACGCTACACAGTGAGGGTTGGGGGACTCGAGAGGGTAGACTCAGGGCATTGGACAGTTGGTTTTTCACGTATTGTCATGAGTTGGCGCATAATCTGGTGGGTGACCATAATGCGAGGCATAACTGGTACCAGCAACAGATTGCTATTGAGTATAGTCAGCAATACCGAGCTGCGTTGGAGGGGTATACGCAGGGACTTTTGATTTGATCATTAGATGGAGTTTCCGAGTGCATGGAGAGTCATTAACGGTGTTGGTGTCAAGGCTGCATTTGTAGGTATATTTGCATCGCTCTGGTCTCGCCACTTCTAGAGTATAGACTTTATTGCATGATTTTTGTATCATCACTTTAAGGCCTTTCTCATATTACTTATCTTTCGCGTCCGCCTTGATATCTCACACTTCAAGGCGCGAATCGTCTTCGCTGTTCAGTATGAATCGACACCCCAAGACCGGAATGTAGCACCAAACAAGCGTACAACAGCCTCTTCACCGCTTCCACACTAACGTCCCTTTACCACAACACTACCACACAAACTCTGCTGATTTATGCACTTCTGGTTGTCTTGTCCTTATTCCCTAACTCCTCGCAATCTGTACCCCCGTAGTTACTAGGAGCTCCTTCACCTCGGTTTCTCATCTCGTTGACTCTTCGTGTCAGAGTGAATGCGAAGGCCGCCTTGCCACGTCCTAGCGCTAACTTGCTAGATAAATAAACTGCTTGGATTCCATTTGCTTTCTTGAAATACACCCACTCGAATTTCTTTATCTCGGTTCCTTCTTCCTTTCCCTGCTTCACAGCCAACGTTGTTCCTACTCTGCCCAAGTCGTCTTCAGCGTCAATTCATAGAAATGAAGGCACTCATATTCGCCTTCTGCGCTCTCTACCTCACTAGCCTCGCCTTCGCCCAGGCTTCTACCAAAACCTTCGAAACTGGTACGCAAGTGCAGGTATACGCCCCAACTCACACCCACCACCCCATCTCCCTGCATCCACGCGACTCAACCCCTGATCCGACCACGACAACTCCATCCGGTATACCCTATACCGTGACAGACTGCAGCACCACTACAGGCTCGACAGCATGCAACACATGGACTTCGGTGTGCGACTACGGATCAACCACGACTCTAATGTCCTGGCTAACGTCTGAATGCAACTGGCGCACCAACCCCACAGAATTCCCAGCTCCCCCGCTGTCGTGCTCAAACGCGCACATGACGACTTCCATCGGCTGCTACGGTACGACAGTCGTCTGGCCGGATCCAATCACGGCTACGCGGGCCCATGAGTTGATTGGGAATATCGCTCTCACTACTACGGCTGATGTTGGCGGTCGCGGCCAGAAACGGGAAGCTCGCGGGGTACAAGTTGCGCGTTGCAGGCGTGGTAGGTGTCGAAATCGCGGTGTACAGCGTGAGGATCAATTGACTCGGACTTTGGGTATGGCGTAGACGGACGTATGACCGCCTTGTCACTTGTATGGACATCATTTGCTGATGCTTTTGGCAGCTCGCGACCTAAGCATCCTAGCATTGAGCATTGACCGGAGTTTGATAGGGACAGTAGAACACGGCTAACGACGAAGCGCGTAAGGAGGGTGGAGTAGCGAAAAGGATAAGAAGCATAGAACGCGCGCAATTGATCAAATATATGTCCTCTATCTCTTTTCAGAAGTGCTTTACCTAAATAGACAGAGCAACACGAGAGTAGTTGGGAGCCAATCTACTTGCTCATTCTACAAAGACTACCTAGTTCTCTATAAAACTAAAACTCAAACATATCTTGATCCACATCTTCGCTGTCCTCCATGCTCATCCCCTTGCGCTCTTCTCCCCTCTACAGCCCAAACCCCTCTAGCGGATACTCCACACTCCCAATACTTTCCGGATACACCAGATCGCCCTGCCGCCTCACCTCATCCATAACCCGCATGACCTGCTCCGTCTCCTCCACGGGGATAACCTCGCTCTCCAGCTTTCCATCCCTAACGCATCTCGCGCACTCGTCGGCCTCCCAGAACATGCCGTGGCCGCCGCCTGGAATGTCAAAGGTCTTGGTGGCGTGTTCGAACTTGGCCAGCGTGCCGCGCGACTGGCTTGATGCAGGCGTGAGCGTGTAGGACCGCGGTCGCGGTGCGTAGTCGACTGTCAAGTCGCCGAATGTGCCTTGGATGCGTATAGCGTGAGGAGAGGGGAAGTTCGGATTCGGCGTCGTGGCAACCTGGATACTCGTTCCTGCAACTCCCTGGCCTCCGCCGGGGAATCTCAGCAGCACAGTCGTTGTCTCATCTGCACCCGTGGGTTCATACTTTGTGATGGCGCTGCTGACTTGTGGAGCACCCTTCTTACTCTCTTGAGCATGATACAAAATCATAAAGACCCACGTCAAGCTGTAGATTCCCAAGTCGAGGAGGGCGCCGCCGGCAAGATCCAGGTTTATCATGCGGTGTTTGGTGCCGAATTCCTTCTCGACATCATTCCAAAAGGAGAAATCTGCAAAGACTCGTTTGATGTCACCTAGTTGTCCGGATCGGACAAACTCTTCGACTTCGCGAGAGAGCGGAAAGAAACGCGTCCAGACGGCTTCCATTAAGAATTTCTTCTTTTCTTTGGCTAGATCACGGAGGATACTGCATTGTTCTGCGTTCACGGTAATGGGTTTCTCGACAAGGACATGTTTTCCTGCTTCGAGCGCGAGGCGAGTGTGCTGGTAATGATGACTATGCGGTGTTGCTACGTAAATGATGTCCACATCTTTGTCATTGACGAGTTCTTTATAGGAGCCGTAGGCTTTTGCGCTGCTAGGAGCTTTGACTTCGTTCAGAAAGTCTTGTGCTCGTGAGGCCGATGTTGACGATGCCGCTGCGGCGACGACGTGACGAATATCACCGGCATCTCGGGTAGTGGGGTCGACGAGCAGGTCTTTTGTGAATGCTGGGTCATGTGATCAGAAGGAGATATATGGCGAGATCAAGCAGTGAAGGATTACTCTTTGCAATACCCCCCGTTGCTAGAATCTGTTAGTAATGTGTAGATATAATGAGTAGATATGAAAGGATACCTAGAATGCCCCACCGAAGTGAAAATGGTTCTGAACTCATATTGAAGAACTTTTAATTGTTGAGATGCCTGTGGAGGGGCATAGGCGCGACATTTGTACTTGGATGGCTCCACCACGATTCCGCAGGTACATGAACATGTACCAGGCCGCAGGTACTTCCGCAACGTCAAGTGGTGGACACGTCCCACAGAGTACCCCGCAGCGGCATGTATGTTTGTAATGGGCTGCGTGTTTGCTGCCCTAGCGGCTATGCGGGCAGAAAATCCGCCCACAAATGTCTGAAGCAGCGGAGCCGCTTGATGGCTATGATGCGTATGAAGAAAGGGAGCCCAACCTGCTATAAATGAAGATTGGGTGTTGACTGAGTATATACAGAGCGTAATTGAAATTCATGTTTTCCACCTCTTGGGTATCCTGATTCCTTCCTGGATCATTCTATGCCACCTTGATGCCTATCTAACCGTTGATATTTCCGAGATCGCTTTCCTTTCGTCCCAGACGTTGATTTACGCCAAGATTGCTAGATCGTGCTTGCCCCAATGGGTAGTCTACCGGCTAGCAAGCTTCTTCCGTGCCTGAACGGTATAAGCGTACAACGCGTCCTTGAACGCGAAAAGAAAGGCAGCGGTGATGACACTCTGGGTGACCTTTGGCCCAATGCCTAGTCGATGTTAGCATGCATGTTTCACATTTCGAAAGTCTCCGAGAACTTACCTCCATAAAGGCCAGTGTAACCCTCCTCCTTGATGATCCTCCGGAAGGTGGTCAACATATCCTCCCTCGGCCCATCCCTGCCGGCAACATGCATCCTGCTCTTCACCGTAATATACGGGTAGGTAATGCTGGTAGCCAAAAGCTTGCCTAGAGCACCGAGGTAAAACGCATCCTTTGGCGTGACCCTGCGTCTCTTCTCGAGATACTGCTTCATCTGCTCGAAGACAGTATACTGGAGGATGGGATTGATCACTAGGACCAAGGCAGGCATGACACCGGCGAACAGGCGCGCGGGGCCTTCATCGCGGATGAGGGCAATGAGCGTGCCGAGAGTGGACGGCGCTTTGGAAGGCTTTGGAGCGCCGGGCAGGGCGTCCTCAGAGGCCTCAGACTTGCGCGTCGTCATTCGTGTGTTGACGACCCAGATGGGGTTAGTCATGAGGACTGTTGCGCTGCCGGCGATGGCACCTGCAACCATGGACTCAATGGTGGTGAGTTTGGAGGAAGCGCGACCGGCTTTGAGTGCGGCCTTCTCGAAGAAGGAGCGTGTCCATTCGTACCCTCCTTGCTGTCAGTGCCGTGTGTATGCTGGACGTATAGGGCAACGTACAGTAGTAGTAGACAAAGTTGGTAACGCTGATGCCGAAGAGCGCCGAGTCCAGGCCTGCATATAGACCAGCGATGCCTTCTCGCTTTATGATGCGGCGCGCAGCATCAAGAGTCGATGACTGAGCACGTTTCGATTCGACCTGTGCGCGGGTGGAGAGGGTGATGAGAGGGTAGCTATCCGGGATTAGCAGAGAATCTTGGGTGTGGCAGAGAGGGCATACGTCAAAGCCATAGACAGCAGACCTCCACCAGCACCGGCGAGCGCATGGGCAACATTGTCGCTCTGCTGAGCCGCCGTGCTCTGCGGCACTGACGAAGTCGACTCAGCGAGCTTCTCCTGTGCCTTCACTGGAGCTTGTGACATTGTGTAGTCTCGAGTCGAGCCGAGTCGCGTCGAGGTCAAAAGAGGGGAGACGCGGGGCTATTATTTGCCGGCGCGCAAGACTGTAGGTACAGATAGTGGGCAGAAAGAAGTAAGTTGTTAATTAGGAGAGAAATGTGTCTAAAAGGAGGGTGGTGAAAAAGCCGACAGGTGCCAGTGTCTCCGCATTATGAGGGTGCGGCTCCGTTTGGCTTGTGAACGTCACTCTGCATTCCCGGGGTGCAATGTACAACCGAGGTAAGCACATCCGCCATACTAGCGAGCACCCCGGCTACAACTCTCCACACTGTTCATGTGCAATCTCATTTTTGCATATGCATTTCATGCGAGGCTTGTAATACAAGAGTCACGCATCTGAAATTACGTTTCAAATCGTGATTGGGCGTGTTTGCCCGCCAGATCGTATGCGATTACAAAAGATTCTTTGGAGGCTATATGATTACCGTTACCCCTTTTTGCGGGGCAGATCCTGTCTATGATACCAGATTCTCTTGCTTCCAGAAATGCTCGGGTATATAGCAGCATGACCATCAAAAACTATTAAAATCACCTCTTGCATATCTTCCTCTCCAGGAACCTAAATGGAATATATAGCACCGCCGATAACACAATAGCAACTTCAAATCCGATATCACCCGTCGTCTTTGCAATGGGCCCAGTGAACCAGACCTGGCCAATACACGGGATGACCAATCCAAAACATAGCACCGCGGCGGCAATAGCAGCGAAGCCGGGAGGAAGCTTTTTGGCATCATCCCATACCGTCTCGTCCTCAGTATAAGACGCAAACCCTGCCTTTCGGAAGAGTACATGCTCGGTAATAACAATGCCAATAAACGCCGAACTCCAATACCCAATCACTCCAATGAAGTTCTCGAGGTTTAGGAAAAAGGCCTTGGCCGCTTCGACTGCAACTCCAATGACGATGCCGGTAATGATGATGCTGAAGAAGACTCGTGGGATGCGGAAGAGCCATGGAATGAACATTTGCAGGTTCAGCGTGACGCTGTACATGGTAGCTGAGAGGTTTCCGAGCATTGAGAAGGCTAGAATGACGGTGACGAAGCGCCCGAAGCCTCCAGCTGGATGCAGCATAGCCGCGAGCACACCACTTGCTGCATTGGAGTCGTAGCCAGCTTGCCATTCGGGGATGTTGGGTGTTGCACCGCCCATGGCTGCGCCGAGAGTCATGAGCAGGATAGTCGGAAGTGTGAGACCAGCGTAAGTGTACGACGCGATACGGAGCGATGGCGCTTTCGGGTGCATATATGTTGAGAAGTCGCTGGCTAGAGCAGCCCATGGGAGCATGAAACTTGCTACAAGCCCACCGAAAGATAGTACTTGTGCTGCGGTCGCTGCAGGGGCTTCAACTTGTTGGTATAGCTCCTTCCCTCCACACCCCCCAGCAATGATGAGAGCGATCAGAGCAGGAATCCATGCCCATCGCTCGTAGATGTGCAGAACGCGGAAGCCGCAAAAGGAGATCACCAACGCGAGGAGAGACACAATGACAATGCCAACAGTCGCACTGATCGTCTCTCCGTCCATGACAGCTGAGAGGGCGAAGCCGCCAATAATGGAGTCGATGACGCAAAAGCCGGTTAACGTGGCCAAATTCATCAGCACGAGGACAGAGACGAAGTATTTCCCAAAGGAGAATCGCGCTTGGACAAGCTGTCGCATGCCAGTCTTGGGGCCCCAGGTACACATGTATGCCACGGGCGCTGCAGAGATCAAAGTGAAGAACAGAATGACGAGCGCGGCGTCTCGAAGACCGAGGCCAAAGATCATGGTTCCCACCATACCAAAGGTAACTCTAGAAATACGTTAACATTCCGGCCTTTTGCTACGCTGTTGATTGTGCAGGTGGCACTTGAGTGACGCCCCACTGTTCAAGATCATACGTACGGTAAAGGGTTGCAGCTCACACAAAACCAAAGCGTGAAGATGCTGAAATAATTCGTCTCTTTCCTTTGCTCATACGGCACTGGCGTGCACCCTCTAAGCTCGACATCCCCTCGCTTCTCCAAGAAGTTGAAAATGCCCCTCAAACCTCCTGCTCTTCCCTGCTTCCCCTCTGTGACATCGGCCATGGCAGGCGTAGGATCAGACTGCTTCATCTCCTTCTCAGACGGAGCTCTGCTGCTCTCGACATCGCCCGTAGTCGCCAGCCCCGGCATAACTCGGCGTCTGCGTTGATGGCTTTTTTTTTCTGGGGCTGTTCTGTCAGATGGCAACACCAGCGGGTTCGGTATTCCGGGTCCGTGGTAGAGATAGCGGTCCACTTGACGAAACACTAGATAAGCCAAAAGATCTGGGGTTTAGATATACATCATTCGGTTGTTTCATGCAAAATTCCAAGACGACCACCAGTCGCTCTATATCGCTTCAACTAGACATGACTCCCCGGTGGCGCCTCGCTATGAAAAAATGCACAGCGGGACGTCGCCTCGTCCCTGAACTATCCGATGCTCCAAAGGAAAACTTGCCGGTCCTTCGCGATCTGGCCGTCTCCACCCCAGGCTAAGCCATTCACAGCGGCCTAATCATTAATTAACGCTGATAGGCATAGAGTCGCTGCGATAGGGAAAGCGGCATCAAGCGAACCCGTTCTGTGAGCTGAAGTCGGTTTCGCCGATGTTCGCCGATCATTATCGAATACCGCGTGCCACTCTTACAGACATTGCCCAACCATAGGTGGTACGGTGGTATTTACTCCGAGCTGGACGGAGTCGTTGGGAATGACTGGAGCTTAACTTATGACAATGGACGGGAGCTTTCGCAGCCTGCCGGATGGATTCCTCCTCGCCCATCTTCTCCAAACATGAGCAAGATGACGAGCCCAGACGAGAAGAAGGAACGACATGAAGCTATCTTATCTCCGGAAGCCCCAGAGAATGGGCAGGTAGAGGAGCCGTACAGTATTTACAGCTCAAAAGAGAAATGGCTCATCGTAGCAATGGTGGCTTTGGCAGGGCTCTTCAGGTACGTCAACATCAGCCTGTTCGTTACCATTGTACTAAATAACCTCAGCCCTCTACCAGCAAACATATACTTCCCCGCCATACCGACCGTCGCTCGTGCCTTCAATAGATCAATTGAAGCCATCAATCAAACCGTGACCATCTACCTGGTCTTCCAAGGTATCTCGCCAATGCTATGGGGACCACTCAGCGACCGTTATGGAAGACGTCTCGTCTACATTGTTTGTTTGTCGATCCTCATCGCCTCTAGTGCTGGAATAGCACTGTGCCCGACTGATCATTTTTGGCTTTTGCTGTTCTTAAGATGCTTCCAGTCCGGTGGTAGTGCGAGTACAATCGCCTTAGGTGCTGGAGTGATCGGCGACATATCGACATCAAAGGAAAGAGGAGGATACTTTGGCATGTTCAACCTTGGACCGATGTTAGCGCCTTGCATCGGACCAGCATTAGGTGGTGCCCTGTCCCAGGCTCTAGGTTGGCGGTCAATCTTCTGGAGCTTAGTTATCATGGTGGCAGCCGGCCTTCTCTGCATTGCGCTGTTCTTACCAGAGACGCTTCGATCAGTCGCAGGAAATGGGAGCAAACCCGTTCCACGACATCTTCGAGCTATCATACCAGTTGTCGGACGAAAAGCCTCACTTGAGGCCTTCAATAGCGAATTGCGCGCAAAGCCTAGACATTCTGTCAATCCGTTCGTCTTATTCACATACCCGGACGTCATCGTCCTGCTCACCTTCACTGGCATCGTATACGCCGTATACTATACCGTAACCGCAACCATCTCATCGTCCTTTACGAAAATCTATCCCGAACTCTCAGAGACTGTCCTCGGCCTCTGCTATCTTCCCGTGGGCGCTGGTATGATCATTGGCAGCGCCATAACAGGAAAGTTACTGGACTGGGAGTACGCCCGCATTAAAGCCAAAGCAGGTGAAAAGTTCACAATCGAGTATGCAAGGCTGCGCATCATGCCTCTCTACCTCACCCTCTTCGTTGTCTGCGTAGTCGGCTGGGGATGGGCTCTCCAAGCGAAAACACACCTCGCAGTACCATTGGTCATCGGTGTCTTCCTAGGATGGACGTCCATGGGCATCTTGAGCACGACTATGACGCTCAACGTCGACATTCTACAAACGCGTAGTTCTGGAGCAACGGCCTGTACAAACCTCGCCAGATGCTCACTGGCAGCAATAATGATTTCCGTCATCGACCGTATGACAACCGCCTGGGGCGATGGCTGGACCTACACTTTCTGGGGCGGCATTTCCGCATTGTTGCTCCCGCTCATGATTCTGGAGATTAAGATGGGGCCCAAGTGGCGCATGAAGCGGGAGAGAGAGGCTGCGGAGAAAGAGCAAGCATGAATGCATTACGAATCCGAGTTTACGAGAATCTGCACGACATTTTGCTCGATGCTTGATGCCAGGTTGCCTGGCAGGTATTCCATGGTTGGAAATGATTGCGAGTCTGATTTGAATATTAGCCAAAAGCACTATACCCCTGATATAAATTGTAACCATAGCGAACATCACATTTATTCATTCTCAGTCTTGTTACCAGTGACCAAATTGGTCCTCGTTGATATTTTGAACGTCGTACTTTCTCAACTGCCTCCCGTCCTGAACAGCGACCACGGACCGAAAGTGACTCTCATCCATGGCGATGCTAGGGTGTAGTCGAGAGCAATGAATATGTCTAGGTTATCCGGTGCACCGTTGAACACTAATCTGACCTGTTTATGCATGGCGGCATGAGCGAGGAAAGTGGAGTAAACAAACCGGGAGATCGCGTTGTCGTAAAGAGCCTGACCAGTCCATGTCATATCGCCAAGCCAAAGTGAGTAAATGCAGCCATGAGACATAGCAAACGGAAAGAGCACGTCACCAAACTGAACAGGGAGGGCGACATTCGACTTCAGCACTCCATCGTTTTCTTCATTTGATATCATAGCTTTCGTCTCTTCGGCGCTTGCGCCTAGTCCTGACCAATCCCTGTCACATTATCGCTTTTGGTTCTGCTCATAGCCTATACAAATACAAGCAAAGCATAGCTGCGAGCTAGAACGCCGCTCCAAAGAACTCCAAGACGGACCCGTAGGCTGTGACTGCAAAGGAAAGACGCCGACCGTACTGGTACAGATCGCTCATGTTGACGCAAGACTGAAAAATGACTGTAAGGAAAAATGTCGCCTGGTATCACCCGGCGATTGACGATAAGCCCGCCCACCGCAAACTCCTTTCCGTCGTTCCAGTTGTGATTATCCACTGAACGTAGGCTATTTATATCAGCTCTTTGCCCACTAAGCGGCAGGAGCCTCTCCAAAGTGCTCGCCGCGTCCCCTCGGTGCACCACGGCCGCGGAACCCAAAGCCTCGTCCACGCCCACGACCACGGCCGCGACCTCGAAAGCCACCACGATAGCCATCAACGCTACCTTGACCGAAAGTTTCCATGTTCTTCCTACGCTCTTCACTTCGGAACTCTTGGCCTCGCCTGCTGGCAGCCTCGTCCCTGTCCTTGAGCTCGCTCGAGATGTTGTCGAAGAAGCTGGAGCCCTTGTCGTATGCGCCAGGAATGACGACCTCTTCCTTCTCAGCGCCATTTGTTTGGCCGTTTGACAACGCCTCTACGGTTGGAGCAGCCGCTGCGTCACCAAGTGGTGATCCAGTTGCAATGGCTTCCTTGACCAAATCTTGTTTATTGAACTTGGCATTTGCGGATTCGAAATCGAAATCCGTTGTTGGGACTTCCATCTTCGGGTGTTGTGGGTGGCCTCCTCTTCCACCTCGTCCGCCTCGTCCTCCACGGAACTCCCCTGTTCCTCGTTGACGATGCTGGCGGTTCTGTTGTTCACGCATGCCCTCAACCTTCTGTGCAAGATTGTTCAAAGGGTCTGAGGCCGGTGCCTGACCTTGGCCTTGGGTCTGGTTTTGACCCTGGCCCTTGTTCTGCATATTGAGCTTGGCCATAGCTTCGGCTACAGCTGCAGTTGCTAATTGAGTTGCGTTCTGCTGCTGACCCGCGGCGGCGGCGGACTGAGCAGCAGGAGCAACCCCTGGCTGTTGCGCATGTGGTGCAGTCTTGGGCACCTTGGGACTGGGAATGGGAACGGCTGGAACTATGCGACCACCCTTGTGGCCACCCCTGGATGCTCCAGCTGGTTGTTTAGCAGCTTGAGGTTGTGGAGGTGCAAGCGCCGCCGCAACATCAGGCTTGGAGTCAACCGGCGGGGGAGGTGCTTGCTTTGCGGCAGCAGATTGCGTCGCTTTTGCCTTTGCGCCACCTTTCGATTCTGATGGTTTAGCGGTGCCGTCAGCTTCGGCAACCTTTGGTTGTGGGGTAGCAGCCTTCTCATCCTGGCCTGCTGAAGGACCCGGTGCAGGACCCCTCGAACCTTGTTGTGGCTGATTCTGGTGCTGCTGTTGCAGACCTGGAGGACCTCCCGGCATGTTGGGCGAGAATGGGCCAGGAGGGCCATTGAAGCCTTGGCCAGGTGGGAACCAGCCTGGCGGAGGGGCTCCAAATGGAGGCATGCCAAACGCACCCGGAGGTCCTCCTGGGAAGGGGCCAGGCCCACCAGGAAACCCACCTTGGGGGCCAAATCGATTCTGGTACGGTCCACCGGGGCCACCAGGGCCACCAAAGGGCGGGTATCCGCCTGGCGGAAACTGGCCATGCTGAGGGAAGTTTGGAGGAGGTTGTTGACGTTGATCTTGTGGATTGTTTTCTTGGCGAGACTGAGATTGTGGGACCTATCGTACATAATCGCGTCAGCATTAGAGCTTTGAAAGCGTCGAACAAAGGATAGCTGGCATGTGAGGGTCTCAGAAGGAAGGCAACGGAAAATATCCACACGGTTTTGCGCTCTCGGTGGTTTAATGATTTACATCCGAAAATGTTACATCACCGACCCATAGGTACAGAAGACAGAGGGTGTAGACTTACTCCGATGATGGCTGGGTCTTGGGGCATGGCAGGTGGGGCTTTCTCCTTCGCCGACTCCTCGATGCGCAGATCCTTCACGTCGCTGCCTCGGAACACGATTTGCTCGTAGACGACGTCTGAGGGCGGGTACTCGTCCTTGCCGCCCTTGCGGCCCTCGGTCCCGAAGGAGCGCACATTGTCTAGCGAAACTGTCGAGGCTTCGGAGTTGATTTCGACGAGCGTGCCGACATAGCTGCGCAGGTCAATTGCCGCGTCCAATGGCTTCTCAACAGCTGGCTACTGACCGGATGTCGCTCTTTGAGATGAGGGAGATGCGCGATCTAACACATAGGCATCAGTGGGAGCCCAAGCTCGACGGACAAAGCTGCGACTGACCCGATGAACTCGGACATGGCTGCGTGCTGTGGATATCAAAACAGGGGTAAGAGAGAGTAGAAGCTAGATGCAAGAAGGAGGAAGGAGGGAAGGAGGAGAGATGAGGAGGAGAGGTCGTGGCAGGTAGGCGGGGGAGGTGAGAGAGAGGCTGGTTATGAGGAAGGAGCAGCGGTCGTGGGCTGAAGAGAAGACTTGGCAGGCTTAGCTTAGCGAGGCGGGTCCTCGGAGGTTGAGCCTCAAGCCTCATCTTCAAACGTGCCTTACCCCACACCTTGTCCCATGTACCACCGCTGCCACTGCTCGCGATGAGCGTCGCCACCGACGGGCTGAACGACGTCTACGAGGCCCTTGAGACGTACAACTGGGACGACGATGCCGAGTTCCAATCAGGCCTGAGTGCTATTCTCGGCACAAACCCTTCCCCAGAGCAAGCCGCCGAGCTCGCCCTGCGCGCACGATGCTTCTACTACGCGAGGTGCGCACTGCGATCTCGTCGTGAAAGACCGGGTGCTGATTGGTTCCAGAAAATACAGTATCAACGTCGATTTCGACGCGTACAAAGCATACCGGAGTGCTCGCAACAGGCCGCCGCCCAGTCCACCCATTGCGAATGATGTCCCGAGCGCATTGGAAAGCCTCCCGGCTCCCGACACTGCAGGCGGAATATTGGCGGCGCCTGAAATTCCAAATGATCCTCCAGCGCCATATCCCACTTCGTTCGCGCACATTGTCGAACTTATTACGAGCGGGAAGCCGGTCCCTGGCATTAAAGAGATCCCATCTACTGTGCTGGAGGGACAGGGCACTCAGGCTGTAAAGGCCAGACGGAAGAAGCCATGGGAGAAGGATGAGCCGGCGGCAGCCACTCCAGAGGCTGAGCAGACATCGACCTCTTAGCACGGATGTTCTTCGTCGTTTAATGGCTATAGGAATGCTGTGGACTGCCTCAACGGCAGACATGCAAGGTTACGGTGATACCCATACAGGCTGTAGACAAGTTTGACTAACCACTATATTTTTTTTGCTCTGTAGAAGAGCTCATGATATCATGAAGCATATACGACGCTATGCACACCATCTATCAAGTATATATAAACAACATCCAATAGATACCAGAACATAGGGGTATATAGCATATCCAACCACCAAACACAGCGCCAAAATGTTCATTTACAAATCCAACTCTTTCTATATACTATAACACAGCTTCAAGGATTTTGTCCTTCAAGCTCTTCACCTCCTCTTGGCTCTCCCACAGCTTCCGCTGAGCTTCGAGGAATTTTGTTTTCCAAGCCGCAGGCGTATGCTGGTTTGGGTCTTGTCGTTCCAGCTCGTGAATACCTGCACTTGTTCTTGCTGCACCATGTTCCGCTGTGCTTTCGGTCGAGGCGTCGAGCCCTTTTGCTGTCCACTCGCCTGTAAGACCACCGAAGGATACTGCGAAGTAGACATCGAATGTTTCTTTGATGCTCTCGCCGTCATGCATATTGTCTGCGTCGTCGTCGTCCTCTTCGATGGGACTCTCGTAGCCATCGCCTCCAATGCGAAACCGTATGCATTCCACTCTCTTGACCCCTCCATTAGGACCACCACTGCCCACCCCAACCGCTCCTGTGAGACCCAGACAGCTGCTGATGGCAATGCCAAGGGCTTGTTCACTCATTGTCTTTGCTGGCGACGCCAACCCAGATGTAGGGCTGGTGTAGAGCGGCTGCAATATTGATGATGCTAGGGTCTTTGCTTCGTTGCCTCGGAGGCGCTTGCGGCGACCAGTAAGCGGGGCACGTATAAGCTCAGCCGCCAATGCCCGGTTGAGGGTTTCGGGAGGAATGGAAGGCAAAGTCGGCGTCGAAGTCGCAGGCTGTGTCTGTGACCGCGGCGGTGGAGGAGGTCGGTGTTGAGCTGGAGTCTCTGACGGAGTCAAAGCTCCATGATATGTTTGGTGAGTCGGTCCGTTATGCTGCTTGTATTCATGTGCAGGCGACGTATGTTCTGAGGTAGCGCTCATCGCTGAAGGTGCTAGACCGGTAGCAGGAGATTCATTTTCCTCTCCGTTGACAAGCACGGTTGGAGTGACTAATCGCACAGGATTGCCAACATTCTGCGGGACTTGGAGGCTAAGTCGTTGTTTTTGAGGTCCACCAGACAGCGAACCCTCCATTCTTGATGGCGAAACAGCAGATGCTGGCGTCGGTGGGAAACGGAAAACATGTTCTGGGCCTGGAGGATCGGATTGCGCACGCTCCACGATAGGGGTTAAATTGCCCATATTTCTGTCAATGAGCGGGCCTTCCTTTGTTTTTGGGTTTGCCGGAAACGTAACAAAAGGTCCATCCCGAATGGATCGGTTACTAGGCGGTCGACCACGTAATTTCCCGGTAGATGAGCTGTTGTTACTCGACCATGCCGACGACACAGCGGGTCCGTGGCGCCTCCGTGCGCGCGGCCTCGCGCTAGAAGGGGTAACAGCAGACTGAGGCTCGTCAAAGAATGGATATGCAGATTGTGGTGTCACGGCAGACAGCGGATGCGGAGTTTGAGGATTGTCTTGCGTGTTGAGCCGCCATCTGATCTGCTGGCCAGACATTGGCGAAGCCGAGTATGGCGTCAGATTCTTTTGACCCATGCGGCCCGGCGCAGACGCTGCCGTCATGGCGGAAGACGGAGTCATAGCTGATGATACACCGGTCCACGGATCCTGAGGTGTCAAGAACCCACCCATGTGGTCTGGGTGCGCACTACTAGGGTATGCTGATTGAGGTTGAAGTGCATTGCCAAAGGGAATGGACGTGTCCACTTGGGGCCGTTTGCGCGCAGGCGTTCCATCATCAAAGTCCATCTCATCGTCGCCTTCGTCGGCTTTGCGTCGCCCACGTTTCGGCTTCAGACTTGGATCAAGCGCTCGAATGGCGAGATCCTCCTCCAAGGGGACGCCATCACGCCCTTCGGCTGGAAAGGGATTATGCAGTGGCGGTATTTGCAAGTAGTATGGGTGTTGTTTGCCAAGGAGGTATTCGAAGAAGGCATCAATGTGCATTGCGCGCATCCATCGCTGAGAACTGTTAGCAGGGCACTACCATGGAGCTTACTATACAACGTAGTATTGCTCAAGCAACTGTGATAAGGTCGGGATAATCGTGGATATTGTTCCCGATCGCGATACGCGTCCCGGAGCGTGAATGGACTACGCCACAGGGTCCGAATGATATGCATAAATTCATTGCTCCAAAAGGAAATGTTCTCGAAGGCAAAAATGTAAGAGAGAAATATATTGAAACAGCACGACTCTGAAATCTGGCGGGGAGGCAGTAATCTGAGAAAGCAAGCACAGTCTTACCTTTAATCTAACAGAGTACTGCTGCACCTTCTGAGTACTCTGTCCCTTGTCGGTATCTGGCGACTTGACGCCTAGGTCCAAGGCCAATTGCGTCCATGTCTTGATCTCTTTCGCGTCAAACTTCTTGATCAGCTCAAACAGCGACCAGGTACTGAAGGAATTGCCGTCGCTCTTGGGGGGAGTTCGGAACAGCTTCACCAGCTCGGTCGTGTCGATGGACGTGGGGAAGTTTGGGTTGCAGTACAGTATGAAGGTCGCGTATGTGTCGTCGATGGTGTCGTCAGACACGTCGCGTGATGGGGGAGAGCGATCGTCGGGGCCATAGCTGGGTGCTACCTGCTTCGGCTGGCTGGTGGGAGATATGGCAGCGAAGCGCGGCGATGCATGCGACGAGGTTGGCGGAGTCTGGGAGGTGCGGGCCATGTCGCCATAGAAGCTGTGGGCGAGGTGGCCGGCATCGCTGGGCTGAAGTAGGTGGTTTGGGGTGGACTGGTGGTGAGGGACTGACGACATGGGCACTTGTCCATTCCGGTTGGCACCTGTGCTTTGGTCCAGTCCCGGATCAATTGGTGGTACACCAGGCACGCTTGGGTGCCGGAAGGGCGAGTACCCTGGGCTGCCGCCGTTCCCCGCGTGCTCGTAGTGGGCGTTGGCTGTGAGGTGTAGATTGTGCTCCGACTCTCCTTCGTCGCCAAAGTCGACTTGCATGATTCTGTGAAATTGGGAGGCCCTGTGATGTTCGCTGGGCCGGTCAGAATGCCATGAACGCTCGGGTCTCAGTCGCGATTGCGCTAAATCCAATAGCGGGCCATGGATATAGGCGGTAGAGCGTGCGCGACAGGCTGTCCTACACCAGGTGCGATCGCGCTGTATGCGCCCGAACCCCCAAGCCAGCTATGCAGCGGCTGCTGCTGCTTACGAGTCCGCGAGTCCAGCGCGAACCGCCCAAACGACAGGATGCGATGCGCCCAGCGCTGTCGCTGTGTTGCGGCGGCCACGAGCGGGGGATGAACGCGCTCGAAACAAAACCGTAACGACGCCGTTATGAGGTCGCGTCGTTGGAGCGTCGAGTGGTGGTAATTTGCGGCTGTTTGGAGAAGCTATGGCGGGTGGTTCCTGCTGCTTCGGGGACATTTTGCGCACTTATGGCAGCTGAGCGGGAACGGGACCATTGTCGCATCTATTTTTGGACTCGTCCGACGCACCTCACCTCCCATGTCGCTGCACCATCGTCACCTCTCTGCAACCCCTGTCACTTCCTTGCCGGTTGCCTATTCCTGGCATGTATTGCACTTGCGCAATACCAATCATGTCTCTCAGCCTAGTCCTACATCAAATTGATTTGATCTAGTGCGTGTGCCATTCGGCAGCATTCTGATGCACGGCAAGACGCAGTCCTCCACCTGTCCACGTGTGTCCTGCAGCCATCAAGTTGATCGATTAATACTGCTTGGCTCCAGTGCCGTCTTCGGTACTTGAAAAGGTCCTTAACTGAAATGTGGCTAATGTAGGTTCGCCACTAATATCACCACGTTCAAGTTGTAACCCTCACACTTTCAGCCTTGTATGTATTGACAGCAGCATCATTATCATGTTCCTACAGAGACCCATATCCAATACCACCTTACGTCATCTGCTCAGTCTTTCTCACTCATATCACTACGAGTGACTCATTTTATAACACCACTATCAAGCAACCATCTCTAGTTCAAGGCATCTGGCTTGGTGGGAAGATGTATCTGCGTGAAAATGAACCAGCTTGTAGCCACAATGCAGTGCATCACGCAGCACCTGAGCTCAAGTGACTCCTCAAATGATTTTTATCATCTCACTGCGTCTTATCTAGCAGGTACCAATTATGAGCCTTGCACGGGCCTATCGTGGAAATGGAGTGAACGTATGCATCCTCCCATCGACAACCAAAATACCCTCGAATCTCTTCAATTCCACTCCTTCACAGTGGTGGGTTTCAACACGATCAGACCAGGGCATATCACTCAATATGATGCGTATAAAATCAATGTTAGGCGTAGCTGGTGAAGGAGGAAAAGTAATTCGAGCCGGGATATCAGATCCTGTCTATCGCTTTTTTAAGAGCAAAGATAACCACGCTTTGCCAAGGTAGCCTGCACTCCAGTCGCAAACATCTCATCTATGTGCTGAAGATATGTTTGGATGTCGGGTGTTATTCCAATTCCTCCAGAGCACGTAAGTGCATACTCGATTATCTCATACAATATCCACAAGCGCGGTTCGAAAGAGGGATAAAAGTAGATGAAACCACATTCGTGGATGAGGCCCGACATGGTCCATAGACAGCGATGAAAATATGTAGCTTCCGGCGACGATCGTGGACTTTGAGGCATGCACGTCCAGTCTACCCAAATGTAGGACCATGTTTGCGACTTGAGTTCTGCTTGATGAAGACGCAAGTACTGCCCGTCTGGGTCAGGATGGTCCTTAAGCGCCAGAAATGGCTGACGAAAAAGCAATTGCTTCGCAAAACGAAGCCGGGAATAGTAGGTAGGAGAAGATAGTCGTCTAGGTTATCACGGGACGACTTTTTGAAGCGGGTTTGCGACATGAAGGCACTGCGTCGTTGGAAGAACCAAAACCTTAAAGTGCTTTCACTTTGACCGAGGAATTGGTCCAAGGAATGGTACTGCTGTAATAACAACCTGGCAATGGTTTTGCATCCAATTGCTTATTCTGAAGGAATATCGCTCCAGGCGGCTATGCTCCGATGAATCAGCGATGGCCATGCGAGATGAGGAGTCCCTAAAGATCCTGACATAGCAAGTAGACAGAAAACAGTCTTTGACTTAAGTTAACGATCATGCTACTGGCGCTGGTTGCGGCCAGTCAATTTATACCCAACCAAGTAGACCGGTGAAGCTTCATCATGATGATTGGACAAGACCAGGTTTGCAAAAGCGCCTCACTGGCCTAAGTAAATCAATATGCCCCCAACACCATCCAAAATTTCAGGAACGAAATCCTTAGCTCGAAAAGAGTCTTTACATTCCCAGACCTGAATGATAGAAATGATCATGGCCAGTTTGAGTTAGTCATTTTGGAAGTCATTTTGCAAAATGTTCAAAACGAGAATATCTTGTTCACATCTGGGTAGACTTTCATAACTAGAAAGACCGGTCGATTGGGTCAGTTGGTTAGAGCGTGGTGCTCATAGCTTCTGCTCCGATACGTCGAATTGACGATAATCTTTTTGCGTTATTTTGCATCACTGTTCTGCCCTTTTTGTAGCTTTTTATTCCAGTTTGTTCATTCCACCTGGGTGCTCTTGCCTGGTTTGACAGCATGAACACACATTGTGCTACGTTATTTTCGGCCCGTTTGAACGTATTGTGTGCTGTTGTGATACTCACAGCATTAAGAAGCGTCTCGATTACTTACTGCAAGAGGAATATGATAAACTGGGCAGCTGGCTTTGATCTCAGGGGAGGTAATCACACGAGAGCTTGCATCAAGTGAAGAATGCACGAAATGTATATGCAAATTCAGACATGATGGCTTTTCTTTAAAGCCACCACATTCCCGACCCTAATGACTTCGCTGGGTATCGCAAAACAAATACTGGCTGAATACACTCTTCAGCATCGGAAAGACACCGAATTAACCAACTACCCATTCGCATCCCATCCCGTACTCCATTACTACTGCAAGCACAATCATGCCCATGATTCACGCATCTGACATGCGTCTACCAATCCTTCTGCACGGAAGCTGCAAGTGGTACAGAAGACGAGTCAATCGTCTCAGACAGTGGCGCCGAAATTGCTTCAACCTTTGCGTCATTTGCAGTTGCATTAGTATTCGTGCCATCTGCATCCTTCATTTCATTATTCGCTTTTTTCCGGCCCGCATTCTTCGTCTTTTGCTTGTTCTTCTTCTTCTTGTTAGTAGAGACCTTAGTCTCCATTTCGCCGCCGCCAGCCACTTCGTCAGGCCACTGATAATTCCATCTGCCATCGTCCCTGAAGGGCTCCTTGTTAATGAACTTGGACACGTCTGCCTGCTGCCTCAAAATCTCTAGGTAACCGGCGACCTCTCGTAGCACATCCCCCTGCATCTGCTCCGGAGTGGCTGAAAACTCTGGAATCTCGAGGAGATTATACGGCTGAGCATTCGCTTTCAAGGCAGAATCGTCGATGAGGACAGTGTTGTGTTGCCCGAAACGCTTGCCGGCCGCGTACTCTGGATGGTGTTGCTGAATCACATCCCTGCTCCAGACCAACTTCAGATTCTTGTACACTTGGACATTGAGGCCATAATTGGTTGGTGACAAGCCGAAAGAGTCACGAGCCCAACGAGCTACAAGCTTGGATTGAAGATCCTTGTCCAACGACTGCATGACAAGTGATTTGACATTGTCGGGCTTGGCGCTGGACCAAACCATGACCGAAAAGTTCTGAAACAGGTAGCGCAGGAATGGCCTCAAAAATGGGCGCTCAATCATGGTCTTCGCGTTCTTGTTGGGTCGATAGAGGACTGTACCATTGAGGTCAAGTATGACTAGAACATGGCCTGGAGGGTTGATAACGGACGGCTCTTCAGAGGCCTGACTCAAGTACTCAGGGGTGGGCTGGGGTGCTGGAAGCATGATCTTCTCATCGCCATGTCGCCCCTTCTTGCCCTTCGGCAAAGGTGTCGGAGCTTTGGAGGTACTATGTGACTTGTTAATCCGAGAACTCACAGCATCGTGAAGAGCAATACGGTGAAGGGAGCCATACTCTTTCTGCCTGACTTGACCGTCGGGAGCAGCCCCGGACTTGTTCTTTCTGACGGGAGGAGTAGACGCCCTGCTGTGAACATCAGTATGACGGTTCTTTGATTTCAGACCCCGGAAGAGGGCGTCAAACGCATACTGTATATCCTCGTTTGTCCCACCGTAAGAAAATTTCGCCTGCGATTGCATAGCGGAATTGTAGTATGCTTGGTTTGAAAAGTTTCGTTGGCCTTGCTGCCTAGGTGCTGGAGGGCCGTTGTAGAAGGGTTGTTGGTGTCCGTACGGCTGTTGATGTCCATATGGCTGCTGGCCGTATGGATGAAAGCCTGGTTGCTGTCCCGGAGGCCCCTGTTGCTGCACCCACTGGTGATAGTGGGCTTGCGCTTGTGCCTGTGCCGCATACTCGTTGTACGCTTGTTGGTTGTTATTATAGAATGGCGGCGGCGCATAGTTTGTATTCCATGGCGCGCTGGGTGGCCCTGGGGGGAATGGCGGCGGCGGTGGCAGTTGGTTTTCAAACGCGTGAAAGTTCTGGTCGCGGCGAAAGTTCTGGTAGCCGCCAGGCCTGAATGGCAGCGCGCCCGGGTTCATGTCTTGGTTCATATCGGCGGCTGGGGCGTCCTGGAGATTGCTTGCAGGCGACGTGCTGTCCCGACGAGCGTCGGTGATCTTGTCTGTGTCAGTGGGAGAAGTTGCGACTGGAGCGTCGTGGGGAATGTACCGAGCTGACGCGATTGCGGCCATGGAGCAAGTGGGGCAGTGATAACCGTCCGGCGACACAAGGCGTATTCTGGGTAAGAGGAGCGGTGAAGTGAAGACGGGCAATTGGCAGCATCAACTTGCGCTCCGCAACGCTGAAAGTTCATAATGTTGGCGCAGTTGCCTTGTGGTGATTAGCCACATCGGCGGAACGTGGCGCCGGAACCAATTGTGGGGTCCAGAAAAAGTTCCAGGACGTGGCTGCAGCATCTTCGCGTCGTGCGCATACTTATTTTTGTTTCTCTGCTTCCAGCGCACCTGCGCCAGTGGATAAGGAGAAGAATTTATTCGTGCTACTGCCGCCGTCAGCACTCCTCCGCAATGCCGCTTTCCGCAAAACTTGATCGCAAGCTGCGGGCTGCAGAAGAAAGCTCAGATGGCGAAGATTACTACGAAGTCACCGACCGATCTACTTCCGAGTCCCTGATCGAGACTGGTGAAGGTGGAGATGTCATTAGCTCGGAAGAGGAGGACGAAGGCCTGGACGACGAGATGGTGAGCCCACATCGGTCATGCAACACAATTCCTTGGAACTGCTAACGCGCCAAAGTCAGAGGCGTCCGCCGACAACCAAGCGCAGGCGCAAATGAGCAAGGTCTCTTTCGGGGCTTTAGCCAAGGCACAAGATGCACTCTTAAAAGACCAATCGGCCAACCGAAAGCGCAAGCGAGGCGACGACACTTCGAAATCGCAAGAGGACAAGTTGGAGGCACTGAGGGAGAGATTGCGACAGATCAAGGCTGAGAAACTCGCAAACGGAGCGCAGCCCAGTAAAAAGTCAAAGGATTCTGCGAAGCAGAAGGTCATCGAAGACGAAGACAGTGAACAAGATGAGGGCGAGGACAGTAACGACGATTCCGACACAGATGGAGCCCCGCATGTGCGGTCAAGCAAGCATGCTCCTGCTGTCCAATCAAGCAAACGGATGGTGTCGCGCAAGCGCAAGATTGTTGAAGTCAAGAAACCAGTGTTTCGAGATCCACGCTTCGAAAACATATCTGGACCACGGCCTGACGGGAACACAATCGACAAACGGTACTCTTTCCTGAACGACTATCGAGCTTCGGAGATCGCCGACCTTCGAACGACCATCAAGAAGACAAAGAACGAGGATGAGAAAGAGAGACTGAGGAAGAAGCTGCTCTCCATGGAGTCCCAGGAGCAGGCTCGAAAGAGGAAGGAGGAGCAGCAGAATGTCGTGAGAGAACACAGGAAAAAGGAGAAGGAGCTAATCAAGGAAGGCAAGCAGCCATTTTACCTGAAGAAGTGTACGTATCCGCGACATAGCCATGCCCCAGAGCGATTCGATCCCGATGTACTGACTTGTTCCAGCCGAGCAAAAGAAGATCGCATTGGTCGACCGCTTCCAGAACATGAAATCGAAGCAACGTGACAAGGTCATCGAACGTCGTCGCAAGAAGACTACGGCCAAGGAGAGGAGGAACATGCCCGACGAACGACGAACTGCGTAGTTGCAACACTAAATACTCTACTGTTGCAAATGAAATTATTCAGCGTATATACCCATCTAAAGAGCCAAAAGCTAGAGTAATGATAACAGTTTACCACTTCAGCCTTGCAGGTGGGCAAGTTCTAGGATGTTGTACTAATTACATTCAATCTCACGATGAACGGTTAAGCGGATTACCTTTTGGCCCCCACAAACCATCCATAATTCCCACCACCATCTCTGCGTCGAACTAAACCAGCCGAAATGACAGAAGGCGCCAAAATCGCATTTCATCTGCACAATCGCATGCACATTGGCCGTCTGATCTCCAACAACCCTGATGGCGGGCGAGCTAAGCGGGGGTGTGCGACGGGAACAGGGGTGTCCTCCAAGGAAACGTGCCGCTGGACACATCCACTTCGTCAATCTCTACGTCATTTCTGAGCACCTCAGTCCCAGCCTCCTGCTTCATTCAAAAGTGGGCACTGCCACATCGAACTCTTCACATCTTGCACTCTTCTCGTGTTTTCCTTCCTTTCAACTTTGGAGCATTTGGTTGATCGCCGTTACCGTTGGAGGTTGACACGTGGGATTCACGCCGCCTAGTCCTAATACACGATAGTCGCAACGGTCGACCATCACCACACGAACCATCATGTCCAACGCCACACAAGAAAAGCCGCTCAATGAGTACGTCAAATGCAAATCTCCTGCCAGCTCCGATCAAGTTGGCAAATCTGAATGAAGACATTTCAGGTCTTACGAAATCGTACTAATACAATGTGAACAGGCTCCTCTCCCGCTCTATGGTCGACATCTACATCGGCCCTGAGAACACACACTGGACTCTTCACGAAAAGCTGCTGTGCCATCATTCACCCTTCTTCCGCAAAATCTTCTATTCGAAAACCTCATCACACTCGAAGACACAGTCATTTGGTCTGCCAGAGGAGGAAGATGTGCCGTTCAAGACATTCGTTGGATGGCTTTACAGCTCGTCATTGCCAGTCCCTCGCGAGGAGGCCGATCTAGGTGTCTGCTTCGATCTTTACCTGATGGCTGAGAAGTTTGAAATCCCATCGTTGATTGCAGACATTCTGCAGGTCGTACGTGAGTGGTACAAGTACAGCGACACATACCCCGGCCTCCGCCGCGTCCAGTATATCTACGCCAATACCGAAGAGGGAAGCCCAATGCGACACATGCTCGTGCACTCTGTTGCGCGCCTCATGGTGCTCGAGAAGGGTATCCCAGCCCACTGGGACAAGGCACTGCGCAAGAATGGTCAGCTTGCTGTCGACATCATCAAAGCTATCCAAGACTGGAGACTGGAGGAAGATGCCATCCCAGATGCGCGTGAGGACCCAGAACTGGGTGAAGAACTCATCGACGTTGAGCAGGAGACGGAGAAGCTCGACCAAGAAGCTGAGCAGGAGATTGAGGGAAGGGAAGAGGCGGACGGCGAGAGCGAAGCAGCCGACGCCGATGACTCGGAAGACACCGTCGTCGATTCACCCATTGTAGAGTCGAAGCGCCCAGAGTCACTGAACAAGACAAAGGACGGAAAGACTGCAGACAGTGGGAAGAAAGACAATGGCTTACTCAAAGATTTCAAGCAATTCAGTCTGAAAGAAGTTCCAAACGGCTTGACAAACGGCGACTACGGCACTCTTCGCGCGTAGACCGCTCTCACCATTCACGCTCAACGATTCCCGCCTCGATGACGTTGGAGCACTAAGATTTACATTTGGCCAATAATTTGCATACGAAAAATGTCGCGCGTTAAAGGGTCCTTGCTCGGAAAGGCGTTCTGGCATGGAAAGGTTCAACCACTTCTACCTTTCGCATGAAAAAGGATAATGTCTTTTTTGCCCCCTTTTTTACATATTCCCCTTCTTAATGATTTACCCATGTATACCTATGTCCTCTCCGCATCTTCTTCGCGTAAGCAAATTAAAAGAAACGTCTACCTTGCATTTACGGCTCTGCTGCAACATGTACGTGCGTCCGTGTGTCAGTGAACAAGTAGGTTGCGTGGCTCTGTTTCTCATACATCTCACATCTCATCTCACATCTCACACGTAATGCACCGTCTCACGCCCACTTCTTCTCGCCCAGGTCTCATCCAGCAGTTCGTCTGACGAACAGAACCGCTGCTCGCATGTCCCGCCACTGTGCGACGCAGCACAGAAACTTGGGCTGAGCGGTACAGCGTGGTGTGCTCCGACAAGCACTGCGTAGCCTGGTTTCGGGTTAGTGTGCCAGGGACGGAGCGGCGGTGTTGGTTGGCTCGGAGGCGTATGGCGGGTAGGTGGGTTGTTGTACGGGTTTTGAGTGTAGATGTTGTGTTTGGGAGGTTTCTAGAATCTGGGCTGCTCCTGGAAGGTTGGCAGGTGGCAGGTGGCAGGTGGCAGGTGGGTGACAGTAGAGAAGGTAAAGAGATGAAGGAATTACAGTGTACTAATGGTATACTAGATATTGAATGGTAGAAATAGTTTGTTATACTCTAGATATCACATACACCTACCACAACCTCTTGCCTAAAAGAATGCTTCAACATAATATCTACCTCCCTCAACTTCTGTTAGTGAACCTACTCGCTCACATGCCCTCTCCACCACAGCAAAACATGCAGTGTCCACACTACAAACGAAACCGCTCCCTCGACGCCAACACCACGGCCGATCCTGCAAGCGTGCTGCTGTGCACCGCATCCCCAGCACCGGTCCCCACGAAGCGACGACCAAAGTACGAGTCACCGTCGCACTGGCTCCGTATGAGAAAAACCCGCGCCGATGCTGTGGTCGGGGGGACGTGACCGCTAGGATGCGTCTGGCATGGCCAAGTCGAAGGCGTAGCACTGGCGGTGAAGCAGAGAGTATGAAACGTGCATGCGAGTATGAGATGAAGGGAAAGGGGACAAGCAAGGGAAGGAACGGAAAGGAAAGGAAAGGGTGAATATCATCTGCAGTACATATGAAATAGACTTTGAAACGTACACCGTACACTGCACTCTGCAACTGCAACTGCAACTGCAACTGCACACTGTACTCAACGATCTACACTGCATATCCGCACGCTCAACACGCTCGTTTGAGCCGCGCGAACCGTTAGCACATGCCGTTTCGGGGGGACGCGTGGAATTTGGGTTCTGCCCAAACGGTGGTGCCGCAGATAATTCGGGTAGGCAGAATGGCCGTTCAGCCTCTCTCGTAACATTTCCACGTTGGTACAACGGCGGGCGAGGATGCAGAGACTATTGGTGCGACGGCGAGGGCTGCCAGAAGAGGGGATGTGCGGCTTGAAGCGGCTTCTTTGAACGTGAGGTGGGAACGTGGGACAGCAGTGTTTGTCGCTTTTGGGTCGACGAGGTAGCGGAGGGGTGTTACACGGCAGGAGAGGTTGCACGAAGCCGAATGGGGATGTGTATAGTTCAAGGGAAGAGGGGGCGGTGGTTGACGGGGGATGCAGCGCCGAGGGATCAAGCCTGGGTTGAAGTGATGAGTACGGATTGTGAGGGCGCTGGGGTATGCAGAGGAGAGATCAAATTACTTGCCGTCAATAGACAGCATGCGAAGACTGTTTGATGATGTTGACATGCGCTTTACATATCAGCAGCCTCATATAGATAAGAGACTACCTAACAAGACTAATATATTTTACCTACCATGGTTGTGCATCCTCACCTAAACAACTAGGTACCGAAGCAACTTGCTCACTATTCCGCTACCAGGATCCGCCAAGAGCCTCAACATGAGACCCTTCTTTAGTTAATTACTTGGTCCCCCAGCAACTCGGTCCTGGCACAGAACCAGAGTGCGCCATCGCCAGGAGCAATACGAAAGAGAGCTCAAAATAGAAAGTCCGTAGATCAGTTTCTAGTTCGGACATTAGTTTCAGCAAAACCCTGTTCCCAGTCGCTCGGTTGGATGCAAAGTGGAGAGGTAAGACCCCACATACTCGATATTGGAAGAAGCGAAATGTGTGGTTACCGCTTCCGGATATTGTAATTATCCAGACCTATGCCAGAGAGGCGTACCTGATCGACGTATTGACTAGGAATGCGGGAGATTGCAGAGGAAATGCAAAGCCACAGGGTGCATAGGATGTCAGGCGAACAGAGCCGTGAGTACGGCAGAAACGGTAACCAAACACGTTTGCTTTGACGACAAGTGTTCGCCCCTAAGATATGAGGTCCCATGGAATGTCCCTGGGGAGAGATGACGAATGGCTGGTCCCGTGATGTTAGCAGACAAGGGAGCTTCAGGTGAGCAAGGCGGCAAGTCCGTAGTTCGCATAAGCAGAAACAAATGACAGTGAGGTTGAAGAAATGAGGAACGACAGTCGAGGCAATGCAGTGGGGTGGCGTTATGCGAAGCACAAGATTTGTGATGAGAAGCGGCCAGGGTGTTGGAAGAATTCAAAGAGTTCAGAATGTTGGAGACGGCGTCTGTCTCCAACATTGCAGTTGAGGATTAGAAAGGGTGGGGAAGATTGCAAAAAGGAAGCAAGCGCATCCGCTCGTGCATGCCGATGAAGCGGTCTGGAGAGTCGTTGTCTGTGGCGACGGAGATGGACTTTGTTTCAGGGCAAAATTTGGCTTGTGACCCGAGGTGCGTACGGGAGTGGTTTATATGGGCAGAGGGTTGAGTCTAGGCAATCAATCTCAGGCTGGCGGCTTTCTTACTCAGACAAGGTGAGCGGTTCTTACTTGGACAGCGTGGGCTATTTCTTGCTTGGACATGAGGAGATGGTGGTTATGGGGGGAGCTGGGCAGGCCACCGTTGCGAGCCACGTGCGGGTGAATGTCAAGCAGTTGCCAATGTAGTGCTTGCGAGGTGACCCCGGATGTAGAGGCAACAGAGATGGCATCGGAAGATTTCTGCAGTGGAGGACGGTGCGAATTGTGGGCATCAGCAGGCAGAGCGAGTCGGGGTGGACGGGGGAGCGCTGAAACACAAGGCCATGAACGACGTCCCTGTCCAATTAAGCAGGGGTGGGGGGTGGGCGGCGATGTTTCGAGGGGCGTGTCGATGGCAGCCGCTTCGAGCATGATCAAACCCTGATGCGCCCAGCATGAAACACTGGCAGGCTCGCTTAGCAGGTGTCGGGCAGTCATCAGCAGGGCGGGCGGTGATTGGCGGGCGGCAAGTATTGGCAATGGAGGAGCAGGGCGCTGCAGGCACGCCGGCGTCCAGTGAGGGCGGCCGTTAGACGCAGCTGAGAAGGGTCGATGGTCAGACGCAGACCACGGGGGTGGCGAGCGCTGAGTGGTGCTGACTGGCAGCCGTGCAAAGCGTTCGCAACGACGGCGCCGGCACGAACGGCGGGCGAGGGTCGCGGGCAGAGCGCTCAGCGTCGAGTTTGCGCGTGCGCGATGGATGGGCGGCCGCGATTGCGAAACAGCGGCAGCAGCTGTGGCGGCCGTGTGGTGCCCCGGCTGGCCGGCCTAGCCCAGGCGTGCAGCGCGCACTAGGCCAGGCAGGCCAGCGGAACAGGCACCGTCAAGGCGCGCCCATGTCGGCCGGCCCTGGTCTGGCGTCTGCTGGGAAGTCGCCTGCCAGCCGCTGTGTGTGTCGCTCACCCACCCCGGCGGCCCTGCACTGGCAAACACATCGCTCCTGCACTCGCCAGCGCGTCCGTGCTCGCCATTTTTATCCCCTCTACACCCGCGCCCGGAAGGCACGACTTGCTGTGCTCTCGACGGCCTCGTCTCTCTCTCGCCCTCTCTCTCTCTCCACCACCGTGTCGCCCTTGTGCCCTCATTTCTCGCGTGCCTCGCCGCATTGCCCTGCCCGCTCCGCCCTGCCCTGCCCGCCCCCGTCTGGCCCCTCTGCTGCAACGCAAGTGTTGCACCAGCCTCTAATCTGCCCCGGCTGCGCACATCCCTCGACACCTAGTGTAGCGGACTTCCTCCAAGACCCTGCCCGCACTCCTACAATCTACCTGCCCCGACCACCACGACGCGACCATGACCACCGTCGTCGCCAATCCCCCGGTCCCTGCCCAGCATGCCGCACTACCGTCTACCGACGGCGTCGGCTCCTCGAGGACATATGCTCCCATTGCGCCCTCGACTTCTTCTCCCCACGCCGTCACCCCAACCTCTCGCTCCAAGCTGCCTGTCGATAATGCTTCACCTACCTCCTCCAGTAGTGATGCCGCACAGCACAGAGCCGACGGCAAGCGTTCACCTCTTTCGTACGTCGTTTAGTACCTCTTCTCGCTCTTCTTCTTACTCCTGCCGCCCTCCTTCTGCTTCTTCTCCCTCTGCCTCCATGTCTCCTCCCGCCCGCCACCAGCTCTCTAACCGCCCTTCGTCCAGCAGGTCTCGCGGCCAAGCCCCCAAGATCGTCGTCAAGAAGGAGCCCGCCTCGCCCGACATGCCCTCCAACACCCGCCATCGCCCCCAGCGACTGAACCTCTCCAACCACAACATTGTCCACTCCTCGGGCGCCCTCACTGCCCGCCCGTCCGGCCAGGGCAGCGCCAACCTGCAAGACATGGGCCTCGCCTGCCTGTCGCCCGGCTTCCACACCCAGGACCCCACCATGCGCGAGCAGCTGCAGCGAAGTCTGGACGTACGAGAGAGGCAAAGGCAAATCATCGAGGCGCGCCAGAAGCACGGCAAGGGCGGCCCCTCAGAACCAGACGACGTTCGCACCACTGAGATTGGCGCTTTCGGCCGAACCATCAAGACCCCGCAGACTTCGCGCAGAAAAGGCCCTCCACCAGGCCTCTCCATTGCCCCTCCCTCACACCAGCAATTTGCCAGTGACCGCGTAATCCAGTCCGCGCCCATCAACCAGACCTTCACTGGTCTGCGCAGCAACGCCCCACCCACACGACAGCTCGCCAACGGCCCGTCAAATCTGTCACAAACGTCACATATCCACCATGTGCCCGCCCAGCAGACGACAAATCGGCTGCCGCCCATTTCAGATGTCTTCCCAGAACCCCTCGGCGCTTCCAGGAATCCCTATCACAACAGCAGCCCCGGCCATTCTTCGCATTCCAATGTGCAGCCCCCAATGCCTTCTCCTGGTTTCCCACCCAACCAGTACCAGCAACCACCGCCCACTTCAAGACCCCGCGAATACAAGTCAGCCGAGGAAGCTGTTCAGTCGCTGTCTGGCGGCCGTGAGGATCTCCTGCCCCGCCTGGTCCACTACGGCGGCCACCAACCTCCCACACCACCATCGCCCATGCCCAACAAGAGCGGATCTTCCGCATACCAATCACATACTGAACTTCACCGCAGTGGCAGCACAAGAAGACGTGGCCGTGACGAGTACGAGCAAGATAACGGAACCCCGCCGCTTGGACGCCAACAGCCACGCCTTGGGCCTTTCGGATCTGGCCGCGACTCGCCAGAAACGCAGCTGAAGAAGAAGGAAGAATTCATTGGACTGTGTGCAAGAGCGTGGGATCTATTCCACTCGTGATACCCCCCGGCCTCGGCCTAATTCGGTAATCGATTCGGCGGCAAACCTGCACCCATCAAACCCACGGCGCATTTCGGAGTACGGTAACAGGTCCGCTGGACAACACTCTCGCTCCAACTTTCATATTGTTTCATTTCATCCAGCCTCAGAGTGGCATTTACCCGTTCTACTTTGTTCACATCACATGCCCTAGCATGCGCGCACCTTATTTCTCACGTTCTATACGTTTCGCAAAAGCGCCGGCAGCCTAATAGGACTCACGGGGATATACCTTCTCATTTCCGCTACATACCACAAGTTTTGGATTTGTTCATCAATTTTTAAACCTGTATTTTCGAATCTTATTTCGATTACGTTGAGATGTGGACGGAGACGGTCGAGGACGGTGGGTTGATCGGAAGAAGAACGATGGTCCGGTATGCTTAATACGGAGATAATACGGACAAATACACCATTACTCGTTTTGCTGCCCCCAGCCCGTAAACAACGCCCCGCCGTAACAAAGTACACATCAGGTAGCCAGCCGCACGAGGGGGCGGGGGGGCGTGTATGTCTGCACCGCCACTAGAATCGATAAAAACTTCGCACAGCCATAATCCATACTATGTTGATGCCCGTTAGCGGCGCCCAAAGGCACAGTTTCTCAGAATCATATTGGCACGCCTTGCACCATTTAGCTCTTACATGCGGCACCTCTCTTTTTTGTCGTTTTTATTGTTCGGGCATCTCGTAATATACGACAATACTATGGGAGCGCCACCCGTAAATAGCTACTACTACTTTGCATGCCCTAATACACCGAATTTTCTAATCCCCCCTCCCCCCGTTCGGCGACGCACACCAGCCCGTCTCGATGCGAAGCCGTGTGTGGTGTGTTGTTCTTGCTCCAAGTAGAGCCGAGTAGCCCTAACTTTTTATATCGCCGTTTAACCACCCCCATGTAGTCAGCTCGTATCCGGGACTGTATGTGCACCGTGGACGCCGAGCTGCGAGCCGGGATTCTGGTTTACTATTTTATCGAAAAAAAAAGACTGAAATGGGTGAGTGCGGTGGAATATTCCACACGCCTGCAATTGTCGCGTGGGAAAGTGCGGCGCAATGCCTCCGTGGCCTGAGCTGGTCAAGAAGCGACTACGTGGACTTGTCTTGAAAAAAACGCGTCATACCGCAACTGCGCGCGCGTCTGGGTCTCTGCGTCTGAGTCTGAGTCGGTGTCTGTGCCTGTGCTGAGTATGTATATGTGTTTCAGCGTAAGACTGATTGTCCAGGCGGTCTGGTCTTCGGATCCGCAGAACGAGCGATTGGAACAGAGTCGACGATAATAAAATGTCATAGAAATATTGAAGCAATCCCCATTGGGTTCATTGACCTACAGGCAAATTCCCAATCGGGACACTTCAACTAGGCTCATGCTCACAAACTGGCTCATGCTCTTTCGCGTGTGAAACAACCCTCTCCCTATCTTGCTGGCCAAACTAGGAGGTGGTTCGGGCGTTCTTTGTGGAGCTCATCGATGGTAATCTCGATGTGTCGCTCATTGCCTTTTTTTGCTCCGTCACGTCCTGTGCGCAAAGCGGATCCGCAGTGCCATGACCATTCACGTTTTCAGTATTCACCGCCCTATAAGGCATGATCTCGGCTTCATGCTCTATCCGAAGTTCTTCCTTGGACTGCAGTTCTTCTTCGGGCGTTGTCTTGGGCCTTCTGTACTGCACTCGGCACTATTTCGCAACGACATATCCGCAAGCTCCTTATTCTCCGTCGTCACAGCGTGCATTATAAGTATTTGTATTATGTTCCTATGGAAGGTGCACATTTGAGCTATCTTTGGCTCAAAGACTGGCCCCTATCCAATAACATACAAAGTCAGGCAACTTCTTCACCGCTTGCTCCAAGATATCCTCAGCTTTGACATTGATATCCGAGCTATGCTTGATTAGGAGGTACAATATCTTCTCATCACGTCTGTGAAACAACCAGAACACTCAGCGACATTGAATTAGAGTCCTTTAAATCTAGCAATACTCTTTCCTTTCCGTGTTTAACAAGACTTATCGAGTCATAATGTGCACAAGATTTATCGATTAGGGAAAGTCCTGATTGCTCATCATAATTTCGCGAATCGAGCCACTGAGTAGCATGAATACACGATTCATGGACCCCCGATTTAGATCCGCGCTCAATGCTGCAAACGTATATCGCCTGGAAGGAAGCAAAAGATCCTTCGATATTTTTAGTGGCAGGCCATATCAGCTAGCCTCGAATTGGAAGTGAGAGGAACTTGAGCGTTATGTTGCAGATATGTAGAAAACAGAGCCCTATGGCTCGCAATTATGGAGAAGAGCACGCTAACAGCTGTGAATATATATCTACAGTACTTGTTGTTTATTGCTTCACTATTAGACTGTGGTGGGAAAATCAGATTATTCAATCGTATAAATTCATCAAGAGCATCAGTCTCTTCAGCTCCCTTGGAACTATATTCAATGCACTTCGTTACCAGGTATACATTAACTCTATCCCCGTCCAATTATATGGCGGACAGAATTGTCTATAGCCTTGATAACTGACTGATAACGGCTATGTCACTCATTGACATGTCTCTATCTATAAGTACTTTCCAGTCACAAGGTCCATTCGTGTGCAAAGGCTGTTTTCGAATCAGGTCTGATTCTAACATTGACCAGTTATGAATAAACACTGCACAGCATGAAGACCAATAAATGCTTGTTGTATTTGCAACGTTTAGATGGGTACGCTTAAGTACTGTAGCTTCATCCACAAAGCCAGAACCTGTAAGACCATCTAAGTAAAATTGGTGATGGTACAGCGGAGTACATCAATGGCTTGCACTGATCCACAATATCCTAGGGCTTCTGCAGAAAAACCAGGAACGAGCAAAAGAGTATTGAATATATGAAAGCTCTTTAATCGTGATCACATTGCATTCGCCGTACCTAGCTAATACACACCAAACAATATCCCTGTGACTTTTTGTTCACCGTCATAATGCTGGAATAGCAGCGCCTACACCACCCATATCCATACTGAGCTCCTCTCTGCAGGCGCCACCCTCACATACCATTACACCCTCCCTTGTTGCATCCATACCCTTTACCAGAACATTCCTTTGCTTGAGCCACTCGCCAAGTCCATTTCCAACTCTGCTAATAGTTCCCAGTCCAGCCGGCCGCTCTCGGAACCTCTTTAGCCATTCTTCTACGCGCTGGCCTTCGCCTGTGATGACTGTATGCCGAACGCCTAGTCTACCGATAACGACTGCGTCCATCATACTTGGGAATAAGAATGGATGTTGCATGATCTCAGCTTCAAACGCACTGGCCGTCTCCCTCGCTTTCTTTCCATACTCCTCATCTTCTAGCAGAGCACCAAGTCGATCCAGATTCCGTGATGACACGCCATTCGTACCGGGTTCAGCATTGTCCATGCCATCCTTCAGCCTCATAATAAGATCTGTTTGGTTTTCAGGTGTTGAGAAGAAGCCCAGATTCACTTTGTCCCAGAAAAGGCGGAGTTGGGATTGCTGCAGGTCGTCTGCCCAATGCAGGTATGTGTCGTTGAATGTGGCTTCGTAAAGGTCGATGAGACCAGCAATGAGGTAGGCGTAGTCATCTGCGAAACCAGGAGCATCGCCAGGGCCTTCGCGATAGACGCGTGTTAGTTTGTGTGATGTTGAGTCGTAGAGCTCTTTCTGGATGAAGGATGCGGCTTTCTCGGCTGCGGCGAGATAGACCTTTGATTGCGCAGGATCTTGTGAGGAGAGCGCTGCAGCCGTTCGTGCGAGCGCACCGATAGCAAGACCGTTCCAAGACACTACAATCTTATCATCTAGGCCAGGTCGCGGCCGCTCTTTGTTACGGTGCTCAAGAAGCTTTTGCCGGCCTTCGGACAGGACTCTGTTGACTTCTTCCTCTGACAATGCAAACTGCTTTGCCAGATCTGCACGTGTAATGGTAATGGCTAGCACATTCTGGTTGATAAGCTCATCATGCGCATCATGTTCGGGCGCAACGTTCCCTTCATCTTTGACGTTGTAGTATCGCGCCAGGATTTCAGCGTCTCGATCGCCTAGTATATCTTGAAACTCGTTCAACGTCCACACATAGAATGCGCCTTCGCGCTTCTCCCGGTCGTTCGGGCGATACAAGGAATCCGCATCCTCAGATGAGAAGAAGCCTCCACTCGCAGCATGCATGGGAGGGCTGATCAGATATGTGGCAATGTCGTGTACAGCAGACAGATGTTCCGGGTCCTTTGTGGTAAGGTAGGCATCCAAGTAGACAGGGAGCAATTGTGTCTGGTCATAGAGCATCTTTTCGAAATGTGGCAAACTCCAATCTTTCGTGACCGAGTACCGCGCAAAACCATTACCAATCTGGTCATGTATACCGCCCTTGTTCATTGCGTCCAGCGTTGCTAATACCATATCTTTCGCAAGAGTGCAATCTTTTGCTCCAATTACGTCAGCAACCGCATTGGGGTACTGAGATAACTTTAGGAGGAAGTGAAGATTCGAGGGTGTAGGAAACTTGGGTGCGCCCCCAAAGCCTGCATGTGTCTGGTCGTACTTCATCTTGAAGTGCTATGGAGCTTTAGCGTAGAATGTAAAGAAGGACGAGTTTGTTACCCACCTCGAAAGCTTCATCCAACAACTCCAGATCAAGGCGGTCGTGATCTGCGCCATCTTTCCTGCTGATACTCCCATCCTCTGCGAAATCTCGAAGTTGCGCCGTAATCTCCTTTGCCGAGTCAAGACACCGCTGGCGCTGGTCCCTCCATACATCCCTTATCTTCTCCAGTATGCCAACAAAACCAATATGGTCACCGCCCATTGTCGATCCCGGACCCGGCCAGTATGTCCCTCCAAATATAGGTTCTAGATCCGGAGTGATGAAGACGTTCAGCGGCCACCCTCCAGAGCCCGTCGTGGCCTGGACATAATTCATGTATATGCGATCCACATCCGGGCGCTCTTCGCGATCGATCTTTATCGGGATGAAACTCTCGTTAAGGATATTTGCGACTTCCTGGTTCTCGAACGATTCCCGCTCCATGACATGACACCAATGACAGGCTGCATAGCCTATGCTGATGAAGATGAGCTTGTTGGATTTTTTTGCCAGCTCAATAGCTTCTGCTCCCCATATCTGCCATGCGACAGGATTGTTCATGTGGCCGCGGACGTATGGGCTTCGGCTCTCGTTCAGCCTATTCTTAAGCTTCGGTGTGTCGCTCGATGAGGCAGATGCCCCAGATGTGTTGTGCGCATCCATTTTGAGAATTGAGGTGTGAAACTTGCGCAGTTCCGCTTGACGTGTGCGTCGTGAAGTGGCGACAGCCTGGGAAGGTGTTCGGCGGTAAGGCGCCGTCGCAATAGCAGTACGTGCTGAAGAACAAGGTCCACGGAGATTAAATAGGACTCGAGGCATACAGCAGGGGGTATCGAGCGCAGGGGGTTCGGGCGGTTTTCGTCGCGGGCTAGAGAGCGATTATTGAGCTTCATAAAGAGCTCCGCCAGCCTCGCCGAGTTGCCCCTCCCCCGCCAACCTACGTAATCTCCGCATTCTTGAGTGGCTGGACGCAGATTCCGCATCAACCTCACGAAAGCTTACATCTAACCTACATCACTGTTCAATGCTCCCGTTGCCATAAATATTATCTTTCTCCGGAAGCTCTTGTATTGCCATGTTGTCAGTCTTGAAGTGCATACCTTTTGATGCCGCCTTCCAATGCGGGATGACAGGTACCCACGTGTCAAGATAACGACGTATCCACACTACTAGGTCATTGCGCAAAGAACTAGGACAGATAGGGATGGAGAGTAGATGTTCTATGCTTCAAGTGGTGTGTGCGTCGATTAAGCACTAGAAAAAGCTATATTTCCACGGAAAATCGGGTTTACACGACGGAAATCATGCTTTGGTGCTGAGCATCATGGATCATGGATGCTGACTGCGCTCTCGCCTTCTCATCCACGCTCCTGCCAACACAGTTTGGTCACTTTCATAACTGGCATGAGAATGAGGACAGTGCGATAACTCTGGGACTACCAAGTTTGGAGTGAAGTGACTACGCCCTCGCAATAAGGAATGCCCACACATATCATATCAAACTGGCCTATATTCATACCTCTAGGCCAATTGGTCAGAAATTGTCATGAGCTTTCAGTACTGCTCAGTGACCTAGTCCAAAACAATGCCAGCGCCGAGAGACCTGCGCTTGCTTAATGACAAACAATCTGGCCTAGATCTCGAGTTCTTGTGCAACTTATTGCAGCGTTTGGTTTCAATACAGGGTCATGCGCCAAATATATGACGAGATGGCGTCGTTTCGGCTCTGCTGTCTGTCCATTTGAGGAATGTCATCCTTAAGCCACATGCGAGCACTGGATACATCCGTTCCAAAGTATGGTCGGCGGTGCCGATCTTAGCCAGACCGCAATCCTAAGTTGCACTTGGAGAGCTCGTTAATATGCTGTATTTTATGGACGCGCGTGCTCTGATCTGTGTTCCATCCAGGTTGCTGGAAGGGGCGGTAGTGCTGACATGGGAAGCAGATTGCCGAGCCGCAAATGCGCAAGCAGAGTGATCTGAAGAAAGTAGTAAGTATGGCAGCATCACGCCAGTCAACACGAGCACCTATCTACGCTCAGGGATACTTGGCTAGTAGCGACGTACATTGAAGTTGAAGGGAAGTTGGCTAAGCGAGCGCAAGCAACGTGACTTGGTCAGAGTAAGATGGAGTTTGCTTTAACGTGGCGGAGATGAGTCGCGGAATATTCCTCGATTTGCCTAGTATATCAGGTATACCTTGAAGGCCTGGAGATCAATCGTGTTTCACAGCTCGCTTCCGCATCTATGATCTGGGGACAATATCCGAGCCATGCCTGACTTGCCCCATGCATCATTTACCGGATCGTCTTCAAAAATTCTCCACCATCCCTGGTATGATCACCATGTTTCAGTCAAGAATTTGCTTTTGGAATTGAGGACTAAAGATCGACGCTTCGCGCGGAAAGAAGACCAAAGACGCGGGAAAGTTTCAAGTTTGGATTTCGTGCTCAAGTATAGTAATAGCTGCAGAACATATATCTCTTGGCAAGTACCAGAATTCCAAGACACAAGATGAGCAAGGAAGAGCAAAAGGAAAACATGAAAAATTGGTATCGAAATGCATCCGCAAGCTGAGCAGCCCTGGTCTCACGCAATGCTCGTGGTAGAATTGGCGCGCCCCACTACGGTGCGACAAGCGGGGGAACTCTCTCGTATTGATGAAGGCTCACCCTAATCTCGCTGCCGTCGTGTCAGAACGCAGAAGTGCTGGTGGTGGTTACACGATCCAATGAGGCATGCTTGAGGACGCATCGCGTCCATGGTGGATGAGCGGCGCTGGAAATGGTGGTGAACCACAGCTCACATGATGAGGTGAGCAACACACTCCGCGTCCCTGAAAGCACACCGCTTGGCTAATCGTTGGAAGGTCCTCGGCGGTACTGTGACACGATGCAGATGAAGGGAGGTGAGGGCAGACGGCGCTTTCACGCTTAGCTCTACTGTCCCTGCCAAGCGCCATCGCACCTTCCCTGCACACAGCCGTCAACCCTGCGCAGATCCCGAGCGTCACTGCTTTGATTGGTCATTCGAGGAAGTCACATCCCCGCTCTTACAAACAACATGTCCCTTCATCAAACTGGCTGTCGAGTACGAGCGGCACCTCATGTTGTGTGGTGTTCCCATACAATACCAGTGACAAGTGTTACACCTTTGCACCAGCGATTAAGCACGTTATTTGCTCCCGACAGTACGTAGATGGAGAAGATTCACCATGGGCATTCATAAACTCTCCGCAGAGTCTCTGTATTACTCCATGAATGGAATCGTGTACTACATCACCTCAACAAGGGCTCCGTCCATTGCCTAGATATGTACTGACCGGCCGGGGCTACCCACAATCAATCCAAGTCAGCGCCCAGCGAGATTAAACCTGCCGTCCGCCGTTTACCGCCATGGCAGCGGCCACGCAACTGTGGTATTGTGTCGCCGTTCCGTGCACGACGTAGACACCAGTGCTCCTGCCTCATCTGAGGCCGTGTTTCGCGTAATCTTAGCTTCACAAAAGCATCCACCCTCCCGTCCCTCACTGTTCTCCCTCTCTTCTTCGTCAACAACCCACATTCATTTGTCCGCAGTCTCCCTTTCTCCTTATGCAGCCTTGCCTAAACAGGACCACGCTCTTTTCTCTTCTTATCCAACTTCACACACTCCTTTGTCTCAAGTGCGCCCAGGTCGCACTTCATCAGTTGGCAGCTCCAAGGAAACAGCCAAGTACGTCAGCTTCTCTTCATGCTCACCGCGTTCTAGACAGTGGCAACACGCCTGCCATGTGTGAATCAACGCTGTTGCACATTTCTGTTTTCCGGTAGTACAATATCCGTCCTGACCAAACGTGCAGTCAGTCAACACCTAGCGACGGTGATCCGGGATCCAGAACAAAACGCACCCTTCGACAAGTCCTGAGCTCTTTGCAATTGCTTCGAGATGCGTTCATCAGTTCTCCTCACTTCCGCTCTGGCCATTGGCGCTCTAGCTAGGCCCCAACCCCATCGCAGGAAGGGTAATCGTATTGTTACCGAGACCGAGTTGGTGATATTGACTGTCACTGTCTACGTTACTGAAGGATACCCTGAGCCGCCTTCCGCCTCGCTCTATGTCTCCACTACCGCACCGCAGAAGCCTGCATCCACCGAGGCGAACAGTGCTCCAGCTGCACCCCCGTCTTCCACTATCACACCCACGCCCACTCCTGCCCCAACTCTTGAACCCGAACCAACTTCCTTCGAACTCGTCTCTAGTCCAGCCCCAGCTCCATCTGTACAGTCAGAGCCAGAGCCAGAGCCAAGCTCCACTGAAGCTTCGCCGCCTTCATCTAGCAGCGTTCAGGCTTCTGAGCCTAGCGCGTCTGCTGGTAACCGTGTTACGGGTGCCGATCAGGCCTACCTCTCCTCTGGAGCAGACTACCAGGCTGCGGTGCTCTACCATCATAATGCCGCTCGTGCCAACCATGATGCTGCACCGCTAGTTTGGGACGCGGACTGCGAGGCCAATGCTCGTATCGCCGCTCTGACGTGCATCTTTGAGCACTACATTCCTGATGGGGTCCGTCAGGGTCAGAATCTTTTCACCGTTTCTGGAAAAGCCTTCAACGTGACTGCCGGCATCACGGAGAGCTGGTATAAGGGCGAGCTCGAGCCAATGATGCCGTACTTCGGCCAGAATGATATCCCTGACGACGTCTTCCACAGTGTCGGTCACCTTACTCAGATGGTCTGGAAGGACACCACTAAGGTTGGCTGTGTTTCTCTCGACTGTGGCGACAAAATGATTGTCGGTGGCGCGGCTTCGTCAATGAATAAATATACAGTCTGCAACTACGCCTCCCCAGGCAACGTCGCTGGCGGCTACGCAGAAAACGTTGCCGCTCCCATCTCCACTACCAACTTGGGCGGCTGGGCGGATTAGGCGTCTTCCGAGCTCATAATTTTTGGCTGCCTCGTCTTCCTCATCCTCACATGGATTACTCTCGTTCATATATGTATGGATGTCGCATTGCACGTCAGCGAGATTGCTTGCATGAGGAGGTTTACTTCGTTTCTTCTACACAATTCTAGGGCCTGTATCTTGCATCTGCATCGATCAGGGGTCGGTCAGTCAAGCGTCAAAATTTCCACGGGTTCGCTTCGATGTACATACTCAGATGCGATCAGCATCGAGGTAGTCTCTAAGGCGACTCAATCACAAATGACAATGTTTATGAAACGAATTGAAACCACGTGTGATGTTTGCCAGTCCATATTCATGACGCGAAGAAGGCGCAAAGTGGTTGGGCGTTGTCCATTCCTTACCAACCCAATTGAGCAACACAGTAGACCGCTGCACATTATCCAGCATCCATCCAGCTCGCCGAAGGCAAGCATGGAGGTCAAGATAAACTCTGCCGTTCATTTAAACGCGGCGGATCATGGCTGCTTATCGATTTGCAGCAGCGGCACGCGAGATTGGTCAAAAGGAAAATGCTCCGATGCAGCTAATATTGATGGGGCGTCAAAACTGGCACTTCGTGTTCGGCTGGCCCGCTCCGCACTAGTTTATACCAATTCATATACCAATAGTCTCGATACGACTAGCTACTCCACTGGAGAGTTCGAACGTACTATGTAGAGTCAGCATTCCTTGGATCTTCTTGGGTCGGTGCGTTCGTTGAGGATGTTTTGGTTAGCAGCTATACCTGATCCCATGCGTCTAGATCCTTGAAAGTTTACCGCGGTTAGTTTAACGCTGACTTTTGGGAATGCACAGTCGAGCAGGGAAAGAAACATTAGGTTTTGAAAAATGGCTAGAAATGAGTACTGTCATTTTGGAGCGCTAGCATGGATGGCTAACGCGCGTCGATTGTGGGTAGGCTTGTATGTGGAGTTGTATTTTACACTCGCTAGTATTGATTTACTTTGTAACTCCTGTTCGAGCTGGAGAACAGATCTTCCAACGAAGATCAAGAATCATATATGCCCTGATTACGCTGATGCAACTGTCCCGATAAGATGATGCTTGTCATTCCATGTTGCAGATGTATCAAGACGCGTAACATTGATTATCAGCGTAACGCTCCAGGCATATATGTGAAAAACTTGCCACCTTTGCGAAATATGATTACTGAAAGCTATAATTCGAGGATGGGAGATGAAAATAGAAACGTGGTACTAGATACGTAATATTTTTAATTCCCACGCTATGTTGACTACTTATACATGAATTCTGCTCAACAGCAAAGTGCCATCCAATGAAGGGCCAATATTGAAGGCCCACATCCACGAAGTCTACCATGCATCCGCTTTGCAATTTTCCAATATTAAGAGCACAATCTAGGAATAGAGTGACATGTCGCCATAGTACCTGCGCATTCTGGCAGCGCATAGCGCTGAAGTGCATCTGCAGCTTTCGCTTCTGTCACGTCTATAGGCAGACGTGTATAGCACGCGTAGTCATTAAAAATATCCCACCATCGAGCAACAGCTATTGATTGCTTTGTAATAAGGCTATGCGAAAAGTGTCTAGATATGAAATATGCCCTAGGGCACAAAAAAAAGAGCAATCCTACGGAATCTTCTCAAAGTAGAGAATGGATTCAGGGTAGGGCGACAAGTAGATGGAGCAGCTTTTTCTACGCGCGATGTGAATTTGAGCAAACTTTGCCTAATTAATAAGGTGTATCCCTTTGTTTAAGGTCAAAGAAAGTGCTCAAGGAGCAGCTAGAATCGAGAAGAGGTCTGGAATTCAGTGTGGGCTTATACATGAGTGTCTCAGGATGTAAATAGACGTTTTGATGCCTCACTAGCGTATTAGGAAAAGTGATCATCTTCAGCACAGCAAGATATGGAAAATCAAAGTAAAATATAAACAAATAATCAAAGTATTCATTCTCCCTCCTCTCATTCATCTGCATCTCATTCTGTCACCTTCGCATTCATGACCCGTCCACTTACGCCCGCGGCTCCCATGGTATCCCAACGCGCGATGCCCATCTATGGATGTGCAATTCGACGCCAAAAGTTTCGTAATGTAGTATATCATGCCTAAGCAAATGTCCAGTAAACGAATGCCCGATTAAACTCCAGGCTCTTTTTCTTTTGTGCAAGGTTCATGGTACCCTATGCTGACATACGACCCGATGCGCCGCACAATTTACCAAGGGAAAGACTGAAAATGTACGAAAAAGTATGGTATATGAACAGTAAAATGTAAATGTGTCGACCTGAGTCTGGACGTACGTGACAAATTGACACAGGTGTGTGATGTTGGCCGTGACAGAAATAATGACGAGAATAGGCTGTGGCGAATGAAGGTGTGGAATGCGTAGCTGCTTCAAGAAGCGTTCTGCTCAATACCAATACCGCCGGTAGTAGCGGGAAGATCCTGCTTCGAAATGGGCGCCACGATGTGTACAGGTTCATCAATGGTAGATGTATTTGCGCTTGGTAGCGAACTGGTTTGCGGCGATGCCGTGGAGCTAGTGAGGCCGGGTGTAGGCGGTGCGTCGTCGCGTGGCATTATGGGAGAGTCGATGCGTTCGTAGCGGTACATTTTCTTCTCAACCTGGGAACCTGTTAGCTACAATGCAGGGTTTCGATATGCATAATCTACAACTTACTGAAACAATTTGCTTCCCAGAAATGATCTTCTTGGCCTTCTCCAGCTCAGGCTTGAGAGCAGCGACGAAGGTTTCATAATCGTCCCGACTGAGTGTTTCGAGCAACTTTTGGATAACGTAGTTACCGTATCCATCTTTGAGCAAATTCAACAGGTTGGTCTCGCCACGGTCATTTTTTGCGATGACAGTTGATACAAGTTCGAGGCGTTGCTGGTCACTGCCGCATACCAGACAACGTTCGACAACGTTGCTTGCGAATTTGTGTTTGGAGAACATAAGGAATTGCGCCCTGATTAGGGAGACGATCTTTGCTCGATCCTCAGGCAAGCCATGTTCAATGACATGCTGTGTGACATAATTGCCATATGAGTCGGTAATGAGCTTCGGGCCTTCGGCGTGCAGTTCGGTCAGAATGAACCGCCGTTGAGGTTCTTGGACCTTCTCCAATAGCCGTTGGATCACACGACATCCGTATGAGTTTACCGAAAGTGCGCCAACCTGACCTCTGAAAGCCTCGACGATGTTTTGTATATGCTCCATTGGTACTCGATCAATGACTTTTTGGATGACGTGGTTGCCATTCTGATCTTTGACGGTTTTTAAAACGTCCTTTTCCAGCTCCTTCACCATGAGAGCTTGCTGGTCAGTGAGGACATGCTCAAGAGCCTGGTACAGTCAGCTCATGCAAAAAAGTTACGAACAAGCACAACATACCTTTTGGACTACACGGCAAGCGTACATCTGGTTTGCCAATGCCAATACGTGTCCCTTCATCTTTCCAGCAAGAAGCTTCTTCTGAGTCTGATCGCCATGCTCGAAGAACTTTTGGATGACATAGTTGCCAAAAACATCCTGCATCAGCGGTAGTGCATCGCCGACCAGTTCGTTGAAGATTCGTTCCTTGACTTCGCTATTAGCAGTTTCGAGCTTCTGCTGAATGAAGCGGGAACCATGTTGATCTCCGGCAAACTCGACGACATGGCCGTAAATATCAGGAAGCTCCCATCTCTTGCTTTGCTTTTGCTCTCTCTTGAAGTTTGCTAAAGTATCGCTCATGGCACCCAACCCATCACTAACTTGCTGCTCCCGTGGGCCTCGAGGTGGTTGTTGGGCCGGCATCATAGGTGCCATCGGAGCCATGGCCATGTGGGGAGGTATTGCTGTTAATTGCATACCATTCGGGATGGCGAATTGGTAGCCATAAGGATGTCGAAGTTGACTGGCAGGCAAAATGTGCTGATACTGTTGCTGGTGGAGGTGACTCGCTGGAATGTAGGTGCGTCTTTCCTGTTGTTGAATTTGATAGCCAGCCAATTTGTTCTGTAGCTGTGCGATGTTATTGGGGTGCGAGAGGGCTTGCTCGCTGCGATTAGGATTGAGGTAATCGTATGTAGGTGGAGTATGAAGATGGGAGTAGAAAGGGCTCTGCCGAACACCTGTGCCATTCGGGGCACTTCGGCTATTGTCGAATTGGAAGGATCGGAGTTGAACACTGGGATCATTGATTGTGACGGTGCCGTTGCTGTAGCTGTCGGGAGTATACGTTCCTGTGGTCCTGAAGCTGCTGTCGTCGGTTCTAACTGGCAATTGTGCGTCTGGGTAGCTGTCACGTGGGACGTTGGCATCTTGCCCAGGCGTGAAAGCTGGAGTAAAGCTGCCGATGCTGATTGAAGCCCTATGCGCTGCCATGCGCGCATCCTGTTCTTGTTCGAGAGCAAGCCGACTGAGCGTCTGGAATGATTCGCTATGTATCGAGCCGCTTCGTTCCTGGTAAGCGCGACCATTGGTAGCAGAGAACGATTGTGCTGCACGTGTGGCTGCTTGGGGAAATCTTGAAAAGGCTTCGATAGTTTGACCGTATTGGGCCGGTTCTGCGCCATGCCTGGACGGAGGCAGGCTACCGCTTCTAGATGGAGCACCGCTTGATGGGGCAAAATACTCAGAGTTTGCGACACTTCGGCGGTCGTCGCTGGGAGAGTGCACTGATGTTGCATCTGGCCACGACGTTACTCCTGTATCAGGACGCTGCTGGCCAGCTTCTGCTTGGCCGAACCCAAAGTTTGCGAATCCGGTGTTTAAGGATTCAATCTGACGGGACGACGTGAAATTCAAAGACGTTGGGTCGAGTAACGGTTTGACTGGCTTCGAGACAGGGCCTTGGCCAACTGCGGATGTGCGCGACACCGGGAAGAATGTGGAGGGGGAGGTATCCGTGTACTGCTGTGACGGTTGCGCTTGTGCGATGGATCGCTTTCGTGCTGGTGACACACCGGAACTTCTGACATGGGGGATGCTTCCGGATGAGGCGTCACCCCACGCTGGGCGACTTGGTCTCCACTCGGTCTCAGAGTTGGCAACGAGGGAACCAGAGCCGGTTTTACCTTCGGGAAGGTCGGCAGTTGCGCCTGCGAGGGCACTGTTTTCTACGCACTTGTCAGCCGTGGTGAAGTCCGTTGCGACACTCTGGTTCATGTGCATACCTCTTGGCCGCGAGCTATCCCGGGCTGCCGAGCCGAAGCCAAAGCCAATGGGGTTGTTGTTCCATATGTTCTTTCCCCATGGTGATGAGTGTGACGGGCGATCAGTGTCGGCGCCGTTGAGTGAGATTCCGTTTGTAAAATCGCGCGGTCGAGTCTGAGATTTGAGTATTAGCTTGCATACGCCGACCTCCTAGGAGGTGAATACCCACATTGCTCGCCATGGTTGCCATAGTACGACTGTGAACACTAGGGGAAGAGTCCATACACACGGGACGGGAGTGACGTTATTAGGGTACGGCGATTAGGCGGCGAGGAATGTTCCGGTAAAGAGTCGCGCGGGGGCGGGCTTATGCGTGCTTGTTATGGCGGACTAGGCTCAGGCGTCAGCGGGAGGACGTGGAGCAGCAATGGAGGGCGCTGTGCGGCGTTGGGCACGACTTACCTACGATTACAGCCGATACAGTGAGGGACTATGAAGAGAATATACGAAGAATGTGTGTACAAAGGACGCGACGGCGAGCAAAGGGAGTGTGCTGCCTGGGGGGTCCTGAGGGAGGGAGCGCGGGTTGATATGTGCAGGTCCGCGAGCGCCCTTGGGTCTGTGTAAGGCAAGCTGGATGCTCTAACCACTGTGCATGCTAAACTCGAAGCGATGGTCTTGCGCGCCAGGCGGGGAACGCATCAGGGTAGACGTCGATTCTCCAGCGGGGATGCAAGGGCGGACCGCTGGAATATTGCGGAATGCAGCGCCGGGTGGGTAGATCTTGGGTTGCGTGGCGGGGCAGCGCCGACTGTGGGCGGCAGAGGGAGGAATCGTGGCAGCGCGCGCAGGAAGGACAGACGGGCGTCTGGGTACTTGGCGGGTGGATGTGAGTGCGCAATATTGCAAGAGGGAGCTGTGGGGGAGCGACGACGTCAAATGGTGATTATGTCCCAGGCCCTGGCGAGGATGCGATCGGCAGCTAAGTCTGGCGTCCGCTGCTGGGGAAGCACGCTAAGCTTCAAGGTTGCACCTCAAATGTCCGCGGCTTTTGGCACGGTGCTTGCCGTCGACAGGCGAGTCTTGGACCTTTGTAAGCTGAGAACTGCAGAGGCAAGCTTTAAGGAGGACAAGTCGAGGGCTTCGCAGCTGTGCTGCTGCTCTTGTGCCGGCTGTATTGCGCTCGCTTGGGCCAAGGGCTGCTCAGGCACTGATGCGGCAACGCAATCCGGCGATCTTTTGGACGCGAGGTGGAGATGGGGAGCAGACGTGAGACATGTGCCCTCGCATGGACAGGAGACGCTCAGGATTATGTACGGGCAAAGCGTGTTTCACGAGGGTCCTGCCGGCATCCCGTCCGCTTCCTTTTCTTCGCCTGGCCCCTTGAAGAGGCTCCACGCTCCGCAAGCCTCTGGGCTTTTGAGCTTCTGCGCGTCTGGCCCCTCTTTGACAGACGGCACCAGCCAACCCACCTTGACCAAGTGTTGCGGCTGTGAATCGCTTCCGCACGGCCAATGGCGTTGTGGCTGCTTGTTTAGAGCCAGCCGTGCCACTAGTCGAGCCGTGGAAGCCCTTCTCTCGACGACCGCGTTGGACGCGGCCTTTATCAAACCCGTCCGGCGTGACGGCCTTGGGAGTACAACAGGGCCTGCAGCGCCACGGAACCTCAAAGGGCGCACTCATGGTGGGAATCAACCATGGACCAAGTGCCCTTTCTTCAACTCGTGATCTCCATCACCCATTGAGTGTTGCTCGCTGACCATGTTCCCTGCCCTTACAACGCCGCGTAGCTGCATATCTGCGTTGGAGAGGCTGTAACTCGGGTCTTGCATGTTCATAAGGGAGTGGGTCAGCACATGGTGTTCACGGCTGTGCTGCGCTGGCGCCCTCTAAGCAGAGCAAACTGCTGCCAGGACCACGCTTCTCCGCACAAGTTGCTTTTCGTGCCGACTCCTTGTTTGCTATGACAAGATTTCTTGCAGCTTCACCGCTCTTCGCCAGACTCTGAGCGGTGGTGGTACAATGCCCAGCCATGGAATCAATGGCGGTGGCAGCGTCATCGCCTTTGACAAAAAGACCCTGAGAGAGACACCTTGGCTTCGCGATGCAGACGTTTGACGTGTGTCGAGAGCGCTTCTGGAATAGCTGAGATGCAACAGCCTCAGGAGTCAACTTGTTACACCTTACGAGGCTTGCGCTTGGCGTCAAGGCATCAAACGTCCCGTGGTCTCAAACTTATGGCCAAGCGATGGCAGATGTTTGAAGGCTTTCGGGGCATTTGGACCACTGAGGCGAGTAGGAACGGCCCAAGTGCCGGCCTGGCTGTATCCGTGGGATTGTTGGCCTGCCCGTCGCGTGGTGCTGACTTATAACGGCAATGCGCTATTGAACTCGGCCATGCCAGAGCCTCTAGGGCAGAGCAGAGAGCAAGCGGTGGTCGAACATGTTCGAGTCGCAAGTGCACATGGCCCACCCTGCTTCCGCTCAACACGACTCGGGCGGGCGGGACCCAGAACTCTCTGGAATGAGGTTGCTGGCTCAACGCGCGTTTGCTGGGCCATGTCCAGCGCTGGTCGAGCATCATCCTGCCATGCCCGGCTCTGCACGCTCGCGGTTCGTCTCAGCCCGGTTGTCAATTCCAGGACGGCCGCTGTCACCATGGAGCCCAAACGTGGACTGTCTCGTCGCGAAAAGCCTCAATGTGCTCACAGATTGCACAGCGGTATATAGTCTGGGGAAGCTACCTCATTCGGATGCTGCGTGCTGGTTCACGACCAACAAGAGAGACGTCTACAATTTGGCTAATTCTGACCCCCGTCATTCGTTATTACCGTCCCCTGCACATCGAAGCCAGAGTTCGCACTGGGCGCCTTGTCTGTTCCTTCGCTCGCACCGCAGTGGGCGTTGGCTGAGTGTTTGCCTCCTCCTGAAGGAAACGTCCCAGTAGCAGGACGAGGCCACCCTTCTCTCCTGGCAGTGCTGAGGAGAGCGCAGGCGCGTACAGATCCAAAATAAGCAGCGAGAGGATGAGCTTCTGCCGTCATCTTATTGCGACCGACACACTAGGACTAGCGCGAGTTCCCTTCCGGCCTAGCGGGGAGGTGCGCGCGTCGGTGGCTGCCCTCTGATTGGCCGTCCGTGATTTTACCTTGATCGTTCCTGCATCGGGAGTGCGAGGCTGTTTGTCCCTGCGCCATTGATCAAAACCTAACGGCGCTGCTCTCACTCAACCTCCTTGCTCACCTTCTCACGGTCCCGCCCATTGCCAACATTCTTCCCTTGCGGATTATCGCTTCACTCTTTCAGCGATATTCGCGTACGCTCTTTCCGGCTTGTTTCTCTCGTTGTCTATCTGCTACGTCGCGCAACAACGGTGCATCGCGAGGTGTGTTCCCCGTCCCCACCGCTTTGTCACATTCCGCCGAGCACATGCACTTAACACCACACGACCACCACAACACGGCTTTACTATGTATGCTAACAACAAAGCAGCCACTACTCTCCTTAATAAATACTCACACTCTCCACCTCTGAGTGATCTGTACGCCACCGACACGCCGTAACGACTACACAAACACCAAATATAGCCATCATGATGAATATTAAGCACCTCGCCGCGCGCGACAGTGGCCTTAACACCACCCACGTTGCGCTTCTGATCTCCCTGTTGATGCTCGTCTTGCTCGGGCTGATCCTCATTGGCGCGCTCTTGTTCCTCCGAAGCATACGCCGGGCACGGAAACAGGCCGAGGCAGACGCACAGCTTCCATTGTACGAGAAGCGACAGTCAAATCACAGCCGTCTCACCATCACCGCAATGCCATACAAGGGCCGCGAGTCTGTTGTCGTCGTCTCGGAAAAGCAGAACCTCATGAGCCCCACCAGCCCTCCCGCCAGCCCGGTACCGGAGATCCGCATCACATTCCCAGACGAGGTCGACGAGTCTGGCAACCGACAGTCTGGCCGTGTGGTTGTGGTCCGTGTTGGAGAGCATAGTGTTGGATTGGAGCCCGTGAACGAGGACCTTCCACCATATCAGCGCGACGCATCAGACCGCTTCGACTCGCTCGACCTCGATCGTATCGGCGGCTTGAAGGAGAAGGACAGCAAGTACTACTCTTGAGCACCAAGCTTGAACAACTGCCAATGTCCAGCCGGGCTGCAACGAAGCGCCCGGCGCCCTGGACTCTACAGCCATTTGGCTATGATCGATTACTCTGATGACCGCTATACTGCGCTGATCGTCAGTTTTCTACCCTGCCCAGGCTTCAGACAGCCGGCAGGGCACCACTTGTATATTCTCGGAGATGATTGGTCATTTGAATACCCATTGATGTCTGACCATCTCTCCATCGAGGTTATGTCCTCTTACATAACTTATTCCCTAATGTATTCTATGCTTCTCCAGCGACTGTGTCTGTACAGCAAAGGAGCCAATACACACTTTGTCAAGCCCACTCAATGCTCATTCCATGTAGTGATGTGTGAAGACTTGGATAGTTCTGCATTTGACGCTCGCGATCGTAGGAAAGAGGACTGGGATGCGCGTCCTTGTGACACCAACACGGCTCATGAACTTCAGCATATGAATCAAGACATCGATTAGACTTTAGGCGAACTGAAAAGCGACCCACTCGTATCGTGGGAGCACCTCCATGGTTCATCCATAACATGGGCGGTCTCGGCAAAACCTTGATCCATTACCCATTGTTTTGCGCCAGCTCCCCTCGTCCGTGAACTCCGCAACTTTTTGTTCTCTATGGGTTCTTTCACTCCTTAAGAGCCATTGAGCCCTCAGCAATCTCTCTCGCAATTTAATCGGCCATACCATCCCTTCTCCATTATGGAGAATGACGAGGTCTTTACTCCGCTCTCCGAGATCACCGGCCAAAACGGGAGAGCGAAGGTTGAGCAACCGCGTCAAGAAGCACGACAGCTGCCTGCGACCAAGACAGACCCAGATAAGGCGAAGAAGATTGGACAGGTGCATTTCAAAGCTGCGCATGGGATTGTGGTTGCTTTCTTCACACTCATATTGTATGTTCAACATCAGCCCAGACCACCGTATTATTCCGTGGTGCAGCATCACCTTCAACGGCTGACACTATAATCCAGAATACTCCACATTCTCGGCATATACTTATTCACTAGCGGTTTCCTTCTCACACGATTAGTTCTTGACCACAAGTCTGAATGCGCGATCCCTCCGATAAGCTCCTCGAAATCTTACACACCAGGAGACGCGCAGAAGGGGTGCTGGCACCCGAAAACTTTCAATAAGGCAATTGTGGTTATCGTCGATGCACTGAGATACGATTTCACGGTACCGTTCGAGGCACAATTTCAGCCGACCGATCTGTCAGCGGCTGCCGCAGATTCCGCGCAGGCTCCCCAAGTCGCTCCGCGCCATTTTCACAATGCGATTCCAGTCTTATACGAGACAGCGAAAAGCCAGCCTAATAACGCATTCCTCCTGCCGTTCATTGCAGACCCGCCAACAACTACACTACAACGGCTGAAGGGGCTCACAACGGGCACCTTGCCTACGTTTATTGATGCGGGGAGCAACTTTGCAGGAACTGCGATTGACGAGGATAATCTGGTTGCGCAATTAAAGAATGCTAGTAAGCGGATAGTGCATCTAGGCGACGACACATGGCATGCGCTCTTCCCAGATTACTTCGAGCCGAACCTTACACACGCATACGATTCGTTCAATGTCTGGGACTTACACACTGTAGACAATGGCGTCACAGAGCACATTCTCCCGCTTCTGAAGGCCGAAAACACAAACAAGTGGGATGTTATCTTTGGGCATTATCTGGGCGTGGACCATGCTGGACATCGTTATGGTCCGGACCATCCAGCCATGACGGCGAAGCTGAATCAGATGGACGAGGTTTTCCGTCGCATGATTGAAGAGCTGGATAACGATACGCTGCTGGTGGTTATGGGCGATCACGGCATGGATGCGAAGGGCGACCACGGCGGAGAATCTGACGATGAGATCCAGGCTGCACTCTGGATGTACTCGAAGAAGGGGCTGTTTGGTCGGACTGATCCCGCTCATGTCACACCTCCTGCCAATGCGAAAGTACGCCCGGTTGCGCAAATTGATCTTGTTCCCACGCTATCCTTACTTTTGGGTATGCCGATCCCGTTCAACAATCTTGGAAAGCCGATTGAAGAAGCCTTTGTTGGCGCCAAGGAGACTGGATTTGAGAATCTGGCGACCGTCAACCGTCTGACGGCTGCACAAATCCATCGCTACCAGCATGAATACGCAAAAGCTCGTGGTCTGGATGAGAGCACCAGAGCTACCTCATTGGCGCTGTGGGCAGCCGCGAATGATGCTTGGAATTCGCTCGGAGCCAAGGCAAACAACAAACAGTTCAAGGATGTCTATGAAGCGTTTGCTGCTTACCAACGAGATACGCTTAGCATTTGCCGCGATTTGTGGGCAAGGTTCGACGTCCCCCGAATGCTCAGCGGTGTCACAATCCTCGCATCAAGTCTTGTTCTGCTCGGTCTGTACGCCCGAGTGCTTCACGGAGATCGTTCTGAGGTTACTCCGGTCTTCTTTACCCGTGGTGCTATTGGAATAGTTCTCGGGGCCTTGTTCGGTTTCGGTGCTTCATTCGCACTACCAAATGAACCCAAGGAACACATTATCGTTCTTTCATCTGCTCTGAATGGCGTTCTTGGGGCTGCCTCCACCTTCATCTCACTTCGCTATCGCCTCATGTCCCCCTTCCCGAATAACATCTGGGGCTGGACAAGCGCAATATTCACACTCGCATTATCTGCCGGTTTTGCAGCAAACTCATTTACCATCTGGGAAGACGAGATTCTCCTTCACTTTCTGACTACCTTCGGCGTCCTGGCTGTCATTTCTTCATTCCGACAGAAGCGCATTGTGGACCGGACTTTGGGTATCTATCATTCTGTTTTGTTTACTGTTCTTTTGAGGCTCGCAAGCTTTTCGAGACTTTGTAGAGAAGAACAAATGCCGTACTGCAAGTCCACCTACTATGCGTCGGCTCTTTCTACCACTTCGTCACCTTGGCAGCTCATTATTCCTGCGACCGCTGCCCTTCTCATTCCAACTTTTATCAAAAGCTACTACGAAGGCACCAAGAGTTATCAGCACAATGCGACCCTTTGGATAGGTATTGCATTACGCTTCGGCCTTATGCTCTCGGCAGCTTACTGGGCTCTTGACGCGGCTGACGACGGTGACTGGTACCCCGAATGGACAAACATCCTGCGCATCACAAAGCGTCTAGTCGCACAAATCGTCCTTGCAATCAGTCTTGCATTCGGCTATTCAATATACAACTGGTCGAAGCCACTACTGAACATCATTATCAATGAATCCACGGACGAAGCTGGCGCACCCAAGGAAGCCATCACTATCCTTGGCTATGCAAATGTTCACGGTTCACGCTATGCGTTGTTGGTCACGATCTGGTACCTCGCCGTCGCTGTACTGCAGAAACCAATGGGTGCCGGCGCTATCGGTATACTAGTCTGGCAACTCTTCTCCCTATTCGAGATTATCGATACCAACAACCTCCGCCATTCATCTATTGGCCCAGTCGTCCTCGGTCTATTGGGCTCTTTCCACTTCTTCAAAACCGGCCACCAGGCTACACTTTCGAGTATACAATGGGAATCCGCATTTATCCCACTCGCAAAGATCCGGTATCCTTGGACGCCCGTCATTGTCATCTTGAACACCTTTGGTGCTCAGATTCTTTGCGCTGTGGCTGTCCCCGCCTTGGTCTTGTGGAAGGTGAAGCCGCAGAAGAAGGGTTTATTGGGTATGCTGGCGAAGGCTATCGCTACCCATATTCTGTTTTACGCAACTATCAATCTCGCGACAACCATGTGGGCAGGGCATTTGCGTAGGCATCTGATGCTATATCGCATTTTCAACCCGAGATTTATGCTTGGCGCTGTTGTTCTAGTTGTTGTCGATATTGTAGCCATATTTGTCGGCTTGTGGGGCGCGAGGATGAGTATTCTGAGTGTTGCAGAGGTCTTTGGATTTGGTGCTTGATATGAATAAAGAGGTGGGATAACTGATATGGGCATTGAGGTATGCCATCGCATTGCGTCAGTCGGCGCTGTTTCCTTATTGTATAGCATCGCATCACATAAGATGCACGCCTACTGTAAATCACAATCAAAAGTATCACAGATTTTTGCATCCTGTTGCCTTCAATCCGCTCTGGTCCGAGTTCCCTTCCCTCCCCCATACTTCTGGTCTGAACACCCACCCATACCAACCGTGGTGCAATTGCACCCTTGCACGGAAAGAAATCGCACATAGTGTGTAAGTCTGGTCGTATGTATCAGACCTTGTCACTACCATCGACGAGATAAATTGTGCAATGTTTAATTGGTTCCTGCTAGTGTATTTCCGTTCCAATTCGATTCTGACCACAAATACGTCCCACCTGACGAGCTGTTTGATGGAAGTGATGCATTGTATGCATCACGGGGCTATTGATCGACGGACAAGCTTTCTTCTTCAAGCAGAGAACAATGAAAGGATATGTAAGTAACGCGAATAACATTAACAGTTAAGGATTCGAGAGATGACTATGTTGAGAAGCTCCTCAACATTAGGCTGTGCCTGTGATATGATAGAGGAATGAGCTGTAGTAATACGAGTAATTCAAGTATCACTCAGAACAATATCAGTCATTAAACAATACACACCTCACGCTTCCTGATTGCACTAAGCCTTCCATGAAGTACCACGTATGGCCTTCAAAGGTTTCCTCTCAGCATAGCATTTCATACTGTCGTACCAAGACGGATAGATTGTATCCAGAACGCCAGGACACCTCATCTTCCTGAGTAGGTCAGTATACTCATTCCAGGTTATTATTGCCTAGTTTCCTTACTTGAGGTCGCCTTGGTAGCCATCGGCAAATCCCTGAACAAAAGATGGCTCTCCCGTACAGTTGTCGTTCATGAAAAACTCGCAGTAGCCACCTGGATCAGGACCCAAAGATTTTGGCCGAGCAAAGTAGGGCCTCCCGAATTGATAGCACTCGCTGCTAGGGGCCCGCCAGAAGCAGTCTGGTCCTTGGAAATTTGGATTATGGCATATGTATATACCACCGGGTGCACCGGCGCTTGGTGGGCATGCGCCGTAGGAGTCAAGAGCATGTGACATGGTCGCACAGGTAAGCAAAATGACGATTAGTGTAGACATGATTGACTATTTACTACACGATTTGGCGCTCGTAGGCAGCGCTGACAAGTCGAAGCGTGGTCACGATAAGGAAATAGCATTTTATATTTGTTCACCGTGAACATCTTCACCGCTTGGACACTAAAATAGATACCGAGTCTCCAGTTCGTTTATTCCTCGCTTAAACAAATCATGCGTTCGCCAAACTTTGTTTTGGCATTGCCAATCCTCGGAAGCACCAGTTCTCCGTGTTCTCCGCAGTGCTTGCGACCCGAATTGTGTGATGTCGAGCCAGGTTCTACCAACTCGGCCAATCATCACAGACATCTCGAACACTATCCTGTTCCGATTTGTACTCAACGCCCGTAGAGATATTACATCTCTGTCAGCAGACGAAAGATACGCTAGCAGTTTACATGGAAATACCCTAGATCTAAATCAGTCTGCTGTCTAACTGGAACTGAACCACAAAGCAGTTCAGTGTGCACTATCCCACACATGTATTCTGGGAGACATGGGACGCTGGAAAGTTTTGGCAAGGGACGCTTGCATACCAGTTGGGTGTGTCGGCTTTTGCAAGCGGGATACTCAACTCCCCCACTCATTTTTAGCATTTTCAGAATTACCCCTGTCCATACACGATGCTCGACCGGAGTTCTGCGTTAATTGGCTACATGATCTAATCTGTACGTCTTGGCTTTCGGACGAAGATGCAATGCCGAACTACATCTCAGCCTATAGACACAGGTTGACAATATCGGGAGCGTACTGTTTGCATTGCGCGTGTGGAGTAGAACTACTCATGGAGTCAGGGTTCAGGGCTGTAGAGGATTCCACCAGATGGCCCTGGCTCGGCGGTACAAGGGCTGAAAGGTTCGAGGTTTTGCAGCCAAAAAGTGTTTTTACCTGCGAAAAGTGTAGCAACAGCAGCGAGACTTGGTAGAGCATTGATTGACTTTAGAGTGTGGATGTTGAGCTAGTTAGTTCGAGAGGAACGGAAATAGTACCGCGAAAAAGGTTACATGGACCATCAATGCGTTACTGCAATGTTGGAGCCTGGAAATTCAAGGCAGGAAGGTACGTTAATGGTAAGATTTTAGCGCTATTCTATGTAAACAGTCCTGGTATGCCTTAGTTTCGGCCTAGTACGGTATCTAAGGGTGATGAATACAAAGCCATCAAGTTACTATCAATGTTACAAAGTCGCATATCTAGCTCTTTTGTAACCTGAAGTCTTTCGACAATGCTCACTTCCAAAAAACTTGCATCTAAACCAAATGAACTCCCAATCTCTAGACACCGAGAGACGCCACAACCCAGCTGAACATCGTTTCACAAGTCTAAATACAAATTTAGTCACGCAGAAGTGCGTAAACAAGCAGAATCCAGATTCGATCATTTCCCAATCTCTTAAAGCCAAGATACAATGCACTATGACTGATCTCATGCATATGACAGACCGTTTTTTTCGGGACACCTAGCTAGGAAAGCACTTCATGCTATTATACCAGAATGGGGTTCGCGAATCCAAGATACCAGGACATCTCATATCCCTACCATTGGTCAGCACCCAAGTCGTTCTCATATGATTGGTAAACTAGCAGATAGGTATGGGCGCACTCACTCATACTGTCCTATGCTACCGTACTTTGCAGGCACAGGGTTACCCACGCAATTATTGCTGAGGTAGAAGTTGCAAAAACCGCCATAATCAGGACCAAAGGACCGTGGACGTTTGTTCACCTTGCCGCCGAAGGTATGGCACTCGCTGCTCGGGGGATGCCTGCGGCAGGGAGGTGAATCAGTTTATGCTGTGGTGTAGTTGGTGTGCCACAACGTCTACTCACCAGTGGCAGCCTGCGCTAAAATTAATCGCAGAACACATGATCACGCCTCCGGGTTTGCCTTCGTTGGCTTCGCATTTGGCGAATGCCCCTCGGGTGCGGTTGTATTGGCGGCGCTCCAGAGTCTCGATGAGAATGGGAGATTCGCCATAGCTTCGGGTGGTGGGAGCACCCGAAACGGAGCAGAGCAAGGAGGTAATGATTAGGAGGAAGAATAAGGTAATTGGCATGATTAATAGGTGAGGAGACGGTTTGAAGTTGTAGTATAGGTGAAGTAGCGTGGATGCTCAGGATTGTAAATGATAAAACTTAAGTGATATACCGTACACAATGATTCGTATCAAGCTTATTGGAGTAAAGGAATAAAAATGCAAGTACTGAAATAAAAAACAACGTGAATTAGGCGGTATTTATTGAGCTCCGACGCATGTACACCAGGCGCACCGCTTACTATTGTGGTGACTTTGCGCCCCAACCAATTGCGCGGTGAGTGACAAACAAAACAGTCAGGCTGAAGCAGTGACTGTGAAAAACGAGGTCGAGAACACGACTAGCAAAATATGCTTGCACTGGGCTACACTGCGTAGCAATTTCCTATCTGATTGTTGTTTTAAATACAAGCGGAGAGCGAAGGGCTAGTGTCATGCCATGGGCACAATGAACAGAAAGCAACCAAGGTACAGCCCTGGGTTACGAGACGCACGTTGTCGCGAGACGACTTTATCCTCCAAACTTTTTAAATCCTCCGCCTGTTGTGATGTTGGGATTTAAATAATATAGAACTATGTTCTAGCTATTTACCATCTATGATACAAGGCTATTATAAGGTACGGGTTGCAGTACATTAGTGCGCTTCGAGTCTGCTTACATAGCTATCGTATTGAATAATACTTTCACTTTGATCTAAGCGCCTCCTTTGCCTAAATGTAGCCTATTGTTCCTTTGCTTAGAAGGCACTATTGCATGCCTAGGTTCATTGCTTCCACGGTGTCCTTTTACGCCCTCCCTTGCTGTGCCATAGTCTTCTCCTCGTCTCCTCCTCTGTATCATCATCACTACTATAGCGAGCTGAAATGGGTAAGGTCAATCGAGCGTTTGCACAATGATACGGAGAGTGTATCACTTACTACGCGAAGCAGGTATAGATTGGGATAGACTGAGCGTAGCTGTAGATATTCAGAGGGTAACGTTGAACGAAGTGTGGAAAGCGCGTTGGTAGGATAAATTAAAAAGATTATGATTGCCAATATATGACTTCTCTGTTAACAAGGAACTATAACCGCGAACTATCTATCTGGACTTTTGCACTGCTTGTAAAATATACTTGTTACCAAGATCGCTGCTCCCTCCCCTTACTTCTGATCTGCATGTAGCCACGTGATTCTAATCATAAAGCTATCTGGCTTGCCAGCATCAACCTTACCGCCGCTTCTTGCTCTGTCGTACTTCTTCCCCTTGGTCGTAACACTCACCTCTCAAGGTGTCTTTGGCGTAACACAAGAGCCCCACTATCGCGAACTTTGGTGATGTAACTCGGTCTCTCAAACCTAATACGATTCGAATGGAGATCACAACTCCGAATAGGGATGCTAATCTTGTTGTTGGAATCGGTGAGGTAATCACCCACGAGCTCTGCACATCCCCAACAGATCCGATGTTCGCACCTGAGCGACTGCGGCTGCTTGTCGCGCAGACACCAGGAGCAAGTCCCAATCTTTCTTATGTCTAGTTTGGGTATTGTAGAGTAAAGTTTTTGAAGATTTATGCAGTGGGCAGACCAAGTCGTCTTTAATTGCGCGTTCGACTGCTCTTCGGGACGCACGACTGCATCAGACTTTCCTTGAAAGCCATCCAGCTCACGGAAAGACTTGTCGATCTCATCGTTCCAGCAGCGTTTCAAATTGTCTACAAATGCTGAATCGAATGGTCCGTAGCCTATGACCTCTCCGGTGGTGATGTCTTGGTGCATATATACCTCATCGTGCTTCAGGCGGACGTTGACACACTGCCTTTTATCTTTGCTGACAAACTCGCATGGGCACGCCTGATCGAAAAAGTCGTTGATTGCCTTCGCCACTTGAGATTGGTACGTCGCCGTGTCGTTTTCCCTTTCGCCGATGCATTGCGAGTTTATAGTTTTACCAGTGTAGATATCACTCAACTTTCCGGGATACTTCTCACTAGACCGATAGTAGTCAAGGGCGATAGTAGAGCATAGGACGGGGGTAACAGCGCAACAAAATTCAGGTGCTGATGGACTTGTAGCTGTAGAGCGATATGCTACCAAGGCCATTTTTAGTACGGCGAAGAAGCTGGCCGAGAAACTATCTTCCAAGGGACGCGCAGAAAACAGGCTTTCCAGGAAGTCGAATGGTTTCTCTAAGTTGTCTTTATAATGGTCAAAGGCCATTCTGAACATCTGCTTCTCAATCTCCGATGTAAGAAAACATCCCGCTTCCGTCTTCGTGCGCTCGGCCTTGGCTGCTGCCTCGCGGATGAACGAATCAAGTAACTGGAGTTGCTTTGAGAATAGATATTGATTCTCCATATATGGGATTCGAATGAATTTCACAGAGGAGTAGCAGTGCCCTAGCATGTCGCTCAGATTCGTGATACGCGTCGGTCGCAGTTGGTCGAGCATTCGCCGATACTTGTTGATAATGTCATTGCTTTCTAGAGCCGGCAGATGCTCACCAAGAATATCAGAAGTGGTCTTGTCAGGATCAATTTGCGACAACTCATCCGAGGAAAAGGTTAGCACCACGATCAGGTGCGGAAGAATGACTCGTTTGACAGCCGTTTTCTGTGAGTTCTGGGCCCATTCTAGAAGTTTTGCTATGTCGTTCTCCAACATCCTAGATGCTTGACAAGCTATGACATGGACTACCACGTCAGAAAAGTTGTATAGTAGACGCGGGAATAGCTCCCTGACAGCGTCCTCTCGGTTTCCGTCGAGATTCAAGGTCCACTCGCGAGGCTTATCGAGGAACCAGATCGCTTGTCTTACCCATCTAACAGAACTAGCAGTCTTGTCCTTAATCGCTTCTTGAATAATGCTCAAGATACGTTTTTTCTCCTTGAGCGCGGCAGGGGGCTGGCCTCCCCCATGGAAGCCCTCGCAGTCAGCATATAGTAAGAGAAGCCAGTCTTGCGCAGCGTCTGTGTAGGGGGCCGCATAGAGATGTACATCTCCGGAAGTGGGCACTGTGTCTCCTTGACGTCCACCGATTGGAAGACAAACCGATGGCTTCTCCAATATTCGTAGGTGGCTAATATCCCACGGCTGTTGCATGAGTACGCGGATCAAGGTACTCTTGCCCGCCCCGGTGTTACCGATGAAAGAAACGAGCTGGGAAAAACATAGAGACTTTCGTTCGTTCTTCCTCTGGTGATCTTTTACCAATTCATCAAACTTGGGAAATTCCTCGAGACACAATTTTCCGTTGTCCCTCCGATTAATAGAAAACCAGAGAGAGAGTAGGTCCTGCTCATGCTGCTGTTGCCACTCCTCGAGTGTCCATTGTGGATTTGTAATCTGTTTGTACAATTTGCTTTTTAGAATTAATTTTCAATCGTTTATGGATGTGAAAGTGGAAAGGAAAGCTCACTATTCTTGATAAGACACAATGGGATGACTACGGTCATTCTTGCGATGCTTGGCCCATTGTGCCCAACAATCCTCGCAGAAGATCAGCTTACACTTTCCGCAATACTTTTCGCCCTGCTTTTCGTCGCAAACCTCGCAAACCTCGCAATTCTCGTCCTCAGCGACTGTGCACTCAGAAACTTGACCGAGGTGCTCTTCGTCTCCTGTTATTGGCGATAGTTTAGGTGAAATAGACTCATTTGAAGGCACAGATGTCGCCATGCGTGAAAAGAAACCTTACTCAACCTTTTGTCGGAGCTAGCAGCAAGTATATAGATGTGATGATGCTATCTGAAATTGCTGACTGCGAGAAGTTGGATGCATGAATAAATAAACTTGCGATATGGCATGTCTAGATCTGCCCGCGTTCCATCCTAAATAGAAGTCCCCGCTCCTTTCGCCTTCTAAAGTATGTCAAAGTCTCGTGAGACGCTCTTGCGTTACACAACATCAGCCACCTGCCGATACATTGGCTACAAGTGCTGTCCACATCTGTTCGATGACGTGGCTTCAGCAACCTTTCCAGAGAGCGTAAAGATCGTTAGATAATAAGACAATAAGGCATTGGTCCAGATGTTAAACCACGTTTAAAGGGAAATCGCAGAGAAACGTACCAGATTACAATCTTGATGCCTAATCTCGCGGACTTGAGCAATTCTGGTATAAGGGAAGGCAACTGACTTGTCAGCTGATATTTGACAAGGTTGAAGATACGAATGACATAAATTAATTACAATGCTATAATATATGTAGATGCATTGCTCTATTTAACTCGTGAGCCGCTTCAATCAGAGATATCGACCGAAGTAGCGAGATTGCACGAATCTGCGCGCCGCACCAGCGATAGGTCAGATAACAATTCTATAGCATCAAAGTTAGTATCTAGGGATTGAATATGGACATTCACGAGTAACTTAGAAAAGCAGAAGATAGCGTTAGTGTATAGAAAGACCTAAGTTTTATCATAAAAGAGAGCTCCACGAGTCAGACGCAGAAAGAGTTGTAGCGCTATCGTAATATTCGTACTAAACTCCATGCAGAGTATCTCAGGAAGTTATAGAAAATATTGCACCAGGAAAACAGCAAAGAATCATCATCTCTAAGAAACGTTGTATTTGCTCGAAGTTAAAGTACTCCTTCTTTTGTCTCCCCACACCGTGCATCTCGCGACGCAAGGACGGACCTTGAATCAATTCCTTTGAAACAACACGAATCCTTCGTGACCGGCATTGTGACTAGGCAGGTGGCCTCACTATATGCGAAGAGTGTTTGAAGACGATTGAAAGCGGAGATGCCTACCACAATGCCGCGCCTATCTCACCAGACCCTTTGTGTTCACCCTTATCCTCCCTAGCATCGTTAAGAATAACATCACTCGCCTTCTCGCTGACCATGAATACCGGCAGCACCGGAAACGCGCCAATCGGTTTCGGAAAGACGCTCGCGTCCACAACGCGCAGCCCATCGACGCCGTGGACCCTGAATCTAGAGTCAACAACAGAGTCTTTTATACTCTTGCCCATAGGAGACGTCGAGCTCGCGTGGTGCGAGAACGCTTCATCTGCGATGGCTTGTTTCAAGTCGAGCCTTGGGTTAGGCGAGATTATTGTATAAGGACCGTACGGAGACGGAAGGGCTCTGAAGATGTCGATGAGGTACTCCGTGCCCTCTACCATAGCCTGCAGGTCAGTATCTACGCGTTTGGGCGTAAAAAAGCCAGGGAAATAGTTGAAATTGATCTCAGGTGGTTCCCGTGGGTCTGCTGATCGCAGACGGACATAGCCATGTTTGTTGTGACTCTGCATCCTGATAACCACTCCAGACGAAGTATTCGGCGGAAGAGTAGCTTGTGAATATCCCGGCCAAAAGCCCCTCAAGCCTGCGCCCACAGTTCCAGACATGAACAGGTCAGCATCTTCTGTCTGGGATTGGTTTGAACGGTAGAGCATTCCCAGTGGGTTTGCAGCAATGCCGTACGGGCCTGTTCCGTTGTCGCGCCATTCAGCGAGACACGGGTCGTTGGTCGCAGACAAGGTACAGTTCTCACGTATTGAGCGATGAGGTATGGAGGCTTGGGCCAGAGTAGCGACTTCGTAGTTATCCTGTAGTTGCTTGCCGACGTTGCCCGAGTGTACAACAAGAGGGATCTTGAAGCGTTTGAGGTCGTCCTTTGGGCCGATGCCCGAGAGTAAAAGGAGTTGCGGAGTATTGAACGCACCGGCTGATATGATAACTTCGCGGGTTGCAGTCACGCTCTTGAGCACGCCGCTTTGCGTACCGTTGTAGCGTTTGTCTGCGTGATAGAGCGCTTGGCCCACAAGGTATTCCACACCGACTGCTTTTGGGGTCTTCCGGGAGGTTTTCGAAGCCGTTTTGAAGAGAACCTTTGTGGCAAGAGAGTTTAGACTAACAGTGAGTGGGTACATCTGTGTGCCATTTTCGTGCTTAGCGTCAAGCGTATTACGCAGGTACGTCCGCGCACTGCTTCTTCGTCGCTTCTCATCGACATGCACAGCTGAAGTTTGTACTTGGTTTCCTGCGTATCGATCCGGATCTAGGCCATTCGCGTCTCTACTACGTAGGTATGCCCAAACCTCGGCTACTGTACCTGGCGGTGGCAGACCGATTCTTTTGAATATCTCCTTGATGAAGTCGAGCCAGCCAGTCTGGATGCTAAATAGCTCAAACTCATTGTAGTTGCTACTAAGATAGCCCTCGAACCCATGACCTTTAGCTTGATCGCTGTTTAGGTCTTCAATGTAGTGATTTCTCTCAAGGCGCACAAAATACTTCCTCATCTCTTCTGCTCGCCAGCTTTTGTCACCAGTCAGTTTGGCGATGAATTCCCAGTCACTGTCTGGAGGGTATTTCATGCCCATAGCATTGTGGGTGCTACATCCGCCTAGTGTAGCCGCGCGAGGATACAGGATTCCGAGAGGCTTCGACCCTGATGGGGGAGAAGTGCCAACGTAGTAGCTGCCGTCAGGCTTCTTCCATGTGTATTTTGAGTCGCGATAAGCTTGCGTAGTGTTGCTATAGTGATTAACGAAGAAAGCCCAATTCATCCTTTCATCTTCTGCAGCGCGAGAGTGACTAATATCCGATTAGCGGATCCTCATCTGTGGAGAACGCGGCCGGTGAGGGATACAAAGCCGGAACCTGCTGGACGAGTTCATCGCCATGATCATCTCCAGCTTCTATCAAGAACACGGAACGCCCCGCGCGCGCGAGGTTTGCACTACCATTGTCAGCTCTCATCATAGGGATGAATAAAATTCACTCACGCCAAAGCGCCGCCCCCAGGTCCTGACCCTACAATGACATACTCGTACTCATCGCCAAGAGCTACTTGAAGCAAGGTCGCTACTGCAATCAGTACAGTCACTGTGAACGGCAAATACATGTTCAGCATGGTTATTCCTACAAAGCTGCAGCAAACAGACTGGCGAGGAGAACAATAAATACCAAGAATGTCAACACGGCTGAGACCTCATGACGCTTCACAGAGTAATGGAGATGTTCGGTCAACCGGACGCCTCCACCTCAACACATCCTCGAATAATGCAATCACGGAGCGGCTGCAGGAGCCACGAGCACAGCGTGCTTCACATCGGTGAAGAGCACATCCGAACCAAGTTCGCCGAGGAAGCATGAGAGAACAGGCTGTTTGCGTTGGATTCGTCTATTGGCTGCTCAATCGGGTAAGGCTGAGATTGGATGAGTTCGTGCTACAGTGGCGTCAGTAGGGGGCGCCAAAAGTATTCCTAACTGGTACATGTATAAAATTGACACGAGAAGAGCAACTACCCCGCTAAGAGTGTGGGTCGTAAGCAGCTGGTCCTCGGAGGTATTTTGCTGAGCGTCATTGCTTCATTTAGGTATGTTTGAGATTTCCAAGGGTTTGTGGCACAGCGGCTTTACAAGGTGGCGCTGAAAGTATTTCCTGGTTTGTACGTTTGTAAAGTGAGACTCTAGAAAAACCAATTGTCCCCTATATTATATGAAACGTCAGCAGCTATTCCTCGAGAGAGTTATGATTTCACTTCCTTGCTTCGATTATTTCACCCTGCTTTGCTCCACTGCTTCATCCAGTACCCTGTTCATTACCGTGTCCACTACCCTGTATTCAGTCCATGTCCAAGCGCAGTACGTACACCCACCAGTTCGAGGCCACGACAACCAGTATCATGATAAGTGCACACGCATGATGAATAGAGTCGAGGATTAAATATATCTAGCAAAGACGTTCTGCAAAGGGACCAAACCAACTAAGCAAGAAGGCTTTTAAAACCCGTGACGAAAGATCTGGCTAGGAAAAAAGCGCTGGAATAAAGATCCATGGCAGAAGAATATAAACAGTGGTTGTGGGCCGAAAATCCACATTTTGCTTGAAGAAAGGATATGACATCTTCCCAACCAAAGACTCAGTAAGGCGCTTTGCCAACACCATGGCCTACTTCAATCTCACCTCCCGCCTCGTCATCGTCGACGCCAATACTATCCAAGAACCCTGAGAAATCTGGCTTCTTTCCCTGAACCTCACTGCCCCTGTGTCTCCTCTCGCCGCTCCTCCCTCGACTGACACCGCTCTTCACGCTTCTGCTCTTCTTCATCGCGCTTCCGTTCGGCGCGGTCTTTGGTCTCGCGAAGTCCTTCGCATCACTTTGTTCCGTGGGCGAATTGCGAAGATTCTCTGGGATGGGGGGAACAGGTGGCACACTTTCCGTCGCATACGCACTCTCCCTTGCACTTTGTGCGTGATTTGCCGAATGCGAACTCGGCCCACTGCTCATATATCCCGAGCTTGCAGTTTGAGGCCGGGGGGTCAGGGTAGCTGCAGGCGTAGTTGGCGACTCTGGAGCTTGCAGTTGTTGTGACGTGCCAGGGTTAAGGGTGCGGTCCGCTGTGACAAAAGACGCATCTGAAAGAGAGTGTACGCTGACCAGGGAGTCCGAGGCCGAAGAGTTACGACCGTCGGAAAATTTACGGTATCTTTGCGATGGTGCATGAACGGAGTAACTGGTCCTAGGTGCACCGCCAGCCGATGTCGAAAGCGCACGCCTGAGATCATCGACGCGCACAGTTGAGCGGTGAGATGAGGTGCTACCTGGTGTCCCGCTTGGACTGCGATTGCGATTTGGAGATGCTAAGCGGCCAACAAGTCCATAAGCTGCAGACGGTGGCCGACTATGAGCGCGCCTTGGGCTTGGGACGGGCGAGTTGCTGGCACTATCTAAATTGCCGTTTGGAATATTGACTCCGAGATAATTGTTCTTTTGCGTTCCGGTATAATTTGTACCTGACCGGGAGCCTGTCATCGAAGCAGCCGATGAGTTTTTGGTATGTGCTGCGATGCACAGATCTCGCGTCCAGTCTGCAAGAAGATCATCTCTGACTTTGTAGGGCAGCTGAGGTGCAGCTTTGATAGTCTTAGGTTGATGAAGAATAGGCACCGAGCTAGATATGGACATAGAGCGCCCTGGTGAGCTAGGAGGCGACGAAGGTGGAGAGGACAGTGACAGTGTATATCCTTCCGAGATCTTGTCGACGAGCGCTTCCCGATCATCAAAAGGCTTGAGAGCTTCGGACTGGACCGTATCGGTAGGTAGGGAGACGGGCGCCGGGTGGGGTGTGTCAATACGCTCGATAGGCATAGGCGGGACACGGATGCTCTTCACCCACAGTCCCTTGTTGTTGCGTCTGGTGATCTCATTGTGGAGCGAACGACCCACAGACGACACCTCAAAGTCCAAAGCCATGCTGAGAGCCCAAAGATAGCCATGGACCAAACTGCCTATCCTTACTTTCGATCCCGGTTCATCTATGGTTGCGATGTCCTCTTGTAGCCGCATAATCATTGGTAGCCCACTTCGTACAGCGTTCACGCCTAGCCTGTTCACTAGGGTGGTGAGGAGTAGGTGAAGTAGTAAATAGTCGGCCTCGGAGTCGACATAGTAAAGCGCATTCTCGTAGATGGCTAGGTGGAGAAGAGGCAAGAAGGTGTTTTTGCCCGACTTTGGCGACTTCTCCCTTTGCGATGCGCTCGACACTGCGCGTCGTGCCACTGCACCCTTATCGTGCTCCTTCTCCTTCTTTTTGTAATTCTCCACAATCTTCAAATCGTACTTCTTTTTTTCCGAATTAAGCCAAGTGATTAGGGCGTCAACATACGCTTTCCGGACTCGTCCGCTTGGGTCGCGTAGAAGCCATTGTGTACCCTCCCATACGCTTACACCCACTTTGCCTCGCGATACTGATGCTGATGATCCGTCTGGCCGCCGCGTGTTGGCAGTTTTGATAATCGCCTTGACGGATTCTAGAGCGGTAATGCGCGCCGTCTCGAAAGAGAAAAAACGGTCCACATACGTCTTCTCTTGCATACTGATCGAGTCTGCGACCACATCTATCGTGCCTGTCGGGTTCTCAATCGCTTCTGCGGTGGATGAGATACTCGACAGTCGTGAAGGTTTCAATCGGCTCAGAATTGCTTCCACCATATCGGATATCTGATCAGTGTAATACACATGCGTCGCCAAATCTGCCATGCACTTTTGGACGGTATCAAGTAATCGCACTCTCGCGTTTGAAGGTTCTTTGACAACCTCCATGACGACGCCGGCCAGATTGCTCGACGATGTATGCGTGCTGGCCTCCTTCTCCGAAAACACCGAAGTCGACTGTTGTTTGTGCGGTGCAATGCTTGAACCAGGCCCACCGAGCTGTAGGAGTAATAATGTATGAGAGATGAGCCCGACCAGAACATCCATGACACTCAATCCAATAAAATTAATAGGCGAGGCGAGGAGGTTGTCAATCACCGTTGCTAATAGGAGCTGCCTTTCAAGGTCGTCTTCCACAATAGGACTGCGCACAAGAGCTTCGACTGCGCTAACGAGAATCGCGTACCGATCCTGCACTGGCGCCCACGCGCATACCATAGCCATCAGGGTTGTGGCCCAATTTCCAACTTCGCCTCCCTCAGATTGCTCTGGGGCTGCCGCATGCGTTTCAATGAACTTGAGCACGGCAGATGTCGCAAGCCGAAGCTGTCCTCGGTTGACACCCTGGAAAATGTTCCTCAGCGCCTGGAGCGCAAGTATGCCAACCTCCTCTTCTGCAAGCTTGTCCGCATCCTCGGTGGTCCCTGACGCTGCAATTGGATCGCCGCCGTCATCTTCGTCGGTCTTCGCGGTGGAGACACTCTGTCGTCGCCTCAGTGCGAGCTCCTTGTCATGCTCATCCTTCTCGGCCTCCCGTGCATCCAGCCGCTTGAGATAAGCGCCGCTTTCAGAGTGCATGTTGAGCAGTATAACAGGTATTATGACGGCCAATTGGCGACCAGTCTCCGAGCCGAGAGATTCCGAAGATGCGACTGCCTTCAGCGCTTGCAAACCCGCCTTGCGGTATCTGATTGCGACGGGCCAGCTTACAGGGGTCTTACCAGTCTTGACTGCCGTCTTCGAGGCAAACTGGGCGTAGGATTGCACAATCTCTTCGTACTGCTTTATGTAGTCCTGGTCGGCTGCAAGGGTGGCGGGGTCTTGGTGCGCGCATAGAGACTCGAAGGTTGGCACGGATTCTTCGACCATGGTGACATCGTTTGAATTGAGGATCGTCTTCAGGATGCGCAGCACCGCGCCGGCATAGAGAGGGAGATCGCGAGGGCATTTTTCAATGAGCGCCCTGACAATCTGCAGCGTGACCTGGACGCTCCCCGTGCTGCCCTTCCACACATCCTTGGTGGCCCTCTTGTCCAGGAAGTCGCCGACTTTTTGCAATTTGCTGCGCCGCGTGCTCGCATAGTACAGCAGGTAGCTCAACTCGCTCGAATTCGCCTTGACCTCCGCATTGTTCTTCTGGAACTTGGGATAGCACTTGAGGACCAGGACCTGGTGTTTCGGGCGACACGCCTGCCGCGCTGCGTTCATTGAAGCTCAGGCAGGGCGGCGTCGCGTGGGCGAGGGGGCGTCAGCTCGCGGTGATGGGCGGAGGCAGCAGCGGCGTCTTGGGCATTCGCGAGGCAGCGGGGAAGGCGATTAGGATAATTGGAGTGGGAGAGTGACGGGCAAGCTAGGATCGCTGCATCACATGCAAATTGCGCGGGTATACGACGAGTACGACGATACGTTCGCCGGACAACAGCGGACACTGAGTTGGCTCTAGGTAAGAAGTTCGGCCCTGGCTATGTCCGACCCAGAAATGTGGTCACTACCCAACGCACACTAGCCAAGCACAATGACGAACATCGACCCGTCGTCACCCGCTGACGAAACATCCAGATGAACAGCCGCCTCGGGTGTTGTTTGCGACTGTTGGATGCGCTCAGTGTATGCGCTCGTTTAATTTACATGTAGTACACGTCATTGTGTGCATCTATGTATCGCGTCGCTCAAGCTTGGCTCCATCTTGGCTACTCCCACCAGTCATTCTGCGTGCTCGACTAACTTCTCCATTGCCTGTCCTCTCAGCATGCTCATGTCCAGCTGCCCTCAAGCTTTTCCTCATCGCAGCTGGTAGCTGCTCCTGCTTTCCTAGCTCAATCGACTGCTTCACTGACTCCTTCACGCGCAGCAGTCGTGTCGTCAGATGCAATTTAGGCATCTGTTTGGCTGGTTTGGAGATGACAAACTGCACCATACGTCCGTCACTCATGGGTCTGACCAGGTAGATCGATCCTTCAGGCATCGCATTCAATATGAAGTCTGGCCGCAGGTGTGGAAAATGTTCGTGCACCCATGGCCAGGCATCGGGATCTCCAGGCTTCAATCTCTCCTCCTTGCTTTGCTTCTCACCTTTTAGCCGAGTGCGAATCTCCACGGGCGAGCCATTCGCGACGAACTGGTACGCGCGATCGAGTGAGAGCTTCACATATTCGACTGGACTCGCCAGATTGAAAATGATCACCTTCAGCCCACCAAGCTGTGCCCCCTTCTGCCCATGCGTGACTTTTACGAAGCTCGTATGTGATTTCACAACAGCGTAGTTCCTGGCCTCGCATGGTATATTCTCGCTCTTCAGCTTTTCCCAGTTGTTTGCTGTATTCTTTCCGACGACCTGCGTAAGATATAGCATGTGTCCAGGTCTGATGTGATTATCGTGCAGCTCTTGCAGCGATATGTCCATTTCCACTATCCTAGGGTCATTGTCACTTTCAACTAGGTTGACTCTATGTTTCGATGTGCACGGCTTTGCTATCTCATAAGGACTAAAGTTCAATATTTTGTGCATGCCCTGCACCGTCTTAGCCTTAGCCGTTTTGTAGAGATGCAAGGAGCGGCGCGCGAGACATTGCGGCGGTGGAACTGGAACGGCGAGGGCGCATTGTGGACGATATAACGACTGTACAGCGTATAGAGAGACTCGAATTGGCGGTAGTAGAAGAGATCGAAATTCGAGAGTCGGTATGCGTGTTGTAGGTGGCATTGCGACTGAAAGGCAGGAAACTGAGGCTGTTTGGAAGTGGAAGCGCCGTACCTGACTCGCGTAACGCTATGACGCACATGGATCTTGACCCTTGACCTTACTTCAACCATTGTTGCAGTTCCTAAAACTAATATATCTCAATAGTAGTAAGGCGGATTGCTGTGATTTTACCATTCTTGCTAAAGAGCCTCTCTTATGTCGCTCGTGCATTAGAAAAATATGAGGTCTTCAAGAAAAGGGCCATGCAATATCTAATGGAAGGCATTCAGTCGACTACTGCGCATATCGTAGTATTCACCATACAATTAAGAATGGCAAAGAAAATATAACTTAGAAGATGAGTCTCCAGAAACATGTGAGACAAGTCAAAGGAATCTACAAGTTTGTACTAGAGCATCAAATCCAGTCGATAGTCTTGCTCAACCCATGACATCTCTCAACATATATTACCTCCAAACGGAAACCTCATCAGTAAAGCCAGGTGAGATGGCACAATACCATGCTCACCGTATGTGCATGGGTTCATTCAATGCTACGAAAGGCTCATTAGGCCCCATGTGTACATCAGGGCCCATTGAAACGAGGGCATCCCAGTCAAGGCCATCCCCAAAAGCACTGTAGGTTTGATAGTCCCAGATGATGGGTGCAAATTCAACTGCAGGCTCTGGTATGTAGCCACCATGCATCTGATGTGTTCCAGATGTTGCTTCGGCAGGGTAGGAGTCGATTTGAACACTTGCAGGCTCCAACGATGATGTAGGAAACAAGGCTGATGGTCTGCGAGATTGATTTCTTACAGGCGAAGGTATAGGCATGACATGTTGGGGTGATGGTGCCAAAGACCCTATACTTGCCGTAGAGCTGCTACTGGTGCGTCGGTCCAAGGGCAATACACTTGCGACAGAAAGTTCTCTAGGGTGCAAGAGCTCGTTCTCGCATCTGCGGATGATAGCCGCCACCTGTCTGAAGAGTTGCGGCTCGATAGGGCCTGGCAAACTTTCAGCAGTTCGGAGAAGCTCTTCTTGGACTCGACGAAGGAGCTCTCGACGAAAGCGCCGCGATGTTTCACTCGGCGAGTCACAATCATAGACTGAACGTTGTTAGTACCCTCATTTAGCAAGTCATCCAGGTTAAGAACACGTACATGGAGATGGAATATCTGCAATGGAAACGTCCGGGAATAAGACATGGTAGACGTCTCTCCACTTGTCTTCTTCTAACCTCAAAGCAGTTGTACGCCTGCGCAGGAGATAAACGGTTTCTCGATCGATGCCCTCAATATGTTGGGGCGCAGACCTCTGACACTCCTGCAAGCGTACATGATTCAGTTGCTCCTTATCAGACTTGAACGTTGAGTAACATATTGGGCAGAATATGGGCTGTGAATGTGAACGGTACAGATGCTCCTTCATCCTATGCACGGTTGGCCAGCCAGGTCCAGGACATGTGCGTTTACTGCGGTATCGATCTGGATCATGCTTGTAGAAAGGACAAGCAAACCTAGCCCCTGTTTCAGAGCCATCCGTAGTTGTCATTGATCCACGGCGTCTTTTATGTGGACTATCTTCGTCGTCGTCCTCAGGTGGTGGGCTTCCTTCAAGTCGCGACTTGCGCTTTTGACCAGAACTTTGCGATGCCTTTCGACTAGTCTGTGAACAAATTACACCGGTTGAGCTTCTGGCGTTCGAATGTTTCCCACCAGTGCATTGCTTGTAAGCTGCATAGCGTAGATTAAGTTCGATTTTGCGCATGATGAGCTCGACAACCTTGAGAGTGGACCTTGGGTGCAATGCTCGCATTGCTTCAGTCGCTTGATCGTGCTCATCATCGCTGATGTCCGTATTTGAATACATATCGCAGCTACTCGTCGATGATAGCGAGACAATAGACAACACTCTTTCCTGAGGTCGATTTCGAGATGGCAGGTTGTCTTTGATCCACCTTTCTATATCGTCGTCCTGTGATCCCAGGATTTTGTTGGGAGCAATGTGAGGCGGGCACTTTAGGGCATTCCTTGATTCATTGATGTTGGGAGAAAGGTTCCAACGGTGTCTTCGGTCCGTTCTGGAGTCAGGAGGAATAGGGTTGCTTGTGAACTTGTACTTGTGAGATGATAATGCGGAATCTGTGTGCTCCTTCCACAAGGTCGATTCGGCAATTATTGGAAGGTTCGGCACGGGCGGCAACGAGGCGAATTCAGTATCTCGAGATCTGTTAGCAACTGTACTTGGTGAGGGCAAGTGGGGCTATACCCTGATCAGGAACTACAAAATCCAGCGGCGACAGAGATACATCCAAATCGCTATTGTAGCCCGAATCACGAGTCCTTGAAGAAGACAGCGAATCTCTCCTACATATCACCTTCGACGTACGCAGCTTAGGTAAGCTGGTCTGCCTGAATTCGCTCGGAGACATCAGTTCCATTGCGCAAATGAGCTGAGACTAGACGGCGCGATGGCTCTTGATCGCAATTCGAATGACAGATTTACAGATAAAAGTAGAGGCGGCGGGCTGGCCGTGGACATCGTGAACACGTCGATGGATGCCTGAATAAATGTCATGAGTAGTGGCCCCCACTGCGCGAATGCGCAAACGTGGGAATCAAGGTAGCTGAAGCTTACCGCATCCCGTCATCAGCCGGTCCCAGGCACATGAGTGCTAGGAACCAATCCTCGCACTCCATCATGCCCCGGAAAGACGGCATACACCAAATTACATAGTGTCAATGAGACTTTTGTGGCTGTGTGTACTCAGTTCCGGTCAGAGGCCCGCTATGCACAGACCAACAGAAAACGTGGGGAGCGGGAGCTAGCAAGAGTGAACATGCCCTCGGCGCCGTAACGTCGCGAGAACGCCTTGTTCATCTATCATTTTATAATCCACCTATCAGATTTCGGAAAACGGCACGCCCTTTGGAGAATCTCGCCGCGAGATCGACGTCACCTAAATCCGTCCGAAACACTCATCGTAACCTTATATATTTATGGGTAGAATTCGTTCCGTCGTGTATATGTTCATCCTGCACGCCCAGCCGGCGGAGAGGTCCAGATAAGCCGCTCAGTAGCCTGCCTCACACAGACTTGCGCTGAGCAACTTCGCTTAGAGATATAATGATGTCTCCTGCATGCTTTATTATTGACTTGCCTTCTCACGCTATGTCTAACGAGTTCCACTAGCAAGGCTGAGACCTTGAAGTAAAAGCATCCCTCTAGCATGTGATACCACCCACGAGGGTGAAAATACCAATAAAGCGCCATGCTCGATTTGCCTCTTATGAAATTGGCGTCAAACCGAGATCGGGACAGTGTTCCGCAATGTCTCATATCGGACGACACTATGTGCACCCGTCTAAACTACCGCACGCGAATGCGTCATCCTGAGCAACGCTAGTTGACTGCTGGTATAAAATTAGAAGCATTTCTGGGCAAGTTTTGCATCATCAGGACCGTCCTCATCTGGCCGCCGCTCAGCTAAGATCAAAGACATATGCAAAACTCACCGCAGGAGAAACTATGTGAGCGACTTTACCTGCGAAATGCTTGGATTCTGGCCATAAGTATCCTCATAGTTCAAAATTTACGAGCGATTCATTCCCCCGCGACGCAGTAAATTTCTCGTCCTCTTATTGGACCTAAGGCGTCCATCTGGGGAGCCTAATCAGCCAAGAATACGCATCCAGTCTGCACACACTGGTACAATTTCCCTTGCGTGCAAGTTTTGGGTTCACTGGCATACACGCCATTAGAAACATTTTACGAGTGCCTACAGACGCTTTGAATAAATAACAACAAAGTGACATGGTGACTGATTCCTCGTCCTCAAGTGCTCTCCTCGAGAAGCTGCTTACCCCGGCGAGTTGACCTCACAAGAGTATGCGGGAGTGAACTTGATGAAGACGAAAGTGATGCGTCGAACTTGAGTGCATCGGAGATTACACAACTATTCCTTTAAAATAGAGGTTCGCGTTATCCGATCAAGAAAGTCTCTTGAAGAATAAAAAATATACATTGATGTTGGGTATAAGGCTACATAGCAATCTATACGTGGTATTGAAAAGAACCCCAAACGCCAAGAAGAAGAGCCGCCAACAAGTATCAGCAGACGGGCTTAGTTCACCTCCAGCCATCATCTGCGATGTACCATTAACCAAGTCCCCTTATGAGGAAGTGTCATCTGTCATATTATGCTTGCGGAGTGTCCAAAGTTTCAGTCATCTTCACCTATACACATACCCTCCCCCAGGAACTCCTCCGTTGTACCCCATTGGTTGTGGAGCATACGGCGTACCAAACACCGGCAGCATACCGAACGGCCTCGGCTGAGCAGGAACTTGCGCGCAGCAATTATGCGGCGCACCAGGTATGCCTGTAGGACAGCAGTTGTGCGGTGCTTGAACATAAGGTTGTTGGTAGGGCTGTTGCATCTGCATCATAGGTTGCTGCATACCCATTATTTGCGGCGGCCGTATTGCCATCTGGGGTTGCATTTGAGGGACAGGTTGGGGGACAGGCTGAGGAACAGGCTGAGGGACTGCAGGTTTCCGTTGCGGCATCGGCGGAATAGGTTGCATACTCTGCACGAATGTCGGAAGTGCTGGCGCCATCTTGTTGTAGTCGACCCATGTGAATTCTGGCAAATTCGAAAATGCTTTTCCAGATGTGAGAATGAGGATGTAGGCGTTGGGATGAGAGGGAAAGAGATGGACACCCTGTTAATTGATCAATATTGCTCGACGAAGCTCGTTAGAAGGAAGAGGTGGAGGCTTACCGCTACTCCGTTGAAGTCACTGCAATCCTCCAGAAATTTGTTGCTGCCTCGTATTCCTTCTGTTCCCTCTCTCCCATCACCTTGCTTTCCGCACTTGAGATCCCAACATCCTCCTCCTGAAACGGTACGCATAAAGTACGCACCGTCTGCGCCTAGGCTCACGAAGCTAGGAGCTGAAGAGCCATTAGTCTTCCACGTCGTCTTCCATGCATCTTGATTTTCAACTCTTCCCAAAACTGCCTTCTCAAGGGTCGGTGGAAGGTTACTCCAAGATGCAGATGTTTTGTCCCATGCATAATAAGATTCGTATGGACCAAGAGTAATGCTGAGGGTAGTGAGGTCGCGGACCACAGTGGGGTGAGAAGCGTAAAGCCATTCCGTTAGGGGGTTGGGCAAGTTGTAGTGTTTGCACAGAATCTGGCCATCGTGGTCTCGGTAACTGACGAAGTAGGTCTCCTTGTCACTAATAGCGAGTTCAATGACATCCTTGATTGGGGGTGTTTTCGTGAACAGGGCTTCAATATCTGGAGGAAGATTGTGCCTACTACACGTTAATCAAGCTCGATTTCCACTTGGACTCGCACAGGAGGTTCAAGCATGGTCCAGCGTATCTCAGACGGAATCTCAGTGCTGTCGTGCATGTCTTGGCAAGCTGCCGCTTACCCGCAACCCCAGGATTCGGTAGATCACCGCTGACTTGTGTAAGGAATGCAACGACTCACCATGCCCAATGTGTAGGGGTATTGAAGAAGTACGTCTCCTTCGGGCCCATCACAAAGGTTGCGAAGATCGGCATGTTGATCGTAAAGCCAGCACGCTCGGTGCAGACAAGGCTGAGATCTGGAAAGGGTCCCTGTACCTATGAGGACGAAACAGAGCGAACGGAGGGATATCAAGAGCAGACTGAAATACGCTGTGGGATGCACGCGGCGATTAAATGGAGGCAAGTTGATGTGCAGAGTTTTGCACAGCTGGCCGCGATTACAGGGTGTTCTTGCTTGAGGCTCAGCTCGAGGGTGTCTGAGCCCCTCACTCTTCGTGTTCGCTAAAAGTTACCGCAAGTGTGGGGACGCGCTTGCCCATCTCCCGCTGCAGGTGCGCGTCAAGTGTCGACCAAGTGAGTGGGTCAATGTGGACGAAAGTGCAACACAATGGCATCAGTTCACAATAGAGAAATGTATGCCATTTCCTTGCAACAGCTGTCCGTGGAGCAAGCTGCGTACTCCAAAACACCATGTATTTTCCCCATACCCATGCCCTTGCACAATCGACTTGCAGCTGAGAATATTCGAAGCCAGACAATAACCTCCCACAAAACGCATCATAATCCACGATATGCGGCGTATCCTACCGGCTTCTCCAAACGCCAATGCCACATCCCATCTTGCCATTTATCCACAGAGCTTATACTCATAAGTCCGAGCTCATGCAGACCTAGACGCCCCTAAGTGCTCCACCCCCTCTGAAGCTCAGTACACGCTCAATCGGGAGAAAGGGAGGACCTACCTGTTACCACGACGACCTGGCAGAGGTGGCGGTACGAGCGGGTTGCCATACGCATCCACACCGAGCGACGCACGACAGTCAGGACAGTACCATTTGGCGCGGCGAGAGGGAATATCTTCCTCGGTCATGTTCATGCAGGGAAGGTGAAACCATTCTCTGTCACACTGCAAACGATTAGCGGATGTGACAAGAATAGGATATCGCTGACTTGCGTTGTTGTCGCATGAGATCATCGGACCGTAACTAACGTCGTCGCAGATGCAATACTTTTCCTCATCTGGATCGATATCATCCACCTGTTCACTTTCTTCCTCGGTCTTTTTCTTCTTCTTGTTTTTACTGCCTTGGGCGCGCTTAACGTTTGTGACTGTTTTTTGGCCATTCTCAGCAGCAGTAACCTCGCCCTTTGGCGGCGGTTTTTTACGCGAGCTCATTCGGGTAGGCGCGGGCGCCGTAAGCGCAGATTGACTGAAAATGCTATGGCGGCGAGTCTCTCGGGTGACTCTACCTACTTCGTTGGGCTTGGGCTCTTCACTTTGCGCTTTAGGGGTTGGGACATGACCACGGGCAGAGCGAGGACGTGTGGCGAGAGCTGGCGCCGCAGTTGTCGGCTCGGAGGCTGGAGTGGAAATTTTCGATATCTTCGGAAGTTGACCAGGTGCTGCTGGTGGGCTAGGAGCCTTGGGAGCAACAGACTCGCGCCTTGGCCTTGATGAAGCAGCCGTTGCTGTCAAGGCAAGTGGAGCCGGAGTTGTCGTAGGTCCTGAAGGAGTAGGTGAGGTCTTAGGTTCGACTGGCGATGTTACAGTGGGCGTAGGTTGTCGACTCGGCTCTTTTGAAGCGAGCTTGTTGACCTTAGGTGTGCTCGGGCCAGCAGGCGCAAGCGGCACCAGTACGGTGCTGGTATTTGTTGACGTATTCGCCAGTTCCGAACTCGGTACAGCGCTATTTGTGACAGGTGAAGGTGCGACTGACGGAGGGAGTTCCATAGGTGTAGAGACAACAGAAGCAGGAGTAGGTATGGGAGATGTGACGGCGTTGGGTGCAGGAGCAATGAGCTGCAACCGCGCACGCTTGGGTTCTGGCAGCTCACTATCTTGGGTTGCCACAGACCCTTCTCTCATATCCTCTTCGATAGCACCATCGGTCGTAGGCAGCGGAGATGCGTCGCGTTTTCGCTTGTTTGATGTTCGGGTAGTGGGTCTTTTTCTCTGGCTTGCAGGTGTTGAGACCGTGTGGGAACCAAATGTCAGCTCTTTCAATCCGTTAGCCGCTTCTTTGATCCTCTCTGTAGCATCTACAAGCTCCTGTGCATCACGCATGGCTTGCTGCCGCTGCGACAGGCGATCAAGTCTTCGTCCCTCTTTTGCCGGGACCGGCTTGAGACGGATGCTAACAGAGCCCAGGTCCTCTTTCGGGTCGTCTCTGAGGGCGTCAGTAGGCACAGACAATTCTTCTGCTGGAGGGCCATGTGGCGCGAGTTGTCCCAGTCCAGAGGCAGTCATGATCTGTTGTAGGGTTTCGGGCTCCTCATCGATGAGCTCTTCCCCCGCCCCTTCGCAACGGGCCAACTCCCTTTCATAGTCGGCCCTTGTTCGATGCTTCCGCTCAAGCTCACGGTTGACCATGGTGAGGCTGGGTGTCCACACGGCGTTCTTTTTCATCTGCTTCCGTAACACAGCCATCTCGTACTCGGTTAACTTCATCCACGGCGCCCACTTGCTTCCAGGTTTTGCATCAGGCGGGGGCGGTGCTAGCTGGGCAAGGGCGTTACTGGTCGAGATACCCGCGATTGAGCTATGTACATTTGTGCCTAGTACACCAGGAGGCCGCGACCGACCTGGCTTTGGATGCCTGTCCCTGTTCTGCTTGTGCTTCCGTGGCGATAGCACATCCATGGCCGACCTGACGTCCGAGTCTGCGCCGGAGGAATCGGACGATGTACTGTATGCTCTCGCACGTCCGCGAGGGAGAGAAATGGTGGTTTTCTTGTGTCGGTCTCGTGCTCGGGAAGTATTCGAGCCATGACGGCCGCCATCGAAGGTCAGACGGAGATGCGGGGGTCTTTCGTAGTTGCGGTTTACCAATCGCTGGGCTTGTGGAGAGACTGGCGGCGGCGTAGGGTCGCGAGACGGCGGCTGCGGTTGTGCCTGGAGCTTTCGCTTGATGACAGAGGAGCGCTGGCAATGGCGCACCGTGACCTCGTAAAGCCGCGATGCCTCTGTGAAGGCAAACTCCCGTTGATTGATGGCTGTCTGCAGCTGCTGGGCGATCTGCTTGCGCAGAAGTATAGGGTCGGGGCGCTCCTGTTCAGAGAGGGTGGGGAGCTTGCCGTAGAGCACCGTGAGCTCGTGGACCTGCTGGACAGCATCGTGGTAGGTCGAGTCAAGATCGCCAATGAGCGTCAGCGAGCGCACCAAGTCGGAGGGGAAGAATTCGGTATAGTCGAGGAAGTCGTTCACCGTCGTCTGCGCGTCTGGATTCGGGGCGGGCTGGGCCATGTCGGGCGCATCTTCTGCTTCAGACATGGCGCATCGCGGGGAGGCAGAGTAGTGAGAGACGGCAGCCGCGCGCGTCAGACTCTCCAGCCACGCGTCGATGGAGGGGTAGGGTGAAATCAGCGCGACAGAGAGGGCGCGAGATGCGATGCGGGCAGACAGCGATGGGGTGCTTCTTGGACGTCGTCGCATCCACAAGTGCAGTGATAACCCACTAAGCCGTTTTGGTGTGAGTCTGGGACGATCTTACGGGCATGTCGCAAGGCCAGCGTTATCGTCCCGACCCCGCAGTCCCCGAACTCCTCGCCTTAGATCTCTACATCTCGATTGTATTGTAATCTCAATCTGGTTGATCATGACTGCCGGCTTCATTTCGAATCCGGTTTTCTAAGCTTACCACCATCAGGCTTAACTTTAGCGTGCTAGGGTCCAGTCTTCAATATGCCTCCTGTCCAAGCTTAGGCAATTGTTCAGTCCTGCCATACAATAACCTTGGACAAATTTAGAACATTTGGCTTGTACATGTGAAGAGGAAAGCCGCCTTGTTCGTTGTATATAGCAAGGAGAACATGGTGTTCAACCGCATCGGTACGAATATTTCATCTTTTTCTTAAACTTAAAAACTGCCTGCCATCTCAATCACGCATGGAGTCCCAAAATGGTCTACATGGATGATATATTCATTCTGCCTCCAAGCTGTCCGATGGTGCCCTTCCATCAAAATCGTTCTTGTCTCTGGTGAGTCCACCTCACCTTCTTGCAGGTTGTTTGCCCTTCTTACTTGGCTGCCTCTACATTCCATGTCTGTCTCACAAACAACTTCGTCCAATCAGAATCTCCATCATGACTTCATCAGCGCGCCTTGAGCAGGTGCGTAGGCTCGTGCAAGCAGATATTGACGCTCTACCCGATCGATCCTTCACAAGAATACCTGAGGCCGAATCGGCCGATGACGATAAGGCCCTTGAGAGTGTTTTATTGAATCCACCCCCGCCTCCGGCTCAGCGAACACCTCTTGTTTCTCGAAATAAACGACCTATATGCACTATCGCTAATTCGAATACTAAGGACGCGCAGTCAGTCACCGAGGACAACTCTGAAGGCCAATTTATCTGGGCAAAGGGTGCCGAGAGCACGTACAATCTGGGCTCCATACAATCACCAACTCATCCACTCAGTCCTGCACTCAGATCTGCGACCACCAGTCTCCAGCGGGGAGATTTGGCATCGCCTCGCCATCACTTCACGCCAATCAAGGCATTGGCGACGTATCCCTATCAATTCTGCAATAGGAGCTACATGCAAGAAATTGCCTCCACATTCTTCCAAAGAAAGTTTTGGGAGCGAGACTGGGAATTGTAAGCCTCCAACTTGACACTGCAGAGTATTTCACACTCACATGTGCCCCAGGTATTACGTTTGGGACATTGAGCCTACGAAAGCAATCATCCTCGTCCACGACAATCAAGTTCAAGCCTTACTTAAAGAGATCAACAGCCGCTTTAAGCTGTCTCTCAAAATCACCGACCAGCAGCGCAAAGACGGCCTCGTCGTGTGTTTCCCTGATCATCCACGTTGCCTGCCTCGATATCTTGGACGCTCCAGTTCACGCGAAGAGTTCGTCACCATGACTGAAAATGCTCCGAGTAACACATTTCGCTCTGCCGGCGAGTCCCCCCATGCTCCTCTGGATGGTCGGAGCTTGGAAGACTTCAAACAGCTCATGGAGAAGCTTTGGGAGATCCAGAACGCCAAGAACAAAGCATCGAAAGCAAAGAAGCAGCAAGACCGACTCGTAAAGCAGAAGTCAATGGCGGATCAATTCAAACGTGCCCAGCGGTATCTCGGCCTTCGTCCTAATGTCAATCACAGCACAGTACAATCCCGCCCACTACAAGCCATTGATCCCGCACTTCCTGCCCCATTCCTCTTTGAACAATCTGTAGTGTTCGTCTGCATTGATGTGGAGTCTTATGAAAGAGCTCATCACATGATCACCGAAATTGGAGTCGCTACACTTGACACTCATGACTTAATAGGCGTAGCACCTGGTATCGATGGCACCAACTGGAGGGAGAAAATCCGAGCCCGTCATTTTCGAATCAATGAGTACCGCCACTTGGTCAACTCTAAGTTTGTCACCGGCCGTCCCGATAATTTCGACTTTGGCGAGTCAACCTTTACTCCTCTCAAAGACGCTGCTCAATATGTTGCTGGTTGTTTCCATCCACCCTTCGGTGCGCATCATACCAACGGTGCTGATGGTGCAGTCACTCCCATGACCAGCACAGACCACAACGAGAAGCGTAACATAATCTTCCTCGGCCATGACGCTCTGGGTGACGTCCGATACCTTCAGCAATTAGGATACGACCCAAGTAAGGTGGAAAATATCCTTGAAGCCCTAGACACAGCGGTTCTGTATAGAGTTTGGCGCCGCGAACACAACTCCACAAACTTGGGTAGGATTCTTATGGATTTTGACATCGCCGGGTTTAACCTGCATAACGCTGGTAATGATGCAGTCTTCACTCTCCAGGCTTTGCTGGCTATTTGCGTTCGTGAAGCCACTATCCGTGGCTCTGCAGAGCTGGATAGTATGCGCAACGAAGAAAGGGCGGTGAGACTTGCTTCTGCTGTTAACGATGCCAAGCAGAGAGCAATAGATGAGGCTGAGGGTTGGAGCGACAACGAAGCGGACGGTGACGGCGGTGCACCGGTACCGCTTGCTATTACTGATACACCAAACCTGTCCCCAACTCAACATGACGGCGTCTTCAATCCCGAAAGAGGCGGTAGCGAGAGGGGACGAGGCCGTGGTCGTGGTCGTGGTCGTGGAGATTCATCACGGGGCAACCCGATCCCCAGAGGCAACTACCGTGGTGGATCAGAGCGGGGTGATATTCGAGGCTCAGGTCGCAGCCACCTACAAGGACGAGGTCGGCCTGATAGAGGAAGGCAACGTCCCGGGTCTGCTCGCGGTCGAGGTCGTGGATCTATCGACTCCGCTCCTGGGAACGTTGCTCCAGATGCCCAGGTATGACCTGCATAATCTTGACTAATTGTCATTTCCCTTGGCCGCGGATTGTATGGAGTGTATGTTTAGTGGTTTCTGACTAGAAGGATAGGCAAATTTTCACTGGTGACTTTGGATCGAATGAACATGGCAAAGCCAGGTGGATGGACAGCATGACGTAGAGAGAAGCGATCTGCACGAAGCGGGGCCCAAATGGGTGACATTTATGGCTATACTAACCTGCTTTGCTCCATCCTTCCCTAGGACAGTTAATGTTGAGTATTTTAGTGATTAGAACTATGATGGCTGTACAATGGGCTGTTTCTGAGATTGTAGTGTATGTCGTTGTAGTCTATAGTTGTCGTCTCTACCTGTGCACGGGGGTGTCCAACGGTGCCGTCTTCCGGTATGCCCCAGCTTGCCTCCAGCCTCCCATTTATTATCCTTTAAGCCTCGCGCCTCACACTCTGGGATGCTTGCTTGCACATATGCAAGTCAGCCTCTGTGCGCCAACACTGGATCAATGTAACGAACTCGTCTCCCCACTTGCCTTAAAAAGTCAAATACTGCCGAAACAGTCGGCCTGATCGTCTAGCCTTTCCTGTACTTCACCATAATGAGGCTTTAGCTTCGGGGGTTGATTCGGTCCCATATATTGCCATCTGCGAGGCCGAACGCCATTTTCGCTAACCTGCAGCTGACAGTCTGCAGAGCGCGTCGATAAGCACAGCAGCCAACATGCACGGTCGCGCCAGGCTGAAAGACACTCGCAACATGTCGTCCTCGTCACCTCAAACTCAGCCTGGATCAATGTTCTCTTATTCAGACGGAGTGACTGAAGCTCCAACGTCTCCCAATGGCGTCGCGGCAGTCTGAAGCCTGCGTTGGCCAGAACTGCACCTCGACAGCCAGCCGAATCTGGTACTGTATCGACTGCGACAGTTTCCTGTGCGACACATGCTGGTCTCGTTTTCCGCCACATACTGGAGATAGAAAGGGACGCGACGGGCTTGAACATGAAAGAACCAAACATAATGTGTACGTTCAGCTGAAGCATATACTCAACCCGAGATACACGAGAGACGAACTGGAAAACCTCCATTATCGCGACCTAGACACAACTTGGTTTGGTACGACTTCTTCTACTGCATGTTTTGAGTTGCCAACATGATGTTGCTTGGACTGACTTTATACGAGGAATTCGGAGAACTGAAGATGGTCGTCCGTCATTTGCTGACCACGATGTATACTCTACATTGATGAGCCACCCGTTGAACAATGGCACAGAAAAGTATCCACAACTGGCATCGTTCATAGGCCAGACGAGTGAGACCCTCTTTCTGAAGAAATCACGTGATACTGACCGTGAGGTAGACGCGGGCAAGTCTACGTTGATTAAGATGCTCATTCAGCTGCAGGAGCGAAGGAGAAGCAGCGGAAACCCATTATTTCCCACTCCTGTTGTTGGGTCGTCGACGCAAACACACAGTCCGACATCCGCTGACGTACATTTGTACGTGGATCCCCGTAGGCACAACAAGCCGACACCACTACTTTACGCAGACTGTGAGGGATTCAATGCTGGTACGACTTTGCCTCTCGGTGCTATCGAGAATCGCACATCCATACACGATAGCCAAACATTACTTCCACGGCTAACCCCTGGTCGTGCCCGCCCTTTGGCTTGGGCAAACACCGATGAGAAGAGAACCCGTGGCTATGCCGTCGGACAGCTGTATCCGCGCATATTGTACACATTCTCAGATGTCATTGTATTTGTTCTTCGAGATTCAAGGTACGTGTCCAGCTATTGATCTTACTTCTATCCGTATTTAGTCACATGCTCTTCAATTACCTTGCCTTTTTAACTGTTGCGGGCTTCTGCACCTCTCCCGTTTCATTTGCTTATCTACTGAGCGTGCTCGAAGAGCTTGAGGAATTTTCTATGAGCATCCCTATCTCTTCTTTGACGCAGCCTGAGGATTCCCAATGCCTTTCAAACAATTCGCCTACCTATGCATCAGTGCAGGCTGCATGCTATAAATACACTTCCTACGCGCAATTATTTTCCTGTAAAGTTACAAAAGAAATACGTGTCTTACAATGGCATATAATGACTAACTCATTTCAGGACATTTGAGGTCACTACCCTTCGTCCACTGTTAGAATGGGGCGAGGCGTCTTTGGAAACATCAGTTAACCAGCCCACGTTGCCCCATGCGATCATCGCCCTGAATAGCACCGACTTAGACGGTCCAGTTGACGAGTGGGATAGCAAGTCTGCAACGCAAAATCTGTTAAACGCAAACAACGAGTGCTTGCATCCAGTCAATGGCCATCCGTTCTTTCTCCGACTAGCCAAGCTATGGAGAGCTCGTCGACGCAAAAAGCCTATCGAGCGCATCATCGATTTAATCCATTGCTACTATTCTACCTTTAAAGTTATACGAATCCCGTATAAAGGCCGATACCAGCTTCTGAATGATCAAATTCAAGGCTTGCACGAAATGATCACAGAGTCATGTGATGCCTCGTTCGCCGCAAAGCGGGAGGTAAACATGCTTTCTAACTCGGACGAACTTAACCTATATTTTCAGTCTGCCTTTGAACATTTTGCGGAGACGCTTGATACCCCCTTCAATTTCAGGGAAGTTTCTTTATTAAACAATCCAATAGCAGATGATTTTGGTGGTCATATACTTCAGCTTGCCCTCGCAATACAGTCACATGGGCACCGAGCCGATAGCGAAACTATATTTGATCACCTCTGTTATCCGGTTGCATCCAGCGTAATGCTTGACTGCATCCGGCATCGTAAAGGTAGGACCACTTCCAGTTGCATGACTTCTCTCTAAATGTATTCCAGGGCTACCCGAGGACCTCTTCACAGCATATGAAGACAAATGTCGCGATGCATTGGAGGAATTTGGCGACCTTCATGCTCCCTGTGAATTTCGAACAGACACAGAAATGTGTGTCAATGTTGCCACCAATCATAGTTCAAAAGGTCATCAGAATGCAGCCGGGAGAATTATAAAGCCGGGGCGTTTTCGTTCGAGGTTCAAACCGGATGAATACTACCCAATCTGGAACGCCAGAATTAAAGAGGTTATTCGCGAGATACATCAACTTCTTCAAGCGGATTTGGAGAATGAGCGAGGCGCGTCTGAGGAAGCCTGTCTCCTCAAGATACATAGCGACATCATGGATCAACTCTACGCTCTTATTGGATCTGCTAACGATTTTCTGAGCCACTCCACCTGTTTTTGCTGTTTGATGCAGGCACCGCAACACATCCTTCCTTGTCGGCATGTTCTCTGCAGCAATTGCGTTCGGGCTTACGGCAAGCCATTAGTAGGAGGCACAAACACCAAATCAGTCATTTGCTTAAGCTGTTGCCCATTGCACCCAAGTACAACACAGTGGCAACCTCCATATATCATACGATTCAAACCCGATCATGCAGGAGTCCGTCTGTTGAGCCTTGATGGGTACGTGTTATTATTTTTTCCCCTTTTTATTCACTCTACCTTCGCATACAATGGTCAAATCCAAGTCATACAGTAAAGTCATACAGTAAAGTTTCAATATCTTCAGTATCTCATGTAAGTTTCCTTGAGAATACTGGCCTCTATAGCCATATTTAAGAGTGCTCGATACACCTCTAGGCTATCAAGTTCTCAAATGCTTGTTTCTCGCGATGGCCAAACGTTTTCGAGAGACACTGGGCGACAAAATTTGTACACATTCTTATGCGACCTGTTCGAGTTTCTGTCTGCGTTCAGTTTCCCGTAGGTCTTTCTGACTAGCGTACAGGGGAGGCATACGTGGGATAGTTGAGCTTGAGGTGCTCCGTGCCATTCAAGGCCAATTCCGCAACCGTATCCCTATCAGAGCATTCTTCGATTTGATCGTCGGAACAAGGTGAGCTCATGTACTGCAAACTTCCACAAAGCACTAATACATTACAGCACTGGAGGTGTGATTGCGCTGGCAATGGGTGTCAAGGACTGGCGCATGAGACGTTGTATCGATGACTTCATCCGCCTTTGTGGCATTGCATTTACGCCACGACCAATGCACGACGTCCCAATATTAAAGTATCTAATTCCGTTCAGGCACGTCGCGAGGTACGAAACGTCGCCTTTGCTCACGACACTCAAGAACACTTTTGGAGAACAGCGCCTTTTCGGAGGTGATCAATCCCAGAGTCCTGACCATGGAGCCAAAGTTGCTGTAATCGCAACAGATGAAGTCGGAAGGAGGGCTGTTGTTCTGGCTAACTATAGCCGAAAAGAAAATACAGAAGCCGAACAGCACGGAGCACCCTACGAGTTTCTCCGCCGAGCGAACCCAAAGCTGGAGCTTAGAGTATGGGAAGCTGCTGCGGCGACATCGGCAACTCCATCTTACTTTAAGCCCTATCAGCACGAGCCAACAAAGCGGACATATCTCGACGGAAACATCTATCACAACAATCCGATCCTCATCCTGCAGGATGAAAGGAAATTGTTATGGCCAGATGTTGCTAATCGACCACCGGACATTCTGCTTTCTATTGGTACAAGCCAAAATGCGGCTGTTCTGACAAGTCGCCTCTCTAGCATTACTATGCCCTCTCAGAGTGCACAACAGTATGCACATCTACCCAAATATTTAGCTCTAATAATCTCTGACAACACAGGAGTAGGGAAAAGGCTGCCACAAGTGGGGAGCCACCTATACAGAGGCAATCAGCGTTTTCCTGGTTACGCCAGATCTTTGCAGCAAAGGTATGTGTATTGTCTAATATTTGCAAAACGTGCCCGAAATTTTATAGTTCTTTCCACTAATAGAATACATACAGCATCACGGAATCGATAATACTCTTAACGCAGAGCTTGCCTGGAGGAATTTCTGTGAAAATGTTGACGATCATGTTGAGCCAAATCAAAATAAGTCACGGTACATCCGTATCAATCCAGATATCGGACGTGAGCCACCTGGATTGGATGAAGTGAACCAGCTCATAGACTTACAAAGGGACGTACGACACACCTTAAAGTCTCGAGAAAACCGTATCCAGATCGAACGAGTGGCACATGTCCTCGTAGCAAGTTCATTCTATTACGAAAGAACGAGTGCCACCCGGTTTGAGAATAATGGGTACTTTTCCTGCACAGGTAACATCCAAACAGAGCATGATCTGAGAATTCGTACTTACTTGCACAGGTCAAATTTGCTGCAGATTTGAGAATGGTTCCCCGTATCTTCGCGAGCTTGGCAGACACTTCGAGGACCAAAACACTAATGAATTTAGACCATGCTTCGAAATCGAACCTGCAGATGATACACATACCGTCACTGTACGTAATGCTTCAGAAATCCAAAATGATCCAGATGCTGATATTTTAGATTCCAATACCGGAATCTAGTGTGTCGGGTATGATAAGCGATGCATCATTTTGCATCATAGTTCCTGAAATTCTAGCCCGAGGAAAGGATGTAAACATAAATATTTCTTTACGATTTCGAAGTGATAGATCTATTTATTCTATCAGTGGATTTCCAAGAGCAATCATGGACGATGAAGCAAAGGGTAAGCGAAACTATGTTTCATTCGTGTGCAAGCAAGGCTAAGTTGGCCCAGTTTCCGGAAGAGAAAAAATGCGGAGAACAGCAACTATACCAGAGCAAATGATAAGGCGAGACGTTTCCGCACCAAGCGAGCATGAAGGAAACGAACAACGCGTGCTTCCTGTAGTGTCAGAGCGGAGAGGTCCAGATTTATTATCACGACCTGGCAGAGAAGAGGCGGGCAGTATACCAGTGGCCACTGTTAGAAAGGCCAGAAGAAGATCAAGGAGCACAAATGGACAGGAATCTTCGCAACGCAAGTCACAGTCGGCAGAACTGCAAGCAGAAGCAGCTAGACAATCTGGCTTGAATCCGAGTTCATCTGTGCAGCCAGACAGAGACCTACGAGTTGATCCGCCCGTATTCCCAGCTGCTACAGCAGCCCCTGGCGATCGAACGAGTAGAAAGAATCCATCACCACGCCGGAAACGTAGAGTTCGTCAGTACGAGGTGTACACTGATCCAAAGGGGGAAATGGCCGAGATGGCTGAGACTAGGCCATTACAGCCGAACAGGTCAGGCAATGTTCCTTTACGGCAACCGAACGAGGAGTCTGCTCAAAGATATCCTAAAAAGGGCCCAGAAACTGAGAATGAAGCGAGGAGACACAATGTTGAGCCAGCATCAAACAGGCGCGCAAATCAGGGTGCTGAAGCTCGCGCTGTATCGCAGTCGAGACGGACAAGTGGTGGGGTTGCGCCTTCACCCGCAAATCCAAATGGTATGCCAACATCTAATCGTCGCACATATCAGCAGCAACAAGGTAGTACATCGCACGACGGTTCGCGTAGAGGAAAAAAAGTACCAGAATCCGTACCACAGAGCAGCCCTCCCAGCGATGGTCATGAAAAGTCTGTGTCACACGGAGGTGGAACGTCCAGCAACATTCAAATATCAGACCGAAGGACACGACCCAGTCATGCAGCTATAGAGCGAGCAACACACGCTGAACCCTCAACTCGCTCCAACACCGTCCCCGCGATCCTTCAAAACCCGTACGAATTTTCATCATTCCAGTCTCCACTGGAGTTTGACTATTTGAACAATGTCACTGCGTCCGAAATGTCTACAGCTACAGACGCTACAGATATCGCTTTCGAACAAAGAAAGGTCGCACGCGAGAAACGAAATCGAGCGCGACAAGTGCCTTCACCAGCACACAGTGAGGTTGACCAGAGTGTAGTGTCAGATTATCCGGACCGGGGAAGAAGGAGGTAGTCGGTTTTATCGGACATCGGATAAGATCCATAGCCATCACGCTATAGAGGGCCAGGGTACTGCTAATTCAGCTTTGGGGACCCCGATGACCTTACCAGAGGTCAAGTTAGATAAATGGCTGTGACGGCCTTTTCATTCTTTTGGGAAGATCCAAAGCAGTCATGAAGTTGAGGATGACTGTCTTGAGCGTCCCAAAAGCCTTTGAATGCTTTTATTTGACTCACAGAAATACAATACCTACGTCTTCGACATTTTAACGAGATCTCTTCTACATAATCATACGCTTTTGGAATACTGGAGCTATTGAAATTATGTGACACTCACGTCGGACGCACGCTAAGCTGCTGCATATGAGAATGCGGTATACGTCATCAGTTACTTCTTTCACAACGAGCAGAGTGGGTTGTAGCTTTTCAAGGGTTTTGACATGGCGTCATATGCGATATGCGGTATGATCGCAATGGTGGTCTAATTACTGTATTCCTCCGACAATTGAGACGATCGGAGAATGCTCCGAGGACAGCACAGAGGAGCCTCACACACAGTATGCGGTCTGATTTGGGGGGAATTTCTCTTCGAAGAGGTTAACACACAGCCGAGACCATGTTCCCCACGAATTTGAAGGCAATAATACTGACGGCTTAGTGATTAACGTTATCGAGTCGAAGTTGAACGGAATTTTAAGGGTTCTATCAAAGCAAGGGTCGGCGCTCGCGTTTCACCGCCTTCTTGCAAAGAAGCTTTTATTGCCGGCGCAAAGCCGGGATCAGTGTGGGACCCAGCATTTTCTCCACCAGTTCACTCCAGCTCTTAAATAAGCTTGCGCCGCCTGTCCGCAAGCATGTTGGAAAAGTTTCTCACCTCATTGAAGCTGCGCTGGACGTCGCCCTGTCGTTTACGTTAAACCCTTTCGCGGTTACGTAGTCCTATCTTTGCGTTGTACCTATCACTATTGTTATGACGACATATGTAATATGACGCTGCCTCGAAGTACTTCCCCCGCTTCAACCGAAGAACGTGGCCGCACGATGCACAATTCGGCCCTTCCAAACCGATCGTGGATGTCGCGAATACTCCCTTCCTCGAGGCGCAATGCTACATCGAATGACGAACACGTTCGTCGCGTAAATACTACCGCCTCGAGCAGATCTGCAGCATCTAAGAAGAATGCTTGGTGGAAGACGCGCTTGTTCAATGGTATGATCAATGACGTACGGAGAAGAGCGCCGTTCTATTGGAGCGACTGGAAAGATGCATGGGACTATCGTGTTGTGCCTGCAACAGTGTATATGTATTTTGCGAACATCCTACCAGCGCTTGCTTTCTCCCTCGACATGTTTGCCAAAACGGATCAAAGCTTTGGTGTGAATGAAGTCCTATTAGCCTCTGTGTTGGCTTCGGTGGTCTTCTCTCTCGCGGCAGCTCAGCCTCTGGTCATCGTGGGTGTCACGGGTCCCATCACGGTGTTTAATTATACTGTGTATGACATTATTACACCAAGAGGAACGAACTACTTTGCATTCATGTGTTGGATCGGTATATGGTCGCTCATATTCCACTGGATCCTCGCAGTCACTAATTCATGTAATGGCCTACGCTACGTAACACGCTTCTCTTACGACATATTCGGCTTCTATATTACTTTCATATACCTCCAAAAGGGTATACAGGTCCTTACCCGGCAATGGGAGGTGAACGACACGTCAGCATATCTCTCAATCATGATTGCTTTATTGGTAACAATAGTGGCCTATATTTGCGGCATTATTGGACAGTCCTCACTTCTCCAACGCCACGTTCGCAAATTCATCGAGGATTACGGGACACCTCTGACAGTAGTCTTCTTCACTGGCTTCGTCCATATCGGCAAGATGGCCGGGATCGAGTTACTCAAGCTCCCCACATCAAAGGCGTTCTTCCCTACCACGGACAGGGGCTGGTTTATCAACTTCTGGGATATCAGCGTAGGCGATGTGTTCTTGGCCATCCCATTTGCGGTTCTTCTGACAATTTTGTTCTGGTTCGATCACAATGTGTCCAGCCTCATCGCACAAGGCACAGAGTTTCCACTCCGAAAGCCAGCAGGGTTTCATTGGGACATCTTCCTCCTTGGCATTACCACGGGCGTTGCTGGCCTTCTCGGCATACCGTTTCCAAATGGGCTAATTCCTCAAGCGCCCTTCCATACTACATCCCTATGTGTAACGCGAACGATATCTGACTCTGATGATGAAGCAAACAAAGGACACACACGCCGTGTCGTCGACCACGTAGTTGAACAGCGCGTCTCAAACCTCGCCCAAGGCCTGCTTACTTTGGGGACTATGACTGGACCTCTCCTCATTGTACTACATCTGATACCGCAAGCCGTTCTCGCAGGGTTATTCTTCGTCATGGGTATCCAAGCTCTGGAAGGGAATGGAATAACACTAAAGCTCCTCTTCCTAGCGAGGGACAAACACCTTACCCCAAAGAGCGATCCATTGATGCGCATCGAGCGTCGCTGGGTGATTTGGGCATTTGTCGGCCTCGAACTCATCGGTTTTGGTGCAACTTTCGCAATCACACAGACCATTGCTGCGATTGGATTCCCAGTCTTCATCTTCCTCTACATTCCCATGCGAACATGGCTCATGCCACTCTTCTTTACACAGCAGGAACTGAGTTTGCTCGATGCGCCAACCGCGAGCCCCTTTACAATGGAGTCGGTTGGTGGGAACCATGGAGAAGTGCTGGAGCCTGACGCAAGTGACTCGGCGTTAGACGATAGTGATGAAGCGGAGCGAGGCGAGAGCAGGAGTTTAGAAGAGGCGAATATAGATGGGGCGGGTAGGAGACGGACCAGTTTTAGACATCCTGATGCAGTGGAAATGGATACTATCGAGAAATTATAGAAAGTGTAGTAGCCATACTAAACAGGGGCTCAAACAAATGGATCGATCAACGGCGATAGACATATAATGGCAAGAGATGAACATAATAGACGCTATAGTCAAGGACAAGCCATGTTCGACTCTGCAGCGATATCTTAGCAAATGGTATCACAATGCACCACTCTGGTCTCATTATTTAAAAGTCTTACCGTGTCAAATAAGAAAGATATTCTGCGATACGCACTTGGGTACTGTTTGACACAATCATTTCGTCACGAACAATATTAGGCGAACTTTTTTACCTACATACTTGGAAGGTTCTTGTACTCTGCAGTCTCTAACCCGGAATTTCGGGGCCCTGGGAATTTGTGCAACGACAATTCGCCCATGTTCATCAAGCATTCTCACTCTTAATAAATATATTGGACGCCAGGTAATCATGATTTCTCGCGCCGAAGGCATTGTTTTACACTATAGCTGAAAGGAGAGGGCACGTCACACAGTTGTCGCTGGGACTTTCATTCGAATTGCCGCATACCCGAAGATCAAATATTTATGACAATCATTGCTGTACTTAGGATTATATAATGGGCTACCACTATTTTTCATCTGGCGACAGCCACAGCCTTTAGCTAAAGTAAAGACCTCAGTCTCTGTGAGAGTATTAGTCATGTTCTACATTAGAAATATTCGTATCCTCATCGAAGGCCTTACCTGTAAAGCCCCGAGACTATCGTCAGCCTGTCCGCCGTCATGTCCAGAGAGGAGAACACCTGCGAGATTCTTCTTAGACTCTTGAGTCTCCATGACTCTTTCTTCAAAGGATTCTCGGATATAAAAGCGAACAGTGGTGACCTCACGTGTCTGCCCAATTCGATGAATGCGGGCCAAAGCCTGTTCTTCGATGGTTGGATTCCTAATGAGCTGCATTTAGGAATACATCGCGCAAATAGTAAACTTGTGTTAGAATAACGTACCAATGTGGTTCCATAAGGTAGGCCCGAGAGGCTTCCGTAAGTGTGAGTCTAAATGCCTCCTCATCAGCCTCACAAGTGAAACTGGGAAGCTCACTTACCCAACGGCTCCGCACTGCAGTGTGAGTAGTATGACGCGGACATCGGGGTTTGATTTGAACTCGTTCAGTACCGGCTGTCGCTGGGCTTGAGCTACTTTGCCATCAAAGCGGACGCTGCGGATGCCTGCTTCACTTAGGGCCTCTTCGATGAGGTCAAGGGTCAATCTCCAAGTGGAGAATACGATGCTTCTGTTGTTAACTACGAAGTATCTTGCCCCGGAAATGATGGGTCACTCACCTTTTGACGTCTCTCGGATGTCCCTTCAAATCGGATATCAACACTTCCACCTTGGACGGGAAGCTTTGAGGGGATGGGTTGATCTTCGAGGACCTTGAGATATTACCAAAGACCTCTTCGAAGGCGCTGTTGCTGATGGATACGGGGGCAACGGCACATAGGGGGGTGTGACCACAAGCCATTTTTTGGTTGTGAACCCGAAGTTTGTGAGAGCATTCTGCGCAGGCATATTTAAGACACCGCGAGAATTGAGGACTTTCTTGAGGTAAATTTTCATCCCACAGGCTTTCACTCATCTCTAGAGTTGACGAGCACTGAGAACACATGATCGTTTCCATTTCGCGCTGAATATTGAAAGCTTCTTGAGCCATTCCGGCCCAGTTCTTTGTATCTTGTGATGGAGCCTTGTCGTGACGAGTTTTATAATGAAGACCCAAGTTACACACCAGTCGCATAGACTCAATTTGTTGCAAAAAGTTGACATAGGCGCCTGGTCTTGAAAGCTCTGTGTCATGGAGTAGTGCATCATCGATCCTTGTGATAGTTTGTTGACGGATATTGTCATATAACGCTCTTTCGGCTTTGCTGAACTCTACTGGACATCGAACATCGCGCCGAGGAGGTAGATCAATTGTACGTTTGGCTCGTCGCAGAATGAGACAGCGGGAAAGACGCTTCAGTCTCTTGACAGCTTCTTCGTCTTCGCCTGATTTCCATAGACGAGATATATCAGCATCGAAGCGTTTCGGGTCGTCGTAGGGGTGAGCACGGATGAATTTAAGTAGAGCTGTAAGATCACTGAGATGATTCTGGATAGGCGTTCCAGTGACTGCCCATCGGGAAGCGGATTCGAGATCGCAAATTGCGCGCGCCATTCGTGTTTTCATGTTGCGGATCAGGTGTGCTGCTCATATTTAGTACCTTCTGTTTGCTTGATTTCACTCTACTGCAATATAGGGACTAACCTTCGTCTAAAATGATTCTCTTCCAACGTACTGAGAACATAAGGTGACTCCCTGAGGCTTTCCATTTATTCCAATCTGCTGATAGTGTGTGATAAGTCGTCAAAATTATATTGAGTCCATCCATTTCGCGGATATCATTAAGTCTTTCTTTTCCGTGATGGCGACGGAATCTCATACAACCCTTTTTAACATGCCTATGCCGTCATTAGCTTTTCTCCCTTTACATAACGCCACACTCACTCTGAAACCTGTTCTTCCCAAGGGCTTAAAACTATAATCAATTAGAAACCGTTGAAAACGATGTATAGTTATGTATGACATACGCGGCTGTGGTACAATGACCAGAGTGGCTGAGATGGAGGGCTTTAAGTCCTCCGAGTTATCCCAGAGGTCATCTTCTGTGATAAATGAGCGTTCAGGTTCTAAGTCTGTCGCTGCCAGGGCTATCATGGTCAACGTCTTTCCCAATCCCATAGGATCAGCAATGATTCCGCCATAGAATTGTGGTGGGGCCTCAATCTGAGGAACATCCAAGATACGATTGAAAAATCTAGATTGATGTAAGCATTGAATCTACAATGAATGCATAATCCTGGACATTTGTAGGTACCGTAGCATCGATGAGACTTATCACAGTTGCCTGCAAAATCTGGCGACATAATGGAGAATGCCTGGCTTCCTAACAAATTACGAATTTGAGAACTCACATTCGGTCATGAGTGGAGTCCAATGCCTCCCATATATCTGCCCCTTTGATATCCAATGCCCATCCCTTCTCCCGCCGTAACATAAAGGTGAGCGCTTGCTTTTGATGCCTGGGTCAACACGTTAGCGCAACCTCTACAGACTGATTGATAGTCGGACTTATGAAGAGCCGCTTGTATTATCTCGGGCGCTCTAGCCTCTTCTAGATCGTCCTGGCCGCTAATGATATCAAGCAGATCAGGCTGCTCATCGATGTCTTGGAATTGTACTAGCTCCGAGCCCAATGAAACCACCTCAGATACATATGGACAAAATTTGAGAGTGCTCGAGGACAGCCGATGGGGATTCCAATATCTGACGTCTAAATCGCAAGTTTTAGGGTCTTGGAGGTAGACATTGTACTCTTGAAACCATTCGCCAATCTCGTCGAAGAGCTCCATGGGACCGTAAACTGTGATACTCAAGCTACACGATGCTTGTGTATATGAAGCAGTAGGACGTCTATACTGCGTATCATTGTCTATACAGCATGAGGCAAAAAGTCTGAGAGATTCGTCATCAAGGAGCCCCTGAATCATCTGACCATATTGCGGTAGAATTATCCCGCGCAACTGTGGGCCCTCGACCGAGTTAAATCGTTCAGAAGACTCGATGGCGACCGCGAAGGTACTGGCAGATGATCTGGGGCGCTCACATCTCGCGTTTATCGAAGGTATCTGCGAATAATAAGCCGTGACAAAGTGATGGGTGCATAAGTCAAATGCATGCTCACTGTACCAAAGCAAACGGTTCCAAACTCGCCATCCGTTATATCGTATGACATAATGTCACCAACTTCATTGAGTTGTATTTCAGAGTCTTTTCGGCAATCCATCATTTCGCCCAGAGCTACATAATATTCGAAGGAAGCCACAGCATCGGGCCCGCCAGTGACTTTTTCTTCATTCCCAGCATCGTACAAGCCGATGTTATTTGAGTCACTCGAATGGGGTTTGGGGCTTTCAAGGTATTCTATAGCTTCAAGGAAGGCTGAATCAGGCTGAGAATGCGTTGGAGAATCGTCGACACTGAAAGATTCGAGCAGGCGCGGTCGTTTAAATTTGCGTTCCGGTGAATCTGCCATTGATACTGTATAGATGGGCCATGGAAGATGATTGAAAGGGAGAAAAGCCTTGCCACTTAACAGTAGCGGCCCGTCCCTGCTCGGCTAATGATTTGCGGTGCAGGTGGCGCGATGCAACTGTGCACGAGGCAGACTTTTTATGATAGTTGGACATCCACATAAGCCACGCGTGGAGGCTATGCTATCTCACGAACCAAGGGTGTGGGTCAAGATGGCCAATAATATATTAAAACACTCAGAAGGCGTACAGATGAACCCATCTGTGGCACACGGTCGACAAGCACAAGTGTGCTTGGTTCTCCAATTGGATCGACAACCCTGCGAACATATCCCATAAGTAAGCTTCGCACCGAAACTGCACCCAGGCGACAATGATTATAAAATTCCGAAACAATTTAGACAGGCAATAGAAGCCTTTGCCCACTCTTTCCGACTCAGTGCTTTCCGACAGCGCGAAGCGTGCAATTTCTGGCATAATGCCACTCACACCAGCGATTTCAGCCCTCGCGCGACAAATAATGAGAGCTGCCTTCGAAAGTCTCGAGCGGACGGTGACCCCAGCTGATTCACGAACCTTCCGATCCACGACTCTCCAACAAGTTCGAACAGCAGCACTCGAGCTTGAAAACCATTTGGCAGCACGACAGGCGCTCTGCAATATGCGTCGTCTCGCACCCTTGCTCAATGGGTTAGAGCATTATGCCAGGGTTGTCGACGTCCTCTGCAACGGCACACCGTTCCTACCCTGGATTTGGGCGCCGATAACGCTCATATTGAGAGTGGCTTCTGAGTATGTAGAGGCCTTTGAGCAGATCATGAAGGGATATAGCAAGGTAAGTTGCCAAACTGTACTTCTACTTGGAATTACACAGAGCCTACGCAGCTGGTCAAAGGGCGAAGGATTTCAGCTGCAACCTGCACAGCCTGGCGCCTACTGAGGCTAATGCGGCCCGACCCTAAGCCTGGCGGGTAGCTGGGCTCCTGATAGAGCACTGCATCGGCTTCATCGGGAATACACCCGTCAAGTGTTACTGCGCTCTGTTGTCGTGGCAATATTTTTCAGACTCGGGTGGGAGTGACGGGGTCTCGATTATAATAACAACAACTGATATATGATCAGATCGCCGATGCGCTAGGCCGTTTTGACATTCTTAGTGACGCCTTCATTACTGAGGCAGACTTTCAGCAAACGCTTGCTGTGTTCTACGCCGACGTTCTCCAATTCCACAAGCATGCATATAAGTTTGTGCGACGAAGTGGTAAGTACAAAGCAATGTGTTTCGCAGCATGTTGTCTGTCTGGCTACAATGACAAGGGGGTTTGCATTGGGCCCAGCATTTACTTGGCCATACCGCAGAACCCGTACCGGTACTAGCGAAAGCATTGTGATAGCAGATGACTGATATGTATTTTCAGGTTGGAGGCTCTTGTTTCTTACCTCATGGGGCCGCTTCCAGGGGCGTTTTGACAACATTCTCGAGGACTTAGATCGTCATGGAAAGCTTATCGATCAAGAGGCGAATGCCCGTAACATCGCTGCCGCATCCCAAATGAGGCAGGATATCCGTACATGGAGAGAGGAGAGTCTCGATCAGGTGAAATGTGATGAAGAACGCCAGGCTGCAAAAGAGTTTCGGTCCATCTTGTCCTGGCTGAAGTTTGACGAGACAGAACAGATTCAAATCTTCGAGATGATTTCCGACGAGGGGACAAAATTTCCTGGGACTTGCTCTTGGCTATTGAAGAACGAAAAAATAAAGTCTTGGCTGCAAAAGAAATCGGAACCTTCGGTTCTTTGGCTCCAGGGAAACCCAGGTTGCGGGAAGAGCGTCATTGCTGCTAAGTTAGTCGACTTCCTGCAAGCATCGAAATCCCCTATTGTTCACCACTTCTGCACTTATACGTACGCTTCATCAACGAAGTACGACGGGATTTTAAGATCAATACTACAACAGCTTTTGCGCAAGAGTGGTGAGCTTGTCGCCCATGTCTATCAAGAATGCATTGTTGGCAAGAACCCACCTACGACCGCCAACCTTGAACGACTCATAGAGATCCTCATCACCGCTCTTTCAGATGAACCTCGAGAAACGCAGTATATGTGGATTATCATTGATGGAATCAACGAGTGTGAAGCGGCAAGGCAGGCGCGTTTGATCAACCTGATCAAACAAATCTCTTCCATATCCTCATCGTCGTATGGAGCAGTCTGCAAGGTACTTGTTACAACAAGGCCATCCCCAATTGTCAGCAAGTACTTTAGAAAGGATCATGTCATATTTTTGAGCGATGAGACCAGCCCACTACAGTCCGCAATCAAGATGTATGTCTCACAGCGGCTGAGGTCTCTGCACGATCGATTTCGACAACTGGAGCTTGAGCTTGAGGAAATCGAGGAAATCGAGCATCTCGTGTCCAGAAAAGCCGGAGGTGAGTCACCGCTTGATACCACTTTTGCAAATACCTGAACGTAGGCTAGGCATGTTTCTGTATGCCCGACTCGTGCTGGACTACATTAGCGCAAATTTATTCTACAGTGGGGACGAGTTGAAAGACGCGATCAATCAGTTGCCTGAGACGCTTGCTGAGTTGTCAGTACTTCCCGTGCTGTTCATTGTTCGTATGTTAATCAGTTTTTTTTAGCTACCACAAGCTATTGGCTCAGATCTTGGCACGTTTGAGTGAGCAGTCTCAAGACAGGGTGAGATGTATCTTCAGCTGGATTGCTTTCGCGAAAAGGCCGCTAAAAAAGCTGGAGTTTCTCTCCGCTCTTTCCTTCACCTCTGGCAACCCGAAATTGACCAAGCTAGTACCGAGGTATATCGTGGAAGATATATGCAGCCCTCTTATCGAAGAGAGACGAGATACATCTCTTGCTTTCATCCACGTTTCTGTTAAACAGTAAGTTAACCTGTTTCCGAACATCCTACAAGTCGAATGTAGTTCCATAGACCCAAATCATTCCGTCTCACGATTATAGAAAGCCCTATATATCTGGATAACTTGCTAATACTCTCATGCAGTTTTTTGCAGTCAAACTTCAGTGCTATAGCATTGAAAGAGGAAGAAGCACTCCGTGAACATGGAATTGCGGCCGTCAGCTGCCTTCTCTCCGGACTTCAGGTTTTTGACAAGCTCTATGACGAGCAAACCATGTTACTGCGCCTTATCAAAGGCGTGCATGGATTTCACGTCTATGCCACTGAGTATTGGACCGAATATTTGCTGGCGAACGCTGCGCTCAGTGGCGGCCTCGAAGGATCTCAAAAGCTGTTAGATCTAGCGACGCGGCTCGCGGAGGCGCTTGATAGTATGACCATCTCTACGCCACCCAAGACAAAAATCTCGTCTACCAGTATCAATGACAGATTAAATCTTCTGGAAAAATACGGAACAATACAGAAACACGTGGAGCGAGCATTATTGGCCCGATCACAGAAGCGACTTGAATCTGAGCTGCTTCAGGAATCATGTACGTTTTGTCGCTGGTATTTTAGAACCTGACCCTAACAAATTTAGCCACTCATGGGAAGGAATTGTCGAAACTAGCCATCTACCTTGATGGGGTTTCTGTTACGTTGGATTCCTATCAGAAAGCTGTAGAAACCCTTCTCGATCAAGACTCTTGCCCAGGTGCCTCCGTCGAAGAACTTGAACTATTTAAGACTCAGTTTCGCACGTCTGCATACACCTGCCGGCTACGGTCTTGTCCCCGTGCCACTATTGGGTTCGAATCTGATCAACTTCGTCGCGAGCATGAGATAGCTCATGCTGGAGGATTCCGTTGCACTTTTTTTGGTTGCCATTACCCCCCGTTTCGATCTTCTAGGGCTCTTGAAGGGCATGTCAAATCAAATCATTGCCACCTTACCAACATTCCTCGACAATCCATCCGAAGAGTTAGTCGCTTGGAGTCCAGTAAGTGGCTTACAAGTGGTAGTGATACCACAAAGGATGGCAAGGATGCAACAAGACGAAAAGATCACGGCAAAAGTTCTTCAACTATTGTACAACAAACTGTCCCTAAAACGATAAATCAGGCCGATTCCGCGAGTTCCTGTGAACAGTGCGCCTCGAAAAACCTTGATTGTGACAAGAGTCAACCAACATGCAAACGGTGCAAGTCTTCGTTCACTAGTTGTTCCTACGACAATCGCGACCTATCTACTACTCCGGTTGAATTGACAGTTGATCCCGAGGAGCTGACGGGTCAGTCAGGGCAGAAATATCTAATCCCAGGATCGCTGGAAGGTCCATATACTGGAGGAACACCAACTTCCGAATCCGACATTCTACGCTCATGCGGTATCTGCGTAGGCTACTTGGAGATTATCCTGAATAAAATCACAGGAGGCACCCCGATCGACCCAGAGCTTTTTGAGAGAATCAAAGCTGCTTTCACAAATGGTATCCATGCTTGTTGGGAACTCGGTGAGGTCGTGGATAGTCTATCGGGAGGTTCAATTGATACTCTTGCTCCTGAAAAGATAATATCGCGCCTTTGGGTAGGATACCCAGAACTCGCGCAAGAACTGAAACGATTGTTCGTCATGGACGGTGCAGCCGATGACGCGCCGCTACAAAAGCCGCTTCAATACTGTTTCTGCAATAAAGAGAGCTCAGGGACTATGATCGCGTGTGACAACTCTGCATGTCCGCAGAAATGGTTTCATCTCCACTGTGTCAATCTCGTAGTTACCCCAGACCAGGATGAGAAATGGTTCTGCAGTGAGGATTGCAGAAAGGCGGGCGAAACATGTGCGACTGCGGAGCAAACAATTGAGAGTGTTGAGTCCTCATAGCTCCGGCTTATCGGCAGTATTTTATAATTCGATGATTTCTTTGGAAGAGGGAGAGTAAATAGCTATCATCCTGGGTCTGCCGGACAGAGAAGTTAGCTAGCAAGACATCACTTAAATGACGAACAGATACCGAGAGTGACAATAAAGCCAGGTGTGAAGAGGAAAATGTTGCTATTGCAGCATTGCATTTCCAAAAGATCGTCCGTCCAGCGTAGATATATACAAGAATTCGGCTCGAAGTATTTACATCTGAAGCCTTAAAACCCCCTTACAAACCCCTTTTCATTCATATTCGACACATCCACGAAGTGAGTCATGACTGACTGCTTAAAACTTGAGGGTGGCACCAGCGGTGCCGACAACAGCAGCCTTGACAGCTGAAGCCTCGAGCAGGTTGGCGACCTCGTATGGGGCCTTGGTAAGAGTACCCTTCTCGGCAGTGTTCTTAGCATCACCGAAGTCGTTGCCGGACTCGACGGCGAAACCAGAGTTGGTGGAGTAGAGAGCCTTCTTCGATCCAGAGAAGACGTTGTTCTGGACGAGGAGCTGGGCACCCTGGCGTGTGTTGATGCCATCAGAAACGTTCTCGTAGTAGTTGTTGAACAGATGGCCGGTACCGAAGCGGAAAGATGGGCCACGGGAGTTGATGTTCTTCCAGTAGTTAAGAGCGTAGGTGACAGTGAGATGGCCCTTGTCCTCGGAGCCGTTGGAGTCGGAGTGGCCAACGAGCGAGCACTTCCAGTGGTCGTGGAAGTAGGTGTTGGAGATGGTGACGTAGTCTGCGGCGTGGGTAACATCAAGGAGACCGTCGTAGTAGTCCTTGTCGTGCTCCATGTCGGAGGAGAGATCGACGTGGTCAACCCAGACGTTCTGGGCGAGTTGGATAGCAATAGCATCACCACCAACAACCTTCTCCATTGCCAAGTTACGGATAATGACGTTCTTGACGTCCTTAACGGTAAGGGTGAAGTCAGTGAGAACTGGAGGCCACAAAGTTAGGACTGTATCTTTGCACATGTGCTGATCAGTTCACGTACCAACTGAAGAGTCCTTGCCGATAACACTCTTGTTTGAGCCGATCTTGACATTTTCACCGCTGCCCTTGATAGGACCGGTGATGAGGACGATGGCAGCGTCATCACCCTTGACGGCGCTGGTCAGCTCGCTAAGCGAAGCAACTTCGACAGTCTTGCCGCCCTTTCCACCAGAGGTACCACCATTTTGGGTCGCAAAACCGATCGTGGCAACGTCCTCGAGCGAGGCAGAACCGTTAGCGAGACCAGCACGCTTGACATTGATCATGGAGGGCATGGGTGCTGCCAGAGCGGAGGCGGCCATGAGGCCGAGAGACATAACGGAGAACTTCATATTGGAGAGTGTCGATGAATTTGAAAAGAATGAATGAAGAATAAGCGAGGGACTGGAGTCTGGGGGAAGAAATGAATGGAAGAGACTGGGCTGGAGAAGAAAGCAACCTGAAGTCACAGAAGCCCTTATATACAATGCCTCCCATCCGATAGCCGGCTAGTCCATGTTTCTTCCAGTCTCCAGTTCGAGACCCACAAGAATAAGCGCGGTGAGGACCGTGTTTCAACCATGATCACACCAGCGGGACATGTCTTAATTTGGTCAAAACGGCGGGACCAACACGTCAAGCTCGTGATATTCTGCCTCTCTTACCGAGTAGCGAGAAACAAGCAAATCAGAGGATGTCAAAGGTCCGCTTGATGGCATAGCGGAAGGAACGTGTTTGAAACGGCTAGCCAAATCCAGCTTGTTCGACCCACTTATTGGGCGGCAAAGTACCAATGGAACCGTTTCGAAACATTGTAGTACCTGAAATTGGTAATATTGAAATTGAGGGAGCTATAGCGCGTTCGATCGTGAATCGGGAAGAAATGCCTTTAACGGCTGACTAGCGGCGGAAGACAGGGCTGACATGCGATTCAATCCTTGGCGATGTGGAAATGCGGCCAACTGCAATTATTCCTAGCGCTTGTGGACGTATCCGGACAGGAGAACACACGAGTGCTCTTCAGGAGCTGCTTGATAGTCCAACGCAGCTTAGTGTTGAGTGATACTAAAAGTGACTCTAAGCGAAGCAACCGGCGCATAACCTAGCAACAAGTGTAGACCTTCCTATACCATGGCTCGAGCATCCTGGAATGAAGATATGCGTATGTGCGTACGTACACCTCACCGACGTTGATGTTCTAGGAGGCCATCCTCAATACCGCGTCAGCCTCATCTTACAGGAAGTATAACTGGAACTTCTGTTCTGTCCAGCATGCATTTAAAAGGGGGCCCAGTCGGTAAAGAAGCCGGTATCAACATGCAAAAAGCGATTGAAAGTCGACAAAGCGGAACTTCAGGGCTGGGAGAGTTTGCTTGCGCATAGATCCTGAGAAGAAGCTTTCCTTGGTCCTCTGGGCGTTATTTCGACTGCGCCGAACAACCGTTCACCGCGACTCGACACAGCCACAGCTCATGGCGGTGAACATCGAGATTTAGAAAGGGGAGTCTGGTATGCTGCCAAGTTCATGCGTGCCATTGTGCAATGTGGAGTTCAGTATATTGCGGCAATCCGTAGGATGCATCATGCAGCCTGCAGCAGAACTGAATAAATATCAAACCACTGTTCAAATTAGCATAACCCTTCCTACATTCTCCTTAACTACTTGAACTTCGAAGTAACATGCAGAACATCATTCTCAAAGTGCGTACCCTATGATATGGCGATGCTCAGTTGGCGTGTAACAATTTCGAGCAAGGAAGACGCAGGATCAGGGGCGAAGGACAAGTAGATGCACAAGATGCCATGACTTGAGATCCACAATTCTTGTAGTGTGAAGGAGTTCATAGCAACTATCAATATCACACAAAGTAGTAATTAAGTCCTAGCGTGTAGCGCCAACCAAGTGACATCATCGCCCAAACCAGTAACTACCTCTCAAAGGACGCGACGAAAAGGACAGCAAGACAGATTGCAATAGGCAGCAACAAACCGTAGTACAAGATCCCCATACACTTCTATTCTAAAAGACCGTCTTACCTCATTTCTGGACTCAAATAATTCGTATTGGGTACAAGATACATTTCGCCATCAAACAGTCCGCCATCTCCAACAACAAACCACATATTGAGCACGCACAATGCCGCCCATCCCCATCCACAGAGACGCTCCCATCGCGCCCACGACGGCCGCAAAACCCGACGGCGTCACCCCCTCCACCGCATCGTCGGACCCGCAGAACCCGCCTCCAACACGCACAACACCCGGCTACGCGCCCGCGACAACCACGGCAACCTCATCGGACCCTCCAGCACCACAGCCAGGCGCCCGGCCCGCTGCTCCAACAGCACAAACACACGGCTACAATGTCTCGGCATCATCCTCTTCCTCGTCTCCAGCACCACCGCAGCCTGGGCCCACGGCAACTGTCGTAACGACGGAGACTCGACTCGGTGGACCACCACCGCAATTCACACAGCCGCCTCCCTCGGACTCTGCGCTCGCAGGCAGGAGCACGACGACGAGTACGACGGCGTCGAAGCCTGGCCCTACGACACTCAACTACGGGCCTGCAGCATCGCCGTTCCAAACATCGGATTCACAGGGCGCTGCACCCACAAGGTCAAGTCTCGAGCACCCCCCGGGCTATGTGCAAGCGCCTGATAATGCGCTGTATACTGCTGGGGGAGGAATTGGCGTGCCAGGAGGATCAAGTGATAATGCTGAGAGTAGAAGTACAGAGGGTGTTGGGGCTGCGGCTTGGAATGTGTTGACTAAGGCGGGGGAAGCGTTAAAGAAGGGCGAGGAGGCGGCGTGGAGGGCGGTTAGGAACAAGTGATGACAGGAGGTCAGGGTCAATATTCAAATCTCCACCCACTACGCTAATTGCATAAAAGCTGGTGGGGATCCTCAAGGCGGACACAACATCACGGGTGGAGCAATCAAATAGCAATATACAAAAGAACCCAAAAACTTTCTATAGACCACTATTTTCCCCAGAGCACCAAAGCGATGGAAAGAGGAACATACAGCTAGGAAAGGGGTAAACAGACAAAGCAATGCAAGCCGGATATGACGTGTGTAATACAGGGTGCTGTGAGGGAAGGAGACAGAACCGGCAATGTAAAGTACAAGGTGTTTTACCACCGGGGCGTGCTTTTCGTTACCAAGAACAACCTTCTGCCCGGCGGGCTTGTTATTGCTCTATCCAGTGTACCGCCACACGCACCTCATCCCCTCATGACGCAACTATTAGCTGCCTCCACCACATAAACTCAGGTTGGGGTATCGAAGAGGAAGGAAGGCGCTTAACCAGATCCACCCTTGAACTTCTTGCCGAACATGATGAGCTGGGCCTGGTCGTAGATGGACAGGACACCAGCACCGGCAACACCACGGAGAATGTTGGCACCAGCACCCTTGAAGAGAGACTTGACACCCTCGGCGGCGATGATCTGGCGGGCAGCATCCATGGTACCCTTGTACTTGACGGCCTCACCGGAGGTCATCATCATACGACGACGGATGGTGTCGAGAGGGTAGGAAGCGATACCGGCACCAGTGGTGACAGCCCAGCCGAGAGCGAAGGAAGCGAGGAAGTTGCCCTCGAGGGCACCGGTGAGGAGGACAGGCTTGATCGAGTCGTACATACCGAAGTACAGACCACGGTAGACGACGATACCAGCAACGGAGGGCATGAAACCACGGTAAAGACCGCCAATACCGTCAGAGGCAAGGGTCTTCTTGTAGACGTCTACGAGGCCGTTGAACTGACGCTCGCCACCCTTCTTGGCGGACTTAGCGTCGTTGGCAAGACGGGTACGGGCGTAATCGAGCGAGTAGACGAAGAGGAGGGAAGTGGCACCAGCAGCCTGTGGTTGTTAGCGATTGCGGTAGGCATGATAGGGTCTGTGTCCACTTACACCACCGGAGGCCAAGTTACCGGCCATCCACTTGGCGTAACCATCACGCTCCTTCTTGTAGGCGAACATGGACTTGTAGGTGTCGCGGAAAGCGAAGTTCAGGGCCTGGGTAGGGAAGTAACGGATGACGTTGGCGGTGTTACCACGCCAGAGGGAGAGGACACCCTCGTTCTTGGCTGTCCTGCTGAAGCACTCGACGATACCGTCGTACTTGCGGTCGAGACGGCCGGACTTAAGCATCTCATCCTGGAGGGCCGTTAGTGAAGTTCTGGCGGTGAAGGATGGAGGCGGGCATATCGTACCTGGTTCTGGATGAGGAGCTTGACACGCTCGATGGGGGCGGCAGCGGTCTTCGAGACGGCGGCGGAGACACCACCCACTATAGATAACGAGTCAGTAGCTGCGCAAGGCGACAATTTTCTGCCGGAAGCCTTCGCATCACCCCCGGATGCCATTGGCACCTGAAAGTGATGGAAAATGCTTTGCATGACGGGACGTACTCAAGAAGTCCACCACGAAGCCCTGAAATTGTCGTTAGCACACGTTACAGCAAACCGACGCACGTCTGTCAGCTACACATCCAGCCAACACGCGCATCTCCGGCAACGGCAGGCCCATCTCGTGGCATCGTCGTCCCGCCAAGGAAGGTTCGATCGATGCCATTGAGATGGATCCGCACTCGTTGCTGGCTGCACGCTCGTCCGGACGGGACAGCTGGCTGCGCTGATAAATGGGGCAACTTACGGGCATGCCCATGAAGCTTTTATCCTGTTGTGCGGCCATCTTGACGAATTGACGCAAGGAGGGGAGATAGGGTTGATTAGGAGGAGTTGGAGATGCAGGTTTTCTGCGTTGAAGAAGCTGAGAGGTATTTGTACGGGAAGCTGCGACAGAAATTTGCGGAACTTGGCCAAAGCGCGCTAGGCCCGTCACGTGCTAGTATCGTTGCCCGCTGTCCCGAAAGCTCCCTCGTCGAGGCCTCGGAGATGCGGATTGGGGTAGTGACAGGTCTTGACAATGCCATTCCAAGAACGTCCATAATTGCTCATGATGATTTCCAACCTATAGACAGCTATTATCCGGCGATTCCTCTCTGGCTACACATGATTGCGCAACTCTCCCTTCTCCAAACTCAATGCGGCGTCCATAACCGTTGCCGTAGCAGCCAGACATCGGGTATCTTTTGGCGCACCCGCACGCACTGCTCTCTGGCAGGCGCCACAGCACACTCAATTCAACCCCAAAGAACAATGTGGGTCTGTCCAAGTGTTCAGATGCCGTTTCCAGCCTGAGCCGGTGCATCTTCCCAAAGACTCTCCTTTTCGTAGCCTCTGACAGGGCCCGCCAAGCGCCTTTTGAGTCGGGTAATCTCGGGGGGTGAGCCCTGCTCGGGCCAACAATCTAGCGCGGCAAAGCACCCGGACTGCGAATTTTCCATCGCCTCGTCCGTGATTGGAAGCCCCATACTCCGCAGCGACTTCTGGCCAGTCGAGATGCTGTGGCTAGGCTTATGATGTCGTCGTTACCACGTTGTGCATGTCGTGCGTCTACTGTTGGGATGAGGCCGGATAACTTCACGGCGAATTGCATAGCTCGAAGTTCTAAGTGCTTAACAGCATACTATGGACCCTTGACTTCCATAATGCTAAGGCAGGCACTATAGCACCTTTACATACATTGTACACATCTTAATATCAATATCAACAGAACAATACTGACTGACTCGACGTTTCAAACTCAATTCAATTTCCCCTTTCGTCAATCCGCTTAGAATTTAATAGCAACAAGACAGTGCCATCCAAATTACCTCAGACTTGGGCTTGGTAAGCTAGCTGCTAACATGCCATTTAGAAAGGTTATAAGCTTGTATAGTTCCTCTGGCATCGTCTTCGCCGTCTAGTCAGTTGCAATACTGTGATGATAGAAGCAGGTACACCAGGAATCCATAAAGTCTCAAATCGCTGACACTATACATTAACTATCTTGATGTTCGTCTTCAATCGCAGTACGCGATAGCGCTACACCAGTCATTCTGATGAACGTCTTCAATCGCCGCAGCGATAGCGTTGCATCGTTCCCGTCCGTTTTTCCTTGATGTATGTCTTCAACCGACCGAGCGGTAGCATGCCATCACTAAACATGGTATAGAAAGAAACATACGCAATAAAAATATAACAGATGCATGTCTTCGACCGACTTGCGGTAGCATTGCACCTTCCTTCTCCGTTATCTGGGGATGCACGTCTTCAATCCGATCCAGTCAGATCCGATAGCGTTGCACCCAATTAATCTCCACCTCTTGAAGCTGGCTTAGCACCTAGTAGATGCCTGGGATGATTCGCCACGGCACCAACTCAACATACCGGTCCCAGTCTTTACCATACTTCCTACGGCACTTCTCTTCGTCGCGGCGCTCACGGTGGATGAGCAGAATGGCAAAGTAGACCATGAAGAAGTATGTGAAGATCATTCCCCAACCCTTGGCGCCATCCGGGACAACGTACTGACCGTACGTATTCCTGAAGTGGTAGGCATCAGACTGAGCAGCCGTAATCGGGTGCTGCGCCACGTTGCGAATTACGTAGCCAGATAATGCGGTCGGAAGGACGTAGGACCAGCTCATAAACCAGTCACCAAGGTAGTTGATATGGCGCGCTGTGCCCCACCACCCGGAAACTAAGAGCTTGGAGCCGGCAGCAGTCTCGATGTACTTCAAGTGCTTGACGCGCGGGTCCTCAGGGTTTGTGCGGAAGCGGTTCTTCTCGTTGTTGACGGCACGGAAGATATAGTACCCCACGCTCTGTACAGCAAGGACTGCTGCTACTCCCTTGAGCCCTAAGTCGACAGGGTAAACGGACAGATAGCGCGCTTGAATGCTGTATGTGAAAGGCACCCAGACGAGATCGCCGAAGGAAAGCATCATGCCGAAGCCATCGGCGATAATGTCGATGGTGGTGAGGATTGCAGGTTCCATATATAGCGCGTCAAAAGTGTATACTGTCTGCGCAATGGTGATCAGAAGGATCGAGTCCGTGACGCGACCGAAGTTGCGATATTGCTTCATAATGAATGCAAGATCCATAATGATCCAGCCCAACATTCCGGGGCGGAGCTCACACCACGCTTTGATGTCGACTTCTCCAAAGATGGGGATGTTGACACGAGGGTTAAGCTCACGGCCAATGAACCAGTCGTACAGCATGTTGCCAGTATGGCCGCCAGCAGCAAGCTCACGCTTGCTGGGGTCCTTCGGGTGCTTGACGGAGAAGGAGCGCACATAGCAGTAAGTGGCGAGGAAGTAGGATATGAGAATGTTGCTCGTCAGGATGCCGACGTAATTATCAGTAATGAAAGTCCAAACAGGAAATTCAGCACCCTGAGAAACTGTGCCTGCACCAAGAATGGCCATGATGAAAAGGGCCGAGTTCCAGGCTGCACTTCATTAGCGTTGTTATGTAATGCACATAAGACTTGACATACAATTGAAGCGGTACTTAAGCCGACCACCAGATCGAAGCTCAACACCCTCGGGCTTATCAGCTGGGAGAAATGCGTAAAGCGTCAGACTGAGGAGATAGTAGCCCAGCGTCCCTAGGAAAGCTTGGGTGTTGAGCAGGCCAGAGAAACCAGTCCATCCTACCTCCTTCTTCAGCTGCTCGAGATCGAGGCTGTAAGGGTGGAGCAGAGAAGGAGCTGGACATCCTGAGATGTCGTTGCACAAGAAAGTGAAGACATAAACCAGGACTGGAAGACCAAATGAAATGACAAAGGCTCCTGGACTGAGAAACAAGGTCAGCGTGCATACTGGCAAAGTGTTGTAGCCTGACTTACGGTCCCAAGAACTCATATCCGTGAGGCTCCTCAGCAAGGGTCTTCGCCGGTTGGTCGCTTTTGCGTTTCGGCGCCATCTTTGCTGACCTGAGAATCGTCTCTTTCTAGCTCTGGCTCTTCGAATACCTTCCCAAACAAACAATTTCTCGAAAAGGGGCTCTCTCGCGTCTTGTGTCGCACAGCAGTTCCCACGTCTCTGCTTCACCGATCCAAACGCGCCGCTCAATATCAATACCGACAGACAGCGGGCGTTTATATAATTTCTGGGGGGCTGAGCAAAATGGGACGAGAAGAAACAGTCTCGGATTCTCGCGATCCGTCATGACGCGCACATGGAGCCAAGCGGGAACTAACCATATCGGGGTGGGAGCGACATGGACCTGCAGCTACCACTTAGGATCGCTGCCGCCGCCGCGGCAAGGCGGCTCGGGGCAAACGTGTTGCGAAGGAAGGACAACGCGGCCATCATCTAAGCTGGTCTTTGTCTTGACTGCCACCTTCTTTCACTCATTTAAAACCCATACAATCATGAGATCTTTACTGCTCTCTACTTTGCTGCTGCTGCTCTCGCCGTATGCGACAGCCGCCTCGGACAAACCTCTCAAGCCGTGTACAATCGTCTCACCCACCTCCGAACGCTTCTTCGACCTGAACCCGCTTCAGAGGTTACCGCCCGCAGAAGGCGACAAGAAGAAGAAAGAAAGTGAGGAGGGTAGCTGGCATGCAAGAGGATACGACTACGGCGCCAACTTTACTGTAAACTTCTGTGGACCCGTTGTAGAGGAGCTTGATAAGGTGCAGGACTTGGATAAGAGCTTGTGGAAGAACGTCAGCGCTTTCTACGAGAAGGGGGGTAAGCAATGGGCTATTGGGTAAGTCATCCCAAACATCACAGAGAAATGTGGCGCATCAGATCTTCAGCCAGATATGTTGTGGCAGGCAGCAGGACACACTGAAGCTTGGTTGCTGACATGACCCCCTCCTCCAGACTCGTGAACACTGAACCCATCTTTCGCGGTCGCAAACTCATACTCAACTACACCGACGGCTCATTATGCCCCTCCTCATCCTCAAAGTCTTCGCGCTCCCTCGACTCCGTCTCCCTTCCCAACGAAGCTCGCGAGATCATCACGGACCCCGACGATGACGAGGATGAGGACAAGCCAAAGCACAAGAAGCCCTCAAAAGACAAGGAAGAGAAGAACACCCGCCGCAAAACCACCATCATATCGCTGCTATGTGAAAGCGACGCACTGGCGAAGTCGTCAATCTCGTTTGTCGCGGCTGTCGATGATTGCACATACATTTTTGAAGGTCGATCACCATTTGCATGTGGTGGCGTACATCAAGAGAACCAAGCGCTGGGCCCTGGTGGCGTGTTTGGTGTCATTGCCATGATCGCTGTGTTGGTCTATTTCGTGGGTGGTTGCGTTTACCAGCGCACCGTCATGCATCAGCGCGGGTGGAGACAATTGCCCAACTACGCCATGTGGGCGGGAATATGGCACTTCTTCTCGGTAGGTACCTCATCTAGAAGTCAAGTGGGCCCAGGAAGGAAGATCAGTGTCTAATGACTGTGTTAGGATATGTTCATTATCCTCACTTCGTCCTGTGCGCGCTTCATGCCCTCCCGCCGAGGGTACAGCCGCGTTTCGCTCGGTCAGGACAACGGACGGAGGGGCCGGAGAAACGAAGACGAGAACCGGTTGATAGACAACTTGGACGAGGAGTGGGACGATTAAGCGTGCGGGAACGATGTACGATTGGCATGGCATATATGTTCGGCGTTCATGGTACTTGAGTACTGGTACCCAGGAGCCTATGTAAGACACATCAGGCGTTTGATTTATTGAGAGCAAAAGGCTTGCTTATACCTCAGCGATCCACGTGTTTATCTTGACTTGTGAACTTTATGCCTGCGCATGGACGCTTGAAGTCTAATAGCGCTACACGAATCACGTAAAGGACACCACGTGTTTTAAAGTTCGTACATATTCCATATCGGCCACGGAGGAGTGCGGAAGACACGGTACCAACATGTCTTGGGCTGTCTCGAAGCACGAAGAAACGAGCATAACCAAGTAAGACCAACCGAAACCGGTATTATTTCCACTACCTATACTACTCGGGCTGAATATAAAGCTGCCCGGCCCAATCCTCCCCATACTGCCGATATCCCTACGGACGTCTACAAAGCAAACGCTTCTTGAGAAAAAAAAGAAGTAAATACGCCACGCTCAAATGCCTGGAGTGCCGGGTATTGGGACGAAAAAGTAACGAACGACAGGAAGGGGAGCCGCTGCAATCTCAGAGAGACCGCTAGTGCATGTGGAAAGAAGGATATATCGAGATATATTGGGCAGAAAAAAAGGAAATGTGAAAAAGCGCTCATTACATCATTCAGGGCGCAATAGCGCCAGGATCTCCGCTCAACGCTTCAAACAATGTCGTGGGTATAGTGCATACGCAAAATCAGGGGGTATCGCATGCTAAGGGGGAAATGTCGTATCAAGAGCATGATGTGGTGGTCGATGCTTCACAGCTCCTCCTCCGTGGTGTCTTCGCTTGAGGATGGATGCAAGTTGCCCTTCTCGCCCTCATGCGCTCGGTTCCTATCAAATGAGGTGTCTGTACGCTTTGATGGCGTCAGCTTAGTCACAATTGTGTCGTCGAAACCGTTCATGATGCTGTCATCATTCGCACTGCCGTTGTCAGACTCTTGCGCAGATTCATGCGCAGACTCAAAAACACCGCTATCATCCTCCTCGAGTAGGGCGGTGTCGTTCATTAGCACATCAGAATTGCCCGTCTCCAGTGCCTCAAGTTTTCCATTCGCGATGGGCTCGAATTGAGCGTCAATGGTGCACAGCACTTCTCGAACCTCAAACCGCAACTCCCTCTCTTCAGTCGACTGCAACATGGCTGGTTGGGGGCGCGACAGTCCGCCAAGAACATTCATGTAGTCCGTATTCATCTTCAGAAAGATCTCATCAGCTCTCGTCTCCATCGAGTTCTGAAGTGCCTTGCACATTTGATTGAGGTGCTGCTCCACACTTCGAGTCGCAGCGTGGAACATTGCATGCCTTTCGCGCTCAACGTGATTTATCATATGCTCCTTCATCCGCTTGTAGCTCCCTGGACCGTACTCGATGGCGCAGATATTGTAGACTGTGTGCATGATGTTGGCAATAGTGGGCGTGAAGTCGCGATTCGCTTCGCGTTGGAGTTCGGTCATCTGGGCGATCAAGTCAATCCCGAGGTCCTTGAAGAACTGTTCGTATGTATATATTTGTGTCTTCATAATAGAGAGGTTGGCTAGACCAACTCCATTCTCGTGCGCTCGCTCTTCAATGGCTTCATGGAACCTGTGCAGGATTTTGCTTGAGTTTGCAGTGTAGGTACCGAATGCCTTCGGTAGCCGTGTTTGGAAAGCCCTTTCCCAGCCAGTAGCAAGTTTCTTAAGAATGGGGTCAACACTATCACAACATCAGTATCTGGCAAAAAAGGGCCATTTAACTCATCAAAAACGTTGTGGGCGACAAGCGGTTCACGTCCGACTCAGAAGGACAGAAGCTAAGAAAGCAGCGACTTACAGATCAGCATTGAAATCACGATGCCCAGCACTCGATGAGTGATATACACCATCCCTTCGAACAACAGCCTTGTATGTTGCCCAAACCAAACCACCCATATCTTTATATCCCCATGCGTTGGCTGTTGTGGGCGCAGCTTCGATTGCATCCTTGATGAGCTCGGGATACTTATCAAAGATCTGGTTCTTCATCTCCGCCCTCATTTCATTTATGCAAGCACTAACAGCCTCTGCCAGACCGGTCTCAAGCTCCTTCAGTCTTCGCTTCAGATGGCTAACCTGCTTCCGCTTATCGTCATCTGTCATCTTTGGCCCGGTTCCATCGTTTGATGCCCACAGGTTGAAGGTTGTCAAAAGCTGGCAGAGACTGAGTAGGAAGGAGCGACAGGTCTGGAACCGGCCACCTTCGGTAAGCTTCTTACAATGAGCTTGAAGTTGCGGCACCTCCGTTTCCTCTGGTGCCGTGAAGCCTGGAACACCATCATCCTTTTGCAACCGTCCGCACATTTTCTGGTACGCTCGGCTGCTGACACAGAAAACGGGCAAAGATAGAGCTACTTGGTCATAATCCCTCAATTCCTCGTCAGGGTTAAAATTATCCTCATCTTCTTCAGCAGCATTCTCCTGGTCGGTCTCTTTGATGCCAGCCGCAAAGTCTTGCTGAATGGCAGACTTCGAGTACTCGTTGCGTCCGGCGATACATATATGACTAATTTGGCCTCTAATTTCGTCAATTTTCGCCTGCACCTCCTGGATTTGGGGTTTGAGCTCGTCTATCGATGCCTGTATCTGCGCGCCTTCCCGCCTGGCTGATTTCCTACTTTCCCTTAGCTCTTTCAATTTCATTTTTATGTCTTCATCTGTGAGTCGTGTTCGGGCAGCCCGGGACGTTGTACCGTCATCCAAATGGCCATCGTCTTCGGACCTCTCGTCATCAGATGCAAAGAAATCATCATCTGAAACCTCGTCATACGCCGATCTCTTCTTCCGCGACTTCGTTATCGAGTTACGCTTCTTGCGTTTGTTCCGCTTAGGTAGTGGAGCGAAAACCTTTCTCCCCTCCTCTAAGTCCTCTTGGAGTCCCTCCCAAACTTCAATGTCATTGCCTGCATCCTTCATAGCAATTCTGTAGACTTCTTGCGATTCTTTCAATTCTACAATGCGGTCTTGTATTCTTTCGATCTGCTGCTTGTACTGATACTCTCGTTCTTCTAACTCGCTTACCTCATCTTCCAGCGCTAGGCTCTCTATTGCTTCGGTAATGGATATGTCGTCGGTTTTCGAGCAGATGAAGGTAACACTCGAGAAACTGCCATCGTACTTGAGTTGACGCTTGAAGGAATCTCCGAGAAGGGTCTTGGCGACCTTATCATCGACGGCGCGATTGATAGGAGCGACGATCCAAATGCCTGTGCATTGTTTCATGTAACCCTGAGCAACAGCAGAACGAGCGGCATTCGAATCATGAACACCTGGAAGATCCACAATTACAGCACCCGTTGATAGCGCAGAGCTCTTGGTGTATATCTTCACGACCTTGATCAAGGGCCAATATTCCATCTCGAAAGGCCTTTTCTTTTCTTTATCCTTGCCTTTTCCCGTATCTTTCTCTTTTTTCTTGCTTGTGACCTTCTCTTTGCTATCAACATATCTCTGTAGCTCATGGTAAAAGCGTCCAGGCACAGCTGCACAGATGTATTTCGTGGTTCCGAGTACATTCACAACAGCGCTATCAGACATAAGGCCGGACACGGTACAACTCTCGAGGCAGTCCTTTGGTATTTTAGGGTAGACAGAATGGAACTTAGCCCAAGCGATTCCGGCGTCAGAATTCGGATCAGAAGCCTCCCGCGAAAGACTGCCGTGCTCAGTAAGGAACTCCTTCAACAAGACGTTAAGTTCCTTTTCCCAATCTTCCCGACTAATGAATTCGATCTCAGCACGATATTTAGCGGAGGGATCCGTGCTGCTGTTCCATGATATTTCTGTGACGACCGCGGTACACGCTCGCATGCAGTTTGTTGGCACGAGGCGTTCCTCATCTAGCATTGCGTTGATAACACTGCTTTTGCCTGCGCCAGTGTTGCCTACAACACCAACGACTGTGCGTTTTGCCTCAGCTTGCGGTATGAGCTTTTCAATTGCTTGTTTCCAAGACTGTGCGTCTGCGTTGGACGATGCATATTTTGAGAATCTGATATTTAAGTCATTCAAGATCTTTATAGACCTGGCCACACCCGCTTCGAGAACACCGAGGTTCTGTTGCTCGATGATTGTCCTGATGTGTTGTTCCGTTAACAACGGTTCTTCTTGGCTCATCTCCGGCGATGGTGCGCGATGGAAGACACTGTCAGGATCGAATGGGTGTGCCTGTTCATGCATGGGAATCTGAAGAAGATGAGGGTTCTGAATCGGTGGGGAAGGGATCCTTTCTTCTTTCACGCCAATACCGTTGAGTCTGGTGGAAAACCCTCCCGCAGAGGCACTTGACTCGCTGTGAGGTGGGACATATGAGACCGGGGCGAGCATAGGTGCAGTAGAGGAGTGCTCTGTGAATGAAGTAGCCCATGGAGTCATCGCTCCGCTATGGCTAGGCTCATGAAATTCTCCATCAGATACGATTTGATGCGAATAGTTACTGTTAGCTGTCGGGATGGAGAGCTCGCGCTGTCCTTGTTGCACAATGCTTTCAGCGAAAGGTCGCTCCAAATCACGTAATAAATCCCAGGGTGGTACAATATACTCTTGGTTCGCCGAGATTGGCGTCACAGGAGGAACTACGCTTTGATCCATCGCAAAAGAAGTTATCGATCCTGGCGCTGGTTTGCCTTGAGTGACGTCCTTCGTGCGCGTGGCAAGAGTACTGTGAGTACTATTCTGTGAATTGCTTGGAAAGTCGGCTTGAGCGTCAACTGCTTCCATGAGCGGCTGCGGGTTTGGTTCCTGTAAAGGCACCTCCGCCTCATCAGGAAATTTGGCTGTGAACAATACTAGGTCGTTTCCAGGCTCTTGAAAAGACTTAACAAGATCTAGATGATTGGCCAAGGTGTCTTTGAATCTGAGTTGAAAGTTGTCGATACTATGCCGCCTTTGGTAAGTGTCATAGATCTTCTGAATGGTGATTTTCTATCAAATGTCAGATACTTGGAACAAGGTAACTAAAATTGCCATAACAATGCAACAGTACTCAGCGTTGTGTAAGACCGCATGTTCCTGCGCAAGATAACGTCAACTCCACCACTTAAGGAATACTTACGCTGTGGCCTATCATCCATATGAAGTCGTCTTCCTGCAGCAACTCCTTGGGATCCTTCTTGTGACTGAGCACCCCAATCCAGCATCGCCTCGGCTTGAGTTCCTGCTGAGGAACCACCGCTCTTGTCCGCTGCTGGAAGTCATCCCAGTCCATCATTGCAACGCTGGAATGTCTCCACTGTCATGCGAACGGTCGCACGGTAGCTGTAGGCTGCACTCGAAAATTGATCTGTACTTGCAAGGCTACAGCCTGATGGGAATAGCGAGCGAATAAAGTGGAAACGGGTGATAAGATCCCACGAAGTAGGTGCTCTAAATTGGACGCAGCTAATTATGACTACCTCCGCTGATTAGGATAAGTTACAGTGGACGAGGATTGTTTGCAAGACAAAGTCTCAAGACCGGGCGGCTACAAACGCGTTTGCGGTTGCGGGGCTGAACACGCGAAGTCACGAGGCCCGTGCTTCACCTTCAACGACGCAAAATAGTTGAGTTGCTTATCCTCTCTAGTTGCACAAAAGCTAAAATTAAGAGATTTCTCGCGATTATATTCGTACAAACGTTCTGAGATCTAAACTCGGTTCAATTTAATGTGACTATCTAAGTAGTTTCCTGGCCCAGTTTCGTGAGGTGCACACTCAGCTTAGAACTATACAGATGGAATCCGACACTACCTAATGAGAGACACATACAGACGATGCACTGTGAGACCTGAGATACATTCTAAATCCCACGCATCTTACTGATATAGTATCCAAGTGGCCTCCATGGTCGATGCAGCGCTGATACGCAGGAAGAAGGCCAAACCAGAATCCTTCCTCCGATCAACCTGCTATACCCATGAACTACTCATGTATTAATGAGTACTTCAAGTGAAAGTACCACAGCTTGCTAAAAAGTCTCAAGTCGGCACACCCTCCGATACTGGCGCCGTCGTGCTAGCCGAATGATACTTGAACGCTTTTGTACGGAAAGTCTTTGTCAACTGTGACTTGACATTGTCTTCTAGCCAAAACCAGCGCATTGCGCCTTAGTTTCTCATTATTTTTCATCCAGCTACCGAAGTCTCAAGAAACTGCCCCTGAAGCTGAGAAAACAATAACGTTGTGTCGCCTTTGTCCTAACATTCTTTGTGATACTTATATTTCCTACAGTGTTCTGTACAGTTCTTTATTCCATTGTCTCTTGACCAAAATTCACTATGGCACTGTCAGTAATATGTATACTCAGACCGGCCATCTTGAGTGTGTTTCTACATCTTCAGAAACACCAACGATGACAGAACGAATGCAACCGCGTGAGAAGCGTATTGCCCCCAAGGTTAGTTTCAGCGTTAACAGTCTAATCTCAGCATGCAACAAAGATGACCGTTTTAAACTTCTTGAAGATGACGATGTCCTTCCAGCGAATTTAGACAACCCCATCCATCCAATATTTCGATGGTTCGACTGCAATGGGCCGTTGAAGCAGATGCTGCAGCTTGCCTCACAATTTATTGCTCACGACTCCCTTCTGATTTTCTTCGTGCCCCTGCTATATGGACGCGAACTGACCGGAAGTGATGGTAATAAATCCAAAATTTACCTCTCAGATCCCCTATCGAACGTATCCGAGGCAAAAAAGAATGAGTACATAAACGGAGTACGTGAAGCTTTACATTGTCTAGCTCACAGCATAGAGTTTCAATTCATAACGCCAGAGAAGCGGATATATGCTCGTACGATACTGAATACAGCGAGGCCACTGCATACCTCATCCTGCTGTTCTGCTTTTCAGAGAACCTATACCGCTAAAATTGAGATTGCAGACAATTTTGAAAATTACTATCATAATCCGGACGGCTATCCAGCAGTTTCCTACTGCGCACAATTTCGACATGATTTTCTCTTTGCAACAACGCTTGTGCATGAGATTGTGCACGCTGTTGGGGTTATGAGACGAGGTAATTTGCGCGAGCCTTGCATCCGTGCAGACTATCCAGATACTGAATGGGGTTATGGCTGGGAGCACTTCATGTTTGGTAGCATTATCAATCCTCAAGACAGAACCAAGCTTGGTACCCATCTCATGATGCGTAAAGTCTGGGCCGGCCAGACTATGGCGGACAGAGCCAGAGGAAAGGAGTACAGTGATGTATCCATGTCCTACATTGCGCAATGGTTTCGAAGACAAACATGGAACAAAATTACTGAAGAAGGACCGCTCGCTATTCCTCCACCGACTACTCATTTCAAAATCCAGTCTGCTAACAAGTTGGGCGCGTGGATAGTGTCCAGCGACAGCTTAGCGCTGGAGTTAGACCTTGTCATACTTCATAACGAATGGAAACAGCACGCCGTCCAGTCCAACACGGATAATTTGCCGACAGATAAACGTTTGCCTTCAAGGAAGATACTGTGGCAACTTCAGACGACTAAGCAATTGCAGATGTCCAACGTTTCGGTACCTCAGCGGGCACAGAAGAGGATACAGCATCGTCCGAGCTGCGGCCAAAATATACCCCAAATCAGGGCGGTCACCTGCGAATCAACTCCAGCGAGGTCTTATGGATCACCTCAGAAGAAATTACGTTTTGTATGCCAATCCGCCTCAATAAGTGGCTCAAGTACTGCCCAAAAGCGGCGAACAGACTCGAATGAAGATTCTCAACGTGCCAGTAAGGCCGTCAAGAGATCAAATGATATCTAACAAATAGCCCCAACTTAAGTTCCAGAATTAGCGTGGCAACGATGTCGCACCCTATGGTTTGGTACTTCTAAGCATACTCATTTAGGCTGGTTTAAAACAGGAGCATTCACACACATTAGATAGTCCGGTAGTACTTCATCAGCCCACAATTGCATTTTGGCGGCGTTCATAAGCGTTACACACTCAATCAATGGCATTTTGTCTTACATCATTCTGTATATTGCATGTCCATCAGGCTATCCACCTCCATTACACTTTGAACCAACGAGCAAGTTCCATGGAACGCTGAAACCTGAAGGCAAACTTATCATGCAATATACTATCAAGTGGCTGAGGATTGCCCCCATCCCAAAGCATGCAGCCTGTTTGCCGCTCCGCTCCGCTCCGCACTGCAACACACCCATACCAACATGATGCATTCAGAAGCTCATCTATTGCAGTATCGCAACGTTGCACATCATCATCAAAACATTACTATGCAACATTTTCTATTTTCAAACCTTGATCCCGCTTCGATGGTTCCGGCCCGTAGGCACGTCTGACAGGCTTGCACAGCCTCACTGCCGGCTGTTAATTCCCAACCTGTCGTCCCGCGCAACCTTCCATGTTGCTGATCCCAAACCCAATTTCATAGGCGCAGCGGGCGGAGCTTTACCTCGCAAGGGATGCGTTGTCGTTTTGACGAACTTGCTTCTGGAACAAAGTGCCATGCAATGCCACGGACGCACATCGTTCCTTCTGCACGTCGCCACACTTTGATTCCGAGTTATCCAGCTAGTTTCTTGCCATTCCAAAGCAAATTCGATGGTGGCCGCGTAGCTGGCCCCTTTTCCTCAATATCCGGAGCTGCCCGAATACGACACGACAACCCGGTTGAGAAGAACATCGTCATAACCGTTCAGAGAGCGTTATGGAGCCGCGTTCCGCCAGTTTAAGCTTTTCCGCCCCCAACCCCCCACATCCGGTTTGACTGCTTTAGGTTTTACATGCGTCTTTTTGGGTTACGGTTTAGAGTGCTACTGGCGCTACCGTTTAGTGGTTCGAAGTGACAGCCTGTGAAACGACCGTTGCACGACCGTTTGATGTGGCGTAGAGATAGCGGTTGAATCTGCAAAGTATTGGGCTGTATCGACTGAAGCCTACTCATCGGTGAGACGTGTACGTGTGTATTGAATTCCCATTGACAAGTGTGTGGACGAGAAAACCTTGCTTGAGGTCTCCACTTCGTCCCGTCAAGCCACCATCAGCAACCGTTTAGCGCAAGTTTGTGGAGAGATCACGATCAGCACGAATTCCCCCACGTTCACAAAACTACCGTGGCTTAATCTTAATCTCGTTCAAACATGTTACCAGAATCCCACGAATCTGTGTTCTGGAAGTAAGTGACATACTCTACGACCCGGCCTATCATACCCTCGTCATGCACGTACGGGTGAGTACATACGCCAGCAATCTTCCGATCCGCTTTAAGGCTCTCCGCAAGGCATACTTTGAAAGTCACACGGAAACGACCCATGCATTCCGTGTTCACCCTTGACAAGTAGAAGTGCCAATATCAACATACACTGGGCGCAAAGAGATTGCGAATAACCGACTATGGGGCTGAAATGACTCGCTTAGCTGTTGGTGTATGCTGATGAGATCTATGAGCAATCAGCCGTTGTTGATCCGCGATATGGGGTATACGTGTGGTGTATCCCAAGGCCTGTTATGATCTCAATACGAATCAAGTGTAAGGCCCAACGTAGTGGTTTGGGGCAAATTGTAACATCAAGGCTGTTGTGTCCACGGCATTACCGCTTTTGGGCTGCAGATTGCACGCGGTGGACGAATCGATGCCGACTCACACTTTACTACTGAAAAGAAATTGGCAGAGGCAATACTGCAGCAAGATGACAACAGGGCAACGCTATTTCGATGTGTAACCACCGCGTCTTAGCTGGTCATACTGAAAAGGGGGCGGAGATATCGGTCAAGTGGCAAGCCGTTGAATGAGCGAGAGTAATAGCCGGTGGACCATCAACATTCACCATCGACTGTCGATCTTTGACCCACAAATTTTAGACTGAATGTGTTCGGCACCCGTGTCCAGGGGCAGTGTAAGGTTTCAAGAGCCTCATGGAAACTTTGGCATACGGGTAGGTCAAATGTAGTCGTTGCTAGAAATTCTCCTAGACATGTGCATCAACAAGATTGAACGTAGTTTAACATATACATTGTGCCTCAGATGCAAGGACTTTTCTCTCATTTGAATTGAATATGTACGATGAATATTACGTGATATAGTTAATGTGCCAATGAATCATACAATCCTGAGTCCACTCTCAGGACTCATCAAGCGAGGGTATCCATGCGTAATAAATATAGTCGTAGAATCTAGGTTGTAGTGCCTTCATGAAGGCTTGTCAAGATGGACGAATATCTCTTCGATGTCTTCGTCAAGGTAGACAAATTTACCTTCCTCGAGCACCTCTCCATCTCGCCTCCAACTCTCTAGCTCTCGCACTTGCCTCCTCTCTCCTCTTAGCATTCATCTCCGCCTGACTCTGCGCATAATCTGGAAGTTCATCATCCGGCGCATACTCATCATCCAGGCCCAACATCTCCAACTCCATGTTGACTGCAGCCATATGTGGTGGTGGTTGCCACTGCTGATATGGCTCCGACTGCGGAAAGCTAGACATTGGCGCTGAAGCAGATCTTGAAGTAAATGCTGGAGGCTCAAAATTCTGCCAGTCCGTCCTCCGAGACGGCGGTGGCGGTGGCGGTGGCGGCGCCATAGAGTATTGGAGTGGAAGAGGAATCGTGTCGTTGAGACTTCTTCGGGCGAACAAAGAGCCCTGGAGTTGAGGGGTGGCATTTGGTGAAAATGAGTCTGACTCGTTGGGGAGCCCTGTCATGGCTTCTGCGAAGAGGTGAAATTGTGAGACATCGGCAAAGGGCTCAGTGGGTGAAAGCCATGTGTGTGGTCGAGGTCTGTTGGACACATTTTCACGTGCTATCACTGCCGAAGGACTGAGCGCAGTTGGTTCAGGAAACGTCCGCGCACGAGGCGGCGTCGTTGATTCGAAATAAGTGTTCATTGAAATAGAACGCTGCTGGCGGGCAGGCTGTGGCTGTGGCTGTGGCTGTTGTTGCTGTGGTAGTGGCAATGAGTAGGGCTGATACTGTGTTTGACCTGGGTAGTTTGCTGCAGCTGAAGATGCGCGAGGAATATTGGCTGGATTTGGTGAGGTCGATGCCTGGTTATATTCAAAAGGTGAACTTGGCATACTACGAGAATAGTTGTGGTGAGTATGGCTACCCGTATCCACGCTTAGACTAGAGTACCGTTGCGAGTATGGTTCGGGTCGGAGGTGGTTTGAATCTTGATGGGTCGAAGACTCGCCTCGAAGTAATCCGCGCAACGATGCTGAGGCTGGCTTACGCCGTTCTGAATCTGAGGGCGATGGTGGTAGTGGCTTGTTCAAGTCTGTACTAGTGGATATCGTTGGTATTCTTGGTGGTGTTCTTGAACGAGTCGAACACACGCTTATACGATTCGATGTTGCCCGGTATGCCGAGTGCTCTGAAGCTTGACTTTGCTCTTGCTGTCTCCTGGCTGAGCTAGGCATGTTAAACCATAGCTCATTCTCATTCTGTGTCCGACTGCTTCTGCGGTGGTGATGGTGGTGCGCCATAGAGCTCAATCCTTCCTCTTGTGCTGAGTTGGTACTGATTTGCAAGGCAAGGAAGTTTGAAGCCACCAACGACTTTGCCGTTGACGACCAGTCCTTAGGCTTATAGTTGGCAAACTTTGTCGGGATTGTCAGCACCTGAGCATCGGGTAGCATCCTAAAAGGGAGCAACGGAATCAAGGCTGAAGCTGTACTCTCTCAATGCATAGGGATAGACAGGCCTAAGAGTTATGGTGTGTCGCGTGAAAGTTAGATGCAGCTCGATGGCGTTGCGCTACTGCAAGCACTCGGTCTCCAGGTAATTTAAAAAATGCTAAAAGCCGATTCGAAGATCTGGGGCTCCACTCCGAGACTGGCGGATTTCCTAGGTATGTGGTATGCGCAGGTAGGACAGGAGGGGTGTATATGGGCGGGATTAGCTGAGCGGCGTGGTGGATGGTGGCAGTGGTAGACGAAGGCAGGGGCAGGGCAAAATCGGTAAAATGCTACGTCTGGATGTCGGAAGAGGATGCTCCTTGCAGAAGGAATTTACGGAATCCTTGGTCGATGCATGCTACTTCATTCTCCAGCGCGGCGGAGGCGAAGAAGGACTTGGTAAGGATAGTTAGGCCTGGCACAAACTGGTGCGGGACCAGCCATTATCTTTGTCTCCGTAGCTCTGGGTCTCATTCAAGAGGATCTGAGGCGTTATTGTTGGCCTTAAGGAGTTGGGCCATAGCGCAACAAGGCTTGAATTGTTAGGAGATACGGATACGGCCCCAGCTGTGACCCCTGCACATGGGAGACCTGATCTGGACAGATGCAAGCGGTGAGGCTCAAATTGGTACATGATCACTTGAGCACCGGGCAGCCAGCCCGTCTCTCCTCAGCGCCCAGTACATGTCAATGATGATGCTGAACGACTGCGCAAGCGGCCTTGTCCCTGCTCTGGGCGTTGTAAACTCTGGCTAAGCGAGTGGCGAAGGACAGGGCGATCAGCCAGGTTGAGATGAAAGAGATGCGTGTGCACAGCCCCTGCCTAATTTTAGAAAAGGAAGCCGCTAGTCCATAACACGGCAAGCTGCATTTAGTAACCGAGGCCAGCCCCTGTCGTTGCTCTCCACCACCTTCACTCCTCACCAGCCGCTGGTGATCCTTGAGACACCATGGCGCACCTGATCAGAGACATTGACAGTTGCGGCTTTCAGCACCTCATAAAACTCTACCAGCTCGAGACAGCCTGCCGACTGCACCTGCCTCCTTTTCATCCAGCTGTAAACCTTGATTTCGTAAAGAAGGTGGTCCTGGGTCACTCCGCTGCATCAAATCAAACCCTTTTCTTAGTTCTGACTTTCGGAGCTTCTCGTCTACACTATCCACTCACCCTGTCACGCCCACCCATTGAACGTCTTGTCAATAAAAAAGAAGCATTGCCAGAGCTATCCCCGCGCCTCTCCACGGCAATTGGCTGCCACTACTATCTTCACCGTCGTGCTTTACCATGCCGTGCTCACAACGCAAGGCAGACTTGCCCTGCGTTTCCTGATTCCCTTCACAGCCTCGTGGGTGTCATTTTCCGCAATAAAGGATCATTAGGGGTATTGAACTTGTCAGGAACATGATCCTGGCCGAATGCTTCGCCTCGACACAGAAGATGACTGGTTGGGTCCATCGAGCGGGTATCGCAACCAACACTCATGGCCCATGCGGCTTGAGAGAATTCAGGCGCGCGGCAGCAATCTTGTGCTAAATTAGCAGTCTTTGACTTGATAGACGCGGAGTGCTACGCCCCCGAAGATGCAAACGCTCACCTTGGGAAAGCCATTGCTAATCTCGGAAGAGGATCCACAGCCATCACTAGAAGCGAGCTCTGACGTGCTTATCTGTCATTTCAGAACGCTTCTGACGTTTTTCCAGGACCACTGCCCATCGTGCCGGAATTCATACCATCGTCACAGGGGCCTGTGAGGGTCCTCCAGTCAATCGTCGACAAGCTTACCACATCAGGCAGGACATATACAGTGGCCGACTTTCCCCACAAGGATAGAAGGTTCCGCGGAGTGCCTATGCTACAAGTCATCTCCATACTAACCTGCGTTATACCCTTTTACTACCTAACTGCATAGCACTCGGCGCCTCCCAGTTCCTTCCCGGTGTCCAGGTCAACTCCACCATCGTCCATGCATTGAACGAGTCTCCGCATTGATTGAATTGACGCATCCAGTTTGTGAATTGTGGGGTTGGGGAGCGAATCGCCAAGTACATTCACGTACGGCCGAAACGGTTGAACTCCACGGAGACATGTCACGAACCCTTGCAAGGCAGATTTTCACGCCTGAATTCCCGAACCCTCTGCTGATTTTCTTCAATTCGTGGTTGAAACATCAGTGGCCACACAAACAGCGGAGATGAAAACACATGCATGGTGTTCAAGAGAAGGAGATTGGTCTTGCGCATTTCACATGTCTAGCTGCATACTTCAGGGGCGCGGTCTGGAATACAGATGCAGAAGGTTACCTCAATTCAACCCCCATCCTGAAGGTACCCATAGATGATCGACTTCGGAGAGAGGTGAGAACGGCTAGATCAAGGGACGGAATTGGTGTAACAAATAACCCCTGAGAATTTAGAGGACTCCACTGACCAAGGTGCGTTGAAATCATCATTTTGACCATCTAAGACAATCGGTGGCTCTTTTACGCACATAATTTTGAGTGGTAAAGGGCAGGCTCCTACAGATAGCACTGCTCTCTTTCAATTGCTCACAAGAAGAGCAATCACAGAAGCTTCCTGTTTTGCCTAGGAATAGACTTCACACAGCAAAGTATGCTTTCGTACGTACTTATCATATAGTCAATTATCCGCAAGTGCTTGATTGGCAGAAATAAATTCGTTGGGAATCATGTTTCATGCTGTCTTAAACTACTACGCACATTCTCTCCATGCCCATTACCGAATCAATCTGCACGCCCTCCGGACAACGAGAACCAAAGCCTCTGAGCCTCGCAACAAACATATCGCATCCTGGCAGCGCACCCGCTTCGAAACACAACGATGCCCTGGTACCACTTCATTGACAACCTAGTAGATCGGGGTCTTGGGCTCAGGTCTCCATCAGCTGATAAATAGCGTGGCGATGAGGACGAGGCTGACATGGTCACTGCGCAGGGCGAATTTTCACGAAGACCTGATAATAGCACCTGACGCACATTGTAATTAGAACAGAAAATGAATGTAGACTCGAACCCATTACAACAATACGTTCAGACAAAATAACTTTGAGATTGGCGTGCCTGCACCGGTCTCGAAATAACCACCTTAGCCGACCACGTGTCACTTTGGTCGTCCAACTTGATATCCTTTTCTCCCATCTCTCCACCACGCTTCCTCGTCAGCTCCATCTTCTCTGCTAAGAGATTCCTCCCCATAATCGTATATCTCGCAAGCACAAACAGGGCAATCATCCCACCCGCATACCCTGCAATATGCAGAACAACACTCCAGTTCCCATGCGCGGGATTCATCCACTCGTACACATAGAAACCCTGCGTTTCGCGCGTGAGGTATGCAAGACCAAGGTATGACGAGAGAACCAAGAGGACTACGCTGAGATGTGTCCATGGCGGTGGCTGTGTAGCTGGTAGAAGGATTTCGACGATGGCAAAAACACTGTTGAGTCCGTGAACGGAGATGTTGATCCACTGTTCGAAACGGCCAGGCGGCCAGCCGGAGTTCATGGTGCCCCAGAATACGATGGTGACGAGGAAGGGGAATGACGTGATGGATGAGTAATAAAGACTGTGCGCCAGTTGCAGTGGCCGGGGCCAGCTATTGTGAAGCCATGTGCGTTGGCGAAAGGCATACACGAAAGTATGTATGCTTGATACAAGGAAATAGAATCCGAGGGACCAAAAGGTCAGGTATGTGAAGAAACTGAATGATTGACCGATGGCGGCATCGCTCTGTTGGATGGTGTAGGTATCGATGTTTACGTCTTTTAGGGAAATGGTGGCCGTTTCGTTGGCCAGCCATGTGTAGCAGGTTATAATCGTTGTGAAGGAGTAGATGGATAGGAGAGCTCGTATGCAGGCGAGAACAACTGGTGAGACAAAGTCTGAGCGGACGAATGTATAGGAAGGATCAAAACCACTTCGAGGTACGCCCCAAGACTCGTAGCAGCGAAGCTTCATGATGAACTACCAAGCTTCGGAGGCCAGAAATGGTCAATGGGACCGATTGGAGTGGTTAAAAGAGACTGAGTGTTGTCGATAATGATCTGATGTAACTGACAGAGCTGCTAGAAACTGGATAGAGTCGATAGAGACCGGACGCAGATGAACTGCTATAGTTGAAGGGATGAATGAGAGATACTTCAAAGAATGACTTTTCGCAGCACTGCTCGAAAGCGGCACGATATTGATATAAGGAGACTCAGAATCCTGACTGCTAATTCAAGCAGGATATCTTTGTAATACCATCAACGCCTGACCATCTCAAGCCACGGCCCACATGCCTCCCGTCAACAATCTCATCATCACTATCTACCTCAGCAACGCCTTCAAGGACCATCGACGCCAACATTGCGATACCACAGCAATCGAGAAGTTCTTGGCCACTCGCGACCCACCACTAGTCGGCTACAGCCAAACAGCACGTCGTTCGCAGTCCAGGTACCTCGCATTCGTCTCTACTCCCAGCCGGTGTACTTCAAGCCTCGCGCCAGCCCTACGTCAACACACAAGTCCCATATAGCCAGTATACGCGAATGATTGCCCCAAACGACCGTTCCGCGGCACATTTTCGCCTTGCCGAACGGCCTAGCCCATCGGGGCACGCGAGGGCGTGATGAAAAAGAATCGTGCTTCGCTTATGCTATTCGACAGTGGGCCAGAGTAGGTTAATATGCGCATTGGCCAATGGGTGTTGGCGAAGCTGCGCTGCCTGTTTGAGAAAGGTTTACTACTGGATAGAGTAAGGTGGGTGAAGTAGCGCGTCGGTTGACAGCCTTGACAGCCTCGCCAGATGTTTTCAGCCGCATGGTACATCGCCATGTGGGGCGAGAGACGTACCTACGCTATTGATACCAAGCTCGTACGATGGAATGGAAAGGAGAAGAAACGTTTTGCTTTTCAAAGGGGAAGGGCATTGTGTTCGCTATACATCGGTTCGGCAGACTTTTCTTTTCGAGCCAAATTTATCTCGGGGCTTCCGAGCCCAGTATGCACGGTGATCTAGACGCTTGGCTAGATCTCTATCAAAAGAAGCACAATTCCCATCGTTCCAAAGTCCGAGTGCGAAGCATGGAAATAATGGAATAAGAGTAGTGTATACCAGCGTCGGCATCGAATACATACTGATACTCGACCTCGTTCTGTAACTATTGACTTGGGTTCATGCATGAAGGCGTCTCTATAGTGCTTTGTACGCGTATTAAGGTCTCCACATTCCCTGCATCCAGCAAAGTTGAAATATTTGCTTCGCTCAGATAAGCCGCTCAACAACACCAATCGTGGCCCTCCGCTCATCAAACATCAAGGAGACATTGTACGTGAACTCCCCTCGACTTCCACCTATAGTGAACGCTCCATATTTCTGGGAGGCGAATATAGAGCATCGATCTTTTCGATTTCGACTGGAGTGGGTGTCCTTTCGACTTCGGCTGAAGGGGAAGACTGACGCTCTGTCGATAGCGCTTCCCCTGCTTGACTCGCTAGAGCTTGGCCCCCATGCTTTGCATTACCAGCAAGCTTCGCTCGATCTGCAAATTTTGCATTAGATTTCTTCATGTAACTTGGTCTCTTCATTGTGTCAACTTCACCATTGTCACTCGGTGCCATCCAAAGCTTCCTGTCCCTGCCCATCTCGTCCTTCCACTCTCCTAAACTCCATCCCTTTCTCTTCACTTCTATGCCATTCTGATAATACATATCGCTTGCTCTCCACAGTGTCTGTTGGAACCGTCTCGGCAGATCTGGTACCCTCAAGGGGCTTTCCTTCTCATTCATAATGTAAGTAGGCTCCAAGCCGGGTACCCACAGCCTCTGCACCTTTGCTCTCTTTCCCATGAAGTCAATGTACCACTCATGCGCTAGTATAATCATTCCCATATGGTTTGTGCTGGCAACGATGAGACCGTCGAGCCGCTCGATGCGGCCGAAGGGGGCGACATAGTGGTCTTGTAACCATAGCGAAAGGGCCCAGTTGATCTGCTGTTGGGTCGCAGAGAGGTATTCAAGAATATCGATGAGCATACCGCCAGAGAGAACTCCATGCGGCCAGGATATGGAGCTGTTCTGCCGCGTCTCTGGACCGGGTTTGACATTGTGCATGGGCGGTTTAGCGGCAACCGAGAGCCAGGAAGCAGACTTTGTATCTTGTGGCAGTTCTGGCGGGGACGATGAGACAAAATCCGTAGGAGGGTCGTAGTCAAGCCGGGACGAGGGCATCTCTATATCTGACGGTCTGGAAGCTAGGTTCAAACTTGCTGTGGAGTCCAATGGCGGCTGAACAGGCTCTAGTCCGCCGCGTTTGGGGATATATCGTTCTGGCGGTGATGAGGATTCGTACATGGTTGCGCGATTTGAAATTTTCTTCATTAACAGATACAATATCCGATCTATAAGCGAATTGAGGTTTAGTATTGAGGCAAACTTCTTTACGAATGAGCATACAATAGAGCTACAAGGGAAGCAGCTGTAGGTGAGTTTCGTAGTGAACAATCACGTGAACCTGAACAATCTCGCTATGGTGACAAACGAACGGGCAGGCGCGTTGGTCAGAAGGGACGACCGTTTGTGAAGTCATTCCTCCAGCATCACATGGTGGCGCTCACCGTATCCATCAAGCCAGAATGTAGTAATTGATATCACTGTTACCAATAAGCTCAGATCTCTCTAGAACACTATACGAATCCTTCTCGCTCACACTTATATGATAGAAGGCTTTGTCCTCGTAGGCAACAAGGGTATAGTCGAAGACCTATTACGAGGTCAAAGGCTATACAGGTTGCCGTTGATCAGTATAGTTGTATCGCCTCGTCTACTTCCTCAAGAGAAAATGCGCGTATAAACATGCAAAAAAGGCAAGGCAAGCAAGCCAAGGTGGGATTTTAACACCGCCTTGCTCTTCAATCCATTCGTGCTCACTATTAGCCGCTAGACATCGACAACAATGACGCAGGTCAGAGTAGTAGGTGAAAAACCATGATGCCACCAATTGGGGCGAGGGGCCTGGAACTGTGGAGGCAAGCGCGATTGAGCTCTGACAGTGAAGACAAGAGCAGTGACAACTCTAATGATGGACAACCACAACGTCCAACTCCTAGCGCAAGGAATTTTGAATAACAAGTAGCAGCTGCTTAGTTTAGAAGTCTTGAAGAAGACTCAACAGTTAAAATAGCTGCTCTTTTCCTTGCAAAAATCAATGTTGAGATCTCATTCGCCATAATTATGGCAAAGAATGCACTCGTTGATAGAGCAGAGCGTTCTTCATCACAAAGCTCGACCGCGGAAAGTGGAACTCGACAACATGTCAAAGTATTAAATAAAAACTCTAGATCACTGTGCCATGTGAGCAAGCTCGATTTCGCCCACATTTGTCGAACGTGGACGAAAAACTTCTGAAATCTCTCTCCCTCAGATCCATCATAACACTTATTCCTCTATCTCAATAACGGCGTCTTTGAAGCTATTCCGCACGATTTTTTCGAGAGGAAAAGTATAATGGGAAGTTGTCAGGCAGCCCGGCTTAAGTGCAGTACCTTAACGCAGGGTTTTCAAACTACATCTTGAGACCTAATACACAGGCCACTCATCGAGAAGCGGCTTGCGCCAACATATTTTGCAGATAGGTCCATGTGTAAAGGGCCTAAGCTCTTCTATCAGGTAAATAAAACCCCGGTTATAGACCGTTTCCTAGTTAAAGGCTGGAAGGCGAGCGTGTATACTGAGTTCTGAGGCTTGTGCAGTTTTGAGTCCGTGATCTTCAAGGCTATGGAAGCAATCGAGCGAATTTATATATGGTGTGAAGCTGGTTTGCCCAGATAATGGAAGATTGCATGCACTGCCCTCGCGAAACCAAACACAAAGACAGTCATACAGTATTCCATTACTGGAGAGCCATATGTAATCGAGGGAAAATAGCTGACAGCTAATTGAGCGAGAGGAAGGCCGAATTTTCGCAAAGTTCGCCGGTTTTGGCTGCGCTGTGTGGGCACCGGAGCATGGCTGAAAAGCCTGAAGTCTTTCTATTGAGTACTTTGGAGGCAGCAACGGACAGGGTCGGCGCCTCTGGATACCCTTCATATTCATGAATCGCACTGGATGTGCGGCGTCTCGGAAGTAAATATCGTCCTGAATGATGTGGATGGAAAAACATTGGTCGGGTGGCCGAGCTTATTCTATTGAGGGAATTAAATTGGCGGTTTAGAAAAGGACTGACGAGAAATGCGTAACAGTGGCCGCAAGTTTTGCCGCTATCTGCTGCTTGATGATTAGACTCTAGAAACTTTTGTTCAACCAGGAAGTCAAATTTCTCAAGTACCTCCACCAATGTTTTCCCTAATCATGCGCGAAAGATATCCTCTCTAGTATAATCAAAAATTATGTCTCGGTCAAAATACAGACAATGTTCGGAATGGCCTGGAATAGTGATATCAGATGCTGAGGTTGAAAAAATCAATCACATGCTGAAGACCTCTGTGGGACTCTGGGTGACGGGGATCCTCACGGCCTCGTCCCCACCTAGTCATTGCATGGGAATGTCCCCAAACCCCTCGAAAAGCGTTTCGGATGACGATGAGATGACCTGGTTCGCTATTGAAGAATTGATCCACCAAGAATACTCGGAGATGCACGCTCTCCCGAGGCTGTTGGCAATCGTACCGTCGCCTCTGTCGTGGTTACAACTGTAGACGCTGATGGTGGCACAGAGTCGTGGAAAGGGCACAGACTTCGTCGACATATGACTTTCAGCCATTATGCCAGCCCCATGACTCTTCGAGCTGGGCAATAGCTGCGGTGGGAGGAAATCCATGGGCTCGTTCACAGGCGTACCACAAGTCGCGAAGGCGTTCTTGATCGGCTCTCACGGTGAAGCGGTCACCAACTGTGGTCTATCAGTAATCGCCAACGGGCATATAACTTATTGAAGTTCCATAGATATTGTTTCACTTACCAAGAGCAATAGCAAAGCAGGCAACGAACTTGCAGGGGAACACCTTTGGGTTGGACTGTGCAACACCACAAAGTGTGCGTACATTATCTTGCACTATTTCGTCCACGGCAGCGCGTAATTGTTTATGTGCAGGGCCAAGTTGTGGGATAGTTGGGTCATGAACCACTAAGAGCATGTGAGCCAGAGTGATGTACTGCGTGCCCATAACATGTGACTTCTCGTGGAAGCGAATATCTGGAAAGTTTGATCCGCTTCCATCTCGATCGCGACGAAAAAAGAATGGATCGAAGCTGTTAGGTCTGCACGTTGTCCATGACTTATTCTCGTCCATCAACTGGCTGTATCTTGCAATACTGTGTCTTTCTTCACCAAACACAAAGTTGCTCACATCACCTAGGTGAGCGACTGTCCGTGTTGCCCAGACTGAATCGTTAGCAGGCTCAAGTGATCGATCAGCAGGGAATATATGCAGTTGGAATGCACGCTGCGTCATTAAGGAGATCCACAGCTCCTGGCGAAAGGCAGCCCAATAAATAGCTTGTCGAAAGCTAGGTCCAGTCGCTGCAGCGTATGACTGTTCGGCGGCACGAATAATGGCTTGAGTCCCGAAGAGGTGGCCCTGAGGGTCCGAACCAATGACAGAGATATTCATTTCTTCAAGCAGACGCAGAAGGATCGTAGCCGCAAGTAGTGACTCTTCCTTGATGGCAACATGATCGTTTAGTGCAGGAATGAGCGTGTCGAAACAGCGTTGGTAGTATGCATCAGCGATGTAGGGATCGAAGTCAGTAGTGCGGCTGAGTTGACGAGCAGACAGGGCTAGGATGGCGTTCATCAGAGTGCTGTTTTGCTTCGCGCTCTGGACAACGTGTACGCCGAAATGGCACTCATTATCCATCATATCAAACTAGTAACAATCAGTTATGGCAATGAGCTGCGTGAAAGCCACCTACAAAGAGTGCTACATTGTCAATGTAATGCTGTAGCAACATAGCCTCTTGCTCATGCTCTAGTGGCCATAGAATCGGTGCGCCGGGAGGCTGCTGGTACACAAATGTACTGCCTCTGTTGTCTTGGAACGAGTCAGTACTCAGCTGATGATTATGTGAGACTGGAGCAGAAGTCGGCGGAGGCTGAACCGGAGACTCTGAATTTAGTAGCGACAGGACTGTGAATCCATCCACAGGGGTCATCAAGGCAGATGAAGGAGTTCCATTCTGATTGTCTCCACTTCCCGCTGAACCAGGATTCGGAGACTGAACTGGGCCTACAGAAGGGCTTTCGAATGAAGAACAGCTATCACCCGTATACTGAGAACGAATCTCGCTGGACTCATCTAGGAACTGGACTGTCATGGCTATTAGCAATATCAGTGGATCGAGCCTGTAGTGGCATACTTCGAGGAGGCAGCGAGACCCATGGCTGGCTATCGCTGAAGGATTCCGAAATTGAAGATCGTCGGAAGCGTCTGCCAGTCTCATAGATGCAATCCTTCTTAGCATGTTCACATCTCCCGCATCTTGGTTGCTTGCCGTCGCCTATCGCAGAGTTTTCAGTGTGCGGGTCTGGTAGCCCAGAGGTCTGATCCTACATCGATAATGACGCGTGCGGCAACGATTGCTACAAGAGTCAGAAGCTGCTCAACTCATGTGAGAATGACACGATTTCTCCATACCATGGCATTGCCGCATTTGGTGGTTTGATTCCACAAAGGTTATGAGAGCGCGATTGAACGTGGTCGTGTTCAGTCGCCCAAGGTCTTGCAGAGAGCACGGGCAGATTTACGAGAATGGGACATGTGCGACTCTAACAGGGCAGGCTGCTCGTGGAATAGGAAAATTCCGCCGGGATAAGCTGTGATTTGTCCAACCATAGTTCACGCTTTAGTCACAGGTGGGTAAAGAGATCACTACGAGGCAGAAGCGAGAGACAGTGCGGCTATTCTGCCCCGCCTTCCCCACACTTTGTGCGGCATCGTGGCGTCGCAAAGAGGAAACTTTCCCCTGCGATCGCTCGTGCTCGCCATATCATGGACCGAAGATCCGTTATCTCCTCTGGTATGAGCATTCAAAGACTCTTTGCAACATATAAGTCTGCATTGGATCTTTCTTGCTTTTTTTCTACCTCCAGCCTTTGTGTAACTGTCTCATCAGCGCTTCGCTACATTCGTTATGCCACATGCACTGTCACTGGAGCAAGGCGTGCCGAGCCTTGAGGCCACTAAGCTGTATGTAAACGATGGACTGCTTCGACCAGATCAGGTCGGGAGGTTAACAGAGTCATCTCCTGATATGCCACTTGACGAGCTGTATCGCCGCTACCATGAGGATGGATATGTCTTTCTTAAAGGCATACTACCTCGGGAGGATGTTCTGAAAGCTCGCGAGGAGTACTTTAAGATGCTGGCTCCAAGTGGAGTTCTGAAGCCCGGGACACAACCTGTCGAGGGTATCTTTGACTCTGATCAGGATGCTGCTAACTTCCCAGGTATTGGAGCGGGTGCGGCAGGCGGCAATGGAAAGCCTGGAGCAGCCACTGCTGAGAAGTTCGTTGACCTGGCCTTGGAGGCGCATTATGCAGACTGGTACAAAGAAACGTTCTGCAAGCACCCAGTGCTGAAAGACTTCATTGCTCGTATGACTGGGTGGGGCGATAGTACCCTGGGTGTTCGCCGAAGTTTGCTGCGCAACAATACGCCAGGCAACAAAGCAATTGGCGTGCACTATGATCAAATCTTCTTGAGACATGGCGAGCCTACCAGTGTGACAGCTTGGATTCCAATGGGAGACATCTCTTTGACCGGCGGGGGCCTGATATATCTAGAGAATGGTGAGCATGAATGGTTAGCTAGCTAAGAGTTGACGGGGCTGATCGTTGTTCTAGGCCACAATCTGGGACGAGAAGTAGAAGCAGACTTCACCCGAAAGGCCAAAGAAAGCGGCATGAACGAGGAAGAAACGAAGAACGCCTTCAACCAAAACATGCTATCGACCGGGCTACTAGCTGATGGGCCTCGAGAGTACTCAGATACCTTTCAAAGAAGGTGGTTGGTGACGAAATACGACGCTGGTGATGTTGTACTGCATACTCCTTTTACAGTGAGTTGCTTGTACTGAGACGGGGCAAATGGCTGACGGAGTGCAGATTCATGCATCGACTTTAAACTTTGACCCGAACAACATCATCCGGGTAGGTACAGATCTGAGGTTTGTTGACTCAAGCAAACCTTGGGACCAAGTGAGTGCACACATATCGTCTTTAGCCTCCGAGGAGTACCTGACTCGAGCAGCGCTGGGACCACGACTACAGGTTCAACGATGGCGTATAATCAAAGCACTATAAAGTCTGTTGGGGCTGGAGTGGTAATTTGCGATTAATAGGTAGGCGGCCTGGGAAGAGAACTAAAATGGCTTCGAACTGCATTTGTGTCATAAATCTGCGCAATAATAGTGAAGGTTATGATGGTGTCAGAGAGGGTTTGTATGCGTATTGATGCAGAGAAGAAGCCACCATGCAGACAGATCGAATTGTTTCATCTAGATATTAGGGCCACGATACAGTAACATGGCAGCACCGAGAGGTATGTAGTCTTATCGTGCAACGACTTGCGTTGAAGAAGGTGAGGCGAGGTGACTGGTGTTCCCCTGGCCAGGCCGTCTCGAGATACATCCCAACACCAAGGGCGCCCCTGCCTTCCAGAAAGAATCCCCTCGCATACCTTTCAAGAGTGGTTAGCACTCACATCAAACAATGTCACCTTACTGAGACTGTGTGCACCCATGTGTCTTACTTGTTGGTGGGCTCACCCAGGAGATGGGTTACGAACGGCGCCTCAGCGAAGCAGTCAACTGTTCTGAGCCTGTCCGCCAACTCTCTGCAGGGCAATATACACCTCAACAACCGAAATCTCCACGTCAGCCACCAACCACAGCTCAGTTGCGACAATCCAAAGCCAACGGCCCGAACCGAGTCATCATGCAAGAAGCTTGCTGTCAAAGTTACTCGGGTCGGAGTTATGTCTCCGCTGCGTTTCGAGCAACTTCGATTTTGACAGCACAGCACGATGTGCCGTGACAGGATGTCGGGTTTTTTCATATCAGGGTCGAAGATGAATAGCGGAGCATGTCACTATCCTCTTATCAACGGTAGACTGTCGGCTCGGCATCATGCTGTGCGCCCTGGTTTTGGGTGCAACAGGGGTGGCTTGAACGCCCTGGCCGTGGTTGCAGCTGATCTCAAAGATCACCACTTGCATTTGCCAGCCCGCGCTCCCGAGCGAAGCACTCATCTGGATGATGGTCGCACTGCGATGATGTTTTCTGCCGTGGTTATCGCAGTCCAGTCCCGATTTGTAATTGCAGATGATGCCCAGACCCATTGTGGAGGGTAGGACAAATGGACAAAGCACCAAATCCGGTCCCCGAAAAAAGCCTCGGCGACGCAGGCTAAATAAACACAGCAAGCTGAACCTTGCCCTCGCATCGGGCCTTTGAAATAGATGGAAGGCGCTATTTCTTCTCCAGACCGGCTAGGAATATGCCGCCTGGAACGACATGTCGGAGTTGGGCTCCTGTTTCCCCCGCCTTTCCCGAGTTCATTACACGACCACGGCGCGCAACAATGCTCAGGTCAGCTAGGTTGCAATAAGACTTGGGCAGGCCTCAGCTTGTATAGTGCACTCGGTCGAGAATCCCCCGCTTTGGCATATGTTATCTGGAGGGAGCCATGTGAAGCGCTCCTTGCCGTTCAGCCTCCACTTACGCCACTTACCCACACCATCTGCGAACGACGTGTCCGACCGCGACGTGCGATATGTCGTCCCCATTCTCGCCAGAGGAACTGGCCTACCTGGAAGCCCATAAGAATGACTCTCGAGTGTCGGAGATCCATTGGGTATACAGTGTGCCGATTGCCGCTGCCACCATCAGTACTGCGCTGCGGTTGTCGGCGAAGCGGTACGGAAGGAACGGAATCACACTTGACGACTATCTCATCCTCTGCGCAACTGTATGAGCACCTCTTTATCCTATACCAATAGTGACTTACAATTGGCAACAGTTCTGCGTCATCGGACAATGCTCGGTTGGACTGGGCATGGGTAGGAATCTGCGCATCACTTCCTCGGGCCAAGCTAACATCACCAGGCCCCCCTCACGGCATGGGCAGACATGTTAATGTCGTCTCAGAGTATGACCAGATGATGGTGCGAAAAGGCGATTTCATCTTCAGCCATTTTTACGACATTGCGCTCGTCAGCGTGAAACTGGGTATCCTCGCATTCTACTACCGCGTATTCGTCCATCCTATCTTCCGCAGAGTCGTCCTTGCAACTGCAGCATTTGTCACGGCATGGGGTATCGGAATAACAGTCACACTGTTCCTGGCTTGTCGACCGCTTGCCACATATTGGGACATCAGCGTGCCTGGAAAGTGCCTAGTCATGGTTACTTTTGTATACTTCACCAACATTTCGAACTTGATTACTGACATATGGATCTTCCTGATGCCAATTCCTATGATCTGGCACCTGCAGTTGCAGACAAAGAAGAAGATGATCCTCAGTCTCATCTTCTGCATTGGTCTTGCGTAGGTTCTCACTCGTCGTTTATAGTGAAGGTGCCACTGACACCATCTTTCACAGAACTTGCGTTGTTTCCTCCCTTCGCCTCACAGTCGTCCTCGGTCGCGGCAGCGCAGACTTCACTTGGTACTACGTCCCCCTCGGCGCCTACTCCGTATTTGAGCCACTCGGTGGCATCCTCTGTACCAATCTACCCATAATCTGGCACATGGTCCGTAAACGCAAGGCCCTGAACGCCTCGGGTTTCAAATCTCACACAAATTCAAATTCCACACCGACGGTTGGATCACGGCGCTCCCGTTTCGCGATTCGTCTTGGTATCACAACACACGATCGAACGCAGAACGACAGCGCGCATAGAACAGTACTGGATGGTGGGGAGGGGGGAAGTAGAGGAGACTTTCACCGCTTGGAAAGCATGGAGAGTCAGAAGCCCGATCCTACTATTTGGACGACGGTAGAGAGAGTTGATACAGGAGGTCCAGACGACGCGGTTGAGCCCGTGGCCCCATTGAAACCGGGGATGAAGAAGACGGTCTGGAATGTTAGGAGGTAAATAAGACACGATCACACCTTAGGTCGCATCGTACAGGAGCAGCGATTGCGAAAAGCACGCGACGACTATCAAATGTCGCATTATAATGACGTTACGACATTCGAACACGGCGCATAAGGAAATGGAGGCAAGTTCAATTGGTCTTAGGGCAGGTATAATGACAGGCTTTTAGGCCTATGGGATAGATACACGAACTTTCCCTATGGAAAGCCCAGGTCTGAATCATGGGATTAGTGTATCGACGATACGAGCGCCTTGAAAAGAGGGGGATTTATTGGTCTTCAGCGATGCGCATCCATTACGATATCCCTCGATTTCTTCTTGTACTATACGTACGATACCAGCTTTGCGACAGCAGCATTCTCATATTTTAGCCATATCATATTTCCAAAAAGACTCACGTTTACAAACCTCGCCTCTCTTTCTCTCTCTGCTTCCCTCGCACACACACACGCACATGATAACGAACGTGCTACGTCGTGCCCACTCTTGGTGTAACCACACTCCAAGCAAGCCCCCCGCTTCGCTACATCCTTCGTGAACCACGGTCTAGAACCATGCGAGTAATCTGCCTAAATGAAACATCACGCTCGTTTTTCGTATTCCTGGCTCCCACGCAGTGGCACAGCAGGGCTGAGGAAAATTAATCCTTCTCTGTTTTCCTTCGGGGGTAAGCGAGGTGTGCTTGCCTGATCGGTGCCACGTGCATGGCGAAGGCCTTCCAGGCGCATAGCATGCATATGCGTTTGTGAGGGGACTATTGGAGTGTGTGTGTGTGTGAGAGAGAAAAGGGGCAGGGGTTTATTGGAAAATTGGGGGAGGTAGGGTCGTGCATGGTCCTCAGGGGTTTGATTTGTGGAAGGACAGATGAGGCTGTCAAGATGAGAGGATTATTTGAAATGCGAATTTAAGAGCGCTGGCATTGGCTTGTAGGTATTAAACAACAAATATACATTAACATTGCTACATTATCGCACTACTATACTTTTACATTTTCAACTCTGAGAAAGGTTTAGTATGGCACCTTTGTTGCGGCGCTCTTCCAGAAGTCACACCGCTTTCCTCGACCACCTTCCCATGAGTTCGCATCCGCAAGGCTGATAACATTGGACACACCGGGGTCGCTGTAGATATTGTACTTCAAGTTCTCCGTAGGCGCGAGGAAGGTGGCAACACCACCCGTAGCATTAAGGTTGAGAAGGACGGGTTTGTTTTCGTCCCATTGTGGCCATGGAATGTTGCCTTGGCCACCGTAGCCGTCTGATGGCGGTACAATGCTGCTCTCAACACCACCCTTGGCATCCTCAACGCTGATAACGGGGTTGTTGTTAATGACAAAGTTGCCCCAGATTTTGCGGAAAGCGCGCTTGAACGATGCGCCTGGGGTAGGAGTACCGGAAAAGAGCGCTTGCAAGTCGTATCCGTGGTAGCTGGGTGGTGCGCTGAACTGGTATTTCCAGCCCTGAGGAAAAGCAGATGCAGCCCAGTAGGACGGGCACACGAATGCGTATTCGGCGAACACGTTGAAAACGCGTTGCTGCTGCCCAGACCCGAATGCTGAGACGTTCACAGCAGTGGGCGTACCAGTTCCTGAGGTTGCGAATTTTAGCGCATTGGGGTCCACGTCCTGGGTATCACCAGCATAGCTATATGTCTTCTCAACAGCGGCTTTGTCGGACTTAGAGAAGCCGGGGAAGGTAATGGTGATGTAGTCCCTGAAATCTTGGAGGGTGCGGGTGGTGGGTGGTGACAAGGGGATGCCCTCATTAGCGAGATGACCAGATAAGACTCGCTTGCCCTTGAGTGCTTTGGCAAGGAATGATTTGCTTGGGCGGTCCTTGACAAAGGAGTCATCTGTAACCGGTACGAAAACGAATGTACCGAATGGCCCAGCTTCAGAGACCTTGGCGCTGGCATTCTGAACGACGATTGTATCGGCATCACGAAGGCACTTGAGAGTGTCCTTCGCCTGAGAGCAACCAGCATATTCGGCGAACTCGTTGTAGGCCTTGGTGGGCACCTTGTCATTGTAACGATGCTGGTACGGGAACCACGGACTCGCAGTAATGACATTTTGGAACAGAGTCTCCTTCTGCTTTCCGCCGTAAGCAAGGGCCTGGTAAAGGACTGCAGCACCGCCAGCACTCTCACCAGCAATGGTAACCTTGTTGGGGTCACCGCCGAATTTGCCAATGTTGCTCTGGACCCATTTCAGAGCGAAGTTCATGTCGAGCAATCCGGCGTTAAGTGCGCCGCCTTGTTTGACATCATCGCCACCGAGGAAACCGAAGGCACCTAAACGGTACTGAATAATGACGCTGACGAAGCCATTCTTATTGGCGGCCATGAATTCCGTTGGATCAAGACCAGTTGCGCTAAACAGTCCATAACCTCCACCATCTTGATATTGTCAGCTTAGTTTGCAATTGTACGTTCGGAGTGGAAGACTGACGGATCCAGAACCATACGGGCAGGTTCTTCGCGTTGGCCGGGGCGTACACATTCAGAAACAGACAATCCTCGTTTCCAATTGCCGATGTGAATCCATAAACAGCAGGCGTCAGCGATGAGCCACCAGTCTGCGGGCAAAAAGGCGGATCAGTGAGAGCTGCTGTTGTGGTCCTATTCTTTACTGGAGCTTGGGGAGCACTAAATCTGAGCTTCCCGAGAGGCGGCGCGGCATATCGAATTCTATCCCAACATGTTAACCTCAGAACGCAATGGCTGGAGTCTGTATAGAAACGTACCCTTTGAAGACATTGACGCTGTTATTGGAGTCGTAACTACCCTCATAGACGGCGTAGCCCAAATCCACCGTCGGCGCCTTCGCAGCCCGCGGAACCGGCTCGGCGCAAGCTCCCGCGGCGAGAAGCGCGGTCGCGAACGCAGCCTGAGGAAACCTCATTGTTACCAATTAAACCAGCTATTACACACGGCAGCGTGGAGCGAATGTCAGACCCAGAAGCCAGGAAATGCCGTGTTGCTGCGCAAGCAAGTGAGATGAAAAGACCCAAGGCCGTGGGAACGAACGATCACGGTTGCGCAAGCCAATCTAATTTTACGGAAATACCCCATTATATAAACAAGCGCACATCAACGGCATGGAGAACCGACTCCACATTGGTTTGAGCAAAGACGCGGACGCACGCGGGATGGCTTCCAAGAGCTTCGCTTGCTCGGGATAAGTGTGTACTGTGATCTCGCAGTACGAGGCGGCCAGCCTCAATGGCGTTCATCTGGACCGCCACGGCTATGTTGGACACGGCGACCATAATGCAGCAGCATTTATGAATGCTGCAGCCGACGAGAGCTAGCGGGCGGACAGGACACCTTCAGGGAAACATGCGATGGATTGCTTGCCAGGCGGAAACGGCTAAGACACGCCCGGTGCTGCTGATTGGGCCGTGGTTGAGCTTTTTGGCGTCCCTTCCGCGCTTTAGGCCGCTGCCGAGGCACGGCCGCGTGAAGTCGTTGAATAGCACCGCTATTGAAAGCCTAAGTGCGCCTCTTCTATCGAAATGTTCCTGCGTCCAGTGCGCTGCTGTACCGTGGATGTCAGGCTGGCAGCTTTCGACGGGAGCCTTCACATCCGCGATTGGGGCGTTCATCACAGCGAAAAGAGCCAGCCCATTCGGCACCCTGAAGACAGTCGTCATGCCAAAGGGGCATCCTCGCTGCCATGTGCACGCGTTCCAGTGGCCAGGCACGTGGGTCGATGCTGTGGTGGTTCATCTCCGGGTAATGATATTCATGCGGGTGCCTCGCTCAGCCTTGTCCTGGTTGGGCATGCGGCAGATTCAGCATGCAGATGCTGACTCGACGCTATGCCTTCGGAACACCATATCTGCATACCTCGCATGTCATCAGCAGATATTATGTCCACGTCCAACGTTGGGGTGAGGAGGAGAAACGTTGCATAAACCAGCTTCGCAAAGAGATGGTCAAAGGCTTACACAAGATTCAGCCATGGCGCCAAAATTCCCCGATAGCGCAGCTACCAGACAACGTATGCTCTGATTGATAGGTGGCGCCTCGAGCACAGCGTCGTGTTGTAACAGACACCGTGTTTTGAGTGTTCGAGATATGGAGGCGACAGCTCATCAACACGGGTGTTGCGAGTTTCATTGCTTTGATCTGCATTCCAGAAGTGCGCCTACTCGATATAGGCCCGAAGCAGGTACCTATTGTCCAAAAGTCAATATTCGATATTATATTCTCGATTGACCACTCACAGATTTAGTTCGCCGTTGATTCTATGTTAATGCCACAAAGCACAGGCTCGCCATCTGCCTACTTATATTCTCCAGCTCAAACCTGCGTGACTCGGGGAGATATCACACCTCTTTCACTGCACCTCCCTTGCATAGGAACAGCCGCTCTGATAGGGCACATGCGAGACATACGATCCCATCTCTGTTCGCCACTTCAAGCACAAAGCGAGAAGTGGCGCCCCAGCCATGGATGAAAGGCCACCCAACCAGTTTCGGTGAAGAGTAAAGCCTCGCATTCGAGGTCCAACAAGAAGGAGAAGCGGAGGTACCTTCAGCTACCATATATTGTGCTCCCAGATCCCGATAGGTGCTCAGCCTCGTAAAGCCATCAGGCAGGATGGTACTGCACTTCTATTGATTAGTCTGAGCTGGCTCCGCGTACATCATAAGAGCTTTGCCACAGACGCAAGCTGCCTGGCAACTGACTCTGGTGTCTCCCCACATTCTGCCAGAATGAGCCAGGATCCTTCTCTACCGGCTCCACTGGTAATACCAAACTCAGGTCGTTGGCTTGGGAATGATGGGAATTGATCAACGTAAGAAGTCGACAGAGCTAGTTGATTGGGTGGGTGGTAAAACTTCAGCCTCGTGACTAACTTACTACTAGGTTTGGAATGCAAGTTGGCACACCACCGCAATACTTTTCTGTCCTGCCAAACTTCTTCGTTCGAACAATTCACATACCCATAGTCTACGACTGTGAATATCTTAATATAGCGAACTGTGCTGCACAACGCGGTACAGAAGTCCCCCGAGACCGTCCCAGGGTTTTGCTGAAGGTTCAACAGAGTACCTGCCAGCCTCGTTCTGGGAGGTTATCACAACTCTCGTGCTGATAGAGCTGTATTGGTCTCTTCAGTGAAAGAATTCTCCATTGACTTGCAAAGTGTTAACGTAAGGTTTGGTAACGGCACAACAACCTTGCTTCTCGGCGATGCCATTCTAATGGTCATCGATACGAATATCCCAGAATTATGGCTTCCACATTCAGTCTGTAACAATTTCGCAGCAATATTGAATCTCACCTATTTCGAAACTGCAGATCGATACATTCTTACCGATGATGCGCACGCACAGCTGCTAAAGCTAGCCCCAACGTTCAGTTTTCGAATCGGCAGATCAATCTCCAGCACTGACGCAATTACTATTGAAATTCCATACGCTGCATTCGATCTTCAAGCGACATACCCAATTTTTAATACTTCAACGAACTACTTTCCGTTGCGAAGGGCCAAAAACAGGTCCCAATATGCGCTAGTAAGAGCGTTCCTCCAGGAAGTGTATGTGAGCGCCGATCTGGAACGCGATGAGTTCAATATAAGTCAAGCAGTGTTCAACGATCCGCCATTTGTGCCAGCCATTGTTCTCATCGAACCCATAAATAGATTGCCGCGTAAATCCAATAACTCTACTGGCAGTTCGATAGATGACTCGACAAGGCTGGCAGCAGGTGCTATTGCAGGCATTGTCATTGTCATTGTAACATCTGTTGGCTTCTTGACTGGACTAGCATGGTGGCTCTACCGTCTTAGAAAAAGCGCGCAAAAGGATTCGGACTTACTGTCGATTCCTGAGAAGAAAGACATTGGCGAATTGGCACCAGAAGTTGTGGAAGAATTTCCCGCTGAGACGCGGACGAACCTAGAACTTGAAGGTACGCCTGTAGGTGAAATGCATGCGCCGCACGGACAGAGTGAGATAAAGGATATTACAAGCTTATGAACATTTACTTTCTGACAAACTTTGTGAACGGAAAGCACGTTTCTCCTCGCATGTCTTGATAAAGAAAACGTCATCTTCGCTCATAACATCCTCACCTGCTTCGCAGGATGCCCTCTATGCAATTTCGCACAAGCCTAAGATTTGTTGTTTTGAAAACATGATTCAACTCGAGCCAACCATGTTTGCAATACATTCTCTGTAGTAGCATAGGAACCATACCTTCCGGTTCGAAGGACATCTCTGAATAGACATCAATAACCCACAACGAGCGAGGTGATATAACAACTTGTATGAATCGTAGCTCCTGGGCTTATCCGATGAGAATGTTGAAGAAGAGAGTTATGGCCTAGGCAGTAGCTTTACCGCCCCCATGTGCCCTCTTACTCTAGTACCCATGAGTAAGGATCACCTTCCATCTGCTATTGGGTAGAGCTATCTCTGACTTCAGTGTAATAAAATCTCCAGATATGACAGCATAGGTATGTACTACGGTCTAGTTCCGTTTACTAAATGCTGCAGCAACATTTATGTACAGCCTACAATTCCGGAAATAGCAAAAGACATGCAGAGTGAAGCCCTATCTACCTTCGTCCAGTTCACAGACTGTGGTAGATTTTGGGGTGGGTCAGTGGATATTTCAAGTCCCATATTGTTATGATGAAGAATATTGATGATTACTTAGTATGGAGGAAGGATGGAAATGAAGCGCCGAAGAGTCAACCGGCTTTTGGAGGGATATTTGCCAATGGGCATCGTTGTTCAAACTTCAAAACTGCACCGCTACATATAAAACCTACTCATGGACGACCCTTCGACATATGTGGGGGTATTGAACGTGTTGGACGCCCCCTTGAGTTACATATCATCTACGCTGTCAGACCTTGTATTCCATTCATAAACCTCTTGAAGTCTAAACCACTTAAGCCCGTGCTTCACCTCACATATGTACCATTCACCACCCTTACGTATACCATGCCCTGAACTCTGACCAGAAAACCTTCTTCCCTGCTCCAAACCACTCACCTATCCCTCTTTTCTACACACTTCTCTCAAAAATCTCCTATCTTCCCCAACGCAAAAAACTAAAGCAACGTTCCAGCCAACCAAGAACAATGTTCCCGGGCGGCCGCCATAATTACCCCTACGGCTTCTATACAAGCCTACAGAACCCTCTCTACGGCGGTGGCTACTACCCGGACCGCATGTACTCACACTCACCAGGTGCGCTATATGGTGACTCACGCTATAACCGAGTCTTTGGAATTGACTCAGGTGGCTGGAGTTATACTGATATGGGTCGGCATGGGCGTTTTGAGCCCTATAATCGGAGTGGGTCGGGGAGAATCAGGCGATTTAGGAGGGAATAAGTGTTATGGATGATGGAATGCGCGTGATTTAGACGAAGAGGGTATACAAAACGTTCAACTGCTGTATGAGCACCGTGCGTTGCCGAAGGCAGTATCATTTGCCAGAAACTCGCGGCGGGAGTGGACAGTCTTTAAAACCAGGAATAGAAACGTACTTTTAATTCACCGTGTTGGTCTGATATCTACCTGGGAAAATGAAACGCAGAAAGTGAGAGTCGAGGCTCACCTAGCTATCGCTCACCATGTGCATGTTGAACTTGATATCCTACAATTTAAACTTCGGCGAGGGCCATGATTCTCTCCCTCCCACATCATCACAAGAGCTCAATCCTCCCGCGCAAACCCGAAAATCGAGCGGAACTGCTTGAATGGAATATCCATCCCGCCTTCTTTGGCCATCCACTCGGCGTACTTCCTAATCAGCTTGTCCTCGGCGTCATCGAGTTTCTCAGCTGCAATCGGAATGTCCATAGTGCCCACGAAAGTATGAACACGGGCAAAGTATTCGACATGGCCTGGAGCATGTGGTGAAATATTTCCCTGCACAGAAGTGACACCATTGGGCAACTTCGCAAGAGAGCCAACATGTCCATGCATGGCACTATCATTGTTTTCAGCTCCCGGAGTACGAGCTGCATCAAGATCAGCGGGAGTAATATTTCTCGGGCTAGAGGAACCACTTACTTGTGCCATTAGACTTATGAGCGCTGGTCTGAGTGGGCGTCTGCATAGCTCGCTGCTTCCGCTTCCGTTTCGGCTGGGCTGAAGGCGAGCTGGTGTTTCTTATGCCAATGGTAAGTGCATCAGCTCCTGATCGTGGTGGCTGAGACCGTGCAGTAGATATTTCAGACTGCGACCGAAATTTGCCGGAAGAGGAGCTAGTATCCTTGACAGAAGGAAGTGGCGTGGATGTAATCGAGGAAGGTACTGGCACAGAATTCTCATGGCCTGCAATTGTATCCTCAAAGTTGACGCTACTACTATCAACATCTTCCATTGTCACGTCATCGTCCCCTCCTTGCTTGAAATGTGTCTTTGGGCCATGCGGTGAGCTCTGAATGCCTACCGACTTCTTGGATGTCGGCACATCCATGTGCGATGTCGTGGATCGACGTGTGGTTCGTCGCGTAACCATTTGAGGCACTTCCTCCACATCACGACTTTCATCCTCTTCATGCGACAGAGTTTGGCCTTTCTGCTCCGCATCTTTTTCGGCCTCCTGGGACTTGGCATTGGCCCTGACTTCCGATTTGCGAGGTCGGCCTATGACACCACCGTGGCGACCGCGCTTGCGCTGATCTAACGGTGCTACGGATTCGCTCTTTCGCTTAGTAGGTCGTCTGACAAGACCTGGAGGTAGTCTGTCGAGGTTGGAAGCCACTGCTTCAGCTTCTGCGGCAAGCATGTATGATGAGGTTGATCCTACACATAATTAGTGCTTATAATCATGAAGGTCTGACAGAGCAGATGAGATATTCGGTGTCAGGGGAGCATGAACTTGGGAGAAATATATAGAAATTAAGTAGCTTACCATTTGGTGTGATTTCATTGAAGTGAACTTCGCTCCTCGGCTCGCTATCTGTGTGATTGTCGAGATCAATACCATCGTTCGGAATTTTTGCAGCAGGAGCAGTTGTCTCGCCGTTGGCAGCTTTCGAAGTTAGTTCAACATTCTCGAATAGTTCAGCTATGTTGCGAAAGTGTACATATGGCTTGAATAACGAACAGAAAATATGCACCTTTACCTAATATCTGATATTCATGGGTTGGGAGAGACGCGGAGGGGTGCGGCGATGGGCCGTTAATAAACCCCGTCTCATTCTCGGCAGGTGGGGGCGATAATATTTTGACGCCTCCTAGAGTATTTTGTTCTATGTTGGCAGCCCTCGCTGTTGATAATTAGCAGTAATCCATGTATGTATACTGGCTAGATACCCAGCGGCCACTGGTTTATACACAATGTCGCCGTTTAGCGTGAACTTACATTTCTCGGTGAATTTTACTCGGCCACCACTGGACTTACGACGAGGTTTCGCCGATTCGGGTGAGGAGTTAGATTTCGGTAGGTAGCGACCATTCGGGCCACGGACCTTACCGCCGCCTGCATCTCGTAGTGGCTCCAGATTTGGTTCAGCATTGAATCCGGGCGGGTCTTGAAGGGTAGTAATGCTGACTGACTGAAGTGAAGACACCTGATCAGCAGCTTTATTCACGTTAGACTCCTTGTCTTGTGCAGGCTCTGTTTGGGGCATGGTTTCATTGTCTGAGGTCGGGAAATCTTGAGCTTTTCGGTTAGTAAAAACGTTATAGACAGCTTAAATAGAGAAGATCTTAAGATAATAACGGGTTACAATCTCTAGTACCCGCTTGTGAGGTAAGAGAACCCATGTCCTAAAGTCAACGTACCTAAATGTTTGGAAAGTTTAGGAGGTTCCTCTGGAGGGACTACTTCAGGATGTGCCTGTTCCTCGTTTTCTGGAGGTAGCCCCGATAAACCTATCGGGCTCGGCTGCGTTTCAGACGTTGCTCGTTCTTCAGGCTGCGCTTGCTTCTTCAAGGGAAGCGGCACAGGAGTCTGTTGAGCCGGACGCGGAGAGTCGGTTTTCGGGAGCAAAAGTCGACCTGATTGCTTCGGACCGAACGGAACTTGAAGCTGTGGCGCTTGGAAAGCTAGAAATCATCACGTAAGTCAGGTTTCTTACAATTTCTGGATGAACGAACAAGATACTCACCTTGAGAATTAATACCATTGGCCGCAGGCGACGTGGGCGCCTCACTTTCCGTACCTGGGAGGCTATCATAAGTAACACCTGGAGCAGCTTCTCCGCGTGCATTGTTTCTAACAGTAGTTGATGACATGGTCTTCCAGTTCCTGTCGAAGAACGGCCATTTGTCTTGGGCCTTGTTGGTAAGCGATCTCACCCGACGGTAAGCCCTGTCCAGCTGGGAGAAGCCTTCTGTTGTGCGGATGACTCGACCACCTTGATCAATGGGCTCATGTAGATAGTTTTCTTGTATCCAGTTGGCTAGGACGGTGTCTTCCTGAGATTCGCTTTCGCCAAGATAACGGTGAATATCCGCCAAAGTCTTCAGATCGATAAAGCCGTATACATGCTCAGGAAGCACCATGAAAGGTGCACTGTTATCTGATGGATTGTATGGAGTATTTGAGCCAGGAGCCATGTTGGGGAGTTATAGTAGATGACTGTGCTTAGCTTATGACAAACGTTGAGTGTTCGTGTGAATTACTAGCCAGGCAGACACTTGCTTTAATTGCCCCTGCTGATAGCTGGTATATCTTGAACGTAAAATCCGAGCCGTAGGATAGCCACGAGGATGCAATAGAGCTTTTACTATTGTTGCGTGAACACGCACGTCCTGGCGGCGACGAAATTCTTGATTGGAGCTGCAGCCGAACTTGGACAGCTGTTGAAGCCCTTCTAGGACGGTGCCCGCTATGACAGTGAGTGCTTTCAAAATTCGCTTTGAAAGCTTCGTTTCGTATCTGTCGCTTTCGCCCTCGTAGCTTGAGTAGATGGTTGGTTCGAAGCTTTATTTGAGAACGTGCAGGTGGTGAGGACCAAGGATGAGGCCAGTGCTCTGTAATTTTCAGCACGACTTATCATGTGATTTTGGCCCTGAAAGTGTTCGCCACCGAAATTCTCTTGGTTGAGAGCAGGAAGCCAATATTCTTTACCTTTTAGATATCTAAGACGATGAATTCTTTAGATGCATAGTCATGTCGAAGCCAAGTAGGGCTAGATGCTGTCAATAGCAGTTTCAGGTCAAGACAGCACTATCATTGTCGTGTATCTCCACGCGGATGGGGGCTCCAGAGTCGAAGGATAATAGCGGAACGAGAAATCTAGAGCATCTCGAGATGATGCCCATGGCTGCCTTAATCCATGTCCATTTCGGCCGCAACCCGGCCACGTTCGTCGCAACGTCCCTAAGCCTTCCGGACCTTCTGCTTGTAGTAGCGAAACCAGGTTTAACCTCTATGGTAGCTACAATCTCAAGTGCCGATTTCTATATTACCTCCATAATTCTTCCAATGAACGCTATTTTACAACAGCCCTAAGTTTCGAAGGCAACATCGCACACCAAGTAAACGAGCAAAATTCTGTACGAGTCACCGAAGCCCTTTCCTCCACTGCCAGTGGCAATCCAAGTAGACATCCCATTTACAGACTGCATAGTCTTGTAATCCTATCATAGCCGATTGAATCTTATGCCCCTATTATATTTTGAATACACTGGGCTCTATTGCCTCGTTTTGAATAATATACCGATGCAAGATGTCATCGCTGTTGAGGATTTCCTACAACCCGTGAGAGCAGAGGAGCGCACAAAACACACGTAGAGTTTGTCTAGTTTCTACATCCATTGCGTACATGTGCATGAGATGGACTGATGGTCCAGGAATAAGAGGTTGCATGCAAGCATTGGAATGTTAAAATATGACTAGGGCCCGCATATCGTCGTCCGTTAGTGCTGCCACCACAATACATGAAGCTACGAAAGATTTGTTCTTTAAGCCCGTATCACCTGAATCTGTTCGCGGACTCTATTCAAAAGCTTGCTCGGACATGAAGCGGCCTATGAGCTGAACTGGTGAGACCCCAACATGCTGGCAGTCAACGCAACAGTCAGGATGAGTCTATACCTGCACCGAAAGCTCAAGATATCCTGTGTCAACAGCCAAGAATACCTGGTTTAAGAGACGCTCCTTGGATCTGCGTAGGGGAGGCAATCTAAGACACCAAATCTAGAATAACCGTCGGAACATACACTACGATCACTTCAGACATTCTCCGAGCTGTCTTTGCGCTTACCCTACATGTCCAATTTCGTCAAGAAATTGGTGTAAGCACGTTCAGCCTGCGTTCCCAGTCGTCACAAGAAATCAAATGCAGCCCTTGGTTCAACTTGACAAAAATGTATTTGTTGAGAAAGCAAGGTTTAACATGATTCCGAGATGACGGACACTGGGTGGGAAGACAGGCGCATGATACTGGACGGTCGACTCGGCCCACGATGACATCCAACCCCTAGCGCAGCCGAAAATCTCCGACCGCAGACCGTCGAAGCTCCGTCTCCCTTTATTGTTATTCGGTCCGCATCTCATTGAAAGGTATCTGGGAACTCATTCACAGTCTGTGCATCTCAAGACGTGCAGTTGCATAGATGTGATTTAGTCATAGGATGAGATTCCGTGGACTATGTATGGTGGTCTGAAAACTAACACGAGTTTCGCGAGCTGAATCGCTATGAATAAAAACAATTACATTTTAAAAGAAAAAGAGCTGACCATCATTTGGGATAAAGTTCACTAGAAATGGCTTTTACCGGTTATGCATCTTCTTGCCGTTCACACAGCCTCCAAAGCTGATGTGCAAACCCCTCCGCTTCTCCATGTGGCATCCTCGCCTGCGACGACCCCTCCTCCCAAGCCTGGCAGTGCCAACTCACCATCAACCTTGCCATGTCTAACAATACCAGCCATGCATCATGCGACACCCTAATCCCAAGTGGCAGTGCATCAATTATCGGCTCATCTAGCAAGCCTTCATCAACGAACAGTACGTCCAAAGCACCCATGTTCCGACTGAGTAGCCAAAAAAAGTACCCGGTGTAATACCACAAGTCCCTCACAACCCTTCTGCACCCTTCACGCGTGAGAATTCCATTTACGCCGACAATCTCCCCACCGTCGAACAAGTAGTGTGTAGGCGTACTTGCACGCTCCGTAGTAGCTCTTCTCGACCCACTCGGCAGACTATCTCTCCGTACTGAAACTGAGGACCGATTCTCACGCTCATCGTATTCTCTTAGTCTAATTGGTGGTGTGAAGAGTACCCTGCGGTCCATTGGACATGTATTTGCGCCCTCTCTAAACCACTCTAGAATGCAGGGACGGCCGAAGACGTGTCCACAGCCACCGGGGAGGAGGACAGGTGGGTGGTTGGAAGTGTATGGTTCTTGGCAAATCGGGCATGGGGAGGCGGCGGAGCATATTGCTACAAGCCTTAAACTCTTGCAAAACTCTTCTCGAGATGGCATTGCGGTATCGGAAATGTCATGTGGCATTCGGTGATTGATTGACTGATTGATTCCGCAAGAGTACGGTCTTTTCCGTGGGGCCAGGGATGGGGCTTGGCTCATCTTATACTCTTGTTTAGGAGAATGCGACATACGTTAGTGGAATGACTTGTGATAGGTGAATGTGATGTGAGTTTGTTTGCTGCGCTGGCTTGAAGATACGTTGCGATTCTCATTGCATCTGAGCTGTTCTACAGAGGTCACAGACTGTCATATCACGTTGCATCACGGCGTAGAGCCGATGCAGGTTTCGCTATAAGTACAAGCACAATCTCAGTACATGATGTATGAAGATTCTTCCTCTTTTCTCTTACTTCAAGTATATGGGAGTTGCTATATGGGCTCTAATGATTGTGAAGAAATGTATCAAATGATGATACTAAGTACTGAACTTTCGTAAGCTTTCTAGTAAATCCTCCTCTAATTTCCTTCCCAATCCAAAAGATTCCACACTTTTTCCTCTTTCACTGCACTCATTTTTCAAATAATCCCACAGAGGCACACATTGTTGCGCCAAACAAAAATACCACAAGCCTTCATCCTTCATCCAAAACCTCTTCAGAGCCTCCAGATAAATAGTGCAGCCAAGCAAGCTAACGCTGGAACCTCTTGAATAACAACACTATATATGGCCATAAACAGTAGCTGAAATATATTCGAACGTTTTCTTCAGGGTTTGGGCCTTCTTTGAAGCGCGACGCCAATTCGTCTTGCTTTGGTAATCGTGGAACACCGTATTTTCTGTCCATTATCGGCTAGTTGAAGCGTAGTCGACGAAACTAAGACATTTTAGCATACTTCTCATCCTAACTCTCTGGCTTCGCTCGCTGGTGCGGAATACGAGATCTTAAGCTGCTAATCTCATGTACTCTAGCGGGTGTCTTGGGCAATTGCCCTCGACTCGTAGCCTGCAGCGTAACTTCATGAACGCCCTTTCGTGGAGAGATTGAGGTATGGGTCAAGCACGCTTTGTTCAGACTTTGCACGTTCATCGTAGCCGTTCGTTTTCTCTTTCGTTCTGGCGACACAGCAGCAGAGACAGGCAGCCGTGACATTCTTGGAGCTGGCAGACGGTTCCGCAGGGATGCATCAATCGTCTCAATCCGATCGTCCACGATATTGCAATCGTTAACTTCCGGCTGGCTTGACGGCTTTGGAGCATCCGGACGGTGAAACTTGACAGCCACCTCACCATTTGAACCCCACAAGAGTGGATTCAGAGGGCGTTTTTGCCTTCTCTGGCTCTCAAAAGGAAATACACTCGGAGGCAAGCCTTCCGGAGTGTATGAACCCTCTTCATCTGGGGCTTCTGGCGGGCTTGATCGCTGTAACTTGGCCGGTTTCTGCTCTTTATCATCGACGCCATCTTCCCTTCCGCGCTTACGCCGGTTCGTGGGCGTAGTCTCCCTGGAAATTATTTTATGCGCACGTTCTTGGTAAGGCGTAATAATTTCATCCCGAACCTGCTGCAGAGTACATTGGCGCATGGTTTTGTTCGAGTCGGTTGAGGTTGCGAACAAGTTGGCCAATGGTATCCATGAAGACGGAGTACTGACAACAGCCGTCGAGGACTGCTTTGACCAGGCAAGGTGCTTCTTGCATCTGCTGTGGCTTAGTCTAGCCGGACTGTTATAGTCTGAACCAAAGTTCATAATATTGCGGTCTGCAGATGACTGCTCGATTGACGATGAACCGAGATGTGCGCTGGCCTTCGGATCAGGGGAGCCTGAGGCGACTGATGCTACGCGAGGAGTTGTTACCTCCCAAACGCTACCTGCTTCAAATCTAGGTGAGTATACCAGTATCAACAGCATGTAGACTATCACCTACCTGAGTCTGTTTGTAGTGACCTGGGACGCTTAAGGCTCGGCTTTGCTTTATCCCAACGGATAGTATCCCTGTAGATAATTTTTTGCAATTCTTTCCCCTGCTCTTCCAACTCTATCTGCTGAGCATCCTCAAGTTCCTTTCCAGCTTGAATGAGCTTTTCCTGTTCCTTCACAGTTCGTTTTGCTGATTGTAGCTCTAGATTTAAGGCTTCTGTCTCTGCTTGTGCATCCAGCAGGTCTTGACGCAGCTCAATGTTTTCTCTCTCCTTCTGCGTCTTTACCTTCTCGAGACACTCTGCTTTTTGGCGATACTCACATAAGTCCAATGCCATAGCATCCAGCCTCTGCCTGGTAGTTGCTTCGGCTTGCTGTGCCAGCTGTAAAGCATGTCGAAATCTAGAATTGGTTCGGAGTGTTTGTTGAAGCCAGTTCTTGATTCTAGAAGTAATTTGTCTCCACTTCTTCCCATCTTGCCCTGGCGGAATAGGGATTGTCGGCTTCTTTAAATAACGCCGAAAAGCGTATGTACCCACAGTAACGCCAAACAGCCCGGCGAGAACCTGATGGAGTACTGGAAGGTGATCTGCGAGTGTGTAATTTGCGACACTGTCTATCACGTCTCCTCTGTAGGCGTTGATGTACGCAGCGATGGCATTCTTGAACAAAGTGGGCGGAATAAGACTAGGGGGCTGGCTGATGTTGCGTAAAGTCTCCATTACAGTGTTATTAGTGACAGCATTTCTGGTCTCGATGAAAGTACTTGTAATCATAGCGCTCATTGTAGTGGCAGTTGTAGAGAGGCTGGTACCAGTTGCGGGATGGGTGGTGAGCGTATTCGGATTGAGTGCGCAGCCAAGTTTGGAGCTCATTGTGATAAATGTGGGTGTCTTTAAGGGTTCTTTCCAACAGAAATTGGAAATTCGGTATGAAGTATCTGTATCAGTATGAACAGCACAAGGTGACCGAAACTCTAAGCCGTGGGCTTTCTATCTTGAGATGGTGGAAAGGGTCGGACAGTGCTGCTAAGAAGTTAAGAATTATTAAGTCCGAGAGTGTGTAGTTGATTTGTTACGGGGTAAACAAGACTAGCTTCTTTTCCAAGAGGGTTACGTAGTTGATGTTGTGGCGTAAACGCACTTTCACTTTCGAAATGACGGATTAGGCAGGCTGTAAGTCTTGTGAGGCATCTGGGACGTGAATGTCCACATTTCACCGAGAAAGGGTAACGATAGAAATTATGTGTACGTATTGTGTAACAGTTTATTTGAGAGGTTCTAGTGTTGAGACTCTATGTTGATCGTGCTTATATGCCTAGTTATGCGAGCAAGGTTGAGGCCAAGGCCATGCGTCTCCAGCATGCATATTCTGACTTTTGGACCGTAAAATGCCTCGCTAAATTAGCACGATATCGCAGTATATCATATCTACCTCATTTAATATTCCATACCATCGCTCTGTGGCATAGATGCGAAATTAAAACTCACGTATGGATTTTGAATTTACTCCCATGCTCCAAGTCTAGTTTGCTTTCTTACCCTTCTGGCCCCACCACCGTTCAGCCTCTTCAGCCTTCCATTCATCATAATCACCAGCAGCACGCTCAACGATTGCCTGTTCAGCGGCTGTCTGCCACGTCTTCGCCAAGTGGCCGTTCTTGAGATCCGCTTTAAATTTAGCAACATCGGTACGAAAGCAGTCATTCGACATTGTGAAAGCTAATGGTCGTGTGCCCTCAGTGTCGCCCGCTTTTATTCGGTCGAGAAGTGCTTGATTTGACGGGTCTGGCGGTAGCATCGATATAAGTGTGGTCTGTTGCTCAGCGCTGAGGCTGGTCCACGCTGATCCTTCGAGGAGCATGTGCTGTTTGATGTCAGCGTTGTCATCGGAATCTTCATACTGACCAGCAGCAGCAAAGAATAAACATACGTAGACATCAGCCTTCCCCAGCCGACTGGTGGAATTCGTTGTAATGAAGGTAGGATCAAAGACCTTACTTCTTTCTTTTTTTGCCAGATTGGATTTTGGTGGCGGCTTCTCCTCATAGATTTCAAAAGGCTTGGGAGCCTTCCGATTTCGTGACGGTCGGGTACTCGGCATCCTTGGTGATGGGACGGGCTTCTTTTGCGCAGTTTTCTTTGCAGCATGCGTGCCGTTTGGGGCATCCTTGTCGCTAATGGCATTTTCGACGGTGACATCTAATTTTGAAGCTTTTTCGGAGCAACTAGACATCCTGGCTGCCTTCGTTGTACCTCTTGGCTTGCTGATCGCCTTGTTGGGCGGTGGCATATCTTCGTTGTCATCGTTCGCTGTACGAACCCGCTTTTGGCGCTGCTTCGATGCGCTTTTGGCGGCTATATTAGTAGATGATGTCAATGACGCTTGTTCTGATTGTGTGATTTGCCTATTAGGAGAGCGCGAGGATGACGGCTGCCCAGGAGGAATAGAGTCCAAGGCCGGGTCGGAATTCGGGGAGAACGGAGAAGAGAGGGGCGAAGAATCTGACATGATTTGCGACACTTTTGCTCCTCCGTCTGATGTCCTAGAAAGCGATGCGGGTGACTGGTTTGCTGTAGTACAGGGACTCATCTCCATAGGCCCTGTAGAAGTCGATTGAGCGCAATCGGGGAATACGCGTTGTCGACTGGATGAGGGACTATCATTGTCAATTATAGCCGAAGGGGATGAAGTGTGAGCTGTGGCAACGGACATGGGCCTCATGCAGTCCAACGTGGTGAGAAGGTTGAGACTAAGAAGATTGCACAGAGGACGAGGGACATTATATAAGATTGGGGGGGCAAAGATGATGCACTCGATGAAGATCGCAAGCGACGGAAGGTTGCGTGTAGAGACATAGTAGCAGCGGTGCACATGGTGCGGTCAAGGCTTGGCCTGGAAAGCTGGCATCTCAAGGCTCGCCGTTGATGAAAGAGACGATACGTACCGCTCTGATAAGGACATATAGGCAATGGTATAGCTGATCCAGCCTCGTTACACAAAATCACGAAGACGTCTTCTCATTCAGGTTCATTCGATCAATTCGTCTTAAAAGTTGGGAACGACGCTCAGTGCTGCCTGAACGGCGGCTGTTTGGGATGCTCGCCGTCTGAAGGCAGCAGGTGGCTGTAGCAGGGTCCAGCGCTGATTGCGTTATGGAATGAGGTATGGCCTGTCAGGTCCAATGGTAATGTCTCAAGAGAGGCTGCCTTTTGGTGACCAGTTCTCGGCGGCAGGAGGGACGTGACAAAATAGGGCCTGTCTCGGCATGTTGCACACTGTCACGAGTCTGTGCACTATGAGTCTGAGGCGCTGTGATGTTGACGAATGGCCTCGTTTTGCATCACGTCAACAAGGCCGTATGGAAGGGATATGGCCAACGCGGTGACTTGGGCGTGGTGGCCAGTTTCCGTGAATGTGGATGGTAGAGGTCCATGCGCGCTCCTCCGCAAGCTTTCCGCATCGTCACCTTTTGCGATTTGGCAGCTTCGACATCGACACGTCGCCTCAACACTGCCACGTTTCTTCCACGACTGCGAACTCGAACAGACACATTAGACCCGAGGAAGTCGACTCTACACTAGGAACAGGCCGGTAATTCACCGCCACCATGATCAAACACACAATCATTACACGGCTCGACGGTCAGTAGTCCCACGCCCCCCATGTCATTGGGAGACCAAGAAGACTGACACACTCAGGCCTAATTTTGACCGCCTCAGTCGACGATGGAGAGGTATGATAGCCACTGGGAATTTGGCGCCACGCGTACTCCTTCTTACACTTCCCAGACCAACGCCGAGTTCAATGAAGTCAAGGGCAAAGTCAAGCTCGTCCAGCGTCGACTGAACCGCAATTCCGAGCCTCAGGCCAGCATAGAAAGCGGCTCATACACATATCAGTATGCTCATCCCCGTGCCCCTCCGCACGCCCTGACGGTTTACAACCATCTTCCAACCAAGCTCGAGGCGCGAATACTGACGCATTGCACAGCTACCTCATCGCTGACGAACTGTGCTTCCTCTGCATATGCGACCGGTCGTACCCACGCAAACTCGCCTTCACATACCTCTCAGACCTGTCATCTGAGTTTAAGACAATCTACCAACCACAACAGTACCTCTCGCCAGCATGCCGGCCGTACGCGTTCGTCGAGTTCGATACCTTCATCCAGCGCACAAAGAAGACGTACCAGGACTCCCGAGCCACACAGAACCTCGACAAGCTGAACGATGAGCTCAAGGATGTCACAAAGGTTATGACCAAGAACATCGAGGACCTACTATACCGAGGAGACAGCTTGGAGAGGATGGGCGACATCTCGAGTCGGTTACGGGAAGATAGCAGAAAATACAAGAAGGCCGCTGTGCGAATCAATTGGGAGCTACTGCTGAAGCAGGTAGGTTTAAAGCGAACGCACGCCACGGTGACAACAATCTGACATCTGACAGTACGGTCCCATTGGAGCGTTGGCCTTCATCTTCATCATCTTTATCTGGTGGAGGTTCTTTTGAGCGCATACGAGCAGCTTTCCAGCATCGTCAATGCATCCGAGCGAAGTATCTGTCCGAAGGTCTTGGGCACCGTCGGCGTTGTAGGAGTATAGCAATACCATCTCCCGAAGTTTTGGGGACGAATAATACCCACTTTCACCACATCTGTTATCGTTTCTAGCAGTCCTCACGCTCCTGATTCGTATAGTTGGCGCCACTAACATGTGTATGGTGCGGTGCCGCGCTCAAGTAAAGCTAAAAATTGACATCAGCGAATCATCCACGTAGCAGCTTTTCTTTAGGGCCGAATAATACCTTCGGCAAGCCTACACCGATTTCGCCCACCTGACTACACCCGACGCAGCCTCGCAGTATGCGAAGCATAAAAATTGCCCTCTTCCGATAGACTCCCCGCACGCGATTGGGTAACACTCCACTACCCGCATTCGGCACCATTGTCAACAATGAAGATCATGTCCCTCCCAACCGTGACGGAAGGCCGCAAGTACCAATCTAGACAATCGGCTTTGTTCCCTGGTCCATATTGGCAGACCCTTGGAACAGCTGGTACTAACCTCATATTCTAAGGGTCCAGGTATTTGAACTCGCTCGATCTCGGATCATAGCTCCCCACCTTTCAAACTTTTCCACCTTGTTGATGTGAAAGTGTTCCACGCTTGTTTAAAAAGTCAAGCTGCTTCTGCCATTTGATTCATATTTGAAACTCTGCTTTTACTTTCGTCTAATCACCTCCAACCCTGCCAATTCTAACCCCAAACATGGCCAAAGCCCACGTCGTCCTCGTACCAGGAGCATGGCACGGACCAGTGTACATGGAGACTGTCACCTCGAAGCTTGAGGCTCTCGGCTACACAGTTCATGGCCGCCAGCTTCCTGCCATCGGCAATCCCAACCCTCCCAAGGACCTCTCTGAGGACATTGCAGCTGTCCGCTCCATGGTCGAAGAAGCCATTGGTGATGGTAACGATGTCGTGGTCATTCCACACAGCTGGGGCGGTGTCGTGGTCGGCAGTGCTTTAGTTGGATTGGGAAAGAAGGAACGAGAAGCTGAGGGGAAAAAAGGTGGAGTGACCAAGGCGGGGTATATGGCTGCGTTTATGGTGCCAGAGGGCGTCAGCTTGATGGACTCACTTCCTGGCATTCTGGACTGGTGGAAGATTGACGTGCGTATCATCTTGCCCAAGTTCTATTCCAGTTCTTATGCCCTCTACCTTCAGGCCTAGCGCAACGCCCATCGCTGAGTTATTCACTGACCATTTTTAGGGTCCCCACGTTTACGCTACCGACGCTAATGTCTTCTACAACGATCTTTCCGAAACAGAGCAACAGCACTGGCTATCAAAGCTGCAGAGTCACTCTTTGGCTACCTTTTACGCCAAGTCTACCGGTGCTAGTTGGCAGCAAATCCCTACCAATTACTTGGTGTGCGAGGATGATTTAGCTATTCCCGCAGCTGCACAAGAGGGCATGGTCCAGGCTGCAAAGGCGGCAGGCGGTGAGGTTGAGATGACGAAGCTCAAGGCAAGCCACAGTCCGTTCTTGAGCAAGCCTGATGAGACGGTTGCGTGGATCCAGAAAGTCGCTGGTGACTAGATTAACGCTTCGAAAAACGACAAGCCAGTGTCTTGTTTTGGGAATTGGTAGCTGTATTCATCTGCTCCAGGATATCCACATTCAAATTGACAATGCGATCCCAAGACCTTCATGGAGCGAGCCTCTCTTAGTGCATTCCCTCCTGTCGGAACCGATTCACAGAACAACGACTGCTTTGAAGGTCAACACATGAATCGCCCGGACACGACATTGTGATAATGCTGAATATTCTGAAATGTGCTCATTCTTTGGAGTTATTTTAATGGCGTAAAGTAATCAGGGCTTACCCCTCACGGGGAAACAATGTGGCCCTGCATATTCCATTCCGAAGCCAGTTCCGAAGAACTCGGCTCCCCAAAGCGGTTTCCCCACCTTACCATTAGGTACACTACATGTCAGGTCGAATATTATGATTCTTCTTCTACTTTATCAAGCCTTAGTTCTCTACAGTCTGAGTGTAAGCTAGTGCTATCATCGAAACCTCTCTAACTTTTTCAATTCCAGTCTATAGCCCTGCTACGTGTTGCCCATAGCCGACTTTCCGGCAGTTGATTCGGTATCAAGATGACGGATGCACCTACCACCACGAACTGGGAAGCGCTGGCGAAACAGAAGAGGGAACAAGTTGCTGCGAAGATCCCAACGGAATGGCGTCTACCGTCCTCTCTCACTGCAACGTTTAGTGAAAAAGCTAGGATCAATGTACTCGATGTACCGCGCTCAAGCGGCATCTTGACGCCCAAAGAGCTCGAGATTACAGAAGCCTACGATGCTACGGATCTCATCAAGTTGATGGCTTCCGGGGAGTTGAAGAGTGTAGATGTGGTGACGGCGTTTTGTAAAAGAGCAGCGATTGCGCAGCAGTGTCTGAGCTGCTTGACGGAAATCATGTTCGACAAGGCGCTGGCCAGGGCAAGGGAGTGCGATGAGTATCTGGCAACGCATGGGAAGCCGCTTGGCCCGCTGCATGGGCTGCCGATTTCGCTCAAGGACAGCTTCAATGTCAAGGGCGTGCACGCGACGATTGGGTACACGAGTTTCATTGCGAGACCGCCGGCTGCGGCGAATAGCGTCGTGGTGGATATCTTAGCCAACGCTGGAGCAGTGTTCCATGTCAAGACGAATCTCCCAGTCACCATGATGACGGCGGATAGTCACAACAATATTTTTGGCCGCACCCTCAATCCCCACAAGCTCTCTCTCACTGCAGGCGGCAGCACTGGCGGAGAAGCTGCCCTTGTCGCTATGAAAGGCAGTGTGTTGGGTGTTGCTACGGATGTGGCAGGGTCAAATCGCATCCCCCCGTTATGTTGCGGTGTATCTTCGATAAAGCCAACGGCAGGGAGAGTTCCCTTTGCAGGCGGAGTACCACCAGGCCGGCTCGGCAGCCCAGGAGCCATCTTGCCTGTCATAGGACCCTGTGGCCGCTCTGTGAGGGACTACGAACTGTTTCTGAAGACAGTGGTAGACTCACAGCCATGGAATCTCGACGAAAACGCCCTCAACGTACCCTGGCGCACCGCCCAGCCCGTCACGAAGCCTCTACGCTTTGGTCTGATCCGAGGCTGCAAGGAGCGCCCTCTGCATCCCCCGATCGCAAGGGCACTGCAAACAGCGGCGACGAAGTTGAAGAGCAAGGGCCATGAAATCGTCCTTCTAGACGACAAGATACCAGACATCTATCAGTCTGCATTGCTAGCTTTCAAATACTACCTCTTGGACCCCCAAAACACGCCATTCAAGCACATCGAAGCCTCTGGCGAGCCGCTCGTCCCCTCACTCGCTACAGCCGTGTTCAAGGAAATCGAGGGCTGGAAGGCCAGCCTAGACGAGCTGTGGGATATGAATGTATCTCGGGCCAAGATTCTCAACCAATACCGCAGGGTGATTGTAGAGGAGAAGCTGGACGCAATTCTGATGTGTGGATACCAGGCCACAGCCGTGCCGCACGACACGTACGGCGTGCCGGTATACACCATGTTGCAGAACCTGCTGAACTTTCCGAGTGGCATATTGCCGTACGGGCAGGCGAGTAAGGAGCTGGACGCGCCCTTCTTCAAGGGAGATGCTAGTTATGAGCCGCCTTGTAAGTCTATCAGGAAGTTTTCGTGTGGAAAGATGTACTGATAAGTGTGTAGACGATCCAGAGTTGGTTGAGGGAGCACCGGCACATGTGCAGATCACTGGAAAGCCTATGATGGACGAGGAGCTGATTGAAATTATGAAGGTGGTGGAGGGTATTTTGAAAGAAAACGAGTAAGGCTAGGCTGTACCGTTTGCGAGCAACATGTGAAATGGGATATATTTCATCGTCGTGATGACATTCCGCAGCTCAGACCGTGTGGTAAAATAGGCACTCAATTCCTTCGCCTCTCAGCCCTCTCATAAGGTGACCTACTCCTCGTGTGCCTCCGCCGTCGACGGTCTCTCGAACGCGATCTTGAGCGCCTGTCATCTGTGCCTCGCTCCCTGCGACGCTCTGGACGGTCTTCTCGTCGCCTGTGGTCGCGACTTCTCGAGCGATGCCTGTGCCGGTCCTCCCTGTCATCATCCCTCCGTCTGTCGCGCGATCGTGAAGGGTCGCGGTGTCTGTGACGTCGGTCTCGGTCTCGGTCCCTCGAGCGGCTCCGTGACCTGTGTCTCCTCCTGCGCTCACCGTCGTCGTCGTCTCTGTGGCGTCTCGATTTCTCCTTCTTCTCCCTGTTCTTGGCTCTCTTCTCGTCCTCGCCGTCTTTGGCCTTCTCGTCGATTGCATCCTTGACATCGGCTTCGTGTGCTTTCTGCCCGAGAGGCGTCATATTTGCGTTGCCCTGCCCTCGGTCTGGGACTGGCAGGCCCATGGCTGCAAGCATGGCATCTTCCTCAGCCTCCTTCAGCTTGCGTTTCTCTTCCTTGATGCGCGCAGCCTCGGCTTCCTTGGATTCGTCGTCGCCTTTGGCGTACCAGTTCAGGTCACGGCCTTGCTGCCAGCGCCCAACGGGGGCCATGAGCGAGTGGCCCAGGTAGTTTTCGCGCTGCGCATCGTTCTTGACATCTTCCCATTTAAACTCGGTGCGGCCGCCACTTTGGGCATGTTAGTGGGAGACTGTAAAGAGGCTGTTAGATGAGACCTACCGACTGCCTTCCTTGCGCACTGTCTGTACAAGATCCATGGTGTTGTGGTTGCTTGCTGTCAAGTCTGAGAGCGTCGAGGTAAATTGCGGGCAAGTGACGGAGGTCCGCCCCCTAGCGCGCCCAAGCTCCCTCCCCCCACGAGAAGCTCGCTGCAGCCTCAATGCAGGCCCGCAGCAACTCTCACATACAATCGCGATACTGACTGTCATCATGCCTCCCCAAATCCCCCTTCCCGATGAGCAGGAGTTCGACCAGCCCCATCTGCTCGGCGGGGTCCCAAATCAAGACCTCAACTACGGAAACAACCCTTTCTACTACTTCACCTCATCGCCATGGTTCGAGCCCATGTGCATAAACGTTGCCGTGCTCAACAATCTCCACATCGACCCAAGTGGCCAGCAGGTGATGAATGACCGGAAGCTGTGGGACGAGAGACTGCGCCGGGAGCCTCAGGGCGTGCAATTCATGATCGCCGGCGAGCCCCAGGGCGAGGGCCAGCCGTGGGTTCTGCAGAGGCAAAACAAAGTGCCGAATAACGAGGGCAAGATAGACACGCATGTCGAGGGCAATTGGTATACGCAAGGGACCAAGGTGCTCATGGCGCCCAGTCTATTGGACGTAGTCCAGTCGCGCTTGGTTAGTCGTCCAGCGTCATCACACCCGGACCGCCGTGTTGGCTTGGGAAGCAAGAGCTAACAGCTTACGCAGCTCCTCGTGTCGACGCGTATGCAGCAAATGGCCGAAATCTCCAAAAACATGACGCATTGGAGCCCCGCAACCGGCTATTCGTATTTCCCTCCTTCGTACGAAGGCACAAAAGCAGCAACCACGGCGAGTCGCATTGGTAGTCCGACACTGGCTCCAACGGATCCGGATACTGCTGCGTCGCAGTTACAAGGTGCTGGGGCCACGGCGCAGACCACGGATGCTGTTGCTTCCACCACCGAGTTTTCCGACGCGCTGTTCATGCAGTCGCTGAGATTGACCAACGCTTACGGAGACGAGTACATGGACGAGAACCCACTAAAGGGTGAGCCTGGCGCCTTCGTCTTCGAGAACACACGCACGGCTGTAGATGCAAGGAATAAGGCGCAGGAGCAGGCTGCCCAAGCCGCACAAGCCGCGCCTGCCGTTACACTTCCAAAGTTAGAAACGCAGCCTCCGAGCATAGCGCCCTCATCAATAGGAACACCAAAGGGCACAGCGACCCCAAGTGGTGTTGATGCCCATAGTAGGAAGAGCAGCGTTGCTCCTGCGCCGAAGAAGAGCAAGAACAGAAGGAAGAGTCAGGGAGGGCTCGCAAGTCCAACAACGCCGACTGTGCCCTTGTGATTGACAGGGTTTTCAACTTCATGTTGAAAGGTCAGTTGAGCACATAGTCTCTTGATTGCTTTCATTGTTCTATGATACCCACTGCTATGTAGTAAATTTTATATCTTGTATGAGCCAGTTTCTTTCAATACTTTCGTTCCATGTCGTTCAGTCGGCGATTGTCAGAATATATGTCTTGATCATGGGTAGAATATCACGCCCACTGTCATGCTGAGATAACAGATTTCTCTAGATAAAGCTCAGGAGGGAAGGTGGAAACTTCGTCACTCAAGACAGTATCCCGAATACCGATCGGACCAACACCAGAGCCTACAGAATCATTTGCTCAATGCCGAAATCTCAATAATAAATACCATCATGGCTCAGACCTTACTGAATATAGGATGAACCGCCACTGAGGGTAACAATCAGACTTTCTACTCACATGTCCCACTGGCCCTTCGCTACATCGTCTACAACCACAACCAAAGCAAAGCATGGCTCAGCAAATCCACCCCGTCCCCAACCCAGTGACTTCATACTGGCTCAGCGAACCACAAAAGTACGCAAACTTGCGCTCTACATCCGACCTACCATCAGAATGCGACATTGCCATCATCGGCTCGGGCATGGCTGGTATAACAACAGCATACCACATCCTCAAAACCTATTCGTCGCAAGAAAAAGATGGGCAAGTAGTACCAAAAGTAGTCATACTAGAAGCCAGACAGCTTTGCTCCGGAGCCACAGCACGCAATGGTGGTCACGCAAAAGTCAAAACAGCGACGTTGGCTGGTTTGCCAAATGCACAGGCAAGGAACGAGCTCCAAACATACGTCCGCGGCGTAATAAATGAGCTCAAAACCATTGTAGACGAGGAAGATTTGGACTGTGAGTTTGAGCTGCGTTGCTCTTTCGACGTCTTCCTCTCCTCGTCCGAGGCCGACGCAGTGACCAACGTGTACGAGCGGGATAAGAAAACAGGCGAGCGGTGGACAAAACATGTTAGCTATCTGGGTGAAGAGGCCGCAGAACAAGTGACGAGTATCAAGGGAGCGAAACATGCTTTCAGTGTCCCCGCAGCGAGTTTCTGGCCTTACAAGTTCGTTACGGAATTGCTTGATCGACTTGTCCAGCAGTATCCAGATCATCTGAATGTACAGACCAACACGCCCGTAACATCTCTCTCCTCGTCCTCGACTTCAGAAGGCGAATCAAACATCCTCAATACACCTCGCGGCACTCTGCGCGCTGCGAAACTCGTCTTAGCAACAAACGCATACACAGCCGGCCTCCTCCCTTCCTTCACAGGCACCATCATCCCGGTAAAAGGCATGGCTTCACACCACGCCCCCTCCTCACCTGTACACCCGCACCTCACGAATACGTACAACATCCACTTTGCGCCAGATGGCCAGGGACCTACGGGCGTCGACTACCTCAACCCGCGGCCCGACGGCAGCATCGTCGTGGGAGGCGGGCAATGGCACTACGCCGCAGACAAGCCGTCGTGGCAGCACAACTTCGACGACAGCCGCCGCTTCTCGGCGCGCGTAGAGCAGCACTGGAAGGGGTACATGCAGACTACTTTCCGGGGTTGGGAAGACAGTAAAGCTGAGACGGAGTGTACATGGGTGGGTATAATGGGCGTTACGCCCGATGGGGCACCGTGTATTGGCCGTGTGCCTGGATCAGGGACACAGTGGATGTTAGCTGGGTTCAACGGCGGCGGGATGGCTATGATAGCTACGGCTGCGAGAGCTGTGGCGAAGATGGTGCGGTCCGACCATGGGTTCGACGACGTTGCTGGGGAATTTGGCATGCCGGGTAGATTCGCCATGACGAGGGGGAGGTTACGTGCTGGCGCATCGATGCATGATGAGATGACGGCACCAAAGCAGGAAATAGTCTAGATGATTGCGTACGAAGTCGACATAATTAGTTAAAGTTGAAGCTATCTACATAGATACATCTCCAAGGCTTTGTGCAATCTTGCGTCTTCCCTTTAGCCTGCACTGTATCATCACATCACAGCGCGAGGCAGAAGATAAGTGGTTTGAGTGGGTAAATCCCGGACCTTCACGCACCTCTCTTCACGAGAGACACGGTGAAGATCCCGACGGATACGAGTCTTGACTAACTAAACATCCCTATGGTAGAAGCGAATTGTATGATGGATATACCATCCCTTGATGCAAAAACAAATGAACTCCGTCCCAGATGCCGCTCGCTTCCATCATATATCAGTGGTTTCGGTTTGATGAATCTCCCTCATCAGAACAGTTTGTTTCATCCGCGCCATTCATGCCAAGTGTCTCAATGCTCTCTGAACCAAAAGCACGCCCGAATAGTAACAAAGGAGAGATACCAAGCGACAAGATAGAATCGAAGGATATGCGGAGGTAGTGGTGGTATGCGTCGAGTGAAGAGTATACAGGTGTAGAGAGGAGAGGAGACAAGGAAAATGGTATCTCTAAAGCTACAATTTGACTCGAAAAGGGGAGGATGGTTCAAGTGGTGGAGAGAGTGAGACTCTTGCTTCCCACAAACAACGTATTCTTCGAAGGCCAATGAAAAAAAAGAAATAAGGATAGAAAAGTTGTCAAGACTAACAAGTGGCAGGACATGATGCCTACCACACCCACTCAAAATCGCCAAGGTCGTCGCTCAACTGAGCGTGACCGGTATGTTGGCGCCAGTCTTTCGACTTGTACCAGTTGTTTTGCTCCCAGCTACTGGTAGCATTGTTATGGTTGTTCTCATTCTGGCTGGGGCCCCAATGGATTGGTCGCTTCCCAGTCCCAGTTCGGCTCCGCTTCCGGGCGGAGATCGGCGTGGACTGAGCTTGCTTGGGCGACCTAGCAGGCTTTGATGGAGTATGTTGCGGTACCTGGACAGCAGGGCTTCGCCTGCGGTCACCTAAGGCGGCCCACTTGTCCGCGGTGGTACGCTTCGGAGGAGGAGAGAAGCGAGCAGAGGGTGGCGAATGATGCTCCTCAAAGACGAAACCAGTGCTAGCGCTGACGTGATCAGCGACACGACGGTTCTTTGGCGAGCGGCTCCTGCTGTTGTGGATGGTGGCAGGGTTCTTGATCTCAGACAAACCACCACGGGGGGTGGAGACACCAGACCCGGCCTCGGAGACCACTAGCTTCGGCTGCTTCTCAGCTGCAAAGGGAGTATAGCTGTTTTCGATCTCGGCAATGAATTGCGCATCATCATCTTCCTCATCCCACAAGTCGCTCCAGCTCTTCGAGAAGACATCACGCTTCTTGCCAAAGACGGACGCCATGCTGCTGTAAGGCTTGGCTGGGAGCGAACCCGAGATGGGAACGGGCTTGGATCGTGCAATGGTCATTGACTTTGGCTCGGTGAGTTCAATTGACTTGAAAGACAGTCCCAAACCGGAGTCAACAAATGATGCAGCAGAAGCAGTGCTTGGCTTGACATCGTAGGGAGGACCGGAGAACAAGTCCTCCTCATAGGCCTCGGTGTCTTGGATGACTGAGAGTTGGCGGAACGACTGTGGTGGAGACATCGCAAGAGCCTTGGCCCATGGGAAGGATCCACCATTGTCGAGCTGAGGTGTCGAGATGGAAGGAGTGCGAAGTGGCTCGCGATTGGCACCAACGGCGACAACGTCACGCTCCTCAGTGCAGAACTCATCTAGACTCTCGTCATCGGTAGTGAAGCTGATGACGCGAGCGAGAGCGTCCTTGACGGCAGTGAGGTCACGCTTCTCGGGATCAAGGGCGAGGCAGTGCCTGATGACCTCAAATGTGTCCTGAGACATATTGGGGAAGACGTCAAAGAGGCTCTGACGGTCGAGAGCGAAGTCGGCGTACAGAGGATCCGAGGTGGATGGAACAGCGAAAGGGTTGCGCTGGAAGAGAACATTGAGAAGGACGATGCCAATGGCCCAGATGTCTGCCTTGGCAGGCGCATAGCCAGTGTTGGACGGGTCGTACTGCTCAGGAGCCATATATCGGTCGCTACCAACGGCGACCTCCCAAGACCAAGCGTCAGAAGTGGCGAGGCCAAGGTCGCCCAACTTCATGGAGCCAGACTGGGTGAGAAAGATGTTCTCTGGCTTGATGTCGCGATGATAGATGCCCTTTGAGTGGATGAACTCAACAGCACCAACCAGTTGCATCATGAAGTCGCGAACGTGCTCAGTCTCCAAAGGACCCTTGTCCATGCGAATGGCTTCGTACAAATCGCCATTAGAGCAGAACTCCAGAACCAGGTAGATGTGGTTCTGGGTCTCGAAGGACTGGAGAAGATTGACCACGTTGGGGTGATCGCCAAGGTGGAGGTGGACTCCGAGTTCTTCGGAGCGGTCATCAACTGCGAACGCCGAGGGGCAATTAATGGCGGCAGTAGGCTTGGTGATGACCTTGACAGCAACGTTGTCGCCAGTGACTAGGTCCTTGGCCTGGAAGACCATGCCAAAGGAGCCATGGTTGAGTGGAGAGATGGTCTCGTACCGTCCGTTAAGCACAACGCCATCTTGAAGCTGGTTGCGCATACAATCCATAAGGAACGGTCGGAAACGAGAGGTAGGTAGCGGGCCGAAGGGGAACTCGAAAGGTCTACCCGGTGGCTTGTCGCTGGTGAAGGTGAAGCGAGGCAAGTAAACAAATGGAACACCGGAATTTGAGGCTCGAAGTCGTAATCAGACAGTGGATCGGCAGCCGTCGACCCAAAAGCGATGCTCTATCAGACTTTTAGGTGACGACGAAGATCCAGTAAAGATAGCAATGAAATGTTTTATGATAGCGTCCGATCCGGAATGGGATAAAAGCACGGACCGCAGAAGATGTCGTTAAGTTAACAGGTTGCAGGCAGGCTGCAGTAAGGCGCTCTAAGGAAACCGAAAGCAGGAGCAACGTCGTCGGGAATATGCACAAGGAGTCCGTCGACGGAAAAAAGCAAGGAAAGATTCAAGAGAGTGTGGTTCTCATTTGTTGGTATTAATTGCGGATGGATAGCCCGGGTCAACGAGCAATCTGGGGGGTGTTGTTGGGGGTTGAGGGCCTAGAGGTCCGGCAAGGTAGTTGTATCGCTGCGTAAATAGAGGAGAGTCGTAACACGTGGAGGTTCGTCGAGAGGCAGACAGAAGAGGGCCTGTCCGGATGACGAAGTTGGCAGGGTGAGTCAGGCGCACGGGCTCACCGAAGAACTAGCAGGTTCTCGGAGTTGGTTGAGATGGAGCTAGAGTTGGCAGGCGTGACTGGGTAAAGGTTCGATGGGGCAGGAGCATCAAACGTCTTCTTGTCCAAAAGCAGTCTACAGTGCGGCGCAGGTGGTCGTGTTGGAGTTGACGTTGACGTGTGGGTGTCAAGGGAGTGCGAAGCGGCTGTCGGGCGGTGTCGGTGATGGCCAGCAGCGCTCTCTCTTTGTCACATCAAAATCAATGACCGGTGGCGGCAGAGGTGTGGTCGGGTAGATTGGCGTCGAGTGGGATGTCTTGGAAGAGGCGGTGGTGGAGGTCGGAGGGGGTGAGGCCTAAGAGCCAAGGGAGGAATGTTGTTGACGTCGAAGCAAGACAGCGGTTGCGGAAGGAACGAGTGGAATGCGGCAATTATTAGGGAAGCAGCGGAGGAGGAGGAGGTGGGACGGAAGAGGAAGCAACGCTGGGCTTGCGAACAACGACGAGGAACAGAAGAGCGGTACGGGTTATGGAGGCATCGGAAGATCGTGGTGATGTGATAGCGGGTAAAAGACGGCGCTCCTGGGTATTAGAGGAGGGAGCGAGCTGAGCCAGGCCTCGACCCGATGCAGGCTAGCGGCAAAAGCAGGCGGTGACACTGGCAGGGGTGCGAGAACGGCATAGCGTGCTGTCGTGGCTTGCATCACCTGGTGCTAAAGCGGCGCCAGCCCAACACCAACCGGATTCCGCCACTGGCCTGCCAACTTTCGACGGCCTTCTGTGGTCTTCGACGCTCGTCACCTTGCGACTTCGCTGGCCCTGCTTTGGCTGCTTTGGCAGCTTTGGCAGAACCGTCGCTGCCGGCTTCCTCGGGCCTGCGCTGGGGTGCGGTGGGGAGGGTCACGCTCCCGTCACGCCCTCAGTCACCGTCTCGTCCGTTCTCCGCGTGCGTCGGCCGCCGCCAGTCCCAGTTTCTGGGTGTCGAGGGTGCGAGCATTATGACGCCTTGGACGGACGAGCAGCGCTGAAACATTGACCCTGCCTCACAATAACGGGTGGGCATGGCGAGCACCCAGGCCTGCCAGCCTGCCAGGCGGCGCTGCTGCTGTCGTGTGCCAATGCTGGCTTAGCCCCAAGCGCCGGCTGACGTCCCCTCGAGAGCTCTGCTGATCGTGTCCTGTTGCAATGTCGGACAAAGCTGCCACCTGGCCTGTTATTGGTGCCATCAAACAGCCGCTCCCACCCTCCCACGAGCTGCTCTAACAAGAACCGTTATCGTGCAGTCCATCGAGATGCTTGCCACTGCCCACCAGGCTGGCTCGCTCGCATAGTGCTATCAGCGCCGCGAGCGGAACGCAACGCAGCCAACTGCTGTACGCTTCAGGGGCTCCACGCCCCCAATGCAGCATGACAAGAGTTTCGAGTGTTAGCGCTCGGAGTCGCCCTCTGGTGCGCCTGTCTCGCTCCAATTCCGCGTCAAAGCACCACCCTCGGACGGGAGGCGGCTAGAGACGTGTGGAAATCTGGGGAAAGCTCATGCTCTCACCCTCTCAATGCTATCCACCTCCCAACAAGTGCGCTTTTCCATTGCAGAATCGTGTCCTCAGTACACTGGCCGCGGTAGCATGCAGTGGAGATGAAACAAAGTCGGTGTACCCAGCCTTGCGCGAATGAGATTGCCTCTCTGCAATCCTCTTCCCAATTCTTCTGTTTGTTGTCCGGCCTCGGGTCCATTGACCAGCCTGGCTGCGCCGTAGGGGCCGCCCAGGCCAGTAGTAAGCTTGCCAGCTGCACTCCAATTAGGGCCTTGCAGTAGACTGCAGCATGCTGCATAACAGGAGAGACAATCTGCCACCCACAACAGCCGGCTGGACAGGCCCTCGCCGCCTTCCACCGTCACTACTGCAGGTAACAATGCGGCGGGCATTTCCTTGTACCCACTTTGTTGTACCTTGTCCCTGAAATCCTCCATAGCGGTGTGGAGCGACAGCTGTTTTTTTGTAGACAACACAGTTTATTTCCACTCTTGTGGCCTATTGGGTTTCAGACATTGTCGTGATGATAGCGGGTCTCTCCCATATGGCATGTGGATATCAGTGGGTCTACGGCTGCCACCCGTCAGTCTACGGCACCCAGGGCAAAGCAGCATCGGAATGTACATTCCCAAGGTTTCGCTTGCCCAGCTCCCTCGACAACAGCCCTCGACAACACACGCCCGAAGATGCGGCCACGGGCCGTGGGCCATGTTTGTGAGCTCTTCGGATCCACATCAAGCTCCTGGCCCGAGCAATGCCGCAAAACAGGGAATCGAGAACAGAGCCATCGTGCACATGTGCACCTGCTGTTTTGATATCGCGGAGAGCTTCAGCAGCCAGTGTGGTTGCGTCTATACGAAAAATTTTCTTACTCAACACACCACTTGACAATGTACTAGGCCTCATGTAGCAATTCCCCTATTCTCTCGTTATCATAACTGTATACCACGACTTTTGTCTACTACACCGCTCTCCTTTGGTGTTGGTCTCCTGCCTATTCGCACCAATGGCAGCTCGGCCCGGACACACAACATCACAGAACGCGGAATAAGGCTCTATATCAGAAAATTTTCGCCTCACCGCTGCTCACCGCCCGGTACTCAACAAACAAACAAACAACAACAACATCGTCATCAGCATCATGTCTGCCGCGGTTATTGATGATGAGCGCTGGAGGGGGTCTGAGGTGGTGCTGCTCGACATTGGTGAGTCCTCGCCCTGCGCTTCTCGAGTCTTCCATCACCTCCACTTGTCTCGTAAAAGGCTGCAACCAGCCTCGACCAGCCTCCGCGATGGCGCGCAGCTCGCTGGCCCGTCGGTCTAGCCAGCAGTCCTCGGAGCACTACAGACAAAGGACTTGTCTTGCTGTGTTTGCCCCCAGCCATCCTACCCCGGGTTTTACTTGCGCCACTGCAACGCTCGCCTTCCAATGTCTCAATTGCGCGTGCGACCGTTCAAGGTTACTCGAGCCCTGCTGACCGCGCCCGTGTTACGAGTATAGAGGGTACCATATCCAGCATCTCTTTCGTCAAAGATGTCATGGTAAGCTTTTCCCTACTCTGTCCGCTGTCGTAGCCGGCTTCCATGTTCGTCGTCTCGAGGGTTACGCCTTCCCCGCATGCGGAAGCCTGCAAGGCGTGGTCAACACCACCAAAGAAAGTCGAGAACGAACCCGGGCCGCTGCTCCACGCTCCTGGTATCACTTCGGCAATCACCAAGCCACTCGTTTCCTCCTTTTGGGGTTCTAGATGCAGTTGCTCTGCTGCCCTTGCCTTTCCGATGCTGATCTCGCGCGTCCAACCTCCGTCATCTGTCACGCGACCCCCCCATGGGGTCGGCCCCCTTTCTCCTGCCCGCTCACAATAGCCGCAGTATCCGTATGCGCTTGCCAGTCTCGCCAAACTAGCACGCGATTCATGGTCCGACTCGGACTTCCAAACCCTCATCGTGGGCTTCCCAAAAGAGACCAAGCAGGATGCCGATTCGCTGGTCGCTCATGTTGAGGATCTGACGCGGCGAGATATCAAAGCCGTGTATCTGAAGCAGCTCCAAGGTAGGTGGTAGAAGGTTTCCCAGCTCATTCGTCTGAAGCATGGCGCCGTGCTCTGTTCTGTCGTATCACAGCGCTGCTCCAAGGTTCTTGCCATCACCAAGCCCCGACACCGCGCTGCCCTAGCTTCGTAGTGCGGATCGAGTACAGATCAGCGGTCCGGTTGTGACCACCGAGAGCACCACTGCGATAGTCGCCATCGCCGTTCAAGCGCTCCATCATGGTGCCAAGCTAAGGGCTGTCAGCTTGCTGCGAACCCTAGCCTGTAGCGAATGCGTTCATCACAGCCAAATCGCGATATACACATTCTGTCTCATTATGCTGCGCTATGATACTAGCTCCACCCTTGTCTTCAATGTTGCACCGACATAATGCCACTCGACTAATAACATCGTAGGCCACCTGTGGACAACGGGCTTCCGGAATGGTGATCTCAAAACTCCTCTCTTCGAGGATGTAGTGCCTACATTGGAAGCTTGGAAAGCGTCTGGCAAAACTTTAGCCATCTTTTCCTCTGGAAGTGTACAAGCACAGCTCCAGTTCTTCTCCTATGTCCGAGAAGGTCAGACGACGCGTGATATCAAGCCACTCTTCTCTGCACACTACGACACTGTCAATGCGGGCCCAAAGCTGGAAAAGAGTTCGTATGAGAAGATTTGCTCCGAGCTAGGCCAAGACGTGTCTAAAGTTACCTTTTTGACCGATAACGTTAAAGGTATGTTTATTTCAAGCTCTTTTCAATTACTGGGTCAAGATACCATCACCGCTTTCATCCCTTCTCACATATTCGCACTATCACTTTGGCAGAACACAATCACCATATCTTATCCTCCATATACCCACATAATTATCCTTTATCGGTCTCGCTGTCTTTCTCGGCGAATGCAAAGGTTCCAAGTCCATGGCAACCACTCCCGAAACGTTGGCGATCGCAATTTATCATCTTACTTTTAATCAAACAACCCCGCACCTCGCATCACCTCCTTTACAGAGCGTCATCTTTAGGTTCACAAATTACGACGTACATGCTTGCTGATTTTCTTTGCCTACAGAGGCCGAAGCTGCGACCCAAGCGAACGTGTATGCTGTTGTCGTGGATCGCCCTGGCAACGCGCCACTATCGGACGAATCAAAAACAAAATTCGCCGTCATACAGAAACTGACTGATCTGCCTTGAGACTGACGGTGTTGGCATACAATAACGTTCGATGAGAGTGCAGAAAAGCCACCAAAAGCAGCGGAAGGTGGATAACACATGAAGCAAGGATGTCGGATCTGGGAGATTCGAGCATGTTTCAGCATCCGCCCGCCACCCCCACCAGCTCACACAGGGGAAAGCAACCAGTAGCTCAAATATCACATTCCAAACTCACATTCCACCCGCATTGCCAACATTCGACCCTCACGTGTCGCACGGAATGTATCTTCCCAAGTGTAGCGTAAGGTTTTGAGGCTGTCTCACTAGCACTATGCCAACTGTCATTGTGTTTCGAGCTGCTGGACTGGGGACGACCCGGTGGTGTGGCTTGCGGCTATTGGCTAGTAGGTTGGAGGGGGAACTGTTTCATATGGTGGGGTGTATGTATGAGTGTGAGTGCGAGTGACGCGCGGTAGTTGTGTGCTGACATCATGTGAATGGGTCGGAATGAAGACGAGGACGGCAATGATTCAAACTTCTCCAATATGGCGATTGTACCCAGAGAGCTGTGTCCCATGGTGTTGCAGAAACTTTTTCGTGTCATGAAAGTTTTGGCGTCCACCAGGTCTCACCTGATCACTTCACATCGTGTAATGGTGGGCTGACGTGGTAGAATCGACCCCACAAATGCATACGCGATGCGAGCTCCACACCGATACCGCTGTCTGTGTAGATGAGACGACTAAGGGAGGGGGAGAGAGTGGGTATACCCACATAGAATACGTAGTTTACCATGGAATTCGTGGCCCTTCTATATTACTTCTAGAACAGGACAAAGGAAAGGGGTCATGGGGACATTGAACGCTAAACTTGCCATCCTCAGCACCAATCCTTTTTCTCTCTGTTAATTCAGTATGCACGTCTGCCCGCTCCTATGTTCGTGTATTGAGATTCTAGCAAATCTAGAATGACGTCGTGTCTGCTGGTTATGATCCACTATGCGTTTGTTGAAGCAACATGACATGTAAAGCAATTCAAGCCGTCTTGTGAACATCTACCTTAAAATTGGCCTCGGTGCTTTGGAACAAAAAAAGATTCCACATGTACAATGTGTGCTTGGATCTTTGACAACAATATTTCACGCGTTTGGGGTGTGATGGTGAATTAATACATTATTGGCGTGAAAGCAGGCGCCGAACCGCATGACTCACTGACGAGCATGACTGTACGTGAATATGTACTTCTAGTGAAGATTCGAGCACAAAGGTTTGGAGAAGATGCAAATAGACTTTCCTATTTGACAGCGCAAGGAATTGGTAATAATTCTTTTGGTTCACATACTACGAAACAAGTTTAGGGATATCTCGATACTTGCTTTTAGAGAATAAGAAATATGCTCTTCTAGGTGAAGATTGAGGAGAATGCGGTCAACGGGAGAGATTTTTGCTTTACTTGATAACAGTCTGTCGTAACGTCAGAATTTGTGCCTAAAAATGAGCTGTACCTCCCTCATCTCCACTCGTGATTAGATGTAAAGTAATAATTTGGTATAATGATTTCAATAAAATAATCTCTCCACTAGCAGCTTGAATGAGAACTTGAACCACAGCTTCATCTAAAAATTTCTCTCCTCGCTATTTCATAAATTCACTCTATACCCATCGTTTGTCCTCCTATCTGATTTTCTAGGCTTTGTGGTAATTAACATCCCTCATACTGCCTTGGGAAATATTTTCATAAAACGAGACACCGAATATTGCCTTTGCACTCTTGTCATTTTAATTGCTCATGTAGTTTACATTTTACGTATATGGGGGAATGGTACTCAAAAATATAGGAGAGAAATATTGGGCTAATGTGGTTCGTTGTTGGCAAATAGAGAGGGTTGTTATAAGTACTAGATTTATTACGCCATTTTTTGCTTCTACTGTACTTGATTCAGTTGCATAAGATCGGCATCCTAAGATAGAGGATAAGTCCTAAATTGGTAAACTACCTTTGTCATGCTTCAGTGATATTCTGTGCGTATGAGGGATCAAGTACATATAGCTACGTATCGTAGCAAGTTGTGATTAGAAACCAGCCACTACCTCAAGGATATAGGGTTGCACAGGATTTTATAGGTACAAAAGTAGGTATTGTTGACATTGTGAAAAAATGCTATTCATAAAAATGCTATCGGGTATATGTGCATGTCGCAACGCCTGTTCCAATGCTTCCCCAGCAAATGTGTAAACTCATGCAAATGCTCGCTAATCATGATTAACTTGAAAAAAATCATAATGGTGCAGTCAAGTTGTATTTTCTGACCCACATCTTTAGAATCTTTTTCCTTAGGTTGTCGCATTCAAAGCGGTGGACTCTCCGGTCGATCAATGACCAGAGAGTGGTAGTAGTCTGTAAGCGCGTTCATCTCATCGCCAAATGACGTCTCTTCATCTTCAAGCCTATTCATGAATGTCTCTTTACCCAATCGCTGCAGCAGCGGTACGCCCAAGGATGCACCGGCAAATTTAGGTTGCTGAACACATTCGTAGCCGAGACTCCCTACATCCCAAACGCCCGCACAAGAGTTGCAGATTAGTGTTGTGGTGGCTGGCGCGAGAAAATTGACGGATCCACAGCGGAAGCAGGCGAATGAGCAGCGTTCACACAATACAAGTGCATCAGTACCGAGGATGTCGACAGAAGAAGATCGTGCAGGTCGACCGCAGTGTGTACATCTTGACTTTCCCGGGACAATACCAAGTGGTGAGTCAACTACTTTCCACTGCCGTCTAAGCTCATCAGGAATGCGATCCACGCTGCGTCCTGAATCGCCGACCTCCTCAGACGTGACCTTGATAATGTCATTGCAGGCGGCAATGTCACACAGCGGACCAGGTGCCACCGCCATACTTCGTTGGAACTCCAACGCCTGTTCGCGTAGGAATAGTGCGTCGAATCTTTGATCAAAAGGCCCTATATACTGTTGCCCTTGAACAGCTTGGCAAATAGGTAGACCACCACATGGGGCGAGCTCAATTTGTCCGGTTTGAAGGAGGTAATTCGCCTCCGCTATCCCAGAGTTGGCTTGGCCAGAGTCTGTCGTACTATTAGCAACCTCATCCTCATCATCATAAGGCATACATCGCAGAACTTCTGCGTTTTTAAGTGTGCGGTCATCACTTCCGACTTCGAGAACATTGACTGAGCCATTGACTTCGCCAATTACAAGCTTGCTCATGTCGGGACTGAAGGCGCCGGACATGATACCAGAATCAAAGGTAACGAGATCCCTGATGAAAGCGTTCTCTTCAGACCGTGTAACGTCCCACACTTTGACAACACCATCTGAAGAGCCAGAGTACAATCGCGTTGCGTTTTCGCCCCAGGACAGGAAGCGCACTCCAGTGTCCGTGATCTCGGGTGGCAAACCGTCTTGTAGCGTCATTGTTGACCGACCGTGTGATAGAACGCGAATGGGATCACTTGGCCATCGGACGTCCCAAACATAGGCACGCCCATCCGTGCATCCAGCAGCAATGAGATACTCGTCATATGGACACCATACAATGTCATTCATATCCAGAGCTTTGCATTCAATCTCAAGTGGACACCAAAATTTATCCACCTTTTCGTCGTATAGCCGAAGCAGAGAACGCGTGCCCCTGTTCACACTGCCTCCAGCAACGCAGCCAGCTGCAAATAACGGCATGGATGAGCGGTTTGGGTTGAATTCGACATCGAAGATGTTCCTGTTAGACCCATGTATATTTAATTGGGTCTGTGTTTCAACGTCCCAAAGGCACAGGTCGCCTGTCATATCGAAGCCGGAATCTCGCACATTGGCGCCGAAGCCAGCGAGCAGCAAGCCACCACAACTTGGTTCAAATTGTAGAGCAGTCGGCAGGATCTTGAGATCTGAACGTGATACAGCCTTCGATGACTGAAAGTTGTGTTTCTCGAATTTTGACGGCTCTTCCTCATTAACCTTGAGGAGCCTGATGGCCTTGCTCTCTGTGATTTTTGCTGCTGTGGCTAGAACACCTGGATGGACACGGTTGACCGTGATTATATCTAATTGAGCTTTGAAATTGATCTTGGCACCAAGGACAGGCTGCGCATATTCGGTGTCAGTTTGCCAGACGCATATTGTCTCGTCGTACCCCGCCGAGTACATGAGTTTACCGCTGGTCGAAAAGGCTACGGAACTCACGGTGGTGTATACTCTTGGATCTTGCGACACGAACATGGCGTGCGTGGAATTTGCACCATTCTCCGTTTTCTCTCGTTTCCTGGTATGTTCTCCGAGCTCATATATGAGACCCGTTGAGGTATTGCCGTAAAGAAGATTGTTTGGTCTGTTATACTGCATCGAATGAGGATCTTCTACAGCAACAGCTCCCGCCGCAAAAGATTCGCCATTTGGCGCCCAGGCTAGAGAATGTATGTCACTAGAGGCACCAGTCCAGGTGAACATGGGCCCCATCGTATCCATATACTTGTTCTTAACCTGATATGTGAGTGGTTTGGATGCTGTGCTCCATCCTCTCTTTGAATGGCGACCCAACTCACGTTGACGGAGCATAGTGGAAGTCGACGTCTTTTGCCTCGTGCACATACTAGTCTGTGGTCTGGCAGCTGCCAGCCTCTTGATCTGAGGCGTATCTGCGATCTTGCCTGCCTTTGCGTCTTGGAGAAAGGCAGTAATGCTGGTTCTGTCACGGCAGGGAAGACGTCGTTGAAGTTCAAAAACCAACTGGAGAAAGTTTGAATCCGTAAAGTTTTTCAAGATATGTCGCAACTGTCGTCTTTGTGTATTGTGCCTTGATATCCGAGAACAGGACTTGATATTCGCGGCAGACTTTCGAACTAGCTCTATTTCAATCGGGCTGAAGTCGATGTGAAGGACCGTGCCTTGCCATTGACGGCTAGATGATTGGTCCCAGTCCCAACCAACCATTACATTTAGTATAGTTGAGCGTTGTAGACTGGTGAGATAGGGCAGGCTCTGAGGACATCCAGGCGACCCTTTGTGTGTCGTCAGGGCAAGGTGGGCGTCTGGAGCATTGTGGCTCATATCCATGGGCTCATTGTCGACAGTCACAGCTGCATCAGCCTCAGGTGCGGCCTCTGCAGTTGGTGTTTCTGATCCTGTGTGGTCATCAGTATCTGCCCGATCCTCGAAGACTGCTTCATTGTCCTCTGCTTCATCTGTATAAGGTCCATCGATCCTTTGATGGCTTATTGGCAAAGTGTAGTTCACGCGTTTCGCCCGATGGGACCGTTGTCGACGGGGCGCGGAGGTTGTCCCAGAAGAGGATTCTCGCTCGATTGTCTGATGTACCGAGAAAGGCCGTGTTCCCATATAGCCAGGGCGCTGAGGTAGTCGGGCTGACGGCGCATGACGCAGACTGTTACCTTCTGACTTCGCTCTAGGTCCAGGGTGATTTGCGTACACAGTCTGCCAGTCGACCGCTGCTTCCGCAGCAAATCGCTGAGGCAAGCTCAAGGTTATAGGGTCCTGGGAGCGATCTCTCTTATTCAGGGAAGTCGAATACCGTGTTTGAAGGGTGTGATATGCACGACGAGGAAATTCGACGTTGAACTCTGTAGTGATCTGTGCCCAGCTGCACCCCCTCACCTCTTTCAGGAATATCAGAAAATGGTCTTGTTCCTCTGTGAAATGGTTCGCGAACCTCTTGTGTGATGGGTTGGGTTGTGAGGGCTGCACAGCTGGTAGAGAGACAGGCGCTGGAAGAGATTGAGGAAAGGCCGTATTTTGTTGTGTTGATCGCCGAGGTTCCTGTTCTAAATGTGAAGAAATATCCGACATTACACTGTCCTTGTCATCATCAGATGATAGCACCATGGGCCTAGAAAAGTAGTGACCTTGGGCTCGTGTTTGTGTCGCAACTGCATTTGCGTCTGTGCTCGTCTTTGTGGTAACGCCGCGAGCAACGTCGTGATGCGAATGTCGCTGCGGTTCATTATAGACATGCGTATGTTCATGTACTTTTGCATACACATGGGGCATTATCGTGGGGCTATTTGCTGATGTGACGTGTCTAGGACTAACATTATCGATCTCATTCGCATCATGAGAGCCTGGTCTTATCTCGAGGACCCGTGATTTCCCAGCTGCTGGATCTTCAATAACGGTCAGTGCAGCCCTGCTAGTCTTCCACGCCGAATTCATGTATGGCGTACAAGCATCTCTGTCCATGTCGCCATGTCCATCCATGTTCGTAGAGCGTCTGAGTTCGGCTAAGGAATGCGCATGTGTGTCCTCCACAACAGATCGACGAAAGCCATGGCCAACCTTCGCCGGTCCGTTCGTAGCCTGGGCTTTTGCGGGAGCGTTGACAGGGTGTTGCAAGCCTTGTCGCGCTGGCAATGGTCCATCAACCACTGAGGCTTTCAATCTCTTTGCTGCTCTCTCCGAGTTGCCTGATGCACGTGTTTCTGCTCGTGTGCCGCCCGTTATTGCAATATAGGCTCTGGGTACCTCTCCCTCGCACCCCGTAGGAACAGAGCCAGTTGTAGGCGAAACTCTGCTTGGGCTCTTCTGTAGTGCGTCCGCGATGGATGTACCGCGGCCGATAGCGGAGACGTATAGAGGTGGAGTAGGTTTTGGTGAAGTGGTTTCGGATTGTGGTATGGGAGCGCTGGTCGGCCGGTTCGTGTTGACTGCTATGCTCGAGGGTGTGGCGTCCGCAAGTAGTGGTACTTTAACTCTCTCCGGCGCCATTGCACCGGATAGAGAGGTCAGCAACTCTTCTTCATTGTCGCTGCAATCGTCGATTGTCAAGTCAACAATCGAAGGGCCCCGGTCACTGATCATGTTTTAGTGTGCGCATTTGCTACGAAGAAGTTGTGATGCGCATAGGGACAGTCAGGAGGGATTAATGCAGAAGTACATCGGTGTAGTAAGTCACTCACCTCAGAGCCATCTTCCCTGAACGTAAGCGACGCGTTCATGGGAGTGACAGTGAAGTCGCGTAGAGTGGTTTGGGACCGCGAATCCACTAGTGGTCGCTTAGCGCCCTGTGGCGTCACCTCTTCTGATCAAGTCGATCGACACAACCAAGGCACTAATAAAGCTCACTCTACCCCGGGGGCGAAGTCATGGCGAATCTATTAGAGAGATGTTATTGATGCGTCAACACTAATTGTCATCAAATACCCTGCGGGGTGAACATACGAATCTTACATATAGCCTCAAGCTAAAGCAAGATCCGATTCGCTTTCGGCATTATTCCGAAAATCGCGTCATACACAGTTTCATGCTTTTACCATCTCTTTGCTACATCTCCACAGCTACTTTACATGAGCACGGCTATAGCCACTTCCCCTAGAGCATCACACCGAAGGTAAGACTGTTATGTGGTTGTGGGAAAAGCCAGAAAGCTATAAGCCCGTCTGGCAGCCTCATCCTACGTTGTTGGTTCGTAGGGGACGATCTGTCATTGACTCTATCCGTTAATTCGCACTTAACTTGCTGTCAACAGCTTTCTCCCCTTCTCCTTTGCCCTCAAAGTCACCGTTGCGCTCCTGTTGGCTTTCCTGGATTGCAAGCCCAGCAACGGGAACCTCTTCGCCTGGCGCAACATCTTGTGGCACAGGCGGCCCAGTGAAAGACTTCCTTCCTCGGACAAAGTACCATGCAACACTAATCGTAGCAAACCCGGCAAACACTACGCTAGCGTAATTCATGGTGGCGGGCTCGACAGGTAAGGCTACTGGCATGCAGAATAGCACAACAGCTAGACAGATCCAGCACAACATGGCAATGTTGATTGCGTAGCCAAACCGACCGAGTGGGAAAGAAGAGTTCTTGACCGCCTGCCTCCCACGTAAGACGGAGATGAGAATAGGCATGCCGTAGCTGGTAGAGAGGCAGATCGTAGCTACGCCAGTGAAGCTGTTAAAGGCGGCACTTGAGCCGAAGTAGATCAGACCGAGGAGACAATCCACTGCGGTTGATAGTCCCAATGCGTAAAGTGGAATATCAAATCTCTTGTCCACTTTCGCCCACAATCTTGATCCTGGAATTGCACCGTCTCGCGCAAATGCGTATGTGCACCTCGATGCCGCAGTGAGTGCACCAGTTCCTGCGAAGAAGAGAATACCTAGAATCAGAAACAAGAGACCGAAGCCGCCAGCAGCAGAGCCAGTGACGGTCTTGAACAGCAACCCAATCGGCTGGCCATTTGCTACTTCGAGGAGCAGTTGCACGTCCGGCAGAACGAAGAGAATCGGGATCAGGTAGATCACACCAGTCACACCGGCGGCGGCAACAGAGAGCACGATTGCTTTGGGGACTTCACGCTCGGGTTGGGCGACTTCTTCGCACATCGCTGCAACCATGCCGTATCCAGTCAGCGTATACGCAGCCTGGAGGAGACCAACAAAGAATGCCCATCCTGAAGGCCTGGAATAGAATGTCAGCATCATCTCCTTTCTTCGCTGTTTTGAATTTTCGAGAGAAACGTACCATCCGCTTTGACTAGCATCATAGTGCGAAAACACGAACTTCGCGTTTCGCTTGGTATCCGCCATGGTCAACAAGGTGATCAAGATTATGATTACACTACTTGCCGTCCAGTAAATGCATATCTTGTTGATCAAATCCAGATACTTTGCACCAAAAATGTTGACGCTCATACAAATTAGCATCACAGCCCAAAACATAAGCACTGTCTGCCACTGATTCGGCACGAAGTCCTCCTTCCAAAGTGTGATGGCGGATAAAATAAGCTGTCCACCCGAAAAATTGATGGATAAGGTGACAGTCCAATTGCCAACCAGAGTAAGCCAGCCAGTGATCCAGGATGTTATTGGAGCCCAGTCGCGCGTGGAGAGCATGGCGGACCAGTAGTATACGCCGCCAGCTGTGGGGTAGACGGCGCAGATTTCAGCAAGAGATGCGGCGATGGACAGCGAAATTAGGGAGACGAGAATCCATCCGTACAAGATCGTGACCGATTGGCCATCAGTCAGCGTAATGTACATGGTTGTACTGAGGCCAAATGGGACAGCCATGATCGCGAAAGACCTGCGCCGAAGTCAGTGATCTTGTGAAAAGAATAATGGAAATGCGCCGATTGAACGCGCTGGTATGCCGGCGCATAGAGATGAGCATCCTCTACTTCTACAACTGTCAAGTAGAAAAAGCAGGATGAAGGAGCAGAAATATCGAATACTCACAGTCCTAGCACACTCAGCATACTAAGATTTCTCGGTAGCTCAGATTGATACCCCATCTTCGCGAGCGCCGCATCTGCGCTCGGGTCCTGAACTGAACCTCTCCTCCCACCGCCTCCACTCCCTGGAATTGACAAGCTTCGTTTCCCCATGATATTTCTGTTCTTCCAAGACCGGTTTCCAAATCTTGCGAAAGTGTTTCCAATGCGCTGTCCGCACTTGCGACGGTGCGACAATCACGATGGATGTAGGGGTGTAGTGTAGTACAACAACACAACGATGAAGTGAGGATAGGGCTAGTAATGTATTGTCCCAGGGTTGGAACACGAGCAGCTGTCGCGTGCAAAACGCCTTTACGCCGCGTGCCGAACCAAGCTGCGGGGAACGCGAAGTCTAGATCCAAGCTTTCGGACTAAGAGCTTGGTCGCGATTCAGAACACAACCCTGCTACCATTCGAACATACTAAGCTCGGCGAGCTTCAAAGGCGTCTGCAGGCTGATTACAGGGGAGGAACATCAAGCAATCTTCAAGCTTCGACGATACTGAGGAAGATAAGACCTCGGCAGAACCAACCACAACAAAGAAGTGTCACGAAAGCAGCCTGTAGTTTGGTCAGCCCGTGCACCATTATGTCAAATTGGGATGTCACCGAAAGCCACGCGCGTCACACAGGTTTCCGGGTAGACATACCTAGCTTGTGGGGAAATGTCGGAAGGGGGTACTTCGTATCTTCTGTGGGGCTATAGGGAAATGACGGCAGATAAGACGATATAGAGTACTCTAGTGACCGATTCGCTTTTAATCCATATGCTAGTTACGTCGCATTCATGGTGATCTTTGCGTTTGAAGAATATAGAATAATGGACCACTAACACTAATCTGCAGGGTAGCGTCCCTACTATCGCCAGTCTCCTGATAGGCCCCGCGCATAACTCGTAGCGTCCATAACAGGGCATATAGACCAATCGAAAAGCTCCCTGGAACACCCAAAACTCAAGTGTTCTTTGAGGAAGCCGTTGTCGGCATACCGTAAGGCCTTGCACTGCTTTGCAGTGCAAGAGCTGATGCTAGAGCAGCTTGGCTGTCAGGGCCAGTAGAGAATATGTACTGATCCACTGTTTATCAACAAGTAGTTGATTATTCGTGTCTTTGGTTGTCTAGCCCGGTTGAGCATAGAGAGTATAGAGCTAAGTCTTGACACGCACCCCCTTTACCCACTCGTCGCTCATCCCAGACATAACTCTAAACTGCGTACATGTTACCTAAGAATATGTATAGTAAGAAGATAAGTGGATAGGTTGAAATATCTGCGTCTTATCTTTTGCACGTTTTATTAGAATTGACATAGTTTTCAGCGTTTCAGTGTTTGAAGGAAAGAGTAGTCGCGCTGTTTTGATCCCAAAAAAGTGCAATATATTGTAGCGCTTTGAAGTGAACCTAGATAAAACATCATTAGTAGCTATTACTACTAGAGTCAAAGGTTAAAAACCTATCTCTTTCGCGGCGTCTGTTCTAAGACCGTAGATGGGAGTCTCGCATGAGAACGTCACATAACGCCGTGAGGCGCATTGAGGCTCTTGCAACGAAGGAATAATTGCAGATCTAGCCAAGCCTAGCCACAAATGGTAAGCTAGACCTGGGCATCCGGAAGTGCGGCGGTGCAGGCTAATTAGAAGTGAGTTGAGAGCTTGCCTTGCTGAAAATGGCCTATACAGCGCTAACTTAATAAGGAATTATGAGCAGGTCAGTTTTGACCGCCATCCAGCTATAGAAGAATCAATCCAACCAGAATTTCGACTTCAGCATCAAACGACGAACGTTAAAATCTGCCTTGGGCTAACCACTTTAAATGGCGCCACAGGAGGCGTGCACTTCTGACACTGAAGTAGCAAAGATCGCTATGCTTGACGGGATGCCTAGTGGGGGCCAAAATCCTCAGCCTCACTGGAGACTGACAACAAACCTTCCACCTTTGTCTTTCACAGCATCTTGACGCATCTGGAGAGCTGCTCTATGAATCTATCAAATACGCTTTCGTAACGCCCAGTACAAAATATCGCCGCATCGAATGGGAGTTGGGTATCGAAAGGTTGACGCGGCCACGCATCAGAGTGCCAGTAGTAGTAAGCTCCTTGGACAATACGGGCAAGTAATCAAGCCTCAAGCAATGTTAGCGCGTCTAATGTGCGCACTGCAGACAACCTATATATGAAGAACTCGCCTTGAACAATGTGACCGAAGATAGTCGGCACGGATCAACAGCAGCTCTGCAAGAGACGACTGGGACCACGCAGGGTTCATACGCTGAGGAACACCTTCTCACAACAAAATCGGACGGCCATTGGCAGCAACCTCAACGCTCGGCCAAATATCAGTTTTTTGCGGGTTGGCGTGGGGGTGCGCTTTTATCACTGATTGGCGCCGTATCTGTGTGCCTGTTCAATGTCGCTCTTACGATCTGGGTTTGGAAGCATCCGAGAAACGAAATCGATAAAACTATCGGAACATTATACAAGGGCAATTGCGCGAAAACGAGGAAGTTGAACGTCTGGATTCACCTCCTTATCAATGTCCTTAGCACACTGCTTCTCGCCGCAAGCAACTATTGTATGCAAGTACTTAGTGCACCGAGCCGAGAAGAGCTTGCCCGAGCGCATGCGCAAAGATACTGGCTTCAAATTGGCGTACCTAGTTTCCGTAATCTCCGGCGGATTGGACGAGACCGCACGATTCTCTGGGTGTTACTGCTCCTCTCTTCTATGCCACTGCATCTCCTCTTTAACTCTGTCGCCTTCACTAGTCTTCAAGCTAACAAGTATGCCATTATTCCGACTATGGAAGACTGGCTTTATGGCGGGCGTTACAATACGTCTAGCTTCATCGACATGGACTTGAACCGCCCTTGGGATATCATAGGAGAGATAGACTCCTATAGGCCTACAATCAACGAAACGATAGCGTTGAGTGACACCGAAAAAATGAATCGATACAATAGAGCCAGTACCGTGGATTGTTTTAACAAGTACAACGGCCAGTATATATCGAGTGCTGGCAATGTATATCTCATTCAAGACGACCCGGCGATTTGGCGAAATCTATCTTCCTGGTATCCCGAATTCAATCGCTTCACAGAGTATCCCAACTCCGATGGCACCAATGGGACTTTCACATGGGTCAATCTCAATCAGCCTCCTCCATGGACCGAAACGACAGAATCGCTGTGGGGTATACAGAATGATAGTACTAAGAAATGGACTTATTCTGCTCAGAACCGAAATGCGCGCTTCCTGGTCCAGGACCTAGACACCAACTTCCCGGTCGTAAGCTCCCCAGACATATACCCATCCAATGGGTGGCGGTGTCCGTCCCACGTGGCACAGAATTGTAGTATTGAGAACGAGTTTGAAGTACCGCGGGATCGGTCTCAATGGGAGCCGTTCGGACGTCCAGTCAAGTATTGCATGATCGAAGAGGTCAAAGAGTTCCGCAAATTACAATTCAGCTTTCCTATCGCAATAGCCGTTATAGTGGCCAATCTTATTAAGGCTCTCTGCATGGCTTGGATGCTTTTCAGATACAGAAACCATGCAGCTGTGGTTACGCTGGGAGATGCCATCGCACATTTTCTCGAGCAACCAGACCCCGAGACACGCGGGCGCTGCCTTCAAAGCAGACAACTTCTCGAGACCGAATGGTATTGGGAGTCTGCCCATGGCGTCAGAAAGGACGAAATGGAGATCAAGCCCCAAATATTCAAGCCTGAGCGTCACAGGTGGGCAAAGGCGCCTCCCCCTGGTAGATGGTTCCTCACATACACGGTGTACGTTATCATTCGCTTTTCATCCTCACTCAATCTAACGTTTGGGTTAGACATATCATAATAATCATGCTGGGCATCGTGTTTGGTATAATGTCGCTAAAAGGAATGCCCAGTGATCCTGTCAAACTCTGGAGAATCGGGTTTGGCACTGTCCAGGGCAACAACCTCCTTAATACCAGAACCTCGCTCATGGGCGCTGTGCTTCTTGCTAACAGTCCTCAAGCCGCACTCTCTTACCTTTATCTTGCGTTCAACGCGCTTTACACAAGCATGTTGATGGCAAAAGAATGGTCGACCTACACTCATCAACGCAAATCGCTCCGCGTTACAACGCCTGTTGGCCAACAACGCAACACTTATTGGCTCAACGTGCCCTTTCGGTATGCGATACCTATGGCACTCATCTCCCTACTCTTCCATTGGCTCGCTTCCCAGAGTATCTTCCTGGTATCCATCATGATAACGGATCCACATACGCGCGCTGTATCAGATGAGATTTCCACTTGTGGGTACTCACCCATGGCGATTATCTTAACAACTGTCCTTGCCATCTTAATCGCATTATGTGGTCTATCGCTTGGATATCTGCGGTATCCAGCTGGGATGCCACTAGCCAGTAGCTGCTCAGCAGTTATTAGTGCGGCTTGTCATCCTCTACCAACAGAGGTGGATGCAAGCCTGTATCCTGTGCAATGGGGCGTTGTTTCTTATAGGAGCGAACTACATGATGGTGAAGAGCTGGTGGGTCATTGCAGTTTCTCGAGCGAGCCGGTGGAGTATCCAGTTGCTGGAAAGCTGTATGCATGATTTTGTTTGCAGTTTGCGATATTCTTATATTTCGTCGAACGATCAGACGCTGCTTATGAGACCATAAGCCTATAGTCAAGTCACATGATTAGCTGTTACAATAGGAACAGCCTTGTATCACGGACCTACGGTGGAACGCTCGCGATGACAGTGTATCGGCACTGTTTGCAACCACACCGGATTAAGAGGCCATTGGGATATTACCATATGTCTCTCATATTTTGCCGTCATATTAAGGCTCCAATTGCACTGTGGCAAGCTGCCGTCTGAAACACCAGCACTAGCAATGCCGCTTCAAATGACTTGGTTGGGGTTACACATGCTTGACAGGCGCTTCTCCAGAAGACGATGCTACATGATCGAATACAACAGCCGACAAGCCTACAGCGTTCGTTTCGGTATCAACTGCCATATCAGGCTCAAGAAAGGCTACTCGTTCAAGTTTGTCGTGTACTAAACCCAAATTCGGCTGTGCAACGGCAACTCTTGCGTAACATCAGTAAACGACAGTGATGACCAAGTGGAGGAGATGTACTTGGAAGCGCTTGCTAAATTGCGAGATTTTTGGAGGAGATGTTGCTTTCCGCTTGCTTGCTCGCCACTATCATCCGCGGTAATGGGAGGTCTTCGTTGTGCCCTTGGCTGTTTGTGATCGAATTGCTTAAGGGGGAGATTTTGACGGCTTCTGTGCTACTGACATGGTGCTTGAAAAGCTCACTGTAGTTGTCTCGCCCATTTCGCATTGGTGGTGGTGAAGGCAGGGTCAAGATAAAATAGATAGCACATACTTTACATCTACATCACAGCTCAGATTAGATCTTTAAGTTAGTCGTCTAAGTTTGCCTCTCATGCGTAGGTTTCTACTTGATCAAATACTGCGCATGTTGGCGCCGTCTTCAACTTCTGCCTTGGCCTTCGACCATACTTCTTCAGCCTCATACAAATCTTTTGTCACGCTAGACCCTGTCGACGTAAGGGACACTTAATCTGTATGATATCCTTTATCAGGATCCGCCAATTTGTCGAGCAATGTCGAGGCCAATCCGGAGGTGAAGCAGCCCGCATCGGCTTCGAGGCTTTGATTAGTCGACAGCGGATACTTGTGTAATAGGTGGATTCTGAGACCTCTCCATGCACACAAGGACTGACCGGTCGAATGGGAGAAAGTAGAGGCCCGAAGGATTCAGGGTTGAAGCCAGGATTGTGGCGTGTTTTGATTGTTTGAAGTTGCGGTAGCGCAAACAAAGACCGACTTCGAGGAGGGTCAACTGAGCCCCTGGTCCGTGCATTGACACTAGTGATTCGTCGTAGATGCCTCCTCTGTCGAGGCAGCCGAATTCAGTGCCACTCCCAGCAACCACAGGCGAACTTGCGAGCTCTTGCCTGCTGTAAAGACTCTGAATCTACCCAGATTGCCGCCAACCTGCCCCTCGCTAGATTTTAAGCGCCACTCCTAGCTGCGCACCCTCTCCACACCCCACCGCAACTATGGCGAACGACGAATATGACGTGAGTTCTCAGTGCGACAGCCGTGTGCTTGGAAGCCATACTGACATACCGTGTAAAGTTTCTCTTCAAGGGTACACTCCTCTCTCACAACTCCCCATATCGCCCCACTAACCCCCGCAGTGGTTCTCATCGGAGACTCAGGTGTCGGTAAATCCAACCTGTTGAGCCGATTCACCCGCAACGAGTTCAACCTCGACTCCAAGTCGACCATCGGCGTCGAATTCGCTACCCGATCCATCCAAGTCGACGCTAAGACCATCAAGGCTCAGATCTGGGATACCGCAGGCCAGGAGCGGTACCGCGCCATCACCTCCGCATACTACCGCGGTGCAGTGGGAGCGCTGCTTGTCTATGATATCAGCAAGCACCAGACATACGAGAATGTAACGAGATGGCTGAAGGAGCTGCGCGACCATGCCGACTCTAATATCGTTATCATGCTCGTGGGTAACAAGAGCGATTTGAGGCATCTGCGGGCAGTGCCGACCGAGGAGGCTAAACAGTTCGCAAGTGCGTTTCCCAAGCCCCTTTCCAAGTCTTCCAACCAGCACCATTATGGCGTTCACAGTGATAGCCACTAACACACTGTGTGCGCAGGCGAGAACAACCTATCCTTCATCGAGACGTCTGCCTTGGACGCCAGCAACGTAGAGCTCGCCTTCCAGAACATCCTCACAGGTACGCTCCATCTTCATATGCAATACTTGATTCTGGGAGAAAGCAGCTTGCGCATGCCTTTCGAAGCGGCACCGTGCTGTCCTGACTGGACACGCACTCACACCGCCACACCCCACTTGCCGTCCTCGTCACTACGAGACTTGGCTTCAGGACTAGGCTGACTTCATTCCCCAGAAATTTATCGCATCGTCTCAAGCAAAGCCCTAGATCAAGGTGAAGGCAGCCAGAACGTACTTGGCGGCGAGCGCAAGGTCCTCGAGCTCAGCAAGTCAGCTGAGGCAGAGCAGAAGAAGGGATGCTGCTAGACGATCGAACACATTTCACATGCGATTTGTTGCGCCAGCACTCGTACAATGGCTTCAGTCAAGAGAGACAGCTCCGGTATTGAGCGGACTACGATGCAGACGTGCTACGTTCAAGACTCACAGATTTGAGTCATGTGACAGTTTACGGCGTCCAGGAAGTCCCATTCGGTCTTTTCCATCTCATCTTACGTCTGGTTCGTGTCTCTGCTTCGACTCGGCTTACATGTCTGTGTCCTTTGCTTGTTTTGCATGCTGCAGGGGTTATTTTCCTTATACACTAGTTGATGGCGGTAATGCGATACGCTGCTGTATGATCGGATTCAATGACAGCCTATACTTATTTAATGTCGCCTGTTCGTGCCTCTATGTCCCTCTAGCCCGTCATATATGCATCTATCGCTCATCAACGTAACAAGTTAAGAAAATGTAAAGAAATACAATGAAGCGGCACAGCGCGCTCAGATCTGGTCGGCAAAGATAACCAAAGTCTATTTAAAAATGGCGCTAAGAAACGCCAATGCCTCGTCTACCATTGACCTCATTCGGCCGCCATGTCTCTTCTTGTTTTGTACCTGGCGGCAGATAGCTTGAGCCCTGCTCAGGCGTCCGTCTATACCCTGCATTATCATCTCTCTTTTCATCTCTCGACTCCGCTATCCCCGCCATGGGATACGCCCCTGTGCCAGACATCGTAGACGGGCTGTTGGTGAAGACTGGCCTCGACTTGACGTCCGTTGCCAACGGGAGAAGGGAGCCGTGCGCTCTGGACTGCATGGCTTTCGCCCGCTTGTCCGCCTTAGTAGCGTCTGACGTTCGATCGTACAAATACAGACCGACAAATGTGAGACCTAGACCAAACGCCTGGACATTGGTAATGGGCTTTCCAAACCAGACGACTGCAAAGACGATGACGAAGACGCGTTTGATTAGGCTCGCAACAGAATATGTTACAGGTGATATCATTGACAACAGAACAAAGGCCACAATGTTTTGACCAAAGTGGAATGTTCCGTTGAAGAGGAACTCAAGAAGAAGGCGTCCGTGATCGTAGGCTCCAGGATGGTCTGAAAGCTCGATCGAAGCATCGTGCAGGAAGTCAAAGATGAGAGTGAAGCCTTCGGACCAAAGCCAAAGAGGAAGAGTAAAAAGAAAAGCCAGGCCGGATGAGTAGCAGAGCAGGTTGAGTTTATCAGGTTTTGTAAATCGATTAGGCGGTAGACCGTCCTTCTCAGCGGCTGCGGCATCATTGAAGATCTGCTTGGAGACGATGTTCTGCACCACAAACAGAATGGCGCTGGCAAATGCAGAAACCAGGCCGATAAAGTTGGCGTTAAAATCAGCGGAGCATGCCAGAATTACGCCCAATGTGAGGGGTATCAGGGAAAGATACGTGGGTAACGAGTATTGAATCTTGAAGAAGACCCTGTACGCCGTAACCGTCAAGAGCGGAGACAAACCCTTGATCGTGTGCACCAGCGAGACGGGTATTCTGCTCGTAGCATCCGCACTCAAGATATGCCCACCAATCTGAAAGCAAGTGAGGGGCAGGGTAGCCAGGATGAGCTCCTTGGACGGAGGGCGAATCCCGTACTTCAGGAACGGCATGGCTTGCTTCATGCGGGGATACTTCCTAGCCAGTGTCGCGAGAACGAGGCACCAGCCAGAGACAAAGGCAAATTGTACGGTCGTGAGGGTGACTGGTTTCGGCAGTGCAGTGAGGATGGCTTTCGAGGACATGTTCGTGAAGATGGAGGTCATGTACCAAACGCCGCAGAGCATCTGCATTTCGTTAGCCTTCAACCATGCTTACCCTGCAGTCGTGTCCACCTACGATGAGTTTTGGCGAAAGTGGCGCCTTCAGCGCATCCGCAATCTCATGCGCGTTCTGGCTGACGCTCCCTTTCCGGGTGCGTATTGTCCTGATGGCCTCACTCAAGCTCTTCTGTCTCCCATGCCTTGTTGCCGGTGCGTGTGCTGAGCCATTGGTAAATCTGGCCTCTTTGCGCGGCTGCCATCTGTCTGCAGGCAGCGCACCGCCATTTCCCTGGATTGCGTGGCTAGGGCTTCCGGATCGCGACGAACTGAGACCGTAGTGGTCCTCTTCGGGCATGGGAAGGAGGTCGGGCTGGAAGGCGGGGAACTTGAACGTAGCGTTCGGACTCGAGTCCCGCGCTGAACCGGACGTCATTGCGACTGATGTGGAGGAGTCGAAGGGCTGCAGCTGTCCTGAAGAAAGTTGGTTACGCCATCAGGGCAGGGAGTCTTGGGGGTTCGATGTGAGCTGGCTCGCGAGATAGTGGCGCTTTCTGTGCGAGGTACGGCACCTGCGACGTCGCCCTAGGACAGTAGGTTGGAGATTTGGCCGTTGACGCGAAGGATTGATCCAAGAACCTGGTGTTGAATCTTGAGCTTAACAACGGGCCCGTAATTAGCGGACCATCGTCTGGTTGGTTACATCGACCCCCCGTCCGGATGCGGTTCGGATCTGCTGGTGCTTGTCAGCCTCACGACAGGGGTCTGCATTCACCCTACCATACACAGAACAGCAGCCACGGTGGCGTGATGGAAGGATGCTCGATCCAGCACTCCAGTAACCTTTGCTTGAGTAAGCTGCATTTGAGTCCATGTTTCCATACAGGACGCCTTTCCCGCTCCTACAAATAAAAGATGTGGAATTCTGTTACTGTCCTGTTTTGTTCTTACTTGTTTCTGCCCCTCATGGCTCCAACAGTCAGTCAGAAACATGATTCCTCTCTGTTCTCTTTCAGCAACACATGGCAAGTGCTTGGGCCTTTCCAAATCGGGACAAGAGGTACGTCAAGCCGAATTACCAATCAAAAGTCTTGAGGACCTATTCACGTTGTTGCTAACACTGCTTGTAGAAGCTAGCTGGGGCGTAGATCCGCTTGAGTACGTTGGGGGCTTCAGAAATGTCTCATATGATCCGCAGGCGACATTTCGCAGCTCACTACCAACTAATGGAACTGCAAGATGGAACTCGACAAAAGCTATACAAACCTCAAGTGGGCCGACTTCGTCCAATGCTTCCTTGAGCATCAGCTACTCCAATGTGGACTGGGATTTCCTCAAAGTCATCTACGGATGGGCTGCTGTCCAGTACCAAGCATGGGCTCGCGGAGAGCTCATTGTTGGCGGTAATGAGACACAGCATGTGATCCTTCACACGGACGCGGTTCTGGAATACTGGGTTGATGGCACACATTACTTTGGGGGTGACTTTTACAGCTTCCGAAAAGCACCGCCTGTTCTTCACCTTAAGCCAGGTTCACACACGATCGATCTCCGTCTCGTACGAGATGTTCGAGCGTTCGGTGGCATCCTGGCGCCTACAATCGATGTCGTAGTGGATTTACGGCAAGCATCTGGCACTCTAGAACTCGCGAAGCCTGGGATTCTTGTATCTGATGTCGTTGATGGCAAGCTCGCAACGCCGATTGGGACGGTATATCTTAGAAACAGCGGGGAGAGTGACATTGAGATTGTTAGTATACAACCTTCTAATGTAAGTGTCCACTCCCAGTGTGAAGTAGAACCACTACCCGCCTACTTGCTACAACATCTAACTCGCAGGCAGATTAGTGTTGTGTCACCTAGCAGCTATGACAAGCATGACTTGCTTATCGTTGCCGGCCAAACAAAGCCGGTAGCCTTCAATGTATCACTGCCTACGCATAATGTATCCTCTATAGCATATACCATCACCTATAAGGCCTTTAATAACACCCAACGCTTTACGCTGCAAGCACTCCAGCAGCTGAACCATGTGTCCATCCACCGTCCCCATAAGATCACCTTCCTCCACCCTGGTGGTATGGCCTCTTATGCCATGCTTAGGCCTCCAGCAAAAAATGCGTCCTGCAATCCACGCCAGACAAGGCTACCAGTGCTGCTAGCCTTGCACGGTGCTGGCCTAGAAGCAGACAGTCCCATGGTCACTGGTGCTTTAGATCCAGTCTCTGATCTATGTGCCTGGGTACTTTTCCCCACAGGCGTTACAGCATGGTCTGGAGATGATTGGCACAACTGGGGCTTTGCCGATGTTGAAGCTGCCATTAACGCTGTTCCGACCTGGATTGAAAATGTTGGTTGGAAAGGGCCAGGCGTGGATATCAACCGATGGATTGTTTCTGGGCATTCCAATGGCGGGCAAGGAACCTATTTTGCTCTAACTCACAGGCCCGACAAAGTACTTGCTGCAGCCCCCGTGTCCGGATATTCGTCGATCCAAAAGTACGTTCCGTATGAATTATGGCAGCCTGCGGACCCAAGACGCACAGCAATCGTAAGCGCATCACTGAATAGCTACCGCCATGAGATGCTAATGGCGAATGCCCACGGCATCCCAATTCAGCAGCAGCATGGCGCGATTGACGACAATGTGCCAGCGTATAACTCCCGTCTACTTGCACAGCAGCTATACCTTGCAGGAGGAAACTCGAGTTACAATGAGGTTGAAAAGCAGAATCATTGGTGGGACTTGGTCATGACAACACCGGAGCTGGTGGCATTTTACTACGAGCAAACGCGAAATCAGGATGTTCTTCCGAGAAGACTGGAAGAATTCAGTATCGTAGTTGGTGATCCAGGTGACATGGGAGCTAAGGGAGGTATCAGAGCCACGCATCTGAAAGACCCAGGTCAGTACGGAAGGATTGATGTCAAGGGACGCACGATAAAGACATCAAACGTCCTGAGTCTTGAGTTTGACCCGTTACTGTGGAATGATGCAATCACCATAAACGGACAAAAGTTGCAGCTTGCAGCAACAGTCACCGCCTCTATCGCTCCTATCGGCGCCTATACGTCTGGCGGTGTTTGGTCGATCGGATCCATTCAAAGCGAGGCCACCAAGTCTCAAAGATACAGAACACAGCTAGGTTCAATGACGGCCATTCTTCGTACCCGAGGTCCATTTATCATCCGTCACCCAGGCTCATCCAACACCTCGCATCTTGCCCTACAAATCTCTCGCAATTTCCACCAGTATTTTCAAGCTGACACCATAATTACATCGTCCGCCTCGTATAATATTCCGGCGAATACTACGGGCAATATCATCACCCTCGCCGTCGGTTCCAGCTTTAAAGATCTTCAATTCGACTTCCCCATACGCGTGGCAAACTCTGGCGTCTCCCTTCGAGACCATCAAGGCCAGGTACAACAATTTGGTAAAGAAGCCTGTGGTGCAGCATTCCTGCGACCACTAGAGGGCGAAAGACTTGAGCTAGTCTTGTGGGGTGTCGATGATGAGGGCTTACAGCAGGCTGCGAGGATCGTGCCGATGATGCCAGGTGTTGGACAGCCAGACTTCGTAGTATTTGGAGAAAGCATGAAGTGGAGAGGGGTTGAAGGAGCATTGGCTATGGGTTTCTTTGACTCTAGCTGGGAGATCACTGCATCTAGTGTTGTCCAAAGTGGATAGCCGGCACTTCGTACTGTCAATGTGCAGGTCACCCCAAGTCTGGTTGATATATACACAGGCCGAATCCAACTCCACACACTCAATTGTCCGCAAAAGGCCATGAATGAGAGGGGTACTTGAATTTTAATAGCATCCAGCCTCTGAGCTGTCCACATTCTGTGCTTTCTTTTGATGTGTCCAATCCAACACGTCCTTTCTCGCATCTTCTGAATTTGCCCTCCGAAACGGGAGGTGAAGGCGAGTGATATCCTGCGCGACTTCCCCTTCTGGTCGTCCCTGCCTTTCATTGTTCTAGCAGCTTCAATCGTCGAGACCCCGCTATATTCAGTCTTTCTTCCCTCGCCTCCTCGGCTTCCTTCCACTCAACAACACCTCATGCTCGTTGCTGCGAAATTGCGGTCGTCGTCCTTTCCAAGCCATTGATGCTTAGTGGAGGCTGCTGATTTATTCCCATCTGAGTAGTGTTTCCTTAATTTCTGCATCTACTTTGGGCATATACGTCGCCAAAACAGCACCCTCGAGCTGCCGTGTCTTGCATATTATCTACAAATTTGCCGAGCCACGTCAAACTACACGCATCTCTCGGATCTCTTTCATCTACCTACACGTTCGACTCCTTCAAGAATGAGCTTCAATATAGCATCCGACGGTTCTCCTACACCCCGAAAGGGCACTCCTCTGTTCTCTATGACGGGAGACCTAAAGATTGACACTTCAGCAGAGGTACTAGGCCATGGGATAGGCTGCAAGAGCCAGAAACGCCATCCGTATTCACTCTTCCGTGCTTTCGACCCATCATTGACATCCAGCTCGCAGGGTATGAAGCGCCCTCTTCGCGGTTCCACTCTCGGCAACCAGCCTATGCTTCCGCAGCAGAACGCACTAGACGGCTATAAGGTCAGTTAGATATGCTGCAAGAACTATTTCTGCCCAGCACATTCCCGCCCTATCATTCCATTCTGCAGTGCTGAGCGAGAAGCACTGCAACGCCCCTCGCAATTTTACAAGCTGACTGATGTAGAAGCCCAAAATGGCGGCGTACGAAGAGCCGGCTGTTATGGAGTCCCTGTTGCAGCGCCTTAACGGCCGTTCCTCACCACACGATCAATTCACCTCCTCTAGTGGTTCTGTTTCAATCACACCGGCAACTGATGACTTTACGTCCACGCCTCCCACAGAGATGAACGATTCTATGCTGCTTGTTGACGCTTGTGAGCTGCAGAAGCTAAAACTTGAACTACAAGAGGCTCGTAACGAAGTCAACCGGATGAATCAAGAGATACATAGCCAGCATGTAGCTCGATCGACGATGGAGCATCTCAGCCAGTCTTCGGAGGCAGACTATAGTTATACTGGTGATGTTACGGAACAAACTCTCGCCCAACTGCAGAACAAGTTCAACGCCTCTACTCGCATCGATTATGGCTGGAGTGAGGAGCCTGTTCGTCCATCTTACAGTAGCAGTAACAGTTTTGGTACCCCGTACCAGGCCCAGGCTCGACCAGCACCTGCTCAGTCAAGCTATCGCCGCAATGGTTTCTTGAACGAACCCACACACTTTCCTCTCGACCAAAGCTTCCGCAGTAGTGGAATGAGCAATAGCCTGAACAATGGTATGAGCAATAGCTTCACAAGTGGCATGACTGGCAGCATGAATCACGGTCTGAGCAACCCGCCGAGTCGCCCTGGTTCTGCTTTTGACCCGCTTTACAATCAGTATGCCGTGCCTCCGGTGTATGCTGCTAGCCAAATGGCGCCGATTGGAACCATGGGAAGTACGCTATCACCTGGTGCAAGCGAGTTCAACGTTGCAAACGGCATGGGCCCATCGCCATGGAACTCTCAGGTTGGTCGCTCTCACATATCTGATGTATTGACTAATTCGGCCCAATAGACTCCTAGCGAGCCCGGTGTTTCCCAGTATATTCCTCCTGCTGAGCCCATGAACTATCGCCGCCTCCTGGACCGCAACATGAGCTGCAACTGGAAGTACATCGTCGACAAGATCATTTGCAACAATGATCAACAAGCCTCTATTTTCCTCCAACAGAAGCTCAAAGTTGGTACACCAGAACAGAAGTATGAGATCGTTGAAGCAATTATCTCTCAAGCCTACGCTCTTATGGTCAACCGTTTTGGCAACTTCCTTGTTCAGCGCTGCTTCGAGCATGGCACAAGCGAGCAGATCATCGCTATTGCTCAGGCAATTCGTGGCAACACTCTTGCTCTGAGTATGGATGCATTCGGTTGCCACGTCATCCAGAAAGCCTTTGACTGCGTGCCTGAAGAGTATAAAGCAACAATGGTCCACGAACTCCTCCGCCGTATTCCTGAGACCGTCATCCATCGCTATGCGTGCCATGTGTGGCAAAAACTATTCGAGCTCCGCTGGAGTGACTCTCCACCTCAAATTATGCGATACGTTAACGAAGCTCTTCGCGGGATGTGGCACGAAGTTGCCTTGGGCGAGACGGGTAGTTTGGTAGTGCAAAACATTTTCGAGAACTGCCTTGAAGAGGACAAGGTGCGTGGTGTCAATTTCGAAAACTTCGTGTCCTCCTACTAATTCTTAACAGAGGCCCTGCATTAACGAGGTTCTTGCTAGTATCGATGTCATTTCCCATGGCCAGTTTGGGAACTGGTGCATCCAGCACATCTGCGAACATGGCGCTCCCGGCGATCGTAGCCGCGCGATTGACCATATCCTTCGCTTTGCTACCGAGTACAGCATGGATCAATATGCTTCCAAGGTCATTGAAAAGTGCCTCAAAATCGGCAGCGGCGATTTTCTTGATCGCTATCTGGAGCGTGTCTGCGAAGCTCGCCCTGACCGTCCGCGTATGCCTCTCATCGACAGTAAGTACTAGCCCGTAGAATTTAGATGTGCGCTGACAGTGGCCCAGTTGCCGGAGACCAGTTTGGAAACTATCTCATCCAGTATATCTTGACCAACAGCGGCGCCCATCATCGCGAGCTCGTCGGCAGCCACATCCGTAAGCACATGGTCTCACTCCGTGGTTCCAAGTACGGTTCACGCGTAGCGATGCTGTGTTGCAACCCCGCTCTTGCGACGCGTCCAGGACCTCCAGCAGGTATTATTCCTCGTTACAACAACCCTGTGCCGCGCGCCAATTTTGGCACCTTCCGTTGAATGCTATATTGGCGATCGTATATGTCGCCCAGCTACACACGCTTGGGTATCGTCAGCCACTGAACCGCTCGTTCCCGATTTCGAAGAAGGTATCGTGAATATGCCCTGAAATAAATCCATGTCAAAAAGATTGTCAAACGCGTTGGCTGGAGACTGAAATCATGCATCTCATGATGGTCAATTGGGAGGCATCGCTTCCTGGACAGAGCTATCTTCAACATGTTTCTTTTTGTTTATCACGGCATTTCCATCAGTCTTTGAAGACTTGGGAGGATGAGCGTGACAACCAGCTCGAGATGATGTGGTGCACGATGGAAACTGGAATGTCTCTAGCTAATCATCCTGCTCACAAAGCACACCGACCGAAAATGATAATACAGCTGATTATAGGGATTCCCGGGGCTTGAGCATTTTTCAGATAAAGTAATTACATCCTGGGTCATTAATCGCATCCTGCTGCTGATTGTGAATTACGTTGTAATCTCATTTTTGTTGTGATAACTTGATGTTGAAGGATTTACTCACGAGCTTCGGAGAAAGCTGGAGATGGCGCGGGTTTCGGTGACAATTCGGTCAAGTTCGGGACCACGTTTCTCTGTGTTGGTCAAGGCAAAATGGTCATATTGTGCACGACGGACCTGTTTCGAGAAGTTCAGAACTATCGAAGAGGCTGGAGCATCTCTTGCCGTGGAATTCGTTGTCATTTGAATACGTTGCGACACCAGCGGCGATCGGCAAGTACAAAGATGCCGCTTCGGCGTTCCAAAGGTGTCCCGAACAATGCGCGACATGGGATGTCTTGCCGAGAGAGGAAGAAATCGGAGCGCGTGCTGACAGCTCGGCTTACTTAGCGGCGACATGAAGAATCTCAGGGATGGGGAGTTCGTGCGGGTGAGGATCTCCTTGGAGAAGCAGCATTTTTAATTATGGGATCGCCTGCAAGGGCCTCATGTGTTCAGGTTGGATCGCAGACTGGAAGGGCAAGACAATGGGATAGTATTGCACCTATTATTACTGGCCAGAAACTACCTAGACTCCGAAATATGTGCCATGGGACTAATAGGAATAATTCATATGATCAGGTCTTGGTGGACTGATCCGGAGAGATTTCGTGGTTTGTCTAGACGGGGTCTGCCGAAGAACTTACCTCATCACCCGCAAATGCTCCACTAGCGGCGCCGGAAGTTCGGCGACGTCACCATGGTGTAGTTTTTGAGCGCGTTATCTTTTATAATAAGGTGCGTCTGCCAGCTCCGAGGGTTCCTACCATACCCACACAATCCGCACACTACCTTGTGTTCTTTTCCAGCCACAGAGAGCTTTCGCAATCCACCTATAACCTACATTCGGCATTTTGAGAGTTTCAGCATAAGTCAAAATGAAGGTCCTTACCAAGGAAGAGGAGCAGGCGCATTACAAGTGAGTCGGCCATCACAGTGCAGCGTTGAGAGCGAAGAGCTGATGGAGTGATAGTGCGACAGTCAAGGGCGGAACTATAGGCGGTATCGTCGGTACAGCGGTTGGTGCCGTGGGTGTCATGGCTGCGACTCGACGATATGCTTCATTTCGAGCGCTCACGGTGCCGTTCCGAGCCTTCCTTGTTGCTTCAACAGGAACATTTATCGGTATGCCTATCTCACATACTCTAAAAGAGTCAAACAACTATCTAGTAGCTTGGGGTAACATTTTCATCAGCCGTTATCGCCGCCGACCGAGCCTCCGCCGCCTACGACATCGAACACACACCCGAGAAGAAGCGACAAGTTGAGCGTGAACGCGAACGTGAAGCCCTCCTCGAATCCAACAAGACTGTATTTCAACGCTCGAAAGAATGGGCACAAGAGAACCGCTACCCGCTCCTATTCGGCTTCTGGATCGCCTCCATGGCCGGCTCATGGACAATGGTCAACCGCAACCGCTACTTGAGCGGATCACAAAAGCTGGTGCAGGCACGTATGTATGCGCAAGGTGCCACGCTCGCTGCATTGTTGACGAGCTTTGCGATTGAGGGCAATGATGCAGCGAAAGGCAAGGGAAGGTGGGAGACGATCCAGGTATTGGATCCTAACGATCCCGAGCACAAGCATCTCATTGAGAAGCGGATCCATCACGAGAGATATGCTGGAGAGGATCAGTGGAGAGGTACGTTAACACCCATGACAATTGTTCTATTTTTGTGGGCAGCTACGTGAACTTTTGGTGGGGTGCAAGCATGAGTGATGCTTTGTCACCACCAAACACATGTGCATACGCCTTGACAAGGAGATCCGCCACTTTTGGAAAACAATTCGCTGACTTTGCATGACAGAGATGGTTGAGGCCGAAGAAGAGCGCATAAAGGAGCGCGAGGCTAAGGCTAAGCGGCACGAACAGAAGGCTACGAAGGAGACTCAATCGTAAATTTTCCGGATTCCACGGACTCGATCAACTCACCACCCTACACTTCGAATACTTAAAATGCTTATGAGCATAATTGATCCTTGCAGCCGTCTCATTGTCTCTTTTTCGACTGGCTTATTATCATTTTCTGGCGTTTGGAGGCATCAATTGATGCAACTTCTTGATGTATCTACGAATTTCCAATTCTGTACTACTACTCTTTATCGGTTACACAACAAAATTGAGGGATGTTGTAAGCAGGGCCAGGCCCTTTGATAACGCTTCTCCATGTAGTTTATCATGCTCACAATCTCCAATTGGGCCACAATCCACTTTCAAGTCTACTATATTGGCGTTCTCAGCTTCATCAATCTATTGAAGAATAATCAATTGCAGGCACAAAATAAAATTGCGGTCAACAGTGCTATTTTGTATAATTTGAATAGTTAGCACTGGCCTTTCAGGGTCCATGATGACGTCTCCATTGCACGCTGCGCAGGCAAGTCAACTTATCATGGAAGTCACCTGCTTTTGTGAAGCAAATGAACTATTTTGAACTTCAAATATTGGTGATTTCTTATGCAAAAGCACAATCTGGTGAACTTTCTAGAACTAACTTGTCTCAGATACCATCGCCATGCCAGACCGCCCTCATACTTTGGACTCAATATCAGACCAGCTCCTAGCGAAAACAAAGCCTGTGCACCCACCCAACAAAGCACAAGATGAAGTACTGACCGCAATAATCGCGGACCTACATGTTCACCCTGCGCTCGAAGCCCTACTTCACATTCTTAACGCCGACTTGCCCTCTGCTCACTTCTTAGTGCGGCATATGCAAGCACCACCTGCAGTGGAAGGTATGCTGTTGCATGGGATCTTGCATCGAGCTGAAGGCGATTTCAACAACGCAAGAGCATGGATTGAAGACGTGGTGGATGCATGTGAAGGCTTCGCCCCAAAGAAGAGAAAGGAAGGGCAAAAGCTGCATGAAAAGACAGCCCAAGAGGTGCAGGGAGGGAAAGGGTTTGCTAAATCACTTGTTTCTTACGTGTATGGAGAGGAGCATCCGAGAAGGCTTATTGATGACGTGGAAAACTTTCGGAAGAAGAAAGGCCAAAGATTGAATGGCGACGAGGAGAAAATCGAAGAAGACATCAGGAAAGAGTTGGCGAGAGTACTGGAATGGTGCAAGGGCAAATTTGGCACGGGACAGTTGGTGGATGCAAGTTCGGCGTGGGTAAGGAACAGTGAGGAGGTTAGTAAAATAAGTAGGGATATGGTTAGTGGAGATAAAGGGTACCGGAAGTTCTGAGGGGGCGGATCAAGGACAAATAGGAGATGTGGGATTTAACATGTGTTAGTAGCTCTTAATATTCACTACACAGTTGTACTGTCTGCATAGTAGGCGACAACAAGCTTTGCGGGACCTGAATGGTAGTGTCCCTTCCCGTGTTGTGAACGTGGTTCAGGGCTCGACAGGCAGATGCCAAGGCCTGCAGCTGGCTTCGATCAGGCAACGCACGATTCCGAACTGATAGTTCTCACGGGACAACGGCACGCGTCATCTGGTGTCCTGGAGATTCGGTGAAGCGTGGAACAAACAGGGTGAATGATGTGTCTAGACCGTCATCTGCACGGCAGCAACTACCATGCCTCCGCTAAGCGAAGCCGCAGCAGCGAATGAGGTCGGGGCGCGCCATCGTCGGTCGGCCTGTGACATCAACGGCCACCTTTCAACCCCTAATACCGGTACGCCATTATTCTTCCCGCACCACGTGCAGCTGCCCGCGGCTGGACTGCAAAACCATGGCCGAACAACTGTTGCAGGTTAACGGGCACAACCGTCCTGGCAATGTTCGACATCCTACCGCGCCCTCGGTCATGAATTCGCATTTCCCCGGCGTTGGCGAGAATGCCTCTCGGGAGGCTTACGAGCATGGCGTCCAGGTTATTGACGAGGACAAGGTGTTCAAGTACGTCTCTTCCTGTTGCAGGCCGCAGCTCCCGGGTGCAGAATGCTAATGTGCACGCGCAATGCAGCCCGAATATCTCCACGTACCTCAACATTGAGAAAGTCATCCCTGCCGGCTTCAACTACCACCTCATATCCGTCTTTGGCTCGCAATCTACCGGCAAATCCACCCTCCTCAACTACCTCTTTGGCACCCAGTTTGGTGTCATGTCAGAGCAGGAGCGCCGTCAGACAACAAAGGGAATATGGATGAGCAAGAACAAGCGCGAGGAAGGCGGTTCGGGCATGGCGGAAAACATCCTCGTCATGGATGTGGAAGGCACCGACGGCAGGGAGCGCGGAGAAGACCAAGACTTTGAGCGGAAGAGCGCCTTGTTTGCGCTTGCCACGAGCGAGGTCCTGATTGTCAACATTTGGGAACACCAGGTTGGCTTGTACCAGGGCGCAAATATGGGCCTGCTCAAGACAGTGTTCGAGGTCAACCTGCAATTGTTTGTCAAGGACAGCAAGTACGCATGGCCGGCATCCTCGACTCAAACCACTGCTGACGGCCATACAGAACTATCCCCAAATCCCTCCTATTCTTCGTTATTCGCGACCACCTCGGAACGACGCCCCTCATGAATCTACAGAACACCCTCCTACAAGACCTATCCAAACTATGGTCAACAATCTCGAAACCTAGCGGGCTCGAAAACTCGCGCATAGAAGACTACTTCGACTTCGCTTTCGTCGCATTACCACACAAGATCCTCCAGCCGGAGAAGTTTGAGGAGGCAGTCAACAAACTGAGCCTGCGTTTCAAGGAAGGATACAACGATCCCAGGAAGAGTGGCCTCATTGACGAGTCGAATGCGCCCATATTCCTGCCACAGTACCACCGACGGATACCTGCAGATGGCTTCCCTGTATACGCAGAGGGTATTTGGGATCAGATTGTGAACAACAAAGATTTGGATCTGCCAACGCAACAGGAGCTTTTGGCACAGTTCAGGTGTGACGAGATCTCAAGGGAGGTCTTGGTGGCATTCGACGAGAAGATCTCACCTTTGGAGGACCAGCAGGCGGAGGATGCAAAGATCGGAAAGCTATTGGTCATTGCAGGTCTCGGCCTTGCGATGAATGCTGCAAGGTCAAAGGTTTTCAAAGACTTTGAAACGAGCGCAAGCCGGTACCATAAGGGGGTCTACAAGCGGAAGCAGGCAGAGCTCGAGTCCAAGATTGACACAAGGCTCAAGGCTCTCTTTCAGAAACAGCTTACCGCTGCCCATAAATCTGGTGTTGAGAGTTTCAGCAATGCCGTTAGTGCCGCGGTCAAGAATGGCCAGAAGAAGGGCGCATCATACGACTTTGCTCAAATTGTTGACTCGGAGAAGCAGAAGGCGCTTTCAAAATTCGAGGAGGACGCAAAGTCAATCGCCATTGGAGGCGCTGAGTGGAGTGGGTACACTCACGAGTTGAAGATCTACAAGAAGGAGCTAGACGATGTCTCGTCTCGTCTCCGCAGAGAGGAGATGAGGCGTCTAGCTACAAGGGTAGAGCGCTGGGTCCGGTCACGGCTGGACGAATCTATCGGCCTCGAATTCAACAAACTCGGATCTGGTCGAGGCGGTTCTGGCGCGCCGGAGCATGGTGAGCGACCTCCTACAGAGAAGGATCTTTGGGACCGTGTCTGGGCCATTTTCACAGAGACCGTTTCAGGCGCAGAGAAGCGCTTCACAGATCGAGCGCAAAGTTTTGATGCTAGTCCTGAGGAAGTGGAAGTCGGTCTATGGAGGTTACGGCGTAAGTCGTGGGCGGTGCTCCGAGCCAAGATTGACGAAGAGGTCATGGAGGGCAACATTCTGCTCAAGTTGAGGGAAAACTTTGAAGACAAGTTCCGGTATGATGAAGCCGGTGTTCCGCGGATATGGCGGCCTACCGACGACATCGAAGGCCTGTACACGAAAGCCCGCGAGTCAACAATCACCGTCATTCCACTCCTTGCACGCTTCAAGCTCTCGAAAACTTCTGCCCCTCCACCACTAGATGCCTGGATAGGCGATGCGCCACCATCCGTCTCTTCAGCTGATGAGGACGATTTAACGCCCATCGGCGGTGTGGACGATGATGAGGGCAAGAGCTTAGAAGAAGAGATGACCATTCTATCCGACGCCAAGCAAGCCGACCTCCTTGTGCGCTTCAAGAAGACAGCAGACGGTGTCTATGTCGAAGCCAAGCGTAGTGCTATTGGTGGCATCACTCAGGTCCCGTTGTACTTCTACGGCTTGTTATTGGCGTTGGGTTGGAACGAGATAGTAGCTGGTAAGTCCCCCTCGTTTCTCTGGTTGTGAATTCAATTACTAATGCTCTTTTGCCAGTTCTACGCAATCCAGTGTATTTCATCTTCCTCATTCTGCTGGGTGTTGGCGCTTACGTCACCTACACACTCAATCTCTGGGGCCCTATGGCGCGCATGGCCAATGCGGCCTCCCAGCAAGGTCTTGAGGTCGGTAAAGAGCGATTGCGCGCTTTCCTCGAGAACTCTGAGACTGGAAGGCAGGCAGTAGCTATGAGCGGCCGTAATTCATCAAGACATGAGGATGTCAGGATGGACAGGTTGAATGGAGATGGGAAGAAGAGGGCCGAGGAAGATGATTTGGACGACATTTGAGGGTAATGAATGGGTCAGGGGTTTGGGTAGGGCTTGAGCTTAGGTGGGCAAGTTTTGGGTGGGGTGTACGTTATCGATGACGCTTGGGAATGGGGAAATGGTGGAAAAGTAATACTAGATCCTAGAGGACCGGACGCTCCGGCGTAACAATGGAAACTATTTTGACGAGTTACGCTCCTTGTGTGTGTGTGTGTGTGTGTGTGTGTGTGTATAAGTGCCGCAAACAATATCTCAAACTTGGACTTATGACTATAACTACCGTTTCCATTAAAAGTGGTTTCTGTAAATGTAGTTCAAACGGAGCGTGAAAGCCCAGTATTCAGATGAATTGATTAAACTATGCCCGCTTCTCCCTCGACAGCATATTCGACCAATACGAATACAGAGCCAACAACTTTACAAAAACATTAAGCTTCAAATTTACGACAAATGTCAGACGAAAGCATAGCAGTCGAAGGTGATCATAATTACCATTGAAGTCTAACTAACTGAACCAAGTCTGCCTTCAAAGCCCAAACTTCCGGGGGTCCAAAATCCCAATCTGTGCGCTGCTCACCTTACCGTCCCAGACGAATTCGCTCAAACACTTGCCTGTAGCTGGCGCATTCTGAATTCCCCAACATGTATGGCCCGCACCCATCAACAGACCCTTCACACTCGTTTCGCCGATCAATGGGCCGCCACCTCTACTCACATTCGGTAGGTAACAGGCCTGCCGTGCAGTAACCTCGCCATCTCTCAGCTCCTCGGAGATAGAAGAGACGTGGTCGATGATCTGTTGACACCTCGTATCGTCGATTTGTACTAGGTCGGTGGATGTAGGTAGCGGAATGAGTTGGTCGCCTTCGCCGCACGCATAGACTTCGTTGTTCGGCCGGGCGTATATCTCTGGCGTTACAGTTTCGCCTCTTCTGCTGTTCCCGCGAGGGAGGTCGATGGAGGTGAATAGCGCGTAGGCGGAGACTGGTTGCGAAGGTCGGATTGTGACGGAGTGCGCTCGCAGGGCGGAGATGGGCGCTGGCTTCCATACCGATTTTGTCCAGGGACCTGCTGTAAGAATGACAGTGTCTGCAGCAATTGATTTTTCTTCCCCGGTCTCTTTGGCCTTGTAGGTCACACTTTTCACGGCGCCGTTTTCCTGGTCGATACTGGTAGCGGAGCCGTAGACAATGTTGACACCTTTATCTTCTGCAATTTGCGCCATGCTCGTGGTGAATTGATAAGGGTGTACTTGTGCCGTAGTCAAAGGCGTCCCCATTTCTTCATAACTCTTGATACCTTCGGCCGCTATCCAATCCAAGTCTTTGGGCACTCCCGCAGCTCTCAATAATCCAATCGCCTTCTGTGATCTCTTTTGTAATGACAAAGAATCGCCGGCGGTGTCACTCTTCCCCTTGCCCTTCGACAATACGCCATACATATCAATCTGTCCACAGTGTACAGCGCGGTAACCCCATCGTTCGGCGCCGCCATGTTTTTCAGCTAGCTCTTGATGCAATTTATAGCTGAGCGGCACAATACAACTCGGATAAGCCCATAGCGCTAGAAGTCCCCCAGCTTTTCCCGAGGCGCCGCCTGCAATTTTCGTAGCTTCTAAAAGTGTTATAGTGTCTTTCGCTGTGTTGAAACTTTTATGCTGTGAAAGGAAATATGCTGTTGTCGAGCCAATGATGCCGCCACCTTTCTTTGTCAGCTCGGAAACGCTGAGCATTTGAAGTACGAGGAGATATGGTACCAATGATTACGATGTTACGTTTCTGCTGCTCAGCTTCCATGATTTTTGTCAGAATGGATGTCACTTTCAGCATGAAGGTGGAGATGGGATGAAATTGTGGCGTTGTAGGATTTAGTAGAGTTTGAGATTCGGTAAGATTTATACAAGCGACGTCATAGGTGGGTTGAGGCTCAGCAGGACCTTTCGACATACGGAAGCGCGTTTGACTGCTACAACGATCTAGAGATGGCCACCCGAACTACTGTACATAGAAATAACACTGGAACCATGTCCCGCTTCGTCTGTATCCGACTAAAAGTCTCCGCCGCCAAAATCACCTCCACCATCTCCACCAAAGTCTCCGCCACCATCACCTCCATAATCGCCGCCATCATCGCCATAGTCGTTATTAATGTACGTGTTGCCGCCATCTCCTGCATCAGCCATGGCAGAGCCCAGCAGTGCGCCACCTAGCAGACCACCGCCGGCTCCTAGAGCCATTGCACCACCAGGACCCATGCCGCCGCCACCTGGACGTCTCCCACCTACAGGCATGCCATACCCCATCGGTCGCTGCTGATATCCACCGCCATAGTATCCTCCGGGTGCAGCCCCGTATCCTGGTTGCCCGTATCCGTGTTGCTGATGAGGGTACGGATTTGATGAGCTCGAGCCATGACCGCTGGCCTTTCCTAGCAACTTTCCGAGTAAACCTTTGCTCTTGCCTTTGTCCTGCGTATTCGTATCCTGATACGGTGCCTGTCCTTGTTGCGGATAGGGACTTGGGCTCGGTTGTCCGTAACCGCCGTACTGGCCTGGTTGCGGTTGGCCTGGTTGACTGTAGAAATCGTTGGCAGCCCCTCGATGACCACCTGACGGCCTCCCTGCGCGTGCTTCCTCCTCTTCTTGCAACTTCCTGGCCAGCTTCTCGTCTTCGCTAACAACTGCGCCAGGCCCACTGGTCGCATACGGATTGTTACTACTAAAGTTTGACTTTTCACTCACTCCTGTAGGCTGGATGCCTACAGCTCCTGGTGCTGGCGCGTGGTATGTGGGTGGCGGGCCGTGGGGTGCGTCTTCGCCAGGGGGGTAGATGGGTTCAGTCGGCTTGTCCCATTGCGACTTCTTGGTGTAGATGTTGACGAAGAACCATTCGCTGTATTGTTCGTTCCATACTGCCTTCCCTACAGGTTGAGATACCGGGTCAGTGTGTGTCTTAGATGAAAGTCGTAGGTGGTGTTGCTTACAGCCCTCAGGTACCTTTGGTGGTGGAGGGCCCTGTCAAGTGTTAGATGCGCCGCATTCCGAGGTTCCGAATGCGATCTGCATACCGTAGGAGGCGCATACTCCGCCATAATGGAAAACTTTGGTTTGAGATCTGAAAATATAAGATTGATAAATACAATAGTGGGACAAAGCGGATGTGATTAGGTATTGTCGCAATGTAAGCTGTCGCTCTGGCAATGGAGGGGTGGTGAGCTCATAAGCTAACTCTCTATGCGAACACCAGTCCGCGTCATTGTGGCGACATAAGCAAGCCCACGTGCATGCTTAGCCACAATCTAAACGGAACAAGTGAGCCGCAGCATCTTGTAATCTCCCAGCACAATCAAGCAAAGATGGTTCAGCTTGAATGACCGATGGTAGAGTACGGAAGTGATATCATTGGCTGGGTGCAGACTGTCAGCTCAACTCGAAGTAAACATCGAACTGCACCTCTGCTTCATAAATGAAGTTACTTTTAAACCCGTGGGTCTGCATCAAGTATATCAGTCTAATTTCTACCTCCTGTAAAGCCTCCTGTGGGTCGTAATGTATGAGGCCACCGTGTATACATGGCTAATATCAATGACGACTGAGACGCACAGTCTCTAGAGCCGAAAGATTGGTCTTAGATCTTCACCTCAGCGTCTTGTCCCCGTGTTTTCGTGATTAATTAGTCGTGGAGAATGAGTGAGGCAATGGAAAAAAGGCTACACTAGTCGGTGTTGCTCACCAGGGAGAGATCGATGGTCTTATGGTTGTCTTAACGGTGAAATGTGGCCAACATTCCTGGTGGAGCGCTTTCAAGTTGATCATCCGTTTACCCCGATTCAAAAATACAGCTCATCTAATAAGATAGTACAATGCCACTGTAGCCACGGGTCACAAATGACCATCAAGGATTGCTCGATTCTATTGGTATGCAGCAAGAGGGTGGAAATCAGGTTTAGTGAGAGCTGCAGAAGAGTAGAAAATTAATGATAGCTGGGCATCGCATAGTAAATTTAAGCTTCGGAGGGCGGATGTAGATTTGAAAAGGCGATGATGCTGGAGAGGAACGCAATGAGCCCGAGGAATGAGATCATGTTTACAGTGGGTGCGTTCATGATGGTAAGGGCTTTTGGTTGGGACAATCTGGTAAGACAGATAGATTTTTGGCCAGAATTAAAGAGAGACAAGGAAATTAGGTACAATTCAGGTCTATATTAAAGGAACTGCCGACCTACAGACGCGATGATATCACGATCCAGATAGGGGGAATTGTACAATTATCTCTCCCCTGGACAGTAATTCACCAAGAACAATGAAAGGAAAAGGAAAGGTTGGAGGAGAATAATTGAATGTATGAGAGTGACATTAGCTATCTAATCTATTTTATCCATAGAGAACTTGCATGTTTCATTCGACACGGATGGAGACGGTTCAGTCTAACCGGTATGGCCTTCAAGAAGCAAAAGCGAGGAACGTGACATGCGATATCCTCTACCTAAGCGGCACAAAATCGTAATATCTTCATAAATAGGGGCAGCTGTAGCAGCAGGAGATTGAAAACCACGAGTCCTCCCAACTCTCGTTTACGCTGATCGTGTCAAATGAGGCAACAGAGTTTCAAGGTACCCAATCCTCCCCGAGCATGTCCCAGCCCTCCAATCTCTCCCGGTCCCAAAAGCAATAACCCAGAGCCCTAAACCCTTTCACATATATATGTTTATGGGTATCGTGCATTTCGCGGTAGTTACACCACAGCAACCATCCGGCGTTGGGTTCATTTGCTCCCGGTACATCGTCCCATGTCTTAATTGGAATCTGTCTGCAGTGCGCTGGGTCCGCCCATAATCCAATACTGTCGACATACCTGCATATCAAGTTGTGCCAAAATGGCTGAACTCCGCGCCACCAAGGGCTCGAAGGGTTGCTTGGGCCTAGGCAACGCCCTCGACAGGTCTCGCAGTTGAATGGATCCAAACAACCTCGATATGGCTTCACAGGGACATACGAGCAGTTCTTGTGTGGATAGGCTGATATGAAAAACTGACCTTCTCGCACTAGATACTGATAAGCGGTGGTAAGTTCGTCAACCTCAAAGGTGCTCAGGCGATCAAAGAAAGCGCCGTACGATGCTTGCAGGTCAACTCTGAATCGATCAGCATAGTTGTAGAAAAGTACGCCGAAGAGCTTTAATTGATAGAACGCCCGGGTCATCCTATGAAGCTCTGTCGAGGATACTACAAGCGGAGATGGAGAAACACCAGGGTTGTCGTAGTAGCAAGCGCGAGTGTATGCATCGAGAGCATATGCTTCCACTCGAGATGATATCTCGTTATCAAGTTGGCACAGTACTCTAAGAGCATGCGTTGCACTTCTATCAAGGAAACATATAGTCCGCGATTCTTCAGTATCAAGATGGCTTGCTAGGAGTTTAGGCATGTTGTTTGTAGCTTTGTCTGTATACATATCGATGCCCGATTCCACGCTCTGTATGATACTGTACGTTGTCAGCATCAGGTTGCGAATCTGAAGACCCCTTGTAGCTGTAGCTCCCTGCAGGATGGTTAATGGATATCTGAGATACAGGGCTTTCGCGTAAGGTATAGCATTAATCGTCATGTGCAAGGTGTGGATGTCCATACTGTTGAGGACATGGAGCTGCAGGTCTGGCGGAAGGCTCATGAGGGGCAGGGAAGGGCGGTTGTGGCGCAACCGAGTGTATGACATCTTAAAGCCCTTGAATAATTCAGAGGAGTTATAAATTGGATGGTGGAAAGAGATTGTAAGAATCCTATGCCATAATAAGTTATGGGATGGTCTTTGTTTTAAGTCGTAATGCTTGTCAGGCAACAGTGCAACGCGTGATGAGTCGCTTTTGCTTCCCGTTCCCGTGGCCGTAAGCCCCACGTATGCCATTTTGGGCATCCCGCGGTTTTTGCTCCACCATTAGATATTCGCGCACGCGACCATAAGCTTCACCATCTCCGACAGAGTAAAGCGTGAGCTCGTTTAACAAGGCGGATCGCACGCACACCATAGCAAAAGTATTCCTTCGAATTCGGCCACTTAATCAGATCTCAGCGAAGACGAGATCAGACGGAACCCTTCGTTAGCGCTATCATGCAGCAAGATAGTCGACTGCTCCAGTTACCCAGAGAGCTTCGCGACGAAATCCTTACCATCTTGTTAAATTCCACAAGGCTCACTTTTGGCTTGCGATACACTTCCAGCTATGGCGAAAGATTTATGACGCCAGCTCCAAATTCACTGGCGCTGCTACGTGTATGTCATCAAATCTACGCCGAGACGCACGATACCTGGGTCGAACGCGTGCTTTTCAACTTTGAGGATGCTCAAACTATGCTCAACAAGCTTTCAGAGCTACCAGATTCGGTTCTGTCGAGGATACGGCACTTACGTCTCTTTGGCTTCTCTATGATGCGCTACCTCAAAGGCTTCGACGACTTGATGTATCGGCAGGATTCGGTGTTCCAACTGCTTCCTGCGCTTCGTTTGGAATGTTTGACTATTGTGGCAGCTCCACCGGCTGCGCCGGAGTACGATGCAATCACGAACTTGATAAGTCGCGGCAATGGTTGGAAGGAACTCCGTTATATTACGAAGAGCTCACGTATGCTCGGCTTCAGTCCATCGAGGAGCCATGGATCTCGTGAGACGGGAGACATATCGCGCCAACCCCAGCCACGATTCTGGAGTAGAAGAATCACGAAAAGGGATGGAGAAACATCGGGAGCATCTGTTCAAATCTATCGATCGAAGGAAGAAAACAATTGTGTCTCTGTTCTTTATCCACATAGGCGTGAGGTATTCGAGCAGACCCCAGATGAGGGCAAGATTAAAGGCTTCGGTCTGGTGGACGACGAAGATATGACCAAGGGTGCTGGCGCTCAAAAGGCCCTTCTTGTTTTGGTAAAGCGCGGTCGCAATGCGGATATTGCGCAGCGTTCGCCAGGATTTGGCAAGGAGAGGGACATGAAAGCAAGGTTCAACAAAAGGAGCTGGAGAACTCGCAAGAAAGTGCTCATCTGGAACCCTCTCGACGTAGGCGATAGGGATGAAGATGATGTGGGGAACGGATGGGCGCGCCCTTTGTTCCGCAGACCTCCACTAACCCTTGATACTTATTACGATATCGACGAAATGTAGATACTGATATCCAAGTCAAGACCTATGTCATACTGGCTGAACTGCTCATGGTATACCTTCATATCGTTCTCATCACCACTGAATCATTGATCATCGATATGTATTGAGTTCGGCTACATCATGAATTTCCATATTGACTGCACGGCCGTGCTGTAGGTTTGGCATGTTTGGTCTGCTTTCCGTGATAAATAAATATCCATCGTGGAACATAATAAGGAACGATCCTATATCAAACTCAGTCAGCATAGTGTGCCATATATAGCATCCTTTATTTGAGGCTAGAGAATGGGTTGGACCTACAATTCAAGGGCATTAAGCGCTATCAGGTACCATTTTCGCAGGGAAAAGGTCCATCATATGATTTCGAACTATACATATGACACTCCCTTGGCACGAATAGCTTGTTGTGGGTATTATGATATGAAACCAGTGCGTTGGAACCTTGAATGGAATTTCGAGAAGCCCTATGACTATTTCACTATCCTTATTCTCACTTACAGAATAGCTGGCGAAGCTGGGTTGTCCACTGCTTGAACCTTGGGTAATTACGAAGCACCCAAAGCCACAGTATACGTTTAGGTACGTATTTTAGCGCCCTATTTCTACCCTATTTCTACCCTATTAGTCTAAATACGCGTCCTTCGCATCAATCTTGTGCACACCGAAACTCTGTGGTCACACGGTCTTGCTTACAAGAGTACGATCGAGGCGCTGAAGTGACACTAACTACCCGATGAGATAATATAAACACGATATAGTTTTGTACAATAAGACAGATACAAGAACCTGATATTTCGAAGAAAAAAGAACTTTCAAAATCCAAACAGAACCACTTTTCAACTCATAAAGCGTGTTGTTGAACTGTAGACGATAATGTTGTAGGTATGCGGAAAGGGGCACTACAATGTCGCTGACGAATATACTCCAATAACGATATATAACAAAAAGCATATGCTGTGGAACGTAATATACAGCTTCTACATTCATTTCGAACCCTTTTCACTCATTTAAATTTTTCAGTCTCACGCCCACGCTCATCAACGATTACCAGTCTCGGAGATCTAAGTCTCTGTAAATATCTGTTTGGAACGTTCGATTATCAAAAGTAACAAGAAGCAACTACTACAAAAAATAAAACTGGAAATTTGTAATAACTTTAGAGGCTTCAGGTATTTTGCAATTAGGTCTCCCAGGAGCGTTGTTCCAAGGGAGGCTAATACGTCTTTCTCAATCCAGGTCCACCAGCACTATCTGTGCTCAACACCTGTGACACTTTGAGGAAAGTTACCCAGGAGTCCAGAGGCAACGATTTTCATCGTACAGTAGTACGGCATTAGCAACCCACGTACAACCGCCAAGGCACCATATATGCAATGCCCAGAAACACCTGATAACACTGCCAAGTTTCTATCGTCGCAAACTCAAGGATCTATAGTACGGGAAATGTGCTTCCATCGAAGTAACGAGACAAAACATATCGTGAGTGATAGACCCCCGAATTGTTTCGTTGCGGTTGGCACGCTACTAAGCATCGCAAAGATTCTCCCCATGAAAAGTCCGGCATACGACAGCATGGGATACGTGCATACCATCGATAGTGCTAGGCACGGATAAAGGATATGTTACAGGCCTTGCAGAGTGAATGCTTCATGTAAGCTTGGCGGATTGCGTTTTGGATAATGCTGGGGTTGTATCTAACTGAGTGCATTTGTACGAGCTAGGACTACACTGTATCTTCTGGAAGAATTCCGTGCATATAAACGAGACGATTATTAGCTACTCCGAGACGCTGATGATACTGTGCCTGACTAGGGGCGGACGCGTCTGTAAGATCGAAACACGGAACATCACAGGAGTAGTTGACAAAGGTAACTTTGCCAAGCTGGAAAAGGGCGGTTCCGTGTGCATAGGAGGTTGCGAAGTCGAACTAGGAAATGATCTTCGAAGGAAAGAAAGAGCTTTAGGAGGTTTGCACACTGAAAGGGGAGGACTATTCCTGTCGAATGTCCTGGCTTTGACAGGTGTCACTATAGGAAGACCCGCAGTCACAGAGCTTCTTCAGCGGAAGCGTTTCATATCGACTGCGTAGAACCATCGGGGAAGAGAAATACCATCTCACGTAAGTCGTGCTTTATGCAAAATCTAGCCTTGCCGATTTGCTCATCAAAGACGCCCGTAGCTGGAACGCACTGAAGTGTCTGCTTGAAACATGATCAACATTGCCGAAGGACATTTTGTCGGAGCACCCGCAAGGCAAACTTTCCGCTGCGTCTCAAAGCTCTCCAGGCACCGCTGCGCAGTGTTACTACCTGATCTCAAGTTTGAATACTGATGCTTCTTTGTAAGAAGTAAAGAGTTGAGCTCTTTAAGCCTAAAGTGGAAGGGAAACGCTTATCGAAGCTTCATGCTGATGACAAGCTGCACTCGAAACGCTCTCAACAAAGAATAAGCCTACGAACGATTCTTGGATATCTCTTAGTACATGAAGAGGTTGCGATTCGCAGGATGTGCTTGAATCGTCCACGTAAGCTGTTCAACCAAAGGCAGAGTTTCAGGAGGATGAAAATCACGTCTTGGCAATATTTGGCGCCAAGCCTACACCTCCGGACAATCTCGGATTCCGCTGCATCAAATCTGCGCGTAATGATCATTGCCGCTTGGTTCGTGTGGGGGTATTCTGCACAAACTTATTGCTCATCTGCAGACAATCAACCTGGTCTGTACATTGAAGAGTAATATTGGAGCCGTCATCTCTCTGACACTTTGACGTACACATTCTCCGCACTCTTGTTGTATCACAGTTCTTGGCGATGCGACGAGTGCTCCACTTTCAAGACAGCGGAGAACAATGGCGACATGGGGAGTGCTTGAACCAGATCGGAGCCTGTGGTTTGTTGCGCAAACAATGCCGAGACATCAAAGCAGGGTACCCTGCCATGGCACAGCTTGTCCGACAGGACTGTCAAGTGTTTGACGGCCTGGTCGATGTCGCCTGTGGAGCCGCAGAAATGTTTCTACGAGGGGCCTGAAGATCACCAGGATGAAGCCGTCGAAGTTTCACGCTGGCTGCTGATTCGAAACATAGTCTTTCGAGCAGCTGGTTGATTACCAGATGCCGGCGTGGCTAGCCAGATCTTAGCCAAGAGCTCTGGAATGGAACGAAAATCCCGCTCTTGTTGTGTTGAAAGATATGGTGCCAGGGAGCGCTTTCCGCGCATGAGAGCCTCCATTGAGTGTTGGGAAAATGTGAACAAATGTCGCGCATTATCATGGGCCTCTAGGAGAGTGCATCTTTTGAGACAATTTTCAGGTTGGTGATACCGTGCACAGCAGCTCTGGCCGCGGGAGGCTGCAGAAAGCATCGTTTGGTGTTAGGGACGGGACAAGGAACAACCCGAGCGTAAGCCACCAAAATGGACCGTAGCAGAACGGAACACACACACACAACGGTTGCAACAGCCAAGACGTCGAAAAGGGCACATTCTGGGGTCGAGGTGCAATTGAGCTCGAGATCGTTTCGTCTTTCTGCCCATGTGTCGTCGCGGAAAGGTGCACTAATTCCAAGGCCAGTAGATGGCCGTCGATCAACCGGGGAAGGCACTTCTCGTCTGTTCACCCGAATTGCTGGCCATTCGCCTCGGTGGCTTGTCCTAGAACTGCATACTGGAGACCACATCAAGTTAGCCTCGTCTGGCGCGATTCTCTGGCTTCATAAAGCTTGTAGACCCTCTATTACATTCCACCAGAGAGTCTTTCGCCTATCCCTATCCCCCGATCACTTGAGGGCTCTCTCGACAACTACGATTTCAGCACGCGGCTAAGCCTGTGTCTTGGATCGCACCAAAGGTACGCATGAGCAACGTTTGATTTTATATCTTTATTGTTGAGCACATTCGAGATTTGTACCCAAAGGTTGCCTGAGCGCTCCTTCCACGTTCCATGGGTAGAGAACGCGCCAGCGGTCGCATCAATAGTTTCGCTCACTCTTGCAACTTCAGGACCAGTCCTACTGCCCGCATATTCCAAGAGAAAGAGCCCTGTCACTGCTTTTGCAAACAATATCAACTCATATAACAGCAATAGCATCACTAGCTATAACCTGTAGTGCCGTCGGCGCAATGCCTGAGGTACGTGTACGTTCGGCGTCCAAGCGTTAACACCTAAGCTTGTAACAACGTCTATCGTGACTGGAGCTGATTCGTATAGTATACGGGCGCGATGTCGCCGAACCACATTAGCACAAATGTGCCCATTAACCAATCTTACGAGAAGCATGAGTACAACGAAAAAATTGTTCCAAAGCGCGGGGTCGAAGAAGATGAAGAAGAGGATGAAGATATTGATGCCCTGATCGAAGAGCTGGAATCACAGGATGGTGGTAATGCTGACTATGAGGAGGAAGAAGCCCAGCAGCCAGGCGGTGCGCGCCTCGTTCCAGAAGAGTTGCTTCAGACCGACACACGCATTGGCCTCACGTCGGGCGAGGTGTTGCTTCGTCGCAAGAAGTTTGGTCTCAATCAAATGAAAGGTACGTCAAACTTCAACATTCCTGGACTGGCCGAGTACTAATGATTAGTAGAGGAAAAAGAAAACCTCTTCCGTAAATTTCTGATGTTCTTCGTTGGCCCCATCCAGTTTGTGATGGAGGCCGCTGCGGTTCTCGCTGCCGGTCTTCGTGACTGGGTCGACTTTGGCGTTATCTGCGGTTTGCTCTTGCTCAACGCCTGCGTCGGATTCATCCAAGAGTATCAAGCAGGCTCAATCGTTGATGAGCTAAAGAAGACATTGGCTCTGAAGGCTACCGTGCTTCGTGACGGCGCGCTCATTGAAATCGAGGCCACGGATGTCGTACCCGGTGACATCCTACAGGTCGAAGAGGGCACTATTGTTCCCGCTGATGGCCGTATTGTCACTGAAGATGCATTTCTACAAGTTGATCAATCTGCAATCACGGGCGAGTCACTCGCAGTCGACAAGCATAGGGGGGACACATGTTATGCATCATCCGCTGTCAAGCGTGGCGAGGCTTTCGTTGTGATCACGGCGACCGGTGATAGCACCTTCGTTGGGCGCGCTGCCTCCCTTGTCGCCAGCGCATCAGGCGGGACCGGCCATTTCACCCAGGTGCTCCATGGTATCGGTACTGTTCTTTTAGTCTTGGTTATCGTCACCCTGCTAGTTGTTTGGATCAGCTCGTTCTACCGATCCAACGGCATCGTTCACATCCTTGAATTCACGCTCGCAATTACCATTGTTGGGGTTCCTGTCGGCCTCCCTGCCGTTGTAACGACTACTATGGCCGTTGGTGCCGCTTATCTTGCCAAAAAGCAAGCCATTGTTCAGAAGCTCTCTGCCATCGAGTCTCTGGCAGGTGTTGAGATTCTGTGCTCGGACAAGACTGGTACTCTAACTAAGAACAAACTCTCCCTAGCTGAGCCCTATACCGTAGCTGGCGTGGAGCCTGATGATCTTATGCTTACCGCTTGCTTGGCTGCTTCCCGAAAGAAGAAGGGTATCGACGCTATTGACAAGGCGTTCCTCAAGTCACTCAAGTACTACCCGCGCGCCAAAAACGTTCTCAGCAAATACAAGGTCATCGATTTCCACCCCTTTGATCCCGTGTCCAAGAAGGTACAAGCTGTTGTTGAGTCACCTCAAGGCGAGCGTATAATTTGCGTCAAAGGCGCTCCCCTTTTTGTTCTTCGAACTGTTGAGGAAGACCATCCGATCCCTGAGGCAATTGACGAAGCGTACAAGAACAAAGTGGCAGAGTTTGCGACTCGCGGCTTTCGTTCGCTCGGCGTCGCTCGCAAGCGAGGTAACAGTTCCTGGGAGATTCTCGGCATCATGCCTTGCTCTGATCCACCGCGCCATGACACTTATCGGACAATCAATGAGGCGAAGACTCTTGGTCTTTCCATTAAGATGTTGACTGGTGATGCCGTTGGTATCGCTCGTGAGACCTCTCGTCAGCTTGGTCTTGGAACCAACATCTTTGACGCTGAGCGTCTTGGTCTTGGCGGAGGTGGAGAAATGCCAGGCTCGGAGGTATATGACTTTGTCGAGGCTGCCGATGGTTTTGCTGAGGTCTTTCCGCAACACAAATACAATGTTGTCGAAATCCTTCAACAACGTGGCTATCTGGTTGCTATGACTGGTGACGGAGTTAACGACGCGCCCTCTTTGAAGAAGGCCGATACTGGCATTGCTGTGGAGGGCGCTTCTGATGCTGCTCGCTCCGCTGCCGACATTGTCTTCCTGGCTCCAGGTCTTTCTGCCATCATTGACGCACTCAAGACCTCTCGGCAAATTTTTCACCGCATGTATGCGTATGTCGTCTACCGCATTGCCTTGTCCCTCCACCTTGAGATTTTCTTGGGACTGTGGATCGCCATTTTGAATGAGTCCCTTAACCTCCAATTGGTCGTCTTCATCGCCATCTTCGCTGATATTGCGACGCTAGCTATTGCTTACGATAATGCACCATACAGCAAGACCCCGGTTAAGTGGAACTTGCCAAAACTCTGGGGCATGTCTGTCCTTCTCGGTATCATCTTAGCTGTTGGTACTTGGATCACACTTACCACTATGTTTCCTTACCAAACATCCGAAAACCAGGGCGTAGACGGCGGCATTGTGCAAAACTTTGGCCGTCGTGATCCAGTCCTATTTCTCGAGATCTCGCTGACCGAGAACTGGTTGATCTTCATTACCCGCGCCAACGGTCCTTTCTGGTCGTCTATTCCATCATGGCAGCTCGCTGGCGCCATTCTGGTTGTCGACATCGTCGCCACCTTGTTCACAATCTTCGGTTGGTTCGTCGGCGGACAAACTAGCATTGTTGCTGTCGTCCGAATCTGGATCTTCTCTTTCGGCATCTTTTGTGTTATGGGGGGTGTATACTATCTTCTCCAGGGTAGTCAGGGCTTCGACAACCTCATGCATGGCAAGTCGCCCAAGAAGGACCAGAAGCAAAGGTCCCTCGAAGACTTTGGTGAGTATCGCTCTTTCAGTATTGATTGATTTTTGTTACTAACAGTACGTCTAGTGGTCTCACTACAGCGTGTGTCGACGCAACATGAGAAAACATCATAATTTGTGCATTTTTCTGCTTTATATCAACGACCTGTTTCGACTAGGAGTTTTTGTGGCCCAAGGGGGCAGGAGTAGGCGTTCAATTGACACAATCATTCTCCAACATATGAAGGATCGGAACGCAATACGGCAGGTGTACCAGTCTACTTGTTGGACTTTCAGGCGTTCATTCATGACGGTCTTTTGTTTGGAGGGATTTTATTCACAGTTATACCCGATGTGCATCATGAGGAGCATGGCAAAAAGCATTGTCTCTTGACAAGACAGATAGACTGTCAGCATTATTATGCGACAAAATCTTTTTTGTGGCAATGAGTACGTGATTCTTTGTTCTTGACTCGTATCGTCTACTAACTTCAACACGTGTTGCATGACGTGAGGGGTTAATTTTGCTTCATGACAACATGGTCACGATGTATTCAGAGACGTTATGGCGATAATTCAGTGCCGCGATAGCGGCCGCTCTTTATGCGGCTTACATCGTCAGAGCGGATTCCCCAAGCAACAATGACTATTCCATAGCGATCGTATCCTTGTGATTGCGAAGTGGAGAAACGCTTCGAGGGGAGCTTTGAACGACTGTGGAAATCCAGATGACGTAAACTGTTTCCGTCGCACCCCACCCTCATGATACCACAACGGCACACTTCCGGTCTTTTCCCCTTCTTCTCTAAATTGGATATATTTCTACCCCCACTATTTCTTTCATTGGCTCATATCAACGGCCCTCTCTGAACGACCAACAACGTGCGCAGCAATGGCAAAACTCGATCTCACAATTCCAAACTTGAAGCTCAATGATGGCACTTCGATGCCAATGTTGGGCTATGGGACAGGTACTGCCTGGTACAAGACTGGCGAAGAGAGCAAGATCGACCAGGCCATTATTGATGCCGTGAAGATGGCGACGAAGCTTGGATATACTCACCTGGATGGCGCAGAGAGTGCGTTGATGCAACATTATTTCAAAGACATTGGAGAAAGAATATTGACCGATCCATCTAGTGTACAAAACCGAGCCGGAGCTTGGAACGGCAATCCAAGAGAGCGGGGTTCCAAGAGAGAAGCTATTTGTCACTACTAAAGTGGACAATGGGAACATTCACGATATTCAGGGGGCGATCAAGACAAGCTTGAAGAAGTTGCAGCTTGATTATGTTGACTTGTATGATGACCTTTCTTCAAAAACTAGCGGCAGTTCCTCGGCTGATCGGAAGAAGGTATTTGATCCACCAGCCATGGTTCACCAAGTCAGAGGCGGACATTCAGAAAGCCTGGGCAGATATGGAGGCGGTACAGCAATCAGGTCTGGCTAAGAGCATCGGTGTCTCCAATTTCCTCCCAGCGCATCTTACCGCCCTCCTCAAGACTGCGAAAGTAGTGCCCGCCTGCAACCAGATCGAGTTTCACCCCTACCTGCAACGCGTGGAGCTTCTAGACTTTCACAAGAAGCACGGCATCGCCACTACCGCCTACGGACCTCTGACTGCGGCGACCAAGGCGAAGCCGGGGCCTTTGGACGATTATGTTGTGCGACTGACGAAGAAATATGCCGTGTCTGAGAACGAAATCTATCTGAGGTGGTGCATTGATCAAGACATTGTGCCCATAACTACGAGCTCGAAGGAGCAAAGGTTGAGCGATTATCTGAGGGCTGCGACGTTCAAACTAACGCCTGCGGAGATCAAGGAGATCAACGAGCTGGGCCAGCAAAAGCACTTCAGAGGCTTCTGGCAGAAGCTGTTTGATCCAACAGATCGGTCATAAAAGATGTTACCATTCTCATAGTGGCAAGCCACGGCCAAACGAGCGTCGAGTAGAATGACTGGCTCAAATTCCTACATAGTCCACCACAAAGTCCGCCTCATAAACGCCCGCTATGCCACCAAAAGAAGCGACTTCTCAGAACCCAATGCAAGACAGATCCTCAAAGATCTACCAAGTATTGTATCATACATAGAACCATTCAAATCTGACCGCTTATGCAATGGGAATGAGCCCCTACTAGAATGCACCACTGACATCACCCTCTCCGTTCAAGCCCCTCAGCGAGCCTTCGGCGAGATCGACCCTCAGTTGGGCTGTCTCTGCATCACGCTCGAGACTGTCCCACTCTCTCAATTTCTGTCTTTTCGCATCCTCCTTTTTCTCAATCATCTCTCGTAGCTTCCTCGCTTCTTCCTCCAATTTTAGGATCTTACTCTTATCGTATAGCTCAGGGGCTTTTTGCCCACCTGGGACTTCCTTTGGCAAGTCTGCAAGATGATCGCGGAATCGCATGGTACGTGGGTAAGTAGTGGCTGTGGAGTTGCTCGAGCCGCGAAATGTAGGTGCGAAAGGAGTTGGTCCACTACCGGAGCCGCGAGGACCAGAGGGCGTGCCACCATAGTAGGCCCCACCTCGAGGGCCTCCGCCCCAGGATCCGCGACGTGGTGGAGCGCTGGAAAAGTCGCGAGGTGAGTCGTACGAAGGAAAACCGCGACCGCCACCTCGAGGCCGTGTTGGCGCGGCTAGAACAGGATTGCTTCCTCGCGAAAAAGTCGGGGCCGCAGCTGAGCTGGGACCTGCTGGAGGCGAGACGGCAGGAGAAGGATAGCTTCGACTCGATGGACCTGTGGGTGGCGCCCTTGAAAAGTTGCTGTCTCCGTTGCGGTAGGATGACGCCGGTCCAGTAGGAGGAGCAAAGTCTCTTTCTCTATCCCCTCGTGGTGCAGTTGGAGGACTTTCCCGACGGCGCGGCGGTGATCGTTCTCGCTCACGCTCACGCTCACGAGTGTATTCTCGACCTCTGTCGGAGTCGCGTTCGCGATAGGGTGATCTGGGCGCTGATGCAGGCTCTCTAGCCGGTCTATCCTCGACAAGAGCTGCCCTGCTGGGGTGGATGGGGGGCGGGGATGAGCGACGCGAAGTCGCTGCAGACTCTCTGCCTGATGCGTCGTTTGAGGGATATGCGGCTCTTGCTGGAGACGGAGATCTACGTCGCCAGGTGTCTGCCGAGTATGGATCGACGCGGTCACGTCGCGGAGATGGGGAGCGGCGTCGATAGTCGCGAGTCTCACGAGGGGGCGAATGGCGGCGGGGAGGGCTTTGAAAGTTAGCGAGGCGTCCTGATCTTGGGAGATGACATTATACCTGTTGACCCGCGAGCGAGGCTCTTCATATCGGCTATGTCGCATAGGTGAGCGCACTCCACGACTTCTAGCCGGTGAAGGGTCACGGTCCCTCGGTGGTGGAGACCTCTCCCGCGGTCGTGGAGAGCGGGTATACGAGTCGTATTGGTCCCGTCGCGGCGACCTTCCTCTATCACTCCTGTAGTCGTCCCGTCTCATTTCATCTCGCCGTGGCGAGAAAGTACGCCGGGGCGGCGAGCGCGGGCGTGCTCTCCAATTATCATCACGACGCGGGCTTCGCGACCTTCTCCGAAAGGGGGGTGATCGGCTTCGCGGACGAGACGAGCGGCTGCTGGGAGTATACGTATCGGCCGAGGCCAGGCCCCGACGAGGAGGAGAGCGGCCGGCACGGTAGCTGTCACCGCGCGGAGAGCGAGGACGAGGGCCTGGGGAGCGAGGACGGTATGTGTTCGAGTATCTGTCGTCTCTGTCCGCAAATTAGATGGTGAATGCAAAGTTTGGTCTTGTGTCCCACAAAAGCCGACACTGCAATCGGCACTCATGCGACACATTTGGCTTGACAAACCTTCGGTCTCCTCGGTCCCTGTCTCTGTCGCGGTCTCTATCCATTCTCGTGACGAAATCGACTACCTTTGTTGTCGGAAGGTGTCAGTCACACAAGCTGAAAGAATAAGAAATTAACTAAGAATCACAGCTGCAACGCGTTGATGGCGGGCGTGGTAATTGACGTGTCGAGCGCTTGCAGTGCAAAAAGTGAAGTTCCAGGCCAAGACATGCACACCACCATCATCTCCGTCACGTGCTCTCACAGCCAGTGACCAATGTGAGCTGAGCCTTTCTTTCGACCATTTGATGCGACGAGCATTCTTCCATTCTGTATACCACTCTCCGACTGCATTGTTGTATTTAGCGATGCGATAAGCCTGAGGATTCATTAGTCGGTCGCTAGCATCCTTACACGGCATCTTAACAAGCCGCCAATTCTTCCTGTAGCAGACTGTCCGGAATCTTTGCTCAGCTTGTCAAAACAGAATATTGGGCCATCTTGCTGAAACCTGTCCGCCTCCACCATCAGCCTCATTACAGTTGTGGTCAGCTGCCGTCGGCCTCTCATTCTTGTAGGCGCCAGTTGCATGTTTCAGCCATCTTCATTATCAGTTTGCACTTCTTATCCACTGACCACGCCCTTCAGTTGGACAGATCTTCATCTTAATTATGTTCATTTGCGGTCCATCATTGGCCGCTGTACGCAACGCCGTGTCCCAAATGCAGAGAATCCGAGTCCCCACTGACCCTTGTATGTCATAACGCCCGCTCTTGCTCGAGCTCTTGAAATCTTCCAACGAAAATCTTTTGTACAAAACTATCCCCTTCAGCTGACTCTTAACCGCACTCATGCTCATCGTCTAGACCTCCCTTCCGTCTCCCTTTTGGCCCGCTTTCTAGACTCATTAGATATCATCTCAGCCAAATCATCTTGATCGATACTCTGCCACTGTCCCTGTGCCTCAGCCCTTTGTCGTGACTCATACTCTTTCTTCAACGCATCTTTGTCCAGTCTGTCGCCATCCGCCAATTGATCGACATCGACAGATATATCCACATCCCCCGCCTTGCGCTTCCTCTGCGCCTGTCCAAGAGTGTCGCGTCGAGCCGCATCGAGGTCGTAGGCGTGTTCGCCGCCAAAGAAGCCCGTGGCTGAAATATTCTTCTCAGGAAGGACTGTGAAGGCACTACGTGGTGCGCCTGGCTCTTCCGTCTCGATTCCTTTCCGCTGCTTTCGAAGTGTGAACTCTCCACCAATACTCTCAGTACCACTAATTTCGGAGGGCATGGCCGATGCTGCCGTCATGGAAGTTTGAATGCCAGTCGCATCTTCCTCGCCGCCTTCCTCTTCCTCCTCGTCCTCCTCGTCCTCTTCGTCACTCTCCTCATCTTCACTCTCGCCCTCAGCGCGTAATCCTCCCCAAATGCCCCGTTCTACAGGTTCGCCAACATGTGTTGGCTGCTGCTGCTCTTCCAACACGCTTGTGCCGTATAGATCACCACCGAACAATGGCTTTCCAGCGTCATCTGTCGGAGGCTTTCCCCACTGACCGGGTTGAAAGCCCCAGGAAGCACCGGGAGGGATTGGAGCGTTCACGCCAGGAATGCGCATATTCGGGTATGAAGGTGAAGGACCAAAGCGTTGCATATTGATTAGCCATGGAGGTGGATGACCAGGCGCCATACCGAGTGCTTCCCTCAGCTCTTCACTTAACTCGCCAGGCTTGAGGTTCACGAGGTTCGTCTCGAATTCCTTGCCCTCATAGTAGACCTCGCCGTAACGGGTCAACTCTGGCTTTGTCTGTCGCCGGAAAAATGCATCATACAGTTTCGAGTAGTCGATGTCGAGTTTGCCCAGCTTTCCTTGAACCCGCTCGCGTTGCTTCTGCCTCATGGTCATCTCCGCCTGCTTCTCCAGGACAGCATCTCTCATCTCAGCGATGCCAGTCTCTTGGATGAACTTTGGTAGAGCAAAGGGTGGCTTCTCGACACCACGCTTCGATGAGAGATATTCGCGCTTGAGCGACCAATGAGTTGGTACCGGTATGACGTTCTTTGCGCCCTTGATAGCAATTAGCAGCTGTGGATTTGAGGACGAGACGTCTGTCCACTCGACCAGTTCCGGTCTGTCAACCAACGATTTCAGCTGCGCAACCGATAGCTTGTTCATTTGCTTCCTCTGTTTCTTGGAGATTTTGGGCTTGCCATCTTCTTCCTCATCTGGAATGTCGTCATCTGAATATAGAATCTCTGCCTTCTCCTCATCTTTAGTCGCCGCCTCCTCTTCTGTTGGCTCCCTGAACTTCTCAAAAACGCTTTTGTATAGCTCAAAGTTCGGGTCATCAAGATCGTATTGGTTCGAAATATCGTCGATGGTCAGAAGGTCCGCGGGCTTCACAGCCTGTGCATCGTTATTCTTGTCGCTTTCTGGTGCAGGAGATTCGCTCTCACGCGCAGAGTCGCTGGCCTCGGAAGGAGTTTCCTGCGGCGGTATCAGTACTGTCACACATGCTGTCCGACTGACAAACAGAGTACTCACAGAGCGCAGTTGCTTCATTTTTGCCCGTCGATAGGCGTTCTTGTTCGACTGCTTCTTTGCTTTCGTAGTTGCGCCAGACATGGTGGTGGTGATTGCGCGTCACAATGCCGAAGGTTCTAAGCCTTAGTTCAAGTCGATGTTAGAGGCTGCAGATCGCCAAAAGCAGTTTTCGGAGCGACTGAAGCGCGACCCAACTCCTACTCAAAGGTCAGAGGCGCGTTGTGTGATCGTAGCAAGATGTGAATGGGTGACAAGGTGGTATCCTGGAGTGCTGGTGCGGTCGAGTCTAGAAAGATTTAGGGTGCTTGGCAACCGTCTTCGATCACGTGTTGCTACTGCCTTGTTATGACCAACTTCCTGATTACCGATGTCGAAGACAAATAAGGTTCTGTCAATGCAAGACCTTAACTAACTTAATGGTCTCCGCTTCAGAGAGCTGGAGAGATTTTTTTTGGCTATCCGGTACGGATGCCACAGGGTTCTTGCCTTCTTCATAATCCTAATCATCATTATATTGCTATGTTCAGGTCAATATGGCGGCAGCATTGATGAATCAGAATGACAGTCGCTTCAGTACGAAGCCTTGTTGGAGGTGATCCAGATCCAACCCAAGATACTAATGTCAAGAGATATACCACTTTCGTTGCTTGTGGCAAGAAAAGAACTTGGCCCAAAGTCTCTAGTTTCATCCTCGAATAGTTTGAGACTTTCCAGCCTGATTAAGCACTTCATATAGCAGCTTCTTCCTCATGTTATTCATGCCATCAGCTTACTTCTGCTTATTGAGCGGCAGTTTTCATTGCCGTCCGTTTCACTGGTTGAAGTTGACTCTTCGTCCCTTGGAATCGGCCGAGTTCTCATATCCAGCCGTAAGTCAAACCATGTATTCTTGGCTTCCCCGAAGATCCGTTTTCTCCGCATCAATACTGGGCTCTGATTACTAACACGAGCCCGTCAAGCTTTAGTGTTCACCCTAAAACTGAGTATCTTTCCCCATTCCTTCTGCCTAGCAGATTCCCTTCAAGGATAGCATCAAATGCACTGATTATATTGCTTGCCCAGCAAGCTGTGGCTCGATTTCGCATTGAATCCATCTTGGAGTGCTGCCGACTTTGCTTACGATACTCGATATGATTCTCCACGCTTCAGGCACCATTAGCAAAAGCTCGCGGGGCCTCAACCAGAAAATAATAATTCTCTTATTATGTGCGAAATTAATAGAGAAAATACTACTCGACCAAATTTGAATGAGATGTTAACGTAGTATGACTTCAGGCTGGAGCACACCCCGATAAGCTGCACAAAACCTTTAGTGTTCGATGATGTAGTCACGCTAAATAATTTATTAGAGGCATTTCTAAAATTTCCTTGGGTAAAACAGACACTTCAGAGTGTAAGTATGCTAAATAGGCACCGACGTAGTCTCGCGCATCGGACAGGAACGGACTACCCACTTTTGTTCCCTTTCGAGTAGCTTTTGGATATGAGTGATACTATGTATTTGAAAGAATGGTGGCCACTCTCAGGAAGCGAAGTGAGTTATTTTCAAGTAAAGCGGTATCCTGGCTTAACATTAGATACACAACTCTGGGTTTTTGTCTGCGACATGAAATTGTCATATCGGCCCATCGACGTCCCTCAGATTTGCAGCGGTGTAAGTTTGTCAGACCCTCCCATTTCTGTTCTTAGCAGCTGTCGACAATGAAATAGCCTTAAATTTGTGGCAGAGTTGCAACGGTGAGTACAAAATCTCCAAAACGTGGCAGCTCTTGATGGTCACTCACCCGCGAGTGATGGATGAATCTGCTGCGGATCACCGATTGGCCGTAAATCGTTCTCCACTCACATCTCTGACTCGCCGAGAACCAAATTATTCCAGCTTCCCTCAACCCACCCGCACGCCTCCTTCACCTTTCTTGTCCCTGCTCTGCTAGCGCAGACATGGCAGGTAAGAAGGTCAGTAGCCCCATGACGTGCAATGGTCCCTAGGGGGTAACATGAAGACAGGAAACCCCAAAACCTAAACCCAAAGCTGCCCCGCGCGGGGCGGCGAGAGCGAAAGCTGCTGTTGCGGCAACAGAGGAACAGAAGGTGGACGATGAAGACGGACATATGGCGATTGATGGTGGTGCTGGGAATACTCAGGCGTCAGCGACCAGTGCTGCGAAAGATTTGAATCCACACGCTTCGACTTCGCCAGAAGCGACGAGAAAAAGGAAAGCGCCACCTACCCACGCAAAAGACGAATTTGCCGCTCTCCTTGAGCCCTTCTACTATGGCAAGAGTCTGACCGACCCGATTAATACGGCGCGCGATAAGTGGAACTTGCTGCCAGCGTTCTTGAAGACTAAGGGTCTGGTCAAGCAACATGTCGACTCGTACAACCATTTCGTCGACGTGGAACTCAAGAAAATAATCAAGGCCAACCGATTCGTACGCAGCGATTTTGATCCTAAGTTCCTCCTTGAGTACACCGATATTCGTGTCCTGTCGCCAAATCGGCAGGAGGAAGATGACCTCGATCACCACCGCAGTACCATCACTCCGAACGAATGCCGCTTGCGCGATATGACTTATGCAGCGCCGATTGTGGTAGACATTGTTTACACAAGAGGCAATGCAAAGGTTAAGCGGACGGGTATCAAAATTGGCAGGATGCCGATTATGCTCAAGAGTAACAAATGTGTACTTGCAGGCAAGAATGATCGTGAGATGGCTGTCATGGAAGAATGTCCGCTCGACCCGGGAGGCTACTTCATCACGCGAGGGCAGGAGAAGGTCATTTTGGTTCAAGAGCAGCTGAACAAGAATCGAGTCATCGTTGAGAGTGCAAAGGGTATCATGCAGGCTAGTGTTACGAGTTCGACGCACGAGAGGCGAACGAAGACGTACGTGATCCAGAAGAAAGGGCTCATGTTTTTGCGGCATAATACCCTCTCCGAGGAAGTTCCTATTGTGTTCGTTCTCAAGGCACTGGGAGTACATTCCGATAAGGAGATTCTACTCATGGTAGCTGGCGATGACAGTGCATATCAAGACAACTTTGCGATCAACTTCGAGGCATGTGCGAGAGAAGGTATTCATACGCAGGAGAAGGCGCTGGAATACATCGGTCATCGCGTACGCCTAGTAAAGAAGCCGCTTGGAACCTCGCGCATGCGAAACTACCACCTGGAAGCTATCGAATGCTTGTCAAACGTTGTGCTTCCCCACGTTCCAGTAGACGGCACAAACTACCGGCCCAAGGCACTGTACGTCGCTCTCATGGCGCGCAGGGTGCTCATGGCAATGCAGGACCCGAAGTTGGTGGACGACCGCGACTATGTCGGTAACAAGCGTCTTGAGTTATCTGGGCAAATGTTGTCACTACTCTTTGAAGACCACTTCAAGCGCTTCAACCACGACTTTAAACTTAGCATTGATAAGGTGCTCAAGAAGCAGAACCGCGCACAGGAGTTTGATGCATTCTCGCACTTTAGTGTTCACAAGAATCACATCACGATGGGCATTGAGCGTGCCATTGCTACTGGAAACTGGAGCTTGAAGCGATTCAAGATGGACAGGGCAGGTGTCACACACGTTCTCAGCAGATTGAGCTACATCGCTGCGCTGGGTATGATGACTAGAATCAGTTCGCAATTCGAAAAGACGCGAAAAGTATCTGGTCCTCGTGCACTGCAACCATCACAGTTCGGTATGCTTTGCACTTCTGACACACCCGAAGGTGAAGCTTGTGGTCTTGTCAAGAACTTGGCTTTGATGACGCATATCACAACTGAAGATGACGAGGATCCTGTGCGCAAAATTGTGTTCTTACTGGGAGCTGAAGATATCTGCTCGCAGACTGGCGAAGAAATCCATGCTGAGGGTGTCTACTCAGTGTGTTTGAATGGTACACCCATCGCGGTGACAGATACACCAAAGCGATTCTTGAATAGCTTTCGGAAACTCCGGCGAATGGGGCGAATCTCCGAGTTTACCAGTATTCACATCAATCACGACTTCTGCGAAGTGCACGTTGCGACTGACGAGGGACGAATTTGCCGACCAATGATTGTAGTTGAGAATCAGCGGTCGAAGGTCACTGCACGGTACTTGAAAGCTCTACGAAAGGGTACCATGGAGTTTGAAGACTTTTTGACTAGGGGTCTCGTTGAGTATCTGGACACGAATGAGGAGAACGACACCAATATTGCTCTATCGGAAACGGACATTAATCAACACACCACACATCTCGAAATTGAACCTTTCACCATCCTGGGCGCTGTCGCAGGTCTCATCCCTTATCCACACCATAATCAATCACCCCGTAATACTTACCAGTGCGCTATGGGCAAGCAAGCCATTGGTGCTATTGCTTACAATCAGTTCAAGAGATTAGATACACTCTTATATCTCATGGTCTATCCCCAAACACCCATGGTCAAAACACGCACCATCGAGCTCACAAAGTATGATAAATTGCCAGCTGGCCAAAACGCTACCGTCGCCGTTATGTCCTACTCCGGCTACGACATCGAAGATGCCCTCATTCTCAATAAGGCCTCGTGTGACCGTGGCTTCGGACGCTGCCAAGTCATGAAGAAGCATGTCACACCGCTCAAGACATATGCCAACGGCACCTCTGATCGCATCAACGCTGGGGCGCTTGACATTGAGAACCCGCAGCATCAAGCCATTGGTGTCGACGGCATCGCGCAAGTGGGCGCTCGTATCAACGCAGGAGACGCATTCCTGCTCAAAAGCATACCACAAGACACGGCTGGCCCAGCGTCAAATGTGTACAAAGACAAGCCCGACAGATACAAAATGCCTGATTGTAGCTATGTGGACAAAGCATGTATCACGGAGAACGAAGCCGGCACAACACTCATTAAGCTTCTCATGCGGCAAACACGCCGCCCAGAACTCGGTGACAAGTTCTCGTCCCGCCACGGCCAAAAGGGTACCACGGGTCTCATTGTTCAACAAGAGGACATGCCCTTTAATGACGAGGGTATTTGCCCAGATATCATTATGAACCCGCACGGTTTCCCATCCCGTATGACGGTGGGCAAAATGATGGAGCTACTGAGTGGCAAAGCTGGTGTGCTGAACGGCACGTTGGAATACGGCACTGCGTTTGGCGGCTCCCGGGTCGAAGACATGTCGCAAATCCTCGTGGAGAAGGGCTTCTCATATACAGGTAAAGACTACCTGACGTCGGGAATAACAGGGGAAGCACATCAGTTCTACACATTCTTCGGCCCCATCTACTATCAGAAGTTGAAGCATATGGTGCAAGATAAAATGCACTCTCGCGCCCGTGGACCGCGAGCTATTCTGACGCGACAACCCACGGAAGGGCGAGCACGCGATGGTGGTTTACGTCTGGGAGAAATGGAGCGCGATTGCCTCATCGCATACGGAGCTTCTCAGCTCCTTCTTGAGCGCCTGATGATCAGCTCAGACGCCCATGACGTCGATGTGTGCGAAAAGTGTAAGCCAAAATCTGCTCTTTGGGTGCAGGGACGTATGCTAACAACGTTGTAAATAGGCGGTCAGATGGGATTCAGTGGCTATTGTAAGCTCTGTGAGAGCGAAAAGGCAGTTCGACGCATCACCATGCCTTATGCGGCGAAGCTGCTGATCCAAGAGTTGGGCAGTATGAATGTCAAGGTTACAATTGGATTGGAAGATGAGTTTCCTAGAGATGCGTAAGGAAAAGTTTTGATGCATTTTCGGTGTCGAATTCTAGGCATAGCGCGGCGTTTATGTGAGATACAGTCATGTCAAACTGGAATGTGCAACAATAGGGATTAATTGGACTACATTCTCAATGATTCGATGCATCCATGCAAGAAAAAATAAAGCGAGCCTAGTCGAGCCCTTCGACACAGGCTATTCAATGAAGGTCTGTTGATAGTCGATTGCTCGTGGTCGCTTATCTATCGCTTCTTCCTAGATCTACGACTCCAGGTACGCAGCCTCGTGATGGTATCCCGAGAAGGTTGCTCCTTGAAGCGGTAGAAGCGGTTGCCAGCACCAAATACCAAGGCAAAAGTGTCTGCTGGTTCCAAGTACTCGGCTATCTGCAGCCAAAGCTCGGTGGGCATCCTCGAAACGGCTGTTTGGCCATTTAAGGTGATGTCAGTGCGCTGCCACTCGGATACTATACGCATGAATGTCTCGACTGAAAGATGCGGTACTAGGCCATGGCGCTGCAAGGTTGGGTAGATGGCGAGTGCAAGATTCATAAAGTTCCCAAGGCCTATATATTCGTATATCATAAGGAGCAGCTCCGCTGGAAGATCGTCAATAGAGGTGCGTCTATTTGGTGATGCTGGAGAAAATGGTGCTCCAGCTGTAGTTGACATGACTGTGCAGGCACTGTGTGCTCGAGATTTTGTCACAATCGCTCACCCCTATGAGTTGATTTGTAGAGGGGGGCGCTCAGTCAGTATGTGGTTTGCTAAGAGGGTTAGTAGCAGCTGAGAGCAGCCAATCGTAGATGTATCCAGAGAGGAACCAAGCGCCTGCGGCGACTGTGGTGGCGTATATGGCGAATGGAGCGAGAGACTTAGGGAAGATGTTTAGGATAAACGGATCAAGGACTAGGAGTATTAGCGAATGAAGAAGGGGCTCATATCATTGTTGTGACGCACTGATATCGACATGTACTGGAGGAGGATTTAGCATCAAGGTGTGATTCGTCGAGTAGTACGACGCTGCGGCCTGGATGCGCAAAAAGAGTATGGACTGAGGAGCTTCAGAGGCCTCCCCTGTGCTGTCTTGTTGGTCTTGTAAGGGGGGACCTTGAAGAAGCTCAGTGTAGTGAGCCAGAGAGGATACCAGTTGTGGGGTATCAAATACTTGAGGAAGCGAATAGGTGTGCAACCAGAAGTCGGTGGGTTGCTGGGGGTGGATCAGTGGGTGCATGGGTGGGAGAGGGCGAGGCAGGGACGAGCAGACTTACTGTTGCAGGCCAGCAAATGCGAAGCTCGTACCTGCGCCCGTGATGCAGCGCCGCCAGCAGGTACCAGGACTCGAGGCCGTGGGGCGCCGACTCGGTGGGGAACTGGACGGGGAGGAGGGCGGGCAGGATGGAGTGCAAAGGCGACAGTGTTTGCAGGTGCAGGTCGTCTAAGCTGGGACGGGCATTGGGGAGAGTCACGGGCTGGGGAGCGAGGAAGATGGTCTTCTCGACGTTGGCATACACAGTCCAGGCCTGTGTGACGATGCAGAGCAGGCCGGCCAGGAGGCGCATCTTCGGCGGGCAGCACAGTGGACGGGCAGATAAGGGCGGAAAAGGCATATGGTTCCCTTGTTCCCTCACGTGGGCCAGAAGAGTCCCATTGAGCAATGCAGGGCTTCAATTGCTTGAGGAGAGGTGAGTGCCGGTGGTGGATGCCTGGTTCGCGCCTGCAGTCGACGTCGTTAGCGGGCGGCGCGTGATTGGGCGGGCACACGCAACTAAAACTTCTCCCCCGACGGCCGTCAACAACACAGAAACACGACGGCACTGTTGCTCCACTTCCACTTCCACCACCACCCGCAGGCCTGCACCCACACTGCGACCGTCTCCCCGAGCCCCCCCTCTTATAATACCCAATTGCTACTCTACCAGCTCTCACCATGAGAGAAGTCATCTCCCTCAACGGTACGCTGCCCCCACACGCGCACGCGCCCTGACCGCCTTGGGCGGGCGCTGCTGGCTCTGTGTTGATGCTGACTTTTGCACGCGTCCAGTCGGCCAAGCTGGCTGCCAGATTGCAAACTCATGCTGGGAGGTGAGTCTACGCCCCTGCACACGCTGTGCTCCCGCCTGCCTCGCCCACACTGCGAAAAGGAGTGGGGGGCAACAGCGCGTCGCTGACCGCCTTTGCCGGAAGCTGCTAACCTGGCCGTCCACAGCTCTACTGCCTCGAGCACGGCATCCAGCCCGACGGCTACCTGACCGAGGAGCGCAAGGCCAAGAACGATGACCATGGCTTCAGCACCTTCTTCTCCGAGACGGGTATGTTTGCTCTCGCTGCCCTCACCGCCCGCACGGCACTCTAACACGCCACAGGCCAGGGCAAGTACGTCCCACGCACCATCTACGCCGACTTGGAGCCCAATGTCGTCGACGAAGTCCGCACCGGCACCTACCGCTCGCTCTTCCACCCCGAGCAGATGATCACGGGCAAGGAGGATGCCTCCAACAACTACGCCCGTGGCCACTACACGGTCGGCAAGGAGCTCATCGACCAGGTCCTGGACAAGGTCCGCCGCGTCGCCGACAACTGCTCCGGACTGCAGGGCTTCCTCGTCTTCCACTCCTTTGGTGGTGGAACCGGCTCTGGATTTGGCGCCCTGCTAATGGAGCGTCTGTCCGTCGACTACGGCAAGAAGTGCAAGCTCGAATTCTGCGTCTACCCGGCGCCCCAGGTCGCCACCTCGGTCGTCGAGCCATACAACTCCATCCTCACCACCCACACCACCCTCGAGCACTCCGACTGCAGCTTCATGGTCGACAACGAGGCCATCTACGACATCTGCCGAAGGAACCTTGGCATCGAGCGCCCCAACTACGAGAACTTGAACCGTCTCATTGCTCAGGGTACGTGCTTGACACATCCGCTCACGCATTGCATTGCATGCTAACATTGCCTTTCTCTCTCCAGTCGTCTCATCCATCACTGCCTCGCTCCGATTCGACGGCTCCCTGAACGTCGACCTGAACGAGTTCCAGACCAACTTGGTCCCCTACCCGCGTATCCACTTCCCGCTGGTTGCTTACGCTCCCGTCATCTCCGCCGCCAAGGCCGCCCACGAGGCCAACTCGGTCATGGAGATCACCAACGCCTGCTTCGAGCCCAACAACCAGATGGTCAAGTGCGATCCTCGCAACGGCAAGTACATGGCCACCTGCCTGCTGTACCGCGGTGACGTTGTCCCCAAGGACACGCACGCCGCCATTGCTCACCTCAAGACCAAGCGCACTGTACAATTTGTCGACTGGTGCCCAACTGGTTTCAAGATTGGTATCTGCTACCAGCCACCCCAGAACGTCCCCAATGGCGATCTCGCCGGCGTTAACCGTGCCGTCTGCATGTTGTCCAACACCACGGCTATCAGCGAGGCCTGGTCTGCTCTCTCGCACAAGTTTGACCTCATGTACAGCAAGCGTGCTTTCGTCCACTGGTATGTTGGTGAGGGCATGGAGGAGGGTGAGTTCTCTGAGGCACGTGAGGATCTCGCTGCCCTCGAGCGTGATTATGAGGAGGTCGCCGCCGACAGCCTCGGCGAGGAGGAGGGCGTTGAGGCCGAGTACTAGATGTCTTGCTCCTGTGTACTGAGGCGTGGGGAACGGCAGTTCGATTCTGCATTGTTGAATTGGCATGGTCGCATTCGAAGCTCTGTCCTTGATACCGACACTGACCTTTTGGCGATGACGAGCAATGGAAGTTTGAGCGGACTGCTAGCAAGCGTACTTCTCCATACATGAAAGCGATTTGGGATGGATTGTCCTCGTTCTATGTTACTACTCTTTTACTAATGGCCAACAAAATTGTTTCACGGCATTATCAACTGCTGTGTGAAGATCAATGTGTGAAACAAAGATATGATCAAAATTGCTTCTCTTCTGGCGTAGAAATCGCTATGCTACCCGATAAACATGCATCATTATGTCCAAAACCCGAACCCACCCCACGCCCCCGACGCCAAGCTGCATGCAGACAGCACGCGCTTCAATAGTCGTCCAGCTCCTCATCCCTCGCAATGGCTTTCCGCTCCGCCAACTCTCTAATCTTGTCCCCAAGTACCTCTCTGCCATAGCGACTCGCAACCTTGCCGGCCAGGTCCAACATTTTGCCATTTGCATCACGCATCAGACTGACAATCTCGAGCGCTTTCATGCCATGGTCTTCGCCGGCCAGGCATTCGAGTCCGAGCAGCTGAAGCAGGGCACGGTCAATAGCGACCTCAAGGTTTGTCAGGGCTTGTTTCTGGGACGACGTGGGTCGTGTGTGCGATAGGGTGGATTGGAGTTGCGAGAAGAGTGTTGAGGAAAGGATGAAAGCTTGTTCGTGTTCTTGCTGCTTGGACTCTGGTTTCTTCGCTTCTTCATCGTCTTCGTCGTCCATGTCCTCGGCTTCTCGTTGCCGGACGTCCCTCTGCTTGTCTACTGCACTACTCAGCGGTATCTCGAAGCTAAATTCGGTCAAGTGAGGCACGGGTGCGCTGGGATACTGTTCTTTGCCCTTTATGATCATGCAGTGGAATTTCACGCCGGATTCATCGGAGCCAGCAACTCCAACAGGCCAATAGGACTCTTCTTTCCCACCGCCCGCGAGGCGGGCAAGGCATCTTGTATCCAGCATAGGCACCCAGCGTGCTTGCCCGCTAGTTCTCCAGCCCAGGAGTGTGAGTAGCACGCCTGAGGAGTCGTATATGTACGGATCCCCTTCGGCTGAAAAGAAAATCGAAGTCAAGGTGGTGTTTGGTGGCAACGCGAGGATGTCGGCATCTTGATACACGATATCATGTTTGATGTTTTCGATGGTGTAGAGCAGTTGCGTGGAGAGATCGGACTGCACAGGCCCGTTGCCGATGGTGAGGATGTAATCACGCCATGCCGCGCAAGTCACTGCTGGTGAGCTCTTCTGACGGTAGACGCGGACAGGGAGGCCGAAAAGGGAGTATATGCGTACGTAGTTTGTTGATGTAGTGACACAAACATACGAGTCTGAAAGGGCAATGGCAGTCACGCTCTCCCCGGTCGGCAAGTTAGTTCGCCAGTCTGTCCTCGTCGTCCACGTCTCATGTGGGCGAAAGTAGATCATCGCCGCATTTCCGTCACCAGTGCTGTTCGGCTGGCATGCGAATAATGTTCCATTCTCATTGAGACACGCCTTGTCGTAGAGGAAGATGTCGGTAAAATGGAAGTTGCGAAAAGTGTGCTCGTCGTAGAACTTGACGGATACAGTGTGATGCCTACCTTCTTGAGAGACCGTCTCAACATATCCAGTCAGCGAGCAGCAAAGCAGGCGGCGTTCCCCGCGCCATGGCGTGCTTCCTGGTTGAAAGGATTCATGCACTTGCGGCTTGAAGAATGCCGAGCCGTATGCACGGCGTTTAGAAGCAGGCTCCACGCCGTTAGTAAGGTGGCCGTTGGATCGCTTCTTCTGCCCATTGATGGCTGGGGCATAACCGGCGCCGTCATCGTCGACTACGAAATCATTCATCTCCTCATCTCCATCTTCCTCAGCTTCATCGTCTTGAAACTCTGGACCAAGCAAATCGTCCAACGAATCAGGTGTTCCATCTCTGGCCCGTGGGCGTCCAGGTAAAATCTGCGTCGCGCCGTTGGCAAGTCCCTGAAGCGCAGATATGCCGGCTCGGCTTTCTGAAGGGTCGTGAAAGAATGGTGCGGATACGGCAGATTGCTGGAGAAGTGGAAGATGTTCCTCGGGTACGAAGTCGGTGTGAATGAATAATTCGCCGTCGTTATTGGTGTAAGACACAATATTCTCACTTGGGTGCCATGCGAGAGCCAGAATAGTTGCTTTTACATGTTCGAACTTCTTCAATAGTTTCTGCGTCTTGGTATCCCACAGGCAGAGGTTCAAGTCGCTCGAGGTTGTCGCCAAAAGAGCGCCATTTGGTGACCACGCCGCAGCCGTGATATCTGCAGAATGATCCGTCTTGAATTCTCGTTGGCGCTCCCAGTCGTTCGCTGACATGACTTGGACTTTTCGCAGCGCAGTTGGTGTAGCAAATGCTCGCCCGTCGGGGTGCCAGAGCACCTTTGAGCTTGCCTCTGCGTCTGCCTCCAGACTCTTTATCATGCCATCCACCTTTTTGATCATCTCAGGCTGATCTCCTTCGAGTGTGTACACGTAAACGTTTCCGTCGGTGCAGGATACAGCGAGTCGATGTCCTGTCTTGTCGAAAGAAACGTGCTTCACGGCCCGAGGCTGATCACGTAGCGTCCGTATCTGGGTCATATCCTTGGTATTCACGAGGTTTACCACGAGCTCGCTGTCCTCGTTAGCATATGGCGTCCAAATCGTAATGCGGGACATACTCGCTCGCGACGGCGATCCAGTTCCCATTGGGACTCAATGCTACGTCTCGGACAGGTAGTGTTGTCCTGACCAGTATCTCTTCAAACTTGCCGTCTTCGAGTGAGTATTTGCTCACTGTTCCATCTTCGGAGCCGGTAATAAAGAAGCCATTCTGCGTTCCAGTCAATTTCCGTCTCGAGAACTCCAATAGGCTATACATACCCCAGCCACTACTGCTGTGTTGTTCTCCTGGCAATCGTCGATAGTGACGGGCTCATCGTCAGACCCAGTGCTAAAGACGCGGCAGTAATTGTCAACTCCAGCTGTTATGAGCTTCTTTCCGTTCGGGGTATATGCGAGGTATGTTGCGCCAGGGGCATCTGAGGGCACACTCAGTACAAGAGCAGGGTGGAATATGCTCGAGAATACTCACGAGCCTGTCGGCCTCGCAATCGCTGCTGGAAAGCCATGTTTGGAGAAAATGATAGTTGTCGTTCCAAACTTGGTCGCGTATGGCTCGAGAGAAGACGCGACGCGTTTAAAGTGCTGGTCAAAGCGCCCTGTAACCCCCACGTCCTGCGACTTTCCAACACGTTAATATCCTAATATCTCAGAACGATAGAGCAGACTTTCAGTGTGTTTGACTGTTCTCCAGATTGAGCATTTGGCTGTCTTCTCACATTCCAATTTATATACGCACAGAATATGGCCCGTACTACATGGCCTTCATCCAGTTGTGGACGAGAACAAGAAATCGGCTCGAGTTTCTTTTGGATCCAAAGTCTTTCCAATGGATCTTGTGTTCGCCACAAGGGCCGATGAGCTTACTATGCATATTGAATCGTTGTTGGATGTGTGGTCGAAAGTGCGTAGTGGAACTGGGAAGGCAAGAATCAATACGCCTACTTCTTTTCAATCTTGAGATGACCACGCCATTTGAAGAGCTTCTGGCCTCTAAACTAGTCGTCAGAGCAGGCTACTCAATCATCGAACAGTGTAGATGAGAAGAAAATATACATAAGCCCCAGTCATGTTTACTACTGACGAGCCCTGACTGGTGTTGGACAAGAAAACGAGGCCGTTGGCATGACCAAACTTTGCCTGCAGTAATCAACATGATTAATTCAACCCTCGATTAACGTAAAAGTGCATGTACATAGTATGATGCATACGTTTTCCAAAGTCTTGCGAAACGCCCAAACGCCACGCCAAACGCAACCCATCATCACAAAAGCCCTGTATTGCCTTCATTATACATCTCTCGGCTATCCCAACCATACCCACCAGAACAACAGTATGACGGCGGCAAAAAACCCCAACCAAACTTTCCATCCAACCCCAGTTTTTTGCGCCATGCTCAGCATACGATTCATAGTCCCTTTTATCTTGTTCCGTGAGTTTTCAAACTGATCATTCATCTTCTCGGCGAGCGTGGTCGAATCGCGGATTTCGTCGCCAATGAGGTGTGTTAACTGAGAGACATTAGTGATACGAAATTTGCGAGCGAACTGTGCCCAAGGCAACCATCAGGGGGGAACCGTGGAGAACATACATCTTTGAGCATCTTCACTTTTGATGTAAGAACACCAACCTGCTGATCATTCTGGCTCTCTAGCTCATCCAGCACGGCTGCACTGTACTGTCCTCTTGAATTCGGGGTTGCAGATCTAAACGTCCCGTCTGCGCCCATTGCCCCTCCACTTGCCGAGCTGCTTCCTGGAAACAAACTCCCATTACTTGAGCTGCCTGGATATGCGCCGAATGAGGGGCCGTGTGCGTCGGACGAAGAGGGAGGAGCGTAGCCATAGCCTGCGCCAGCATTGTAGGGGGATGCGCGAGACTTGTTCTTGCTTTTCGAAGGCGAGGCGCTTCGGTTGTAGGAGCTAAAGAGGTCATCGCGGGCATCTTGTCGTCCGAATCTATTGCGCAGTGAATACAAGTGTTTTCAGCAAGTACGGGGAACGTGGAGCGCAAGCAAATACCGGCTTGACATTGTACGTGTGGCGCGATGCGCTGGCGATGCCTGCTCTTATAATATTTTCAATGTTGCTGAGGGACCCCAGCTTGATGTTTGCACGTCTGGAACCTTGGAACCTGCATGCATCCAATTGTCGAGTGTGCTTGCTACTATGTCGAGGACACCTGTCGAGCCGCGGACACTTTTTCGGTAGTGTGAAAGGGTAGCAGTCGGAGCTTAGGGGAGCTAACGCCGACGGTCATGTCGTGTCCAGAACACGTTTGTTCTACGCAACGCATGGCGCGTGAGTGGGCCATGTCAGTGGCGGCAGTGGCCCGAATCATGTCATGCTATGGCGCATGTCAGGTTCAAACGTGTCACACATGATCTGTACATGACATTTTGTCAAGGGTCAAGCGTGAAAGAACGGCATTTGGAGCTACAAATGCATTTCAAGAAGCTCTCTTCCGATCTAGTCTTGGACGTCTTCCAAAACCAAGCTCGCAAAAGTATCAGGACATACAATCAAAACATAAGATCCCAAGTACACCCACCATTCGATTCCAATCCCGATGCATCTGTACAAGTACAAGGAACCTTCGATTACATATGTGCATCCTCTGCGCTAAAAGCACACAAGGCCGACTTTTAACGTGATTCCAGGCGTGACCATTGACCAAAGATTCGTACAACTGCGCCCAACGGTACGCGCAGTTGCTTATTCGTGTCCATATTCGTTCTACCAACTCCCCGACGCGGTGCAATCCAGGAGGTGGAACGCCGTCTAGTTCTTGAGGCCAATCTTGTTCAGCAAGCTGCCTGACCGTCCGGAAACGGTGGCATTGTCGTCAAAGACCTTGAGCAAGCTCTTCCAGACCTGGCCAGGCTCTTGGCTCGCATCAATGGGCTTCCAGATGCCCGTCTTCTGGTAGTAGGCGACAACCGGGCTGGTCTGGGCGTGGTAGGTCGAGAGGCGCTTCTTGAGGGTATCTGCATTGTCGTCGGAACGCTGGATGAGCGGCTCGCCGGTAGCATCGTCCGTCATGGGGGCCTTGGGTGGGTTGAAGATCTTGTGGTAAGAGCGGCCAGAGGCGGGGTGCACCAGACGCCCCGTGATACGCGAAACGAGCAAGGCATCATCGATCTGCAGCTCGATGGCGTGCTGGAGGGGCTTCTTGGTGGCGGCAAGCATGCCATCGAGTTTCTCGGCCTGGGTGACTGTTCGCGGGAAGCCGTCGAGGATGAAGCTGCGAAGAGGGCTCGTGTTAGCAGACGTGGGCAGGGAAAGGACGAGTGTACCAAGGCCTGACGCACCCATTCTTGCACTCGTCGTTGCTCTCGAGCTCTGTCTTGATCATGTTGACCATGATCTCGTCGCTGACCAGGCCGCCAGCGTCCATAATCTTCTTTGCTTCCCGGCCCAGCGGCGTCTTCGCGGCCACTTGTGCGCGCAGCATGTCTCCGGTAGCCTGCCTCGGTCAGTGTTCGAGTCTCTCCATCTGCCGCGTGAGTCTGAGGGGGCGCTGGGGAGACGCACGAGATGGCAGGCGCAGAACTTTTCCTTGATTCGCGGTGCTTGTGTGCCCTTGCCTGTGGTGGAATCAGCAAACGGCCATGCCTCGTGCTTGGCTCGAGAATGCACGCACCGGCACCCGGCGGGCCCATCAAAATCATCCGCACGCTCTCCTGCGACGAAGGCGCGCTCGCTCCATGGCCCGACAGTCTGCTCTCAAGCTCGACGATGCGCTGCTCCAGCCGCGAGACGGTGCTCTTGAGCTCATCCACCACCGTGTCTGTTAGGGGAGCCATTGTGCCGGCAGTACCAGGGGAAAATAAAAGCAGAGCAGCGAGATGTCACGTCGGCGAGCAGTGAGCGATGGTGCTTGCGCAATGGCAGACGCGAAAACTCAATCGACACGGAGCTTGCTGAGGGTTGCGGATGTTGGCAGCCTGGCCAAAGCTTCGGTTGGAAGGACGGGAAAATGCTCCCTGCTCCCGACCTCGGTGCAAAGCCATGTGCGCGCGCTGTTGCCGCACCAGTGAGGTCAGCGCGCCATCCTTGGCCACTTTGACGGCTGTCCCTGTTCACGCAGAAGCGCTGTCGATTGAAAAGGAGATTGGTATCACTATATACGTTTGCGCTCAATAACATACAGGCATTCAATACTCGTCGCCCAAAACCTTCTTCAATGCTTTCATTTCCAACTCGTACTTCTCCACCTTCTCCTGACTAGCCATCATCTTGGCCAACAGATAGTTTACTCTCCCCGTCGTCTGCGCAGGCTGGCTCCTGAGCTTGCTCAACAGCAGAAGCTCATTCTCGCACTTCTCAATCGTTGCATTCTCAATCTTCGAAACGTTGCTGAGAATGGCCAGATCCAGACGGCTCTTCAGCACCTTGTCCTCGGTCAATCGCTTGAACGCAGAATAGTACACAGGCTTGCCGGGCCTGATCGTTGATGGTCTGCCATTAGGACCGGCGACAATCGAGATGAGCTCTGCTTGTTCGAGGGCGCGGAGGACGGATTCGCCACCAGTCTTCAGGATGTCATCTAGTAGCACCTCGTTGTATCGCAGCTTGTCCTTCTCACTGAGAGCCTTGATAAGCATCCACGCTTGTTCGGCGTTCCAATGTCTGCTGCCCCCCTCGTCTTCCACGCCAAAGATGTACATCTTGAGGATCTCCGAGGCAGATTGATCGATAATCTCATGTACAGCCTTAGTCGGCGTTTCGCCTGTTTTGATTCTCCTTGCAAGGAATTCGAGGTCCGTCAGTCGGCCACCAAGTAAGTCTATACAACTGTCTAGCTCGGCAAGATCGGTTCGGTGCTCCGAGGGGAGCTTCTTGGGCGAACCATCCTTGGCCGGGGGGCCATCCGCTACGTCGGCATCTAGATGAGTTATGACAAAGCGCTTCGCAACCTCAGGACTACAATCCGAAAGCGATATCTGACGGAATACGCGATCGGGCATAGCTTTGGAGAGAGATTTGCTAAAAGCGACATCGTTCGTCAAGAAAATGACGTGGGCAACGTTTGTAGTGGTAAGGCGTGCGGCCCTATTGTTGTGAGCACCTTGTCATGGCTGCTAGCGGCCGGACACTTACCATTCGGCAATTTTGTCGTAGACAATGCCGCCCTCCTGACTTTTATGAAGAAAGTTGTCAATGATCACAATCGGTCTCCGTTCTGGATGGGCTTCGAGCCATTCGTCGTCGCCTAAGTGGGCGTCTTTGTCGTTCTTGTGTCGGCTGTCCAAGGCTATCTGCCTCAAAGCCGAGGTCGTCGTGTTCCATATCTTGTTGAGTTGAGCATCAAGCGTCTCAGAAAAGCCAGTCTTGACTCCTGTGGCCCCTTGGGCAGCCATATCAATCATACCGCTGATGCTGTTCATCCAGCTGAATACCGGCCTGTATCCGACTGATAGTGCAGCGGCGTTGATGGTGGCGCTGTCACCTCGAGCTTCCTGGATAGGCTTGCAGTCAAGCACGAGCTTGAGCTTCTTATCCTGCAAAGCTTGGTCCACCACCAGCTCGCGCTTGCCGGAGCCACGAGGGCCTTGGACGATGATGAAGGTGTCGGCAGTCTCCATTAACCAAGTCTGAATTTGTTCAATATTACCTTTGCGATCATCCCAAATTGCGTCGTACCCATCATCGTCGTCGTGTTTCCTACCATGGATAATGTCTGTGGCGTAGCCCTTGATCCATTTATACCACTTGTTGTCTTCCAGGTGAAGATATCGAGTGATATGGGACTTCACAAAGAAAGTCCGGATCCTACATGCTCATCAGATCACAGCCCTGGATTGTAAAGTAAAGTAGTAGGCTTACGGGTCAAAGATGACAGCCACCGTACCGGCTATGAGCGCTGCAACAATTGGAATAATGATTCTTGGATGCCCAAAGACCCAATCCCTAATGTAGCGGGGCTTGATCTTCTGCTCATACTTGAGCCTCAGAACCGTACCATTTTTGCCACCTCCTTCCGCTTCTGTGACCAGATAGCCATGCATGCAATTCTTTGCCATAATAGCTTTTCCAAGACTTGAGTAGTCTAAATACGCAAATTTTGGCAAAATTTTAGAATCCGGGGGCTGCATGACAATGTCTCCTAGCTTTCCGTACGGCCTGAAGAATTGGAAGAGCTGCTCTTGGCTAAGCTCCACGGCGTCTGTAGCTGGAGCTCCCGCTTCGCCAGGAATGAACTCAACTCTCAATCGTGGGGCTGGTAAGCGCATCAAATCCTCGACCCACGGACGACCTTTGACGACTTTTGCACGCATGCGATGCCAGGGGCTCCACCAAGGCTTCACAGGTTCATCTCTCAAGTACTGCTGCAGTACTTTCTCAATTTCGGATACTGAAGTAGCACCATCATGTGTGAATTTGACAAAAGCGCCACCCTCTCTCATGCGAGGCAGTACTTCTGTAGCCGTAATTTTCAGATTTCGCTTGACGTTTACCCTTTCGATGATATTGTTCGGATCTGTCCCAGAAGCGGCAGGACTGACGATCCTGTCCAAGATCCTTGGCAGTGGTACACCGAGGATCTTTCGTATTTGAAAAGGAAAAACATTGTTGAAGAATAATATGCCCTCGTTAGGTCCAGCGCTGATGTGGCCAGTCTTGTCTTCCCCAGCCTGGAGCGAAGAATATCGCCCCGAAACCTTCCATGATCTCAGAGGACTTAGATTTGACGTCCTGAAAAGTGGGTACAAGGATGAACGTGCGGTTCTGATAACCTGTCAGCCTGTTCACGATGAAGTGCAGTTGTCGCAAAAAGCTTCTTTGACAAACCTTGACACTTCCTGCAGAGGACGTCGACTAGCATAATGCCAGCCTGACTGCGATATCATCTTCTCTTACCAAACTACGATTGGCGCATGTCGGATGCACTACCCTTTATAATCGCGGATTAACGACGGCGTGTCGTGCGTTGCTCGTGATGAAGGATGGAACGAGCCTGACGTCATGAATGCAGCTTCTTGGCATCAAGCCTTGCACGCAGCACTAACCTCACTTATGAACATCAAGTCAAAGTGAGCATAAGACGTCTGAGGAACGATAGTTGATTCGCATATATACACAAATTGATGCGAAAAGCATGCTAAGACATTGTACACTGCAAATGCCGCCCAGATGACTCCGCATACTGAAAAAGGTATCTTGCAGGTGAACGAAAGAAGAAAATTTGACAGAATATCCCAAACGCCTAAAATCGTGAATCTTGCCCATATAAACATCCAAATTCGTTCTTTGATCATCTCGTCTTTTCGTCACAAATTCCATCCTTATTTGCTAACATCTCCTATCTCGCAAACAGCTCTACGCGGCAGCACTGATGAGCTCCTTGGGAGCCCCATTGGCCTTGTTCATGAGCTCGTAAGGTGGACGCTTGACAATACCTCCTGTGACAGGAAGAGAGCTACCATAACCGGTGAGGAAGGAGTCAACATCGCGCGCGCATTGGCGACCCTCGTTGATACCCCACACAATAAGGGACTGACCACGGCGGCAATCTCCGGCGGCGAAGACACCGGGAAGGTTGGTGTTGTAGTGGCCTGGCGGCGTCTTGATATTTTTACGCCCATCGAGCTCCACCGCATCGCTCATGACACGCTGCTCAGGGCCCAAGAAACCCATGGACAGTAAGACAAGGTCAGCCGGGAAGAATTGCTCACTGCCCTCAACGTGCTTCATGTCCCAACCGCCAGATGCGGATTTGGTCCACTCGACACGGACAGTGTTGATTCCCTTGACATTGCCAGATCCATCATCAACAAAGTCCTTGGACATGACACAGTACTCACGTGGATCCTTACCCATGTGCGTCTTGACTTCGTTGTGGCCATAATCCGTGCGGAAGATACGAGGCCATTGCGGCCATGGGTTGTCACGGGCACGCTCTGGTGGAGGCTGGGGCAGCAACTCGAAATTGACAACAGACTTGGCCCCGTGACGTACAGATGTACCAATGCAATCATTGCCAGTATCACCACCTCCGATGACGACTACGTGCTTGTCTTTGGCCGAGATGTAAGCATCATCAGCCAAGTCGGAGTCGAGGAGTGACTTGGTATTCTTGTGCAAGAATTGCATAGCATAGTGAATACCATCCAAATTTCGATTCGGGATCGGAAGATCACGAGCGACCGTAGCACCAGTGGCAAAGACAACCGCATCATACTCTGCACGAAGTGAATCAAGGTTTGCCTGACCCTCGTCGCCTACGGCAACACCAGTCTTGAAAATGACACCCTCAGCAGCCAAAAAGTCAACACGGCGCTGAACAACCTTCTTGTCCAGCTTCATGTTCGGGATACCGTACATGAGGAGACCACCGACGCGGTCGGATCGCTCGAATACTGTGACAGTGTGGCCGGCTTTGTTGAGCTGATCTGCACAAGCAAGACCAGCAGGTCCAGAACCGATGATCGCAACCGTCTTGCCGGTGCGATTTTGGGGTGGCGAAGGAATCATCCATCCCTTCTCGAACCCGCGATCAATGATGGCACATTCGATGGACTTGATCCCAACAGGATCCTCATTGATACCAAGAACGCAGGCGCCCTCGCAAGGGGCAGGACAGACACGACCGGTGAATTCGGGGAAGTTATTGGTCATGAGAAGACGATTCAGGGCATCGCGCCACTGACCTTGGAAGACCAGCTCATTCCACTTGGGAATGATATTGGAGATTGGGCATCCAGTATCAGATTGGCAGAAAGGAACACCACAGTCCATGCACCGTGCTGACTGGTACTTGAGTTCGTCCTCGTTCAATCGCTGAGAAAGTTCGGCCCAATCACGGGTTCGGGTCTTGGGGTTGCGATATTTCTCTGAGCGACGCTGGTACTTCATGAAGCCGCGAGTCTTGTCAAGGACAAGAGCCTTCTTCTTCTCTGCCTTGGCATCAGTGACGCTCTCTTCGATATCGAGCAGGTCACTCTTCTTCTTCTCCTTCGCCTCTGCTTCCTGCTCTGTCTTGCGAGAATCTTCATGAGCGGTTCGGACTGGATTGCCTGGGAGGATCGGAAGAGGATACTCTGACCTCCTCTTTTCGGCCGCCTTGGCTTTCTCTTCCAGAAGGACACGCTTGTAATCCACAGGCATGACTTTGACGAAGCGCGGTAGAGCACGAGTGAAGTCGAGAAGAATGCGTGCAGCGAGTTCGGAACCAGTGTAGTGGTGATGATCCTCAATGAGACCTCGTACAAAGGCAATCTCTTCGGGCTCATCAATACCAGAAAGCTCAACCATCTCCTGGTTGACTTTCTGCTCAAAGTCTTGGTGGATGTCGAGGACGTATGCGATACCTCCAGACATACCAGCTGCAAAGTTGCGGCCAGTAGAGCCTAGGACAAGAACTCGACCGCCAGTCATGTACTCGCAACCATGATCACCAACGCCCTCAACGACAGCAGTGGCGCCCGAGTTTCGGACACAGAAGCGCTCGGCAGCAATACCTCGGAAGAAGCAAGTACCGCGGGTGGCTCCATACAAGCAGACATTTCCGATCAGGATATTCTCTTCAGCACGGTAAACTGCATTGCGTGGAGGGTAGACAATCAGACGGCCTCCGGAAAGACCCTTGCCCACGTAGTCATTCGCATCACCCTCAAGCTCAAGTGTGACACCCGGCGCAAGGTACGCACCAAAGGACTGGCCAGCAGATCCACGAATGTTGGCATGAATGGTATCCTGCGGTAACCCAGCCTCCCCATAACGCTTGCTGATATGATAGGAGAGCGTCGCACCAAGAGCACGGTCAGTGTTGACAACGTCACACTCAATGCGGGCTGGTAGGCCCTTCTCCAGAGCCAACTCAGATTCCGCGATAAGCTTATTGTCCAGGCGGACGTGGAGGCGGTGGTCTTGCTTGCGAACATTGAAAGTTGCGACGCCAGGACGAAGGGTGTGTGCAGGAGTGAGGATGAGCGAGAGGTCAATGTTCTCTGTCTTGGCTGTGCGCAAGTCATCTCGAATGCGGAGGAACTCGCAATGTCCAACCATGTCATTGATAGTTCGGAAACCAAGCTTGGCCATGATTGCCCGAAGCTCGTTGGCGATGTAGTAGAAGAAGTTGATAACATGCTCAGGTGTACCAGAGAACTTCTTCCTAAGCTCGGGGTCTTGAGTGGCAATACCCACAGGACAAGTGTTTACTATCGCTAGTCAGCGCGTGCTCAAAAAATACTTCTGTCGTGACAATTGAGACTGGAGGTGCTGGGCGCCTTTGGCGGAATTGTACCGGCCAAGAGAGTTGCCGGACAGCTGACCAGGTACTTTGTTATGATAGTCCAGGGACGATCAAACCGAAAAATGAGGCAAGGAGGACCAGGAAACTAACAGCGACAGGGGGAGGAAGACACTTACAATGGCACTTGCGCATCATAATGCAGCCCATAGCGATCAGGGGCGTTGTAGCAAAGCCCCATTCCTCAGCACCAAGCAAACAAGCAATGGCGACATCTCGTCCAGTTCGGAGTTGACCATCAGTCTGGACAATGACACGGCCACGAAGGTCATTAAGCACAAGAGTTTGATGAGTCTCAGCGAGACCCAGCTCCCAAGGAAGGCCAGCATACTTGATACCAGTCCATCGAGAGGCACCGGTACCGCCATCGTGGCCAGAAATTAGAATGTGGTCGGCTTTGGCCTTTGCCACACCAGAGGCGACGATACCAACACCAGTCTCAGAGACAAGCTTGACGGAGACGCGAGCGCGCGGGTTAGAGCACTTCAAATCGTAGATCAACTGCTTAAGATCTTCGATTGAGTAGATGTCGTGATGTGGTGGCGGGCTGATGAGACCAACGCCAGGAGTGGAGTGGCGAGTCTTCGCAATGGAGCCGGAGACTTTGTGACCTGGTAGCTCACCACCCTCGCCAGGCTTAGCGCCTTGAGCCATCTTGATCTGGAGCTCATCGGCATCGGCAAGATAATTCGAGGTGACACCGAAACGCCCCGAAGCAATTTGCTTGATGGCAGAGCGCATCGTATCACCATTCTCCATACGCAAGCTCCGCTCGGGATCCTCACCACCTTCACCAGTATTTGACTTGCCGCCAAGGCGGTTCATGGCCACAGCAAGGGTGGAGTGCGATTCCATAGAGATGGAGCCGTAAGACATGGCACCCGTAACGAAGCGGCGCACAATGTCGGTCCATGGCTCGACTTGATCGATGGGAATGGGACTACGATCGTCAAAATTGAAATCGAGCAATCCACGAAGCGTGCAGTCCTTGATGCGCTCATACTCAGCAATAGAGTAAGCCTCGTACGATTTGTCGTTCTTTGTGCGGACAGCATCTTGGATATTGGCCATGGCGGTAGGATCATTGACGTGAGGCTCACCTCCGTCACGCCAGTGGTACTCACCAGTCTCAGCAAGACCAGGAACCTCAACAATGGCGCGCGTGGGATAACCCTTCTCATGGAGGGCAAAAGCATCTTGAGCAATCAATTCGAAAGTCATACCCTTAATACGCGAGGCCGTTCCAGTGAAGCAGCGGTCGACCACGGAATCATCGAGACCTAGAGCCTCGAAAATCTGGGCGCCCTTGTACGATTGAATAGTGGAAATTCCCATTTTGCTCATGACCTTCAAAATACCGCCATCGCAAGAGTGCTTGTAGTTGTCGATGAGTTGCTCGGGGCTGAGCTTCTTGCGAATGAGGCCTTCGCGGTGCATCTTGAGAATGCACTCGATGGCAAGGTACGGGCAAATGGCATCAGCACCATAACCAACGAGCACGCACATGTGGTGGACTTCGCGAGCCTCACCTGTCTCAACCACAAGAGCGACATTGGACCGCCATTTGTTGCGGACAAGGTGATGATGTACCATACCAGTGGCCAGGCACGCGGATACTGCCACTCGATCAGCTGAGGCAGCCCGATCGGTGAGAACGATAATGCTGTCACCAGCCTTGATACCCTCGGTCGCAGCCTCGCAGATGCGATCGAGAGCATTCATATAGCCGTCAACGCCCTCGCTCTTGGCAAAGGTGATGTCGATACTCTTGACAGTCCACTGGGAGTACAGCTGATGAGTATTAGTCATGGCTGTGAAATCCTCAAGAGACAGCACAGGCGATGGTAGCAGCATACGGCCACATTGGGACTCATCCATCTCGAGTAGATTGCCCTGGGGACCCACATAGGCCTCCAGTGACATGACGATTGCCTCTCGAATAGGATCGATCGGAGGGTTGGTCACCTGTGCGAACAACTGACGGAAGTACTCGTACAGCAGGCGGGGTTGCGTAGCCAAGCATGCGAGAGGAGCATCGTTACCCATGGAACCAAGAGCCTCCTTGGAATCGGCAGCCATGGGGCCGAGGAGCAAGCTGACTTGCTCGAGAGAGTACCCGAATGCACGTAGGCGAGGGTCTTCGTGCAGCTTGGTCTCAGTGAGAGCATGTGTCAGATCAACACCCTTCTCGCCAAGAGATTGAAGTATTTTAGGAAGGGTCAAGAGATTCTTTTCAACCCATGCGCGGAAGTCGTTTCGCTCCGCAACTGTCTTCTTCAGCTCGGCGTCATCGACAATCCGGCCAGCTACAGTGTCAACAAGCAACATCCTACCGGGCTGGAGGCGACCCTTTTGAATAACACGCTCCGGCTCGATCGAAATAGTTCCGACTTCGGAAGCGCAAATGATGCGGTCGTCATCAGTAACATAGTAACGGCAAGGACGGAGACCATTTCGGTCAAGATTGGCGCCGCAGTATCGACCATCAGAAAAGGTGAAGAGTGCGGGACCATCCCAAGGCTCCATCATACAAGCAGCCCACTCGTAGAAAGCCTGCTTGGCTGGGTCCATGGTGTGGTTGCCCTGCCATGCCTCTGGGACCATAAGCATGACTGCTTCGGGAAGCGAGAGGACGCCGTTAATTGTAAGTAGCTCTAGGACGTTATCGAAAGCCGCAGAGTCGGAACCGCCGTCTTCCACAATGGGGTAGAGCAAATCAAGCTCCTCGCCGAAGAGGCTAGACTTCATGACGCCCTCACGTGCGCGCATCCAGTTCTTGTTGCCTCGAAGGGTGTTGATCTCGCCGTTGTGAGCAGCCCATCGCAGAGGCTGAGCGCGGTCCCAGCTAGGGAAGGTGTTGGTGGAAAAGCGAGAATGCACCAAGGCGAAGTGGCCCTCGTAATCGACGTTCACGAGATCGTGGTAGTACTCGTAAACCTGCACAGGAGCCAATTGACCTTTATAAACGATGTTTTTGTTGCTCAGTGAGCAGATGTAGAACCAGTTGTGAAGACCAATGACGTGTGTTGCCCGCTTCCGCATAACATATAGCTGTCGCTCGAAGTAGCCATTGTCGTACTTCTCCTGGAAATCAGGTTTTGGCTCCCGACCATCTCCGTAGGCAGTCTTTAAGACGACAAATGGCTGCAGGATGATCGGCTCTCGTGAGAGCGCCGCCGGCCCAAGGAGGGTGGAGTCACGGGGTACCACCCGCCATCCGAGGACTCTCAGGTCCAATTGGTCTGCAACATCCTCGAACATAGCCTTGGTCTCATCCAAAATTGCGGCATCCGGCTTGAAGAACAGATTACCAGTGGCGTACTGACCAAGCGTTGGCAGCTTATAGCCTTGCTCGCGCTCAAATTCTTTGAGGAAGAACCGATGGGGGATGGAGGTCATTACACCTGCACCATCGCCATCTCGAGCATCTGAGCCCACGGCACCGCGATGGGTCATGTTGCATAGCAATGATCGTGCTATAGGCAATCATTAGCGGACAATGCTACAAAGGAGAAACAAAAGCATCGGTAGTTCGCTCTTACCATCGGAAACGATTTTGTGGCTGGCCTTGCCCTTAATATGGCTGTCTGATGTCAGTATTCCACCCTTTTTTTCTATGGGGCGATCGTTGAAGGACTCACGCAGCAAAACCGACACCGCAAGCATCTTTTTCCAGCTCGGGGTCATAGAGACCCTGCTTCAAGGGCAGCGCACCCGCCCAGGACTTATTCTCCGGGCCATCTTGATAAGCAAACACCGAGGTTTGCTCCTCTTCGATCTGGGTATCCTGGGGCAATTTTGTATCTTCGGTGAAAGAGACCCGACCCATTATATCGGCAAAAGGCCGAATTTCTGGGTTCGTTGGTGCCGGGTATTGGTGTGGGGGGGGTTATATGAGAAGTGGCGGGGTTGCCCTAGGCTTTGACTTCGCAGCTGCTGCTCTGGGAATTGACTGAAGTCTAGAGATTGAACATTAGTGTCGGGTTCTGTGCGAGGTTTGATGATAATCTATGCAGCAAAATTCGAAGCCTGAGAGCCTCTCTGAACGAGGGCGCCGAGAATGCTGGGGCGCAACAAAGCAAAGACGGGCAGGTGGGGGCGTAGGCGTAATGTGGGATTCAAGTGGCAGGCGCCAATCGCGTCCCAAAACGAGTGGAATGATGGACCAGCTTCGTCACCAGCCTCACTCGTCCGAATCTGGGTGCTTGAGGGCTATGACGGTGTCCTAGACGTCTGGAGGCAACTGATAGCTGATCGAAGCAGCAGACGTGCTGATAAGCATGTTGGCGAATAAGGTGGCGCGGGGCTGTGGTTGAATGGACGTAGGGCGCTCGCTAACGTTTGTCGTGCAGGGCAGGTGGTGTAGTGAAGCAGCTTGTATGGCACAGGAAGGGGGACCATTATGCAGAGGGAACGAAAGCGGCAGGCAAAGACTTACGTGCAATGGGGCTAGGTGGAACAGGCCTTCAGGTCGGCTCGCGATGTTCCGACAAGCAGCTTCTAGATGTTGGATTGATAGAGTAGAGGAAGAAAGACGGTCGCGGCCAGAGTTGGTGGGAGTGCTTATGAATAAGAGAGCCGAGGGCAGCTGGTGGGGTGGATTTTTCAGAGTGCGCTAGCACCTTCACTCCGACGTCGTCCAATTACCGGTCTAGAAGCGTGTCGAACGAGGCGTCGTTTCTGTCCATCTGGCTATTACGCTATTCGACGAAGGTTGGTACTCTATTCAGGTTGGTACTATTTGCTGGTTGCTCCCATGTGCGTCCATTGCAATAAACACGCCCCACCCATGCCTTCTACACACCAAGAACATGGGCAGGACAAAGGCACAAATGGCCAATTGGCCTGCCATCTCTACCTGTCCTGCTCTCCTCTGTCGTGTGCGCTCACGCTGAACCACTGCACGCTGCACCGTGTCTCGCATGCAAAATTGGCCTGTTACCCCACGGTTTTTCTGCCGCCCTCATTACTGTAAGCAGGGTTGTATAGGCTGCGAGGCCCGGCTAGCTGCAGGCGGTCAACCGGTCGTTCGCCCGTGCTCCAATCCTGGCCTCCGAAGCTCGGTTTGACACCTGGCCATGACCGGGACGTGCAGCCTGCATGTGCTTTCCGCTCCCCAAGCCCCACCGGCGAGATTGCCGCTGCAGCCCACGCCGCATCATCTGAATCCCGCATCCACCAATTGGTCCGCCCGCCTCGCCTCGGCGGAGATGCTCTTGTTTGGCGTAATTCATCACGGTCATCTCGCTCCTTATCTCTCTGCAGGGGGCGGACCTCGCGCAACGGGACCTAAGCGCGACTGTCTTGTTGGACGGGAATTCTTAAAAACCCCGCCCCGTCTCAGCGGAAGGTGGGTGCGTTCGTCGACATCATTATATGGGCGGAGACGTAGTAACGTCACTGAGTCGCAGTGAAAGCCCAAGAATCAAAATCCTCTGCCACCAGCAACCATCATCTCAAAAAGAAAAGAATTTTCTTACTGTGTGCCACTGGCTGTGATCCCGCCACGGCACGCAACAAAGCAACATGTCTCCGGCAGGTCGGGATAGACCGGAATGCTGCTAGCTCATGCCAATACCTAGCGGGAGGGAGCCTTCTCGTCTGATATTTCCATGAGTCACGAGAACAGGCGGATCTGCTTCCTCTACGAGACCGTCCGAGCCCATCTCCAAGACTGTTGATCACGCCGATATCGCCTTTTGTCCTGCCTATGGCTCTGGAGCGGCGGACACTCCAGGCCCTTCCCTTTGCACCAAAAGTGCGAGACATAACATTTTCGCTTGAAGCAGGCCCCCAACACACAGCTTGTCTGCCATCAAGAATGATCCAGCACACGTCGCAGCAGGATTTCAGAACCTAATGCTTCTCCGCTTTAGGTAACAGAGAGGCTAGTTGAGGAACAGATTTCTCCCGGAAACAGCCTGTTGCGTGGGTTTGCGATCAAAGAATCTCCTGCGGATCCTTCGACCTTTGTACCCATGGGCGTGGGGACAAAGACAGCCAAGCTTCTCTGCGAAGAGCGCGCTCGTTGACTGAAGGCAGTTGGTCTGTCCATGCAATGTTACTATCGAGTGACGGTAGCTGTCTTCGTTGTCATTTGAGTCGTTGCGGAAAACCGGACCGCAGATGTCGGCCTTTGTCTCATCTCAATTCCCAGCTCCTTGTTGTTGCCACCATAAGTGATGATTTTCCTCCGCCGTAGCGGATTCTATCCGAACATGGTACACGTAACAGATCTGTGAAATGGCGCCGTCGTAGATCTATGGTCGAATCAAACAGGCATTGTTGCAACGAATCAGATACACTTCCTTACTCACAAGTCATCCGCACCTTCTGACCACACACCAATGTCAGCCTCTGGACCATTCAGGGAGGAGCACTTCTTGATGGGGTACCGCATTAAAAAAAATGATGTACACGACGTTTTCACCCAATCTCTTCCATGTCGGGCTGCCTGGCCCCCAAATCTTCCAAAGTCGACATACCTCTTGTATGCCATCATGTATGTTTGATTCTTCCGCCGGCAGCTTCCGAACACGAATGCTCCTCGGAGTTAGGTTCGTCGGTTCATCGCTTCGTCGCTGTGAAAGCGTGGTTGGAGTGACTACGCGCTTTAACATACTAGTGAGCACGACAGCTGCAAGACCCTGGTCTTGCACCGTGGTCAGGTACAAGTTTCGGCGAATTAAGCTATGCTGACAGTTGTCACTGCAGTCCGATCTGAGCTAGCCGTGAAAGAAGCAGGGCTCTGCGTGACGCCGCTGGCTTATCGCGGCAAAACCCTGCATACAAATGCAAACAAGCTCACAGATGGAGTACATTGTAACGTAGTAGACTGAAACTTTTTCGATAGGGCTTCGAAAAGTGGGAGCCGAGAAGGCCTATGACTATAGCTACTCCTACCACGGCACAGTTTGGCGCCTTAATCTGCAATCACGGGCACAGCTCTAGTAAGGCAAACATACTGATGTGGTTTTGAAGTGTGCTACGTATCGGGCTGAAGGGAGAACCGGAAACCGAGCAAGTGAGGTGCATGAATACGATGACATACTGGTACCGCTGTCTTGATAACAGCCATTCACAATTTTGATTACGAGACGAGGAGAAGTGGTGGGACAGATTTTCCGTCTTGTTCCTTGTTATTTAGGATGATGTACGCTGAGGGTCTATGCATACGCGAGGTGATCATTGCTGTTGCCACACTTGTTGCGCACACAACAACTCTCCAACCTCGCCGCTATCCATTCACCAATCGCGCTGAGACTCCCTTGTCATATGAGCCTTCTCCGCACCTAGTATTCAAAAGCATTTTGTGTACCAAACCCAGGATATACGGACGTCGAAGGGTCGCGATCGCAGCTTCGTCAGTCAGCATATACATTCGCATGACGGTAGCCAACAGTGCGATCTGACCAACGGACCAGAAAACCAAAGAATTCACACACACACACAACTTTAGTCCTTCATCTCGTCATCGGGATCGATGAAGTCTTCATCGTCATCCTCCTCGTCATCCTCACCAAGCTCCTGGTTGGCCTTGGCGAAGTCAATATTCTTGCCGCGCGTGCGACTCCCGATGATGTTGGATGTCTCAATCTCCTCCATATTGTCCTCGTCTGGCTCCTCGACTAATCTCCTTGTCAGTATGGAAGCTCAATACACTGGCGCTGCAAAAATATCATACCTTCACCGGCCTAATGCGAGCCTGTTAGCTGTTTGCGTTCATCGTTCTGGTTCAGGCGCGGGAACATACCTGATCCTCTACTCCGGACTCGTCGCTAGAGTCCTCGGATTCCTCCATCACATCAGCCTCAGAGGCCTTGCCCTTGCCCTTGACGTCGGTAGCGGGGTCCTGCACGCCCTCCATGTGCTGATTGTCTGACTGAGCGGACATTGTGTGACGTTTTGCAATTTATATACGACTGATAGTCCTCGTGATGGTGTAATGGGGCGACACCGGATGCGATTGAGGAGCTGCTGAGCTGTTTGTTGTTGCAATAATGGAAAGGTCGAAATGAAAGGTGAAGCGCCCTCCATTTCGCCTGCCTTCGCGACTCGAGTGCTATACTCGAACAGGAATAGTTCATTGTCATCTCCCGGCCAACGTCTTCTCCGTGCTGTAACCTCCAAACACAAGATTATTGGCCCTCGAATATCGATGCCGCAACCAGATGATCTGGAAGGATAAATCGTCGTCCCAATTATGTGTGAAGCCTCTCCGGGGAGGGGCGTCATTTTGGAACCCGAGCACGTGTGCAAGAGGATAGAGCACAACCGCATTGATAGGACTACTTCCGTACGCAATAAACAGCAGCACGAGATGATTCGAAAGTTTGCAGACGTGTCTTCAGATGAAGCACCAGGCGAAAGTCCATTACAACCTTCGTAATGCTCTTGGGATTCCCAAATGTAATTCAAGCAGGGCAGATGTATGGGATCAGAATGGCATGTTGAATTATCCACCGTCCAAAGGTATCACAAACTCCACAAGATTGGACCACCTCGTCAAACTATCTTTTAAGCTTATCATTCCACATCATACCTCGCATAAACCCGTCATCTCGCCAGCGCTGTTGTTCAGTGATGGAACAGCCTGATATGCTGCTCGACGAATGTAATGCCCAACTTCTCACTGGTCTCGAAAACCGCGCCGTCGTTCTGACTGCCCGTCGGAGCGGCGATGTACTTTGCTCCGCTCCGGTGGGCCCTGAAGACGTTGTCAATGAAGGGGAAGAAAGCGTCTGAGCTCACTGCTACACCCTCCAATTTTGAGAGCCACTCCTTCCGTTCCTCGGCAGTGAACGGTTGTGGCACCTGGCCTTCATCAAAGTTGGCTTCGAAATCGTCGCGCTCGATACCTGATTCAGGAACGAGGCCAGAGCAGAGGAGATCGATAGCATTAGACTTTGATGGACGCTTGGTGCCCTTCTTGAACTTCAGACCAAGAGTACGTGAGTGAAAGCGCATCCACCAATTGTCAGCTTTGTCACCTGCTAGTCGCGTACAGTGAATGCGGGCTAGACTTCAGTTAGTGGCGAAACTTGATACTTGATGGGGAAATTTACACTGCTGTCCAGCACCGAGACCGATAATCTGGCCGTTGAGCGCATAACAGACACTGTTTGATTGAGTGTATTTAAGCGCGATAGTTGCGACAGTCAAGTCTCGCTGGGCTGATTCCGGAAGACTGCCAGTATTTTTGGGTACGATGACAGTATTGAATGTATCGGTGGGAACAATCTTTGCGTCATTGCGGTGTTGCTTCAGCGTGATGCCGAACACTGTCCTGGCCTCGTCGACAGATGGCACATAGTCAGGGTCGATCTGAAGCACAAGGTACTTGCCAGCTTTCTTCTTTCTGAGGATCTCCAGTGCCTCGGCCGTGTATCCAGGTGCAATGACACCGTCTGAAACCTCGCGACTAATGATCTTAGCAGTCGGTACCTGTGCAAGTGTTAGCAAACATTAATACTATTTACACCGATGCAGCACTTACGTCAACTTCATGCGAAAGAGCAACCATATCACCGAAGCTCGACATTCTGTCTGCACCACGTGCCCTAGCGTAGGCCTGCGCGAGCCCTGAACTCTCAACGCCCTCGATATCGTCAACCATGTAGACCTTCCTCTCTCCCTCGCTGAGCGGAACACCGATAGCCGCCCCAGCAGGCGACACGTGCTTGAAGCTGGCCGCAGCCGGGTAATTCAGCGCCTTGCTTAGCTCTTGCACCAATGGCCACGCGTTGAGCGCATCCAGCAGATTTATGTATCCAGGCGCACCGCAAAGCACCTTGAACGGCAAAGGCTTGTCCGGCATGGAGACGGTTGCAGGCTTCTGGTGTGGGTTCGCTCCGTATCGGAGGGGAAGGAACTGGTCGCCATCGCCCGCATACTTCTTCCGGAAGAAGTCTGAAATCGCTTGGTCGTACGATGCCGTTTGTTCGAAAGCTTTGAGAGCGTATCGCTGCCTGCTCTTCTCAGACACCTCGCCATCCTTCTTGAGCTCGGTAAGGAGGTCGTGGTAATCGTTCGGATCGCTGATGATGGTAACGCGCGCATGGTTCTTCGCGGCAGCCCTCAGAAGGGTGACACCTCCAATATCGATTTCTTCGACGGCCTCTGGGATGGTGACATTAATTCTCGCGACTGTCTCAGAGAAGGGGTATAGGTTGCAGACGACGAAGTCAATCTTCTCGATGCTGTTGGCAGAGAGGTCTGAGTCGTCCGAGTCGAGATTTCGCGCAAGAATACCTCCGTGTACTGCGGGATGTAGTGTTTTGACGCGTCCTCCTAGCATCTCGGGGGCCTTTGTGATGGCGGAGACATCTTCGACGGGAAAGTTGGCTTGGCGAATCATCTTGGCCGTGCCGCCAGATGCAAGAAGTCGGACACCACATTCGTGGAGGCCCTTGGCCAGGTCAAGCAGCCCTGTCTTGTCGTATACAGACAGAATCGCTGATGGTTTTAGTGTTGCAACAGCACAGCACCCGTAGACCACATACCTGTCTTTTGGCCGGCCATTGCGACTGATGTTAGACACTCCAAGGTAAATGGAAGGAAATGAGAGAAACAAGAAGGGAATCTGATATCTAGAGAATCACAGCATCGAGGGACCAAATTTTTCATGCGCTGCCCGCCGATACACTCACCCCGCCATCGTCACCGCCCCGCCCGAATTTCGGGGAACGACTTGGTCAAAGCTCCCTTCTCTCGAACTGATCCTACTCTGCAGGCTGCGCTTGACTTCTTTATGCACGTGCCATCACAGCTGGAAGTATTTCTCGAGTTGTTTGCCGCATTGAATTGCAGCATCAAACAGATTTGTCATTTGCCTGCCAGCTTATCCAGTTCTTCGACAATGTCACCCTAGCCAATCACCACCATGATCATATATCCCTGCCTCGGTTCTCCGGCTCTCACTCATTCACAGCATACATAAACTGTCCTACTCGAAACGCCTTTCGCAATTGAGCTTATTTCGATCCATCTCAGCATTGACCAAGAACATTGATGGATGATCCAATCGAGCACTCGACAGAAACAACGAATCGGATACACGAGCCTTTGCTCCAGCTTGTTGAAGGCCTCCCGAGTCAACCATAAATAAACCTCTCTGAGCAAGCAAAGGCTACACTCGAACATCTTTGAACACCATGAATGCGCAGACTGGCACCGACGATCTCATCAATTCCCTCAAAGCTGTGCTTCTTGAGCTCAACGAGAAACCATACCCAGAAGTTGCATGCCCACCCGGTGTGCCAAAGCGCGCCTCCGTCGCGCTCATCCTCCGTATACAACCTAATTATTCGCACTGGCCGGCCTTCTCAGACAAGCCTCTACCGACGCGACCGCGATCTCCAACCCAGCGCCGCAGATCCTCAGCCGCATCGACGTCGAGTCACAAGTTCAATTTCGAGACGATACTGAATGTCTTCTTCGACCAGGACTGGGTCAAACATGGCGAACCGGAAATTTTGTTTATAAAGAGGGCAACGAGGGTTGGCGACAAGTGGAACGGGCATGTCGCGCTACCAGGAGGAAAGAGAGACCCCGAGGACGACGACGATGCCGTTACCGCTATGAGAGAGGCATTGGAGGAAGTTGGAATAGATCTTGGGTACAACAATGCGATAGCAGTAGGAAACCTGCCACAGCGGATCGTCACTACAAGCTGGGGCAAAGTTCCGTAAGTCGTCTTCAGACTATTCCGTTCCTTTGGTGACGTACTGACACGATATGTGGAGGCTCATGGTCCTATGTCCCTACATCTACCTCCTTACCTCGCCCTCCTACCCTTCGCAACGTCTCCAGCCCACCGAGGTAGCTTCCTCACACTGGGTGCCTATCCGCGCGCTCCTCTCTCCCGCCCTTCGCACACACGAATACGCAGATGTCAGTGCCCGTCTTGCCAAGACCGAGCTGGGCATCAAACGATGGTTTCTGCAAGCTATGCTCTCGAAGATGATGTTCGCTGCCATCCGGCTTGTTCCTGCAAATTCGACGCATTGCGCTACGATTCCCGACTTCATTCCAGGTGGTGAAGGCCCAGCTACAGGAATCATCGAAAGGGTTAGGGAGGCATTGTTGGGCCCCCAGGCCGGATACAACGATAGGCGGCCGTCACTGCTACTCTGGGGCCTGACATTAGGTGTTGTCAGCGATTTCTTGGAGCACCTCCCACCGCACAATGCGCTGGAACTATGGACGTATCCTACTTTCACGAGCTGGGATGTAAGATTTGTCATGTGGGCCATGTCTTATCGTTTCCGCACAAGGAAAGCGGCGGAGATGAGCACCACTACGGAATCATCCAGCATCACTCAGGCCTCTGACAATATCCCCGTTCAAAACCTGCCAGGTGCAGGCGTTGAAGCAATTGGTGGCCTGACCGAAGATCAGCCAGGTGAAGTCGGTATTGCAGGCTTGGGTGTTGGGAGACGCTGGGGACAGAGTGGGCGAGCCAAGATGGTCGCACGAGGGGCGGCTGTGAATTCAATGCTGGAAGGCTATTACCCTATTGTGAGAAAGGCTGTGGCTACGGCACTTGCAGGGAGGATAGGTATCATCGCTTTGCTCGGAATCTTGTTATGGAAGAAATTGGATAGAAGAGGAAGTTAACCGATTATTTGATAGATTGGATATCTCCAGCGTGTAGCGGAAAGGGACTGGTGGGCATTCTGAAGCCTTAAGATTCAACCAGGATATACTAGCCCGCAACAGACTACCTGAACCGGTGCATCATGTAACAGTGTATATAGATGAGCTCCCAGTTGCGTCATCACTTTGTACATCCCCAGTACTCCTCTCAATGAGAGTTCTAATATGTTACGTCGTCATAGTTGCGAGCATTCTTCGATGCTACCCGGCGCTAACGATAACACTGCTGGTCTTGGACCGTTCTCAGCGCGACGAAGGACCCGTAAATTCGATGTTAGGGGCGATCTCTTTACATGTGATCCACTTGTTGGTGGATGACACGGGTGGGCTTGACATGTGAAAGTCTGGAGAAGAGAAGCTCACCCACTTCTCGCAAGGACCGTTGATAAGGAAATGATAGCAACGGTCCTCTTAGGTATATCTAGGCTTATCGGTGTGCATGTCAAGGCTTGGCTGAAGAGACGCTGCGTCCTGTCGGCGAGAGCCAACCACTGTGAACAAGGCGAGCCTGAATGAAATCAATTAGAGCTGTGGCAGATGGCAACTTGCAATTGGGGCTGCTCGCTGAGACACAGAGCTCGAGACAAGCGTTGTTGAAGGTTTGAGAAGTCGGAGGACGTCGGTCAATTGTCCCTCAGTGGTAAGTAATGTCGATCAGCGACCTCCCATGGAGCTGCTCGAATGCCTGTCATGACGGTTGAGCAAGTTTCACATGCCAACCAGTCTATGTGATGATAGACATAAGGAATGATGATGAAGATGACTCGCCCAAAGGCAGCTCCACGTGCAGAAGGCCAACGGCGGCACTGTGGCATATTGTTCAACAGTTGAGGCCTCGGCCAAGGGTGAGCGAATCACGCCGGTTGAGTAGTGCCTGTGCACCGCTTGTAGACTAGCGCGGACCCTGCAGCACTCGATTCCGAAATTTTGCGACAATTGCGCTCAACGTTCTCGTGCAATTGCGAGCGCCCGGCGGGTTGTCAGCGCCGCTGCTGTTGTCTAAGGAAGCATTACAGTAGAAGGTAATGAGACTTGTTTGGCGGTACAGTCTCAGCGGACGTTTGCGCCCAGGGAGCGGGTCGGCAGATGCTTGGTACCTGCCTGGTTTTGCCTCCAGACGAGGCGGTGGAGCCTCAGAGAGTAAAGGCGCGCGAGGATGGGTGCAAACTGGCGGTCTGTTTGCCGATACACCTACCTGCCCTAGCAGACGCCAAGGCAGCGGATAGAAGGGATCTGCTGAAAATTGAGTGTCCCAGACGAAGCACAGTAAGGCATGTCGGAGCAAGAGAATGCAGTTTGCGCAGCGCTGTGGGTTCCGCACGCCTTGGTGGAGAAGGACCCTGTTTCACACCCAGCGCAGTGCTCAGGGCGTCCAGTGCGGTGGCAACCCGCCGTGAGTGCAGCTGGCGGTTTTCCCGGGTGAGCAGAGATAGCGTGAATATGTGCTAGTGTTGCGAGCTGGAGCTGTCTGTTGTCAAAGCGGAGTTTCTGGCTCGCTGCTTCTCGAACCCCTGGCGGCTCTAACCATTCCGACATAGGCGCTACTAGGGTCCACACAAATTCCATCGACACCGCCTTGGAGTTGCGTTTAAAATCTGCATTGGCCCGCCCATAGCTGTCAACACCCGCTCTACTTCTCTCCTGTTTCTTTCAGGCCGTTGGTCTTTCATCTGCGTCGCTTGTGTGCACGCATCCCGCTGAATTGACAAGCTCAACAACAACGCTGCCTGCATCTCAACACTTGGTAGCTCTTAGTGCTGCGAACTTCCCCCCACTCGACGACCTCTTTTCCCACCCCCCAAGTGCAGCCGCCAGACTTCCCGGAAATTGCAGCCACTGCTCCCCTCAACCGTTTCGCAACATGGCTACCACAACCGCTCGCCCCCAGCACCCCGAGCTGAGGAGGAATATGACTTCCGAATCGTCGCCTTCGACTGTTGCGAACTCGGTCTCGGCTTCCCCCTTTGACTCGCCAGCCCCATCCGCCTCCAACACGTCGCTATCCTCGCTGGACGAGTCGACGGCGCCCGTCAAGAACGCCCGCGGCATCCTGCTGGACACGTACGGCAATGAGTTCGAGATTCCCGACTACACCATCAAGCAGATCCGCGATGCCATCCCCAAGCACTGCTTCGAGCGTTCGGGCCTTCGGGGACTTGGCTACGTTGCTCGCGATTTTGCGTCAATGGCTACCACCTTTTACTTGTTCCACAACTACGTGACCCCCGAGACTGTCCCATCGACGGCCGCCCGCGCTGTCCTCTGGACTGCCTACACAGTGTTCCAGGGCTTCTTTGGCACTGGCCTATGGATTCTTGCCCACGAGTGTGGTCACCAAGCCTTCTCGCCGTCCAAGGTGCTTAACGACAGCGTCGGCTGGTTCTGCCATTCGTTCCTTCTCGTGCCCTACTTCTCCTGGAAGATCTCCCACGGCAAGCACCACAAGGCCACGGGCCACATGGAGCGCGACATGGTCTTCGTACCCAAGACCAGGGAGGTCTATGCTACGCGTGTCAGCAAGATGGTTCACCAACTCCACGAGCTCACCGAGGAGACCCCTATTGCCACCTTCATCCATACGTTTGGGCAACAGATTGGTGGATGGCCTATGTACCTAATGGCCAATGTGACCGGCCACAACAACCACGATCGCCAGCCTGAGGGCAAGGGTAAGGGAAAGAAGAATGGCATGTTCGGCGGTGTGAACCACTACAATCCGTCTAGTCCCTTGTACGAGAAGAAGGATGAGCACTTGATCCTGCTCAGCGACCTTGGTCTTGCCATCATGCTTGGTGCCCTTTACTGGGTAGGCAAGAACTTTGGCTTTTCGAACTTGTTGGTTTGGTACATCATCCCATACTTGTGGGTCAACCATTGGCTCGTCGCCATCACCTTCTTGCAACACACCGATCCGTCCCTACCCCACTACGATGCGAACACTTGGACCTATACTCGTGGAGCCGCTGCCACCATTGATCGCGAGTTTGGCTTCATCGGACGCACTCTCCTCCACGGTATCGTCGAGACTCATGTTCTACACCACTACATTTCCACGATTCCCTTCTACCACGCCGACGAGGCTACGGAAGCCATCAAGACCGTCATGGGCAAGCACTACCGCGCGGATACCCAGGGTGGCTCCATTGGCTTTCTAAAGGCTTTGTGGAAGAGCTCTCGTTGGTGCCAATGGGTCGAGCCGAGCGTGGACGCCGAGGGTGAGGGTAAAGGTGTCCTCTTCTTCCGCAACCACAATGGCCTTGGTGTGCCCCCTCTGAAAATTGACGCACCGGCCATGAAGGCGACTGCTGGCAAAGGTGCCAAAATGGAGCTCGGTCCCGAGAGCGACAACGAGTAGGTGATGACATGATACCACGAGCTAGAACAAGTTATCCTGTATTCTTTCAGAAGGGCGTTTTAGATTCGCTTTGCGCGGCTTCGTTGATTTCTTCCTGGGTGTCGACAGTCTAGAACTTAGATTGGGAGGGTTTTTCGTAGCATTAAGTCGACGTTCGCCTTTCAACGTAAAAAATAATCGGGTTTGTAGATATGGCTGATAGTAAGGCGAGAAAATGGACAGACATATATCACTGTGATTGCGGTCCCACACGTGTACATCATGATGATGAGCAATGACAAGCAATGGTACGATCCGACAGCAAGACTCGGGCAAGCTTCCCCGCAAGTGGACGTATATGTCCCCGTGATGTCCGCTCGCAGAGCCGCATTTTAGGCGATGAACTATACCAGGACGAGAGGGATCAGTTGGGGTCCCAGTGTGCGTCGCGTCAAGGTTTGCAAGGACATCTGGCTTGGTGGATGTGTCTTCGCCGACGCCTGGATCTCACTTGTAACATCTGTCATTGTGATATTCTACGAGTCTCAAGAGGCGGTCGGCGTGTCATTTGCTGCTCGCCTTCTTTTTTGACCCACAGGCGTAGGTGCCACAATGAGCAGCAAATTCACGACCTTTACGAGGGGAGCAGCAGCACCTGGCCGTTTAGGGGCCGATAGGATTGTAACGAAGACCCCTGGGTTTGGCAAGGAAAGACCAGATGTGCACAAAGCAAAAATGTAGCGACGTTGGTAAGGAACGAGGTATCATCGGAAAACCTTCTCTGCTCCAGCTACCTCGCACGGTGAGTCGTGCTATAGGACACGTAATAGAGGATGGCCAAGTAGTAATGCATGCCCTTCCTACAATAAAATGTGCCCAGAATGAGTTGAAGGAGAAAAGGTCGGCCGGCGGAGCTGCGAAGAATTTTGGAAGGTGCGGGTGACGCTCTGGCCAATCACGGAGCGGATTATGAGATAGCACCGCCGCCAAGAGAAAGCGCTGCCATTGTAACGTCAAGGTCGAGCTCCATAGTAGCAAGTCCATCGCCATCGTCCCGAGCCTCAAAGATGCTGCGGCAACATCTGATCCGGTCGCTGAAGAGGCCTGCCCACCGTGCAGCCCTCAATGGCAGCCGGGCCTTTACTGCCTCGGCCCCCCGGCCAGCAGAAGTCGAGCTCACCATAGGTTTGTGCCACCCCATTGCGGGCGGCTGTGTGTGTGCTAACGAGCTCCGCAGATGGAAAGAAGGTCTCAATCGAAGGTATGTCTATACACTCACTGCCCTCGGAGCTGTTTAGCCCCTCCTAACGCGCTCGAACAGCCGGCGCCGCCCTCATCCAGGCGTGCGAAAAGGCCGGAGCCACGGTCCCACGATACTGCTATCACGAGAAGCTAATGATTGCCGGGAATTGCCGCATGTGCCTGGTCGAGGTCGAGCGGGCTCCCAAGCCAGTGGCCTCCTGCGCGTGGCCTGTACAGCCTGGCATGGTGGTGAAGACCGACTCGCCACTCGTCCACAAGGCGCGAGAGGGCGTCATGGAGTTCCTCCTTGCCAACCACCCGCTGGACTGCCCCATTTGCGACCAAGGAGGCGAGTGCGATCTTCAGGACCAGTCGATGAGATACGGCGCGGACCGCGGACGCTTCCATGAGATTGGCGGCAAGCGTGCCGTTGAGGACAAGAACATTGGGCCGTTGATCAAGGTGCGAGACGCGTGCCATTGGGGCTCACTCATGTACTGATATATGGCAGACTTCGATGAACAGGTGCATTCATTGCACCCGCTGTGTCCGCTTCTCCAACGATGTCGCTGGTGCTCCAGAGATGGGCTCAACCGGCCGTGGCAACGACCTACAGATCGGCACCTATCTTGAGACGGCCCTTGACACTGAGATGTCCGGAAACGTCATCGATCTTTGTCCCGTTGGTGCCCTAGTGTCCAAGCCCTATGCCTTCAAGGCCCGACCATGGGAGCTGTACAAAACCGAGACTATTGACGTGCTTGACGGCCTTGGCTCCAACATCCGTGTCGATTCCCGAGGAATTCAGGTCATGAGGGTTATCCCCCGGCTGAACGACGACATCAACGAAGAGTGGATCAACGACAAATCTCGCTTTGCATGCGATGCGCTCAGCACACAGCGCTTGGTCAACCCCCTTGTTCGTGTAGACGACCAGTTTCAACCCGCAACCTGGGAGCAAGCCCTAGTAGAGATCGGCAATGCCTATAAGAAGATTGCTCCCAAGGGCAACGAGTTCAAGGTCATCGCTGGCCATCTCGTAGAGACTGAGGCTCTGGTCGCCATGAAAGATCTTGCCAACAAGCTTGGTTCAGACAATTTGGGTCTCGATCAGCCCGGTGGAAGTGAACCCATTGCCCATGGTATTGACGTCCGATCAAATTACGCTTTCAACTCGAAGATCTACGGTGTCGAGGAAGCCGATGCAATCTTGCTTGTTGGTACCAACCCACGTCACGAGGCGGCCGTACTCAATGCTCGCATCCGCAAGCAGTGGCTGCGATCGGATTTGGAAATTGGTCTCGTTGGCGAGGACTTCGAGAGCACTTTTGAATACCAGAAACTTGGAGACACAGCTACCGACCTGAAGAGCGCTTTCGCTGGTGAGTTCGGAAAGAAATTGCAGTCTGCGAAGAAACCCATGATCATCGTCGGTAGTGCTGTCACCGAGCATGCCGACGCCAAGTCGATATATGAGCAGGTCGGCGCTTTTGTCGAGAAGAACAAGGCCAACTTCCAGACACCAGAGTGGAACGGTTATAACATTCTCCAGCGAACAGCTTCTCGTACTGGTGCTTTCGAAGTTGGCTTCACGGTTCCCTCGCCCGAAGTTGCTCAAACCAAACCCAAATTTGTCTGGCTGCTTGCAGCTGATGAGATCAATGAAGCCGAGCTGCCAAAGGATGCCTTCGTCGTCTACCAGGGCCACCACGGCGACCGTGGCGCCCAACTTGCTGATGTCGTACTACCCGGTGCCGCCTACACCGAAAAGTCCGTCACATATGTCAACACAGAGGGCCGCGTGCAAATGACTCGTGCCGCTGTTGGCCTCCCAGGCGCTTCAAGGGAGGACTGGAAAATTATTCGAGCGGCATCAGAGTATTTCGGCGCTGAGCTGCCATACGATGATGTTGAAGCGCTACGAGATCGCATGGAGGAAATCTCACCTGCCCTGAGGAGATATGACCTCGTTGAGCCGGTGTCATTGCCTGGCCTGAGCAAGGTGCAGTTGGTGGATCAAAACAAGGGTTCACAACCGTCTGGCAATCCGCTGAAGAAACCCATTGAAAATTTCTATTTCACAGATTCGATTTCAAGGAAGTAAGTCACATCAATCTTGACCAAGTACGCTATCGTATGCTAATGAATAACCAACCAGCTCACCGACGATGGCCCGTTGCTCGGCGGCCAAGGCCGAGAAGAACGCGAAGACAAACTTTATGGCCCCTGGCTACCCAGATCCGCAAGTAGGGTACGGCCCAGGACCAACGGCTGCGGCTGCCAACATATGAAGATGCGTAGGGCCTTGGGGCAGCTGACGAAAGGTGGTCGATCACAATCGATTTGTACATAGGCGAAGCATTTTTCCTTGGGTTTTCTGGGATGCTACTTGCTAGATGTATAGTGTATGAGAATACTAGCGCAACAGTTCAAAGCAGCATGTAACGACGACAAGCGCTGACTGAGCCATCATCTAGCTAAAAAGGACCATGACAACTTGCCTTTATTCTATACAAGCGGACAAATTCTCTCAGTGTCCTTGAACAACAACATGCTATGGTTAGCTACAGTATCAGCTGCAGAAGATTATTGTTGCGGAGTCGGGTGCGAACGATGGATTGGGCTACCTATTCTTGTTCCTTCCGCTATCTTGGTTCAACATATTGGATATGATGGTGTTGACCAACACAGCAGCTCAGGAACGCCATAAGCCTCTAGTTTGGTGAAACTTGGAGTTATACAATCTTAGTAAGTGTCGTATATGGAGCCACAGTGGGCTGGACTGCAAGAGAGCTATTGTATTGGGCTAAGGAGAAGAAGCACAAGAAGCACGTCGATCGTGAGTCTTTCTTGGTCTTCGCTATCAATATGGCGCTCTTCATTGTCAGTACAGTTGGCATGATTGGAAGCGGTGATGTTCTGGTACGCTTCATTGCTGGAACACATTCACATGGGATGACTAGTTCCGTCTCGGGACCATAGAAGATTCTTGCCAACCAACCAAACATCAATATGCTCATGAATGTCTCAATTTTCATGCGGTTTGGAGCTGTATATCCAGGACGGAGTTCGACCATTCCAAAGTCATTCCAGTACACCGCCTTCTACTCCTCGGCGTCCTAGTACTGCTCCTGCGACGGCGGCCGATCTTCTTCGCCATGTATAAGTACATTCCTCAGGAACATTACGATTAATGGTGAAGTCCGGGAGGATTCACGGTCTCTCACAGAGATTATGACAGTGGTCATTTGGTTTCTGTGTATATGTTCTGTTGCGAGTCTGATTTCTTCCATTGATGTTCGTCGAGATTAAACTCTAGTCAATCCGTTAGACGGTTCATGGGCTCAGGTGTCCCCTGGGGAAACTTGGCTTTCTCACCTCACACACACACTGTCCAATGCAGTTTCATCTCGCAGGCATGAAAGCCAGCCATCGCCTTTCTACATCCAGAACGAAGCTACTAATGCAACTACCGATACTGAGTAGAGACTGCGAAGAAATCCTGGCTGGTCTCACACTGGAGGCGACTCATAACCACCCAGAGTTATTCGCATTGGCATATCCATCATTAGGACTGAGGAGAATCCGACGAGTCGTTCCGGCGGCGCCGTCTCAAGTATCTACACCCGTCTTGCTATCCGCTATTCGGACAATGGTGAAATACACCCATGAATTCAATTCCGCTTCGAATGGCGCAGAAAGAGCTCAACCTGCGCAGCGCACTACAAGGTTCGCAAACGAGGGAGAGTCTGTAGTAGCTGAATGACGAAAGCAAGTATTCTATTGGCGGAGGATTCCGCCGTCAGCCTTTGTACCTGGACATGCAACGAATAGCAATAAGACTCGGGGACGGGTAATAGGCCAGCGCAGATCCTTTCACAGCGTTTGTAGAGCAAATGTCGTTATCATTGACCGCTTTGGTTCTCGTTGGTTGCATAATGCCTGACTAATGACACCAAGGATCTCAAACATTTGGGCGCCTTCAACCTTCACCCTTTGTCGTCCTTGCAAACATGGCCATGTTAAACCGCTGCGGGTCTAGCCTGAGCCTTGCGCGAGATCAAGATCATGATCAACATGCCCTTCTGCAACTATCAGACCACTCGCTGCATACCATCCGTTCCGATGCAATACCGAGAGCCTGAAACCAGGGCGTTGCGGAAGCTTTGACTCCTGCAGCTTACCATGCGCCGCTTTTGCTTATTCACCACTTGGAGAATAACCTTCAGCCAATCAGGAACACGCTAGCTTTGAAAAAGGCAAGCCCCAATTTCTTTGGGGAGAACCGCGGGGTCCATGCGACAGCTACGCGGTGTAGGTGAAATATATATCGCCAGACTCCCATGACTGAAGTTTGTGTTGAGCTTTTGCTTCCCCTTTTTGTGGTTGTCGTAAATTGAGAGCACAAGATGTCCGACAGTCCACATACACTGGTCGGCGGTAACGACACACCTGCGAGTGCGAAAGGCGCAACACCAGGACATCACCATCATCACCTGCACCACACGGGAAAACGAGTAAGGCAGTTTTTGAGGCCGGATGGAAGAAAGGTGCATATTGCGAGCTCTCCTGATGAGGCGAACCATCTGCGGAAGACACTGAGCTCTGCTAACGAGAAGGATGATTTTGATTTGGTCATTGTACGAATTCCCGAAGTACGAACATTATTGATTGCATCCGCTGACTTTATATGCAAATCTCTAGCATGGGAGCCCTGAACATGTGAGTTTTGGAGACTTGTACTGTTGAACAGGGAAGTGATGCCTGAGAAGTGTAAATGCCAACATCAGAAACAGATTGAAGCTCTTCGCCATACGCACGCGCATCATGAAGACCGACATAAGCAACTGAAAGAAGAGCATGGAGACCTTGCCCTCGAGTTTGAGCACGTCATTCGCGAACTCGACGCGCTGTCCAAGGAATTGCACATGGTCAGCGAACATGCCGTCCAACTTGATGCAAACTTCTCAAAGTACGGCTACTCAGCCCACCTTCGCACCAAGGAAGGATCGGACTCTTTGCATTCATCGAGTGAATCCACTTTTGAAAAAGAGACATGGCACGCGGAGCGCAAACTCGGCGAAACGATGCGTTTTTACCAAAAGCCGATTGTGCGGCAGTACTTCCACAAAGGCCTGCTTTGGCGCGCGAAGGAAGCGCAGGAAGTAGCCTCGTACGAATTGTTCATCGATCTGTTTTACGTCGGGATCATCGCTATTACGGGCGACACTGCCGCCGAACATCCTACTGGAGAGTCGCTCCTCCGCTTCGCCATTACGTTCATTATGGGGTGGAAATTCTGGGGCGATATTGGTCTCCTAATTTCTTGGTTCGACTCCGACGACGTCCTTCGCCGCTGCTCTGTTCTCTTCATTCTAACCTGTCTTCTGGGCTTCACGACAAATATGGCCTCCGCTTTTGAGCACACATACACCCCTTTGGTGGCTTTCTACGTCACTGCACGCCTCTTCATGACTTTGAGTATGTTTTGGTATGCATGGAGCATCCCAATGGTGCGCGGTAGCATGATTGGGAACGGGATCATATCCTTGATACCTGCGGCACTATGGATTGGCAGTATCCACGTTGAAGAACCGGCAAAACAAGGCCTCATCTGGGTCGCCATAGCCTTTGATCTCTTTGGTAACTTCATCATGATATTTATCCAACGACCGGGCCCAACAATGGCGAAGATAATACCGACTAAGATTAAAGAGAGCCTAGAATTCTTCCCTGGAACCAACATTGAACATAGGATTGAGCGTACCAACGCCTTCGTCACGCTGGTTTTTGGCTCCTGCGTCTTAGGCTTGCTATACCAGAGCAATGTTGAGATGGGCATCAATGCTTTCTTTGGAAAAGCAGTGTTGGGGTTAATCCAGGCCTTTGTTTTTAACTGGATCTACTTCGAGATTGATTCATTCAATCTACACACACACGCGATCCGAAGACATGTCTTCTCAGCGCTGACGTGGTTCTCGATACACCTTCCTTTCATCATGTCTTTCGTTCTGTCAGCTTCTGCCTTAGCCGTCCTTGTCCGCGCGCACGACTGCCCCGATGCACCCCTCGATTCCCTCTTCGAGACGTTTATTCCCCGCTCCGAAGACCATATCTCAGATGGCTTGCAATGGTTCTATTGCGGGGGTCTCGGCATATCGCTTTTCTGCCTCGCTATCATCGCATTCACGCACACGCATCGCAAGATTCCTAATCAACGCCTTCGCAAAGAAACGCGTCTGATGTTCCGCGTTGCCGTCTCCATCGTCATCATCTGTCTTCCAAAGGCACACTTGAACAGCTTACAGTTGGTGGCTACCGCAACAGGGCTGGTTGTGTCTGTGCTAGTGGCCGAGTTGGTAGGCATGTCTTGTTGGGGTGAGAACATCTTCTGGGAAAAGAACTGTCGCAGGGCTCAGGCAAATTACGAGGCTAAGTGTGGGGTCAGAAGGGAGGAGTTAGAGAAGAGCGTGAAAGAGGGGAAGGTGTTGAATGTCGAGGAGATCGCTAGGAGGGAGAAGGGAGGTATTACGGCGCAAGGTGGCATTACGGCTGTCTGAATTGAGATGGTAGCCAAAGCAAACAATCAAAGATAGTAGGATTTTCACCGAAACTAGACGCTCATTGTGGTATACTAGTCATAATTGACGCGAACCATGCCTTTTGTAACTCCATTTGTGTGCTAGCTCTACACGTGGGCCATTGTTCGACATACATGTCACATGCTTGAATATCTCTTACCGCCTCTTTGCTTGCCCAGCGGGACTTTGACCGCGTGCACTTGGGCTGGCTGAATCCGTCTTGCCAGCCATCCATGAGGCTAGATCGAAGTTCTGGATCTGCTGGGCGGTGTTTGTGGAGCCAGATCCGAGGACGCCGGTTTTTTGCATTTCCTCAAACTCCTGCTTCATCTCGGGATCCACTATGCGCATGTCAGTGACTTGGTTCCCCTCGCAAATTACTACAGAGACTCACTGTTCTCCATCAACTTGGGCATGCCAAAGATGAGCGCCATCGAAACAAGCGCCATGAGGATCATTGGGCTCTTTAAAAATGAAAGCGGCGAGACTGTTGCTGTCAATATTCATTCCCATCGTCGTTCTCGTCTTGCAACTTACAGCCCTGCCTTTCCTGGTAGAAGTACTTCATCCCAACGGGCCTTGCCTCAACCACAAGCCCATTCCCACCCTCTCCCCTACTCTCACCCTTGTTGTCCCATTCATTTCCCAAGAAAGTCTGCCACGCCCTAATGACCTCCTTCTTTTCTCCGCTTCCCTCCACAGCCTCTTCCACGCTGACATCTATCCGCAGGGGCTCGAAGGCATAGTCCCGGCAATGCACAATGGCGAGATAGCTGCCTGCACTGACGTTGTTGAAGTTGAACGTGTTGGAGCGCGTCAAGTAGGCGTCTAGGGGTGGGCCGGAGGACTGAAGTGTTGCGTGAGTGGTGGATGGGAGGGTGGAGGGGTTTACGAGGGCAGTGTTGGGGACCTGGAGAAGAAGTCGGGCGGCGGAGGAAAATGAAGCCAGCGAAGCCAGAGTGGTAATGGCCGTCTTCATGATTGCTTCCTCAATGCATCTGAGTCTTGGGATATGAGGTCGATCGGAATGCTAGCGGGCAACGCGACCCTCCACCGCGCCTTCCTGGGTTCGAAAATCGGAGAAATTATTCCCCGAGCAACTTTCCCAAATCCCGCCAGAGCAGCCCAGTGAACGATGCCGCCTCGACAATGCAACCTGCTAACCTGAATGCGTTGAGTCGCATGCTAAATTCGAATCCCCAAGCAGTACGCGGCGAGCGTTTCCAACCACCTTCGCCACTGCCCTCTGGAAAGATCAAATAGATCATGCCGGCCTACGTTTTGTCCAACGCTTTCCTATTCGAGTCATAGGTCTCCTTCTTTTGGTAACAATCGTGCAGACCAAAGCTGCATGGTTCTTGCAAAATGCCATTTCTGAAGGGTGCCTTTAGAACCCAGCGTCACCTATGATTGCTGGATCGTAGCATGCCAATCTGTGTTGACTCCATTAAATCCTTTCCGTAGAGTGAGACTACATGCACTTGGAAATATCTGCTGACTCGAAGACGCCCAGCATAACTCTTGATCAGCATTTGCACAAACAAAACATAATTATTGGCTTCGTTTGATGCCAATCCCCACTTAGCCGATGGCTTCTCAACCCACCAATATTAAGCCCAGCGTAAGCAGCCTCGGCTAGCACCGGAGGATGCAAGGCAAATTCTTCCTGGTCCTCTCGCTATGCTCTCTCCGCCGGTTTTAGTCTCTCATAAGCCCCGAACTTCGTTAAACCACGGTGCTACATTGTTGGGTAACGCTTAGGATCCAAATTGGGGTGGTCGGGGAAGAGCCGAGTCACTTGAATAGCAGCAACGCTATCGCGCTAACGAAGTACCCCGATCAAAAGTCAATTCTCTAGGGCGCGATTAGTCACAAGTCGCCGCTTTCCCCCACCTGTGATACGCCACATTCGAGAAAAAGTTCACTCATTGATCGAACTCCGATTTCTGCTATAATAACCCCCCGAATCATCGATACCTAGGCATTAAGGGAGTTGAGATGGTTTTCGCAGATGAAGAGCAGCCATTGCTCAGGGTGGTATCTATCGCTGATGATGCCGAGAACACCGTCAAGCACGATGAAGTAATTCTGGACTTCGAACCATTCGACCCTGCAGACCCTCGAAACTGGACATCATCATTCAAATGGTTCATTGTGTTGCTTTTAGCACTCATGGCGTTTACTGTGTAATGCCCTCCACCCATTTGTTTTATGCCATCACGTAACGGCTAACGCTTTGCATAGAACATTCACCTGTATTGGCGTTGTCCCAGTAGCTAGCAGAATTGTCGAAGATCTCGATGGGAAACATGCCAGCTCTTCAACCAGCGCCCTTTTGGTCACCATCTGGGAACTAGGCGAGGCGGCAGGGCCTTTACTCATTGCTCCGCTTTCTGAAGTCTTTGGTCGCTACTCTGTCATGAATGGCTGTAACATTGCGTTCATCTCTGCCACTATTCTCGCAGTTAGCAGCCAAAGCAGCAAGCTGTTTATCGCTGCGAGGATGCTCACGGGCCTCGCTGTGGCTTCAAACGTGCTTAACCCGGCGATTATTGGCGATATGTTCGAGTCTGAGAAGCGCGGTTCAGCGATGAGCTTGATCATGCTTGCCCCACTTATTGGGGGTGCTATTGGGCCTGCCATTAGCGGTGCCATTGCGCAGACGATGGGATGGAGGATGATCCTTGTTATTGCCACCGGCCTAGCTGTGCTTTGCGAAGTACTTTTCCTAACGTGCTTCAGGGAGACATACAAAATGGCTATACTGCGACGGAGACTTGCGAGACTGCGACAGGAGAGCGGAGAGTTCGAAATATCTACCAAGGCAAAGAAAGGACATGAGAACTTACTAAAACTGTGGGGCTCGATCGCCCGGCCCGCTACAGTTTTGTTCAGTTCCAAAGTGCTCATGCTGCTGTCACTGTATGCATCGGTGGCTTTCAGTTATTTTTACGTCATGTCTATCTCTCTGCCGGTTATCTTGCAGGATATTTATGGGTTCAATCCTGCACAGACTGGATCTGCGTTCGTCTCGTTTAGTGAGTCTTGTTCTCTAACTACAAATGCGTGGCATCGTACCACAGGTTGACGAGACTGATTTCTAACCGATTACTAGGCATTGGTTCCTTGCTCAGTGTCTTGGTATGCAATTTCAGTCTCGACAGAATTTACATCAGGCTTCGGGGCACATCAGATGCCAAAGGAAAACCTGAGTACCGCCTCCCACTCTCCATAATCGGAGCGATGCTGTTACCTCTTTCTGTGACAGGATACGGCTGGATTGCCTACTTTCAACTTCCCGCGTACTTTCTCCTCGCATCAGTCGCCCTACTGGGCTTTACCCTCCTTCTTACTGTCATACCTCTATCTGCGTACGTTGTTGATGCTTGCGGAATCTATTCGGCATCCGCCATGACTGGAGTGATCGTTACACGATGTCTTATGGGTACTTTCTTGCCGCTGACTACTGAGCCTCTCGCTGATTATCTTGGATATGGCTGGGGATTCACTTGCCTAGGCGCATTGAGCTTGTGCCTTGGAATTGTACCTATTTTGATCTTACAGTATGGCGAGCAGTGGCGGCAGAGCTCAGAGTTCACGAAAAACACGTGAACGGCCTCCTTTTTTTTCATTCCAATTTTCGAGATTTACTAAGCAATACATACAGCTTGGAGCGTGAGCCACAAGTCTAAGGGGGGTTTCGAGGACCATGGAGTGCCAGATCACCTTTGAGTTGAAGGCTCATAAGACGAATCTTCGTAAGACGACGCATCACAGCGCAGAGCCTTTAATACCTGTATCTCTAACCACTGTATTTGCCCATAAGTCCTAGGCTTTGCCAAGGCGCATGGAAACGAACTCTGCGAGGGCTATAGATAACGAGGAGGAGGAGAACAAAATGTGGGATCCATGGAGGTTATGCAGCCACTATGTCGTAGCCAATGTAAGCTTTTTCACCGATTGGCCGGCAAGCTTTGATATTTGAGATACTCTCAATGGCCATGGTTGGTATAGACTGAGAAGTGAGAAGATTGTTCAGTCTCGGTGAAGCTGTGTTCCCGGAAAGTCACCGAACTCTAGACAAAAGATAGTTACTAAGAAATGTGAAACAAATAGCCCGCAAGGCTCCACTTTACTTCCTTATATATAGCTACATCATCCTGCATCTCTGACACACTCGCATCTATGCAGTAAAAAAATTGCTGAAAGGGTCGAAAACGCCAAGAGCGCTTTCTTTCTAATCCTTTTAGTTGCCGTTGGTGCTCTGCCCATTGATAGAAGCTCTGTATTGCGTAAGACTCCCGCAACTTGGGTTCTCGAGATAGGAAGCCCATCACAAGAAAGTGTCAATCCAGATAGGAGTCAAGGCGATGGTATTGTTGAAGGAGGCTATTCATGTGTGTTGAAACAAGCGAAAAGCGGTCGAACGAAGCAACCAATCAGCGAAAGGAGATCGGACGAGGCGAACGGCAACAAAATATGGCACAAAGCTGTTTTCCCACCCAATCGCGTTAATTTTTTGGGCCTGTATACTGTGCATATGGAACTTGTGTCAAGTTATACGCGGAGTCTGAAGCAGTAGACTAGGCCTTCAGTGCGCAAGCAGAGTAGGTTAGTGCAGCATATTCACCTGCTGGGTTAAATTTTCTACAGGCACAATAGACGCAGAACATAGACATCTTCGCTTTCCCATTTTGATGAAGCTAATACGCTGGAAGACTGATATTTACCTTCTCGTTTAGATGGCCCACTATAGCAGGTTGTGAAATCTTCCCTTTCTCGAACTCGTTATTGATCAACCTCCTCTTCGCCTCACTCCTGACCCTCAGGATAACCGGCATATGCTTCCCGGGATTGCCTGGCATTTCTCCAGAGTAGTCTCGTGGATCTAATGGCACATTCGCATGCGGCGATGGTACGATTTCGAAAGCCCACACCAATCGCATGATTGCTATAGCAAGTGAGCGCTCGGCAACGTGGTAGCCGGGACACACACGACGACCAGATCCGAAAGCAAAGTGGTCTCTCTTTCTCACGTCAGGTGCATTCTTGCTTTCTTCGCTGGTCGTCAGATCACCTTCGAATCGCTCGGGCCAGAAGCGTTCGGGGTCTTGGTGGCGGGTGGGATCATGACCAATAGCCCAGGCGTTGAGATGAATGCGTGATCCTTTTGGAATACGGTATCCTCCATATATCAACTCTTTCTTTGTAGTATGGGGATGGCCCAATGCCACTGGTGGTCGCCATCGCCATACTTCCTTCATCAAGTATCGAACATAAGGTATATCATCAAGGTCTCCGTACACGGGCAGGCGGTCGCTGACACCTACGACAGCTTCAATGTGCTTCCGTGCCGTTTCTTGAGCATCAGGAAACTGCATCATCGCTTCGAGAAATGACCATGTTGACATCTTGCTCGTATCTGCCGCACCGATTATGAGCATGAAAGCAAGATAAGCAGCTTCAGAAGCATCCTCAAACCCCATCGTCTTTTCGTCTTGGAGAACCCTGGCGAGGAAGGAGTCATTGATGCAGCCGTTGTGGAAAGCAGCTTCGAGACGCTGCACACGATTAAGACACCAGCGGAGATTGTCTTGGAACAAAGCGCGTGCTTTCTGCTCCCAAGGCTTCAAGAAAAGTGGGAGGCTGTCTAGTATTGGCAGTATGTCCACAAAGTGAGCTCCAGGGAGCGTTCCTAGAATTTGTTCCAGTCCACTCTTGAAGATGTAATCGATGGAAGGATCATTGGCGCTAGGTAAATCCATCCCGAACGTCTGGCAGGCAAACGTACTATAGGTGTACCTTCCTACAGAGTTAAACAGATCGACACTAGAGCTCGCTAGTGTCGAGTCATTGACTACTTGATACAGGAATTTCGCAGTCTCGTAGTGCAAAAATGGAAGCCCTGCATCAGCGCGCGAGACACTCGTCATGCCCTGCAGTATGACCTTCCTCTGATGCTTCCAACGTGGGTGGCTTGCGGATAATAGCAGCACATTCTTTTCATCGCAAATTTTCTCGTTACTAACAATCCATCGGGGCCGCTCTGACGTAGCAGAAGATTGTTTGTCGAATATTTCCTTGACGGCGGTATCGCTGTTGATGAAGTACTCCGTGAAAGGGCCCGCTTGCACACGTACGATCTCACCGTATTTGCGTGCCCATTTTTCGAATAGCAGGTGTTGTTGGTTTGTTTTGGTCGCGCTTAAAATGTCAAGCATATTTCCAAGGAGAGGCAGACCTGGAGGTTGTGGGGGCAACGGCAGCTTGTCATTCTCTTGAGACCATCGTTGAAGCTTAAGGATCAGAAGAGTGATCGCTGCGATACCCAGGATCGCCCACAGAGACATGGCAAAGTTGGATACTGTTGCGGAGAAGACGAGTATAGATGGTGACTGGTGGGGAAATATTGTCGTCGAGAAGCTTAAGTCTTCATCACAGCGCACTCCGTGGACCCCGACGCATGTACATTGGACGCAATAAAAACCTTCCCGTCAGTAAACTAGACTCCCTTCACTTCATCGAGAAGTGGGTGATTGGCTCGATGATGAGAGTGCCCTTTTTCTGAATAACAATAATAGCGATAGCATATTATCCGTCCGAAGTGGAGGTCTTGAAACGGACCTAAAATTGGGGCCCGTAGTCTCATGCTAAGTTATCATATGCTTGTGCAGTGCGGATGGGAGTGTACCTTTGGATAGAAGGTACGGAAGCAGTTTCGATATCGGAAGATGAACCCCACATGCCGACAACAACCTAAGAATGCGAAGCTCCATGTGGATTGGTGCAGGCCTAGGGTTTTAATGTCGAGGACTGGATCTAAATTTTTTTGCTTACATTAAATCATCTATAGCATTACTCATAATATCGTCGAGGCAAGCAGTTCTCTAGAAGACTGAAAATGATGTACAAAAGGGTACAAAAAGACCCATTAAAACACTAGTGCCATCGCTATAGTCATGACAAGTAGCTTTGCGAGTACCGATATGCTTATCTCAGAAGCGACACTCGTGGTTTCAGACGGATTTTGAGTGCTACTGCCGCTCTTTCTTTGGACCTGGAATGGCTGGTTGTTTAAAACTCCAATCGCAGTCTCATGGCCCATGCTTCCTGGAACGCAGTTGCCCTTTCCCCACTTCACATCAATAGCCTGCTTCCATAATGGCATAGGACTCAGGAACGTTTCTTTTGTATAAAAGATTCGGCAGTCGGCAGCGTCGTAGACAAATTCCAACGGCGTCTCAGTTGCATCGCCCTCCCTAAGGTTGTTCAAAGAATTTATGCCGCCTCTAAGACCCGTACCAGGTTTGTGTGTTGTGCGTTTATATATTTGCGTCGCTTGGTAGATGCGTCCGACGGCAGTCGTGTCGTTGAGCTTAGTAGCGATCCATTCGCCATCAAGCGCTTCCGCGGTGTTGAGCGTGCGTGTAGCAAACTCCCCGATATCGTCAAAAGTAAGTACCTGGGCTCCTTTGGACCCTCCCACGCCTTGACTTGGTGCATTTAGAGGTCGACCGCCGAAGACAATAGTTTGGACTTTGCCCTGCTCGCGCATAAGCTCAGCAAATATAGCGCAGGTTGAACCACAAAAGCCGTCCTGGAGAATGACAATATTTTCGGCTTGAAAGGGTTGAGAAGGGGTTGGCTGCTCATTGTACCCCGTCAGGCTCACACGAAGAGTGTGCCCGCCCTTGTTATCGGAGAACTAGATAGAGTCAGTCTACCATATCTCTCCATCAGACTTCAGGTGCGAGGACTCACATTGTAGCGACGAATACCGGTGAAAGAGTCGTTGTGAAGAATGTATGGTCCGAAGTAGTCTGCATAGCTCTTGTAGGGCTCTCCCTTCATGTCTAAAATATTGGACCAGAGGAAAGCACTTGAGACACCATAGTCTGCATCTTTCCAATCTGCGGTGATTATCCCATCCTCATTGACTCCATCCACAGCCAGGTCGGCAACTATTGCGCTGTAATAGTGGAATGCCTCATGAGCGCGATATCGGGTTGCCCCGTATGGCTCTATCGTAGGGAAGAGTTGGCGGAAGAGCTTGAAGCCCATGTCGATGGTCCCGCCTCCGTTACCGCGAAGGTCAATGACCAGTTTCTTCTTGTCCTGCTTCACCATGTTGGCGAAGAATGATTGAAGCAGTTGCTGTGTCTGAACAAAGCCTGCCGCTAACAGATCAAGCTTAGAGTCTTTAGCAGTTGGGCTAAACGATGGGATTGCAAGAACTGCCACATCATTGTAATTGTTTTCACTGAGGTAATAGCCAGAAAATGAGCCCGAATCCTGCATGAACACAGGCTGAGGGTAACCGAGAAGCTTAGGCAAAGGCCTTGACGATGGTGTTGTTGTTACGGCAGGAGGTGCTGTTGCTCTGACCGCTAGATTGGCTGACGGATTCGGCGGGGGTTCATGCGGTCCTTGACAAAAAGCTTCAAATAATGAAGGCCCGTCCTTAACTGTTGAGAAGTCGTATTGCGATCCGATGGTGGCGAAGTTCTCGACTGTCTTAGAGGTTCCATTGGCAAATGTCAAGGTGGTATTGGCACCATCGTACACATAGTGCGTGTGGAACAATCCTTTTAAACCAGTACCAAACGCTTTTAACGCTGGGTTCTCGAAGACGGTGTTATACCGCGCATCAGCGTCGTGGTAGGGTGTTCCGGACGAGTATCTCTCCAGATAATCGGATGCGTTTTGTCCATTAATGGATATAATCGGAGAAGGCGTGAAGCCTGAACTATTCTCTTGCACGATGTCGCTATGCATGTAGATCTCAGGCAGTAATACTCCGTCTTCAGAGAGCGAGACGATACCGCCTTCTACTCTCGCGAATTCGAAGACGGTGGTCAAATCAGTCGAGAAATTGAGGTGGAAATCACCCGCGCCTGAGATCAAAGGAGGTCAGCAGACGTATTTTGAGTTGACAAGGGGTTATAACAAATCTTTGTCCAAATGCTGCCAAGTTATTGGAGTTGCGACTTACTGTCAAGAAGCGCCCTAATCGCGAATTGCACTTCGTAATCACTGGTGAAAGTAGTTCCATTCTTTATTGCTGCTGCTAGCTCGTCAAGAGCTCCCATGATATCAAGTGGCTCGATCTGCCCTTCCATACCGATTTTCAGGTATTCAAGTGTCGACTGATATTCTAGATACTCTTTCAGCTCTTTGATTTCCTTGATATCCCCTTCAACATCAACTGGAACGCTTTGCAAACATTCAAAGGCAAGATCAGCGGGAACATGAATAGGAATCGGGGTATTGGCAGAGGTAGCTTGGGTCCGTTGAGCAGCCCAGAGCTCAGAGACTTCGGCACATGGCTCGTTCCATTCTCGATGTTTGAGTAAGGTTGGTAGGGGTGGAAGATCTTCAGAAAGTGAATCATGACGAGGTACACCGGAGACATGCGCCTGCACGGCAGCGTTTACAACCAGAAGGAGAGTAAGGGGGTACATCTCGAAGTTTTCCTATAGAGGATTTCTCTCTACAGGAAGAAATGTTGTCGCTTGACATTCTAGTTTTAGGACTTGCTGCACCTTTGTATTGCGGCGAGGCAGCAAGTACCACTGTTGTCGAGCTATACAGCCTCAATGCTGAATGATTCAGCTCATGAGCAGATACAAAGCGCTCCTCGCAGTGTGCGGCTGAAGCATTATGAATCCGTAGACTATCTCGCTTAATCGCCGTTTTCTCCAACATGAGACCCAATGAAGATTGATGGAGGCTAATGCATCAGACGGACTGGCCACTTGAAGCGGTTTGAATATTCTCTTCTTGGTGGTTGATTGGTTTCATAATTTCACTGCCATAGTGCTAGCCACAGAGGCAACGTCTAATTTTGGGCCCGCCAAAAAGTAGTCCCTTTTAGCGCGAGTGGAGGCTTTCCTGAATTCTTGGTATGAAAAAGACGACAGCATCCCGTGACCACCAGTTGAGCACGAAGGCTGTGCCCTCGCTTTCGATTTCCTCAATCAGAATCGCTTCTTCTGGCGCCCTGTGAAAATGGATTTTAGCCACCTTACAGCCTCCACAGCCTTCATCATCTGAGCCACAGATACAAAGAAGGTTGCAACAGAAATCAACAATGTGTTCAGAGCATGCCAAACATTTGCCAGACTATGGTTCTGGCCACAATTTGTTCTGCTGTTAACGTTTTCTTCTTATCATGAGCCTGATATTATGGCGTGTCTGAGCAATCCCGGCGTAGCGCCGTTCTGAACAATAAAAGATTATCCATGGCAATGAGGCCAATAGAGGCGACCGTATGGGAATAATTTCCGCAAGAACAGTGACCGATAATGCTGTGATGGTCCAGAAAGATAGGGGCTTCAATCCCTGCGCGATGCCCTTTTGAGCCGTCCTCGGAGATGATGACAACAGAACCGCTTTGGCCGATACTGCATGGTTTTGTACGTGGACCCGCGTTGATATGCCACAAAGTCTGTTAAAACCCGCTTCAGGATCACGGTACAGGTATTGACTAAATGCTTCCAGGATGCTGGAATCAGCAGTTCTGATAGTGGAAGGCCTAACATTAGGCAGTCAGGGCACGAGCAGCGACTTGGGACCAGGGATTCCAAATCAAGTATGATCTGGTATTGTTGCAGGCAATTGTCCTCCAACGTGATGGAATAGCCGGCACCTTGTGGGAAACGAAATCACGTTGCGCAAGATTGAACGTGTGTCGAGTCCACTATAATCTCTCGGCAGTAATAAGCAATTATCTAAAACTCTAAAGAAATAACACATGTGCAATAAAACTGAAGAGTTCGACGTAACATGGTATTGCACCCATCAGGTCACATCCAAAAAGATTAGGTTACCATGAGGTCACAAACCCTGCAGCTGGAGTTCAGCTGGAGTTCTACTCGATTTGACTCCGGAGAAGTCGCATCACAGGGTAGGCGGAAGAGTTCCGGAACCACAACAATTAAAGAGGACCCGGTTTTTTGCCCTTCCCTCTCCAAGATGGTATTGGTAGACGAATGAAGGAAATAATCCGCAGAAAACAGAATTCGAAAAAGCACGATTCGATCTGTGCAAAATCTGCGTTTCACTCAATGCCTTCAGCGCTGGGCAAGTAGAAATAAAATGGCATGCGTAAAACCACATGATGAAAGCGGACACATTATGTGGATTTTCCGATATTAGTATTTCAGCAAATTTCAAATGGTTTGTTCAGATTCGTGATGCATTGAGGCAGAATTTAGAATAGAGAAAGCTGGGCGCGCGGTTTTCAAGTCCGAACATGGTTTCGGGCCGGGGAAAGGCGATAACAATCCGGAGCGAGGGGTTTACAACTCACGCAAAGAAAAGTGCGCCCAGACTTAGAAGAATAGTGCGTGCAGCAAACAATATCGATCGTCATTGCATGAAACTCAAGTCAGGAGAAAAAGATGAGTGTCTTCTCAGCGCCAAGCAGATCTACGCTTCTCCGTAACCCCAAAGCAAAATTGATCTACTCTGGACTTGGCAGTTCATCAAAAATGGTTCTTGATGTGGACCACGTGTGGATGGTGCACTTGCCAAGACGGTTGCAATTAAGGGTTGTTTCGTCGAAGAATTGAAGACCAAGAACCCAAAGAATTGGCCTCATAGCGGCATTTGAATTCGTCGCGCAAAAGGGCGTCGCAAAGTTGTCGCCAATCAAGTGATATCTCGCGTGCAGCAACATCAATGGCAAGGGAAGGGATGCGGATGCTCTTCAGCTGGTTGTTGAAAAGCACAAAATGCGGCTCGTGCAACAGCCGAGCGCGGATAGCGTCTGCGTCAAAGCCCGGTTTGAAGAAGATCTCAGCGAGACGATTGCTTGATAGGGTTTGAGTTGCTTGTTCAGGCTCACGTTCAGTTGCCAAGTCACACAATTTGAGGACGACCCTGGCCTTTGAATGTGCGGGGACGAAAGCAAAAGGCTGGAAGCGAAATGTGGGAGGCTTGAGAGAGACAAAGCTTGCCCAGTAGGTTTCAGAGACCGCTGCAAACCTTCCCTTTTGGTGATGTTGGTTAGCTTTCTGCAAGTCATGAGGGCTTTGAAGGTTAGTGATAATCCCAGCAAACAGGAACGTGAAACAAGGCTCACAGTAAGTCTGTTAAAGTTTGGCCAGCGAATCGCAAGGTGCAGGTGCGAAGGAGTTTTCGAGCAAACACATCCTCGGTCACGGAGGCGAAGAATGGTGAAACTTGTCGCAGGACAGACCAGACGAAACAATGGTCGTCCAAAAACATGATGATCAATTGCCACAGCTCTGGAGGCAGGACAGACGACATGGAGACATGTCGAACTGCGACAGCCGGAGGAGGGCTGCGATTCAGGGCGCGACTCGGTCCTGTGGAGATGTGCAACACGGCAAAAGGATGGTGTTGAATATGTGGATGCTTGCGTTATTCCCGCACGGTTGATGCGGTGTGAATAGTGAAGCTGGCCAGTTTGCCGGCGAAGCATCGGCAATGGGCGGGCACGGAACAGGGCAGGGCAGGGCTGCGGGAGTCGAGTCACGTGGGGGTTTGGCCTCCCGCGGGAGCACTCGTTGGGAAGGCCGAGCAGGGCCTAGAGAGCGAGGATTTGGACATGGCTTGCCCGGGGGGCCAAGCATGGCAAACGTTGAGACGCCTGCGCAAATGAGTGTCTGGAGTATGCAGCGTATTAAGCCTGGTGGAGACAGGTTTGTATGACAATAATATCCGATGCAATTGGAGCCAGTTGCCCAGGAAACTCGGCAGCAGGGCGTGTGATTGGGCCGATTCTGGGTGTCTAATCATCGGTCAGACTGGTTTGAGCCTGTCCCCGAGGGTCGGCCTAGTGCTGGCTTAATCAGAGAACAGACGGGCACTTTCGGTCCTTCTGCATGTACCGTAGCATCCCGGCGCACGCGGGGGGGAGGCTGAGGAGCACAGTTGGTTGCGAGGGGGAGCAGAGGGATGCGAGGGCAGAAGGCGCGGATCATATTCATGGGCGAGGTTCGTGGGTTCGCGGGTCTCGCAGAGCCGCTAGAGGAGAAAATTGCAAAAAGCGCGCAGCGCGTGGAGATGCGTCTCCGGCTCCTCGTGCGAGAGGCAGAAAATGCCTCGCAGACTGCTCCGTCCAGCAGCACAACGCAGCGAGCCAAGGTGCGAAGCTTTTATCATGCTGAGAGCAAAGCTTGGTGCGCGACATGCAGCCATTCGCAGCAGGGCGCGGGCGAGCAAGGGCGCGGGCGCTGGCGCATGCGGTTTACCCAACGTCATAAGACTTGATCCCTGCGCGCGCTGCACGCTTCTCGCGCTATCCCACAGCTTAATCTCTGCTGCCGCGGTGCGTCGCGCTATCAGACGGTCGCAGATGGCGCGGCAGCACTAGCACAAGGCCCGCAGAGGCCAGATACGGCCTTGCTGGGCGCGGCGGCGCGAGCAATTGCGCGCAATGGCAATGGCAAGGGCAATTGCAATGGCAGTCGAAGTGGCCGTGATGGTGGCAACAACAGCAGCGTCCGCGAGCTACCGGGCCGAGCAGGCTACCCAGGCCAGTAAGCAGGTGCAAAGCGTCATCGCGAAGGCTTCGCACAATTACTACGTAAGGCAGAGGCGCCAATCTTTGCTCGCTTTGGAGGCGCCTCTGATGTAGCGTGTGCGTGCGCGCACGGCCCCCGCGGTGCCGGCCATCAACAACAGAGAGCTCCGGCCTGGTCGGCTTGGACCCAACCACTGACAGCTAGTTTGAACGAAAATCGCGCAACGAAGCCCACGGGTCGGTGCTTGCTCAGATTTTTCCCTGGCCCAGTCGCCGCGCCCAGCTGCCGCTACTTAACCAGAGCCTCGCGCCTTCCTGAAAGCTTTTTCTCAGAGGAGGCCTTGCTCGCTGCTGTTACCTTTGCTGAGCTTGCTCGACCCCGACACTTCAACTACCCCCGTCCGGTCGCTGGGAGCCTTCTCTGTGCATGAGTTACTGGATAGCATAATACCCCGTCCCGACAGTTCAGCATTCTTCCCCCGTGAACATGCCGCCCAACGACGATGTGGAGCGGCCGCGTGCCAGCTCTGCCGCTGAGCGGCAGAAGTCCATTGTCAGTATGACCGAGTTCGAGGGCATGGACGAGTACACGGCCCTGCAGAAGTACATTCTGTTCTACCGCGACACGAGGACCAACCCGCACGCCGAGAAGGCCACCAAGAGGAAGGCCTGGTGGCAGTTCTGGAAGTCGGGCTCTGCGACCGCCGCGACCCCCATTGAGGATGCTGGAGCCGTTCCCGACGAGCGTACGTATTTCCATTCCCCTTGAGTACTCCCAATTGCGTCAATTGCTCGCCGCAAAGGGCTTCGCATCGCGTTCGGTTACCTGCCGCGCCATTGCTGCCTTTGTTGAGATCTCGCGTCGACCTGGGTCTCTGCTCCAGACAGTGTGGCCCGTGCTCAAGCTGTTTGCTCGCGAGCTCCCAGCCGAGCTCTGCTGCCCCAGTCGCCGCCCAGCCAATCAACGCCACCCGACCTGCTCCACCAAACTATCCGCCGCGCAACATGCTCTGCGCACCGCCTTGCCAGCCATTGACTGACCCGCTTTCCAGTTCTCAACACCCAGCTCCGCACTGGTCTCACCAACCAGGACGTGGAGAATCGTAGGAAGCGTTATGGCATGAACGAAATCTCGAGCGAGAAGACCAATCTTCTCAAGCAGTTTCTCGGCTATTTCACCGGTCCCATTCTCTACGGTATGCATCCCTGCACAAAATTCCACATTTTTGTGCACAACTAACCCATCCTAGTCATGGAGCTCGCTGCTCTGCTCGCTGCTGGTCTTCAGGATTGGATCGATTTCGGTGTCATTTGCGGCATCTTGCTGCTCAACGCCGTTGTCGGTTGGTATCAGGAAAAACAGGCTGCCGACGTCGTTGCCAGTCTCAAAGGCGACATCGCCATGAAGGCGACTGTCGTCCGTGAAAATCAACAGCAGACCATTCTCGCACGAGAACTTGTTCCTGGTGACATCGTCGTCGTCGAAGAGGGTCTCACCGTCCCTGGTGATGTCCGTCTTATCTGCGGTTATGATCACCCCGAGGACTTTGAGTTGTACATGAAGCTCAAGGAAGAAGATAAGTTCCATGACGGCGACCCAGAGGATGAAAAGGATGATGCCGACGAGGAGAAATTTGATGAGGAGAACCCCATCACTCAGGGTCACCCTCTCGTTGCTTGCGATCAGTCATCCATCACCGGAGAGTCTCTCGCCGTCGACAAGTACATGGGCGAGATTGCTTACTACACCACTGGTTGCAAGCGCGGCAAGGCCTACGGTATTGTCATCACTACAGCCAAGCACTCGTTTGTTGGTCGCACTGCTTCTCTTGTTCAAGGTGCCCAGGATCAGGGTCACTTCAAGGCGATCATGAACTCTATTGGCACGGCGCTCCTCGTCTTGGTCATGTTCTTCATCCTGCTCGCCTGGATTGGTGGTTTCTTCCGCAACTTGCCTATCGCCACCCATCGTGAGGGTACTGACAAGTCCGTCACCCTTCTCCACTACGCTTTGATCCTCCTCATTGTTGGCGTCCCCGTCGGTCTACCTGTTGTCACCACCACAACTCTTGCTGTTGGTGCAGCTTACCTCGCTGAACAAAAGGCCATTGTCCAGAAGCTCACCGCCATTGAATCGCTTGCTGGTGTTGACGTTCTCTGCTCCGACAAGACTGGTACCCTTACCGCCAATCAGCTCTCCCTCCGTGAGCCCTACGTCGCCGAAGGTCAGGATGTGAACTGGATGATGGCTGTTGCTGCTCTCGCTTCCTCGCACAATCTCAAGTCGCTTGATCCCATTGACAAGGTCACCATCCTAACAATCCGTCGCTACCCCAAGGCCCGCGAGATCCTTAACATGGGCTGGAAGACAGAGAAGTTTACTCCCTTCGACCCTGTCTCGAAGCGTATTACCGCCGTCTGCCATATGGGTGGTGACAAGTATGTCTGCGCCAAGGGTGCTCCCAAGGCTATCGTCAACCTCGCCAACTGCGACGAGGTTACTGCCACCCTCTACAAAGAGAAGGCTGCTGAATTCGCTCGTCGTGGATTCCGTTCGCTCGGTGTCGCCTACCAGAAGAACGACGGTGATTGGATCCTACTTGGCCTTCTTTCTATGTTTGACCCTCCTCGTGAGGACACTGCCCAGACCATTGTCGAGGCTCAGCAGCTCGGTGTTCCCGTTAAGATGTTGACGTAAGTTGTTCTCACTTACATGAAATCACTTTGCCGTGCTAACATACCTCTCAGAGGTGATGCCATCGCCATCGCCAAGGAGACGTGCAAGATGCTTGCTCTTGGTACCAAGGTCTACAACTCCACCAAGCTCATTCACGGCGGCCTCACTGGCACCACACAGCACGATCTGGTCGAACGCGCCGACGGTTTCGCCGAAGTTTTCCCCGAACATAAATATCAGGTTGTAGAGATGCTGCAGCAGCGTGGTCACTTGACGGCTATGACAGGAGACGGTGTCAATGACGCCCCTTCGCTTAAGAAGTCTGACTGCGGTATCGCTGTTGAGGGATCTACTGAGGCTGCTCAGGCTGCTGCTGATATTGTCTTCCTCGCGCCTGGTCTGTCTACAATCGTTTTGGCCATTAAGACCGCTCGCCAGATTTTCCAGCGCATGAAGGCCTACATTCAATATCGTATCGCTCTTTGCTTGCACTTGGAGGTCTACCTCGTTACTTCGATGATCATCATCAACGAGACCATTCGTGCCGAGCTCATTGTCTTCCTCGCCCTCTTCGCCGATTTGGCTACCGTCGCTGTTGCCTACGATGTAAGTTGGAGAGTACGCTTACGCTGCTTAGCCATTAGCTAACATTAAAACAGAACGCCCACTCTGAGCAACGCCCTGTCGAGTGGCAGCTGCCTAAGATCTGGTTCATCTCTGTTATCCTCGGTCTGCTCCTTGCTCTCGGCACATGGGTCATTCGGGGCACTCTTTTCCTGCCCAACGGTGGCGTTATCCAGAACTTTGGTGCTATTCAGCCTATTCTCTTCCTCGAAGTCGCCCTCACTGAGAATTGGCTCATCTTCGTTACCCGTGGTGGCAAGACATTCCCATCCTTCCAGCTCGTGGGCGCTATTTTGGGTGTAGATGCTCTCGCTACCATCTTTACTCTTTTCGGCTGGATGTCTGGCGAGCCTTACCAAACCAACCCACGTACGCCTGGCAACTTCCGTGATGACGGCTGGGTTGATATTGTCACCGTTGTCGTCATCTGGGCCTACTCGATCGGTGTTACGATCATCATCGCCATTGTCTACTACTTGCTTAACCGCATCACATGGCTCGATCAGCTCGGCCGTAAGGACCGCAACCGCAAGAACCCTGCCATTGAAAACATGATTGCGGCTCTTAGCAAGTTGTCGCTTGAGCACGGCACAGATAAGCACGGTACCACTAGATACATCCTTGCACCGCGCGCGGTCGAGGAGGAGGAAGAAGATTAGACGTGAGATGAAAGAAAGCTATATGTAGTCTGGATATGTGATGGGTCGGATGAGACCCGCCCTTTTGCGAAAGGATAATTCTCATCACTGTCTTTGCTAGTCTGCTCATGTATACCAAGAAGCATAAATTCCATTACTGTAATTGATATCAACTCCATTCGACGCTTGATTGTTTTGCGTCTGTTGATCTTGACTTTTAATGCTCAATTCTTGCTGACGCTATTGCTCAATGTTGGCAACATCTGTGGCTGCTATCAAGTTGCGCTAATGTGTCGCTATTTGTCGTCTGGTCCTGATGAGGCTGGTCCCTAGACTCATCTAGTCGCAGCGAGACCTGGCAGCTCCGCAGCCACAACAAACGCTCAGGCAATTGGCGCTAGCATCGCGTTCGGGGAGATTCACGGTCTGTAAGACTCCCTGTCTTACCTGTGCTCCTGAGCAGCTGATTGGCGATGTGACAAATTGCATGGTCACAGAGGGCTGAAGCTGCTCAATTGATGGTCGCTGGACCTCGACGCCGCAAGCGGGGTAGACAGCTGGGAACCATTGTCCAATCCAGTGCAGCCGTTCCACCCCATGACACAGCTGCAGTAACCGGGACCGGCGCTCTTTGCATCACCCACTTAGCGAATGCCTCACGAGGCGAACTGGAGGAATCGATAGTTGCTAGTGCCTTGTCATCTGCGGATCGAGACTTGCCTGTCCATGTGTTTCATGGCCTTTAGAGGGAGGAGTGCATGCAGGTGCGTACTGCTACGGTAGCGTGTCTGGTAGCGCATCTGCTTTGGCGAGATTGGTCCCTCGTGGGGGAGTGAACGCTTCTTGCTGGACGCATATGCACGCCCAGCCCGGGACGGTTTACACTAAGGTTACGGAGAGGAGTAGATAGGCGGCTGGGCGGCTGGGCGACATTGCATCTGGACATGATCCAACAAGGGCTGAGGAGATATTGACCAAATCTGAGGAAATGGTTATCTCACTGGTCAGACGCTCCTATGCTCAAGCTAGCCCAGATCACGTGGTGGATCACGTGAAGGGCGGAGCGTCTGAGGAAAAATAGAACAGGCTTTGGTGCGAGATGCGACTAATTTTGAAAATCACCCAACTTTGATGCAATATCCTGCCACAACATCACTCAAGGACATGAAAATGTAAGTTGATTTAGGTAATATAAGTAATTATTTACATAGAAATAGCTTTTTTTAGCCTTAAAAGGCCTTCTTCACATGCAAAGTATATGCTTGAAAATGACGTACAGAGCATTTTTCTGCCAAGACCTCTCTTACTGTTGTATGGCAACTTCAGTGATATACTTTCACCTCTTATTTAAGAGGGAAGAGGATAAAACTTCACAAGCTATTTAAGATCTGTCTAATCTTTTAGAATTAACTTAAATAATTAAAGATATCCTCAGCATTGCTCTGTCTATAGGTATGTGAGGGTGCTTTTTTGCCATTTTTGAAGGGGTCTTAGCAAAGATTAGTCAATCTCGCACCAAAGCTCGGCCCAATTTTCCTCAGACGCTCTGGCGAGCTTTGCCCGACCAGAGCGTCTGACCAGTGAGATAAAGAAATGGTGACATGTGGTCCTAGCTTCATAATTTACGTGTGATCAGAGTGCTCGCAAGTATACCTGAAGGAATTGCATTCGATGACGAGCATCCACACATAATTTGTGTCCTTATTTGCATTAATGGTTTTTACTTGGACCGAATGGAAGTAAACTATAAGCGGAGCGAGGGTGTCGCTGCGTATAATGGGTGCATCTCCCACATCAGATCTTGCGCCACATTTGTCAAACTTAATGGAAGCTCAGCAAAAGCAGATCAAAACCTGTGCTCCGTGATATGGACTGATCGTCCGCCAACGACATCATCAAAGCACGGTGTAAGAGGCACGATAAGCGATGGCTGGAGATCATTGACTCTTACGATATTGGTAATCAAAGCGCCGAGGCCTCTTATCGCAACTCCGTCCATGCAACTTAATCCGTCCATTGCAGCGTCACGTCATGAGCTAGGAAAGTGAGAGTATGGTGGATTCTTGACCTTGTTTCCATATTTCGTAAAGAACCAAGAGACCCGTCGCCTATGATAAGTACTCGCCCAGTCATCAATCGGACATCGACAGCTACGTATACGTACAAACAAGCATGCAAATCGGAAGTCACAACTCCATGTCGACACACTACGATCCAGCCTCCAATGACTAAGTCCTTCGAGGGTGTTAAGGGCCACAAATCTGCAGCCGCCCATAATCATGAACGTGTAAGAGGATGTGGACACCATCTAGTGGAATGCATCGCAAATGGGTAATCTGTATAAGCAGAGTCGGTCGGGTTGCTCGATTCGCAACAATTTCGCTTCAAGCTAGAGTCTCTTGACCAACAACGCCAGGCATATCGCAGCCTGAAGCAATGCTGATCATGACATGACGCCCAACGAGACGCTCGCACTTTGGCGCGAGTAAACTTCAGACGTAGGCATACGCTACTCTTAAGCTCCGAAGAATTAGCTTGTTCTCCAACTCTTCCATGTAGAACGACAATTAGAAAGATTTTACAAACAGTTTTTTGACATTTGGGGCACAATCAGCATGTTACAAAGACGGTAATGCTGGCCAATACCTATTTTCAAACAATCCCTGTTCTTTAAGTGCCTGACTGAATCTTAACCAACTGAGACTGCAAGTAGGGTAGCAAACCCTCCCTACCCAGTCCCCATCCAGACCCGATCTTTTTGAGTCATCAAATGGTAGGTTTTCATCTGGTGGATATGTAGCATTGATACCGATAGTACCCGCTCTGAACTTCGACGCGATTCGAAGGCCCATGCAAAGGTTTTTGGTCTCGAAGGTCGGTGCATCGCGCATTGGGCAAAAAAATCCTCTTTGATGAAGCTTAAAACGCATCTGAGCTGCTTATTGTCGGCAAGCGGACTGAGGAACGTTGCAAGGGTACACGGATCACACATCATGCCTCCTGCCACTTTGAAGTGTACCTCGGTGAACCCTCCTGCTATGCGGACGAAGAAAATGCGAGAGTTGGTAATGCATTTTAAGCTAGAGTCGAGTAGAAAATCTCGCCACTTTGCTGAAATGAGATCAGCCGTTTAGGCAGCCTAAGATGTAAGATGCGCAGGCGGAATGGCAATCTCAAATTCCGCGTCTTCGAACATCACGGATGGCAGCTTACTGCCTAGCTCAAGAGTTTTTTTTTCATAATTCTCTTGTTCGCTACTTCGACGACCTTTCGTCCTGCAGGCCCGGGCCCTGTGCATTAGGTCTCGTTCACGCCGATGTGAGCGGTCATCAGAGCTACAATCTGCCCAATACCGGTCAAAGGACAACGGCTGGGAAACTGGCTTCTTTGAATGTATGAGCAGTGAATAGAATGGTATAGGGTGACTTCTCAGAGCCCTTGTAAACAAAGCAGTTTCCTCCTGCTGGCCCAATTTTTCACGACAAAGTCCAAGTCACTTAGCAATGTGGTTGGGGCCTCGAAAGGATGTGAACTTCCGGAGTAGCGGCAATCCAATGCCTGCGCACCCGCCCTACGACCCATACTGCATCATCCTAAAGAAACCACCTTCTAGAGGGAATGTCTGGCTCTCAATTTTGTCCAACGCACCCACTTTAGCTCTCACAATATTCAGGCAGGTTGACATCAATGCAAGCTTACTCATCAGCGCAGCGCGCTGGATGCCCCTGAATTCGATCCATAGTCTGTTTTCATAGGCTTTGCGGGGGGGGGGGGGGGGGGGGGGGGGGGGGGGGGGTGACGGCAGCGTTAAATTCAGTGGGCCTGATGAGGTTGACTTGCCCAACAAGCTCATCTATCGCAGAATCGAAAACAGAGAATTCTTCTTCTGAAGAACCCTTGAAAGACTGCAATACTTTTCCCGGTATAACCTACCTTATTGTGATCAATGGAAGTACTTCGACATAGTAGTGGTAGGCTGTTCGGAGTGTTATGATTAGGGGCCGGCTGCTACTGTTCCCAGCTCACTCTATCAGCATGTATCTTATACGTCACAAGTTAAATGTTGCGTTGAATTCCTTCGTAAGGTCGTTGGGGAGTTCCCGTTTTTGTTCTCATTCTGCTACCGGTCTCCGTAGTATGGTTTCAGCAATCATAGTCCTCATTTTGAACAAGCGTGTAGAGAAAAAAAGTCAAGTTAAAGGCACACTACTATCGCTTTACTGAAGATCATGTAACGTTTCGAAGCGGATTAAGGCTTCCTACGTCTGAACATCAGCCTGTCTCCGCATCTTTGGGGTTTAGCCACCACCGGTAACCGGAGCTTGAAACCTGTCGCTGATGGTGGTCAAATTTGTGCATTTTTAGTCATCATCATCGTGAATAGTTGATAGGGAAATTCTCTTCAACCAAGATATGGCGCAACAACCCATCAGCAAAACTCCTCCGTATCTGAGATCCAAACTGAGCAGTTTGATGAAATAATTCTGTGAATTTACCCATGCTAACGATATACATAAACACCATAAGATTCCTTCAAAGCTTCATAGTAGGGGTTGTGCAGTTATTGGCGTAATTGTGAAGGTAGAGCTCGTGAGGTAGAGAGGGAACCAACCAACGAAGCAGGTAATTCGGCTGGCACTGTTACATGGACAATGTCTATAGTGAACTTTGTGGCTTTCATGCCGTGATGCCTCCGTGGGTGTGGTAAATCACAATCGTCTACATGATGCTACACTTAAATCTAACAGCTCATGATCTAAGCGCCCACTACCATCTCCCATGTCACCAGTCCTTATACAGAACTGCTTGTTTGACTCGGTTTCGGTGCATACAATGTGCCATCACTTGCCTCTGTTGATAACCCTTTGGTCCATGTCGGAGTCCACCCTTTGGCCGGCATAAGCCCAGCCCCAATGAAAGCCTGCTCGAAGTCATGGACGATGTCGTCGATGTGTTCTAAGCCCACCGAAACGCGAATCAAATCTGGCGTTACGCCGCCTTTTATCTTTTCTTCGTCTGGTATCTGTTGATGCGTCGTCCGCCAAGGGTGAATAATAAGCGTCTTTGTGTCTCCAACGTTCGCGAGATGTGAGCACAATTTCAAATTGTCAACGACAGCGGCAACTTCCTTGATATTACCCGCGACACCCTGCAACGAATCAGTCCAGGTCACATGGGCACAACAATCAACTTACGAAGGTCAAGACACCACCTTGTCCCTTGGGAAGCACACGTTGAGCGAGCTCGTAGTCGGGGTGCGATTCTAAACCAGGATAATTCACCCAGTTGACGCAGGAATTCTTCTGCAGCCATCTTGCAAAGGCAAGCGTATTGGAGACGTGGCGTTCAGCCCTCAGCGCTATTGTCTCTAAACCCTGAAGAAAGAGCCAGGCATTGAAAGGGCTCATACACGGTCCGAGATCCCGCATGGCATCCATGCGTACTTTTGCTGACAAGGACTTGTACCCGTATGTCTCCCAGAATCGCATACCATGATAGCCGTCTGCCGGTTCGGTCCTAGGTGACCAAGTCAGGTCTTACTCGAAATTCGAGGGTAAACAACCTACATGCATGGAAACTTGCCGCTATCAGACCAATTGAAATGCCCGCCATCAACTATGATACCTCCTATAGACGTACCATGTCCACCGATCCACTTTGTTGCCGAATGAGTTACGATGTCCGCGCCGAAAGTGATCGGCTTGCAGAGGAACCCGCCCATACCAAACGTATTATCAACGATTAATGGAATGCCAGCTTCATGGCAAATCTTGCTAATAGCAGCAATGTCCGGGACGTTGAACTGGGGGTTACCGATAGTCTCAATGTATACCGCTCGGGTCTTGTCGTCGATGGTCTCCTTGATCCTTTGTGGACGCTGGCCTTCCACGAATTTGCAGCGAATGTTGAATTTTTTGAAGTAAACACGAAATTGGTTGAACGTACCCCCATACAGGTTCATTGTCACAACAAAATTGTGCCCTGGCTCGCAGATTGATGTAATAGCCATGAATTGTGCAGCATGACCAGACGCAGTTGCGATGGCTCCAACACCGCCCTCAAGCATGGCCATGCGCTGCTCGAACACTGAGTTGGTGGGGTTGCTCATACGGGTATATACGTAGCCTTCTTTGGACCATGCAAACTTTGAAGCGCCGTCTGCGGCATCCGCAAAATTGTACGAGCATGTCTGGTACAGTGGAAGAGCTCGTGAACCATTGATAGGATCCGGCTCCTGAGCGCCGTGGACGGCGATGGTCTCGAATTCGGGAGCCTTCGTCACGTCACCTAAGTGACCTGAGACCATTGTAGAAACTGAATTTGGTGATCAAATAAGGAAAGGATGCGTAGTAATCGCAGCTGGCAGCAAGCGCATGAGGAACGATTATATGCTATGCTGCTCAAGCCCCCTAAACCAAGCTGGCTATATACTTTTGTGAATTCTTCATTATTACTCAGGTTTTATTATTGGGGGATCAATCTATGCAAGACACTCTTATCACGGCATTACAAATCGAGACAAGCCTCACAGTGTCAGCACAACTCTCTAGTACGTGAAGAGTTTTGTTCGTATCCCCGCACGGCATCTCTAAAACCATTACCTATGGGGCCATTTTATCAACCCACCATGATATAATGCATTCCCAAGCATCTGAAAATGGGCAGAGATGGAGGACCGATGGGTCGAGGTTGTCTCTGGAGCTTGCTAGATCTGATGCCGATGAAGATGCCGTAGCATGCCGATGCCTTCGAGTCGGTGGCCTTCCATGCCTTCTGCGTTTAATAATGACGTCGAAATTTTTGAGAACTAACTCATTGGATGAACGGAGTAATCGGTCGCATTGCATACTGTAGTATTGCACGGCTAAACAGTCAACCGGTATTACATGGTGCCACAACTCGCACGTGGTACCACTAATGTGGATGATGCAATGATGCTAACAAACTTCTCAGAATCCCATACAATGAAGCTAATGGCTGCTTCTTATGGTGGAGCAGTTTTGGTAGCTGCATATAGATGCAGTCTTCTAATCAACGTGATCTGAGGCTGTGCAGGCTAAATCTCACGTCTCCAGCAAACAGAAACCATGCAGATCCCCCATGTAGTGAATTTATACATGAATGTTCATTTCTAGGGGCTTGGATCGCGTGTGATGTAATAAAACATTCAACTGATACTGCCAAAGGTAGTTGGACAGTGTCGAGATCCATCACCTACCTCAAGGTTCCATCCACAAACAACGTTACAAGCACACCAAAATGCCGCAAAATTCCAACAGCTTTCCATTCACTGAAACAACACATTCAAGGCAGGCTTAGTATTGACCTTGAGCTCACTACAATACGTCAGTTTAGTCAGAGTTTCTGCATTGTTCAGCTCACAAGATGTCAGGTCTCGCGTAAGAGCCTACAACATCGAAATCCATCTGAATCATATGAGCAATCTGCACGATTGTAACTTCAACGAGCCAATTACCTTTGACTCGATCAAAACATCTCTGTTTAATGCAGCATAGATGATCTCTTCTTTATCCCACACAGGATCAACCAAGAAGGTCCCTAAGGGACCAACTACGCATGAACCACCATGGCTAAGTACCGCATTAGAGTTCCACTGTGAGCCATCTGCTTGCCTATCATGATGGTCTGCAGTGAATGGTTGATAATCAGAAGGAAAATCGGACACCTAGAATAAACGGTCAACAAAAGGCCCTAAGATCGTGTAGGGAACACCCACCTTGCAGAACTGATTGACCGATATTACAAAACAGCGGCCCTCTTTCGCGATGTGCTGCATAGAAGCAATCCAACTAGGAAGATCGTCAGCATTTGGAGCGATGTATATCCTGGTGTATAGTTAGTAGGGCTTCTACCGGTGGAACGCGATGGGAAAGAAACCGACTCGATGCCCTGCTGGTATAGAGCGAGCCTCGCTGCAGGCATATAATTCTCCCAGCAAATTAACCCCCCAATTTTCCCGAGCTCAGTGTCAATGACCTCTAAGCCATCACCTGCACCTCGGCCCCACACCAATCGCTCTGCTCCGGTTGGTATCAACTAGTGAATTTAGTATCAGCCAGCTTCCTTGAATTCAGTATAAGACGGCGCGCCTTGCCTTTCGGTGAGTAGAAAGGTGTGTTCCATCGTTTCCAATCAATACCGCTGTGCAATAGAGTGTTGAACTGCCAGATTCGTCCTTCTCAATAATACCTATTGAAAGAAAAACACTGTTTTTCTCTGCAATGCTTCTTAATGTGTTGAATTCTGGTGAAGAAAGGCTTATTGCAGAGTGATTGTACTTCGCATACCATTCGCGACCTGTTCAGACCATGAGCGCGTAATCGGATATCGCTTGGAAGTGCTTACCTCTGGGTTCTCGCGCACCGATAGTGGTGTCAAAAGCATAACGCCAAGGATATGCGGAGAGGAAGCCTTCTCTACCAAAAGATTAATGAGGCGCAGTCAAGAAACAGTCAAAACCTGTCTTTACGCCTGCTTTTGAACCTACGGGAAGACAACAAGATCTGCACCGGCATCTGCAGCTTCAACAGTAAATTTCGACACTTTCTCGATACTCTTATCCAAGTCGAAAGCAGCGGGTGCAGCCTGAACGGCCGCAATCGTAACAGTTTGAGAGCGCATGGAGTGAGTATTGAAGGGAGTAATGATGACTGGTTAGTCGAGGTTTTATATCGGTCTGCAAATAAATAAGAGCTTTTCATAAGTTTTGAAATTTCAAATGCGGAAATGGTGTGACAAAGACCGGTGTTGAGAAAGCAGGGTATGTTACGATGCCGACGTCAGATAGGCTTTCGGCACAGTCGCGTTTAAGGTGGAGATTGTGGAACGTTAGGAACACATGAGCGCTCCCATATATCACGGCATTTCCACTAGTCCTCCCGTGTTGCCGCTGAGACAACAACAACAACACGATACAAATATCGTAAAAACAATATTAATTCCATCTATGCTTGCATACTAAGAAAACCCCTCGGCGTTCTCATTAAAACCCAATTTAGACTATGGTCTTTGTTCCCCGATATCTCCCATATTGGGTCTTCACATTAGCACATTATGTCCAAGTCTTATGAACTAACGGGGACTTCATACTTTCATGACCTTTAACTTCGCTATTTTCTTGGCAGTACAGGTCGGACCATTCGTGATCATGAAGGCCCAGCTATACCTGATCTCAATGAGTTAAAGTGAACAAATGGACAAATACGCTACTGACATCATAAAGTTATCGGCAGTGCTTCAGACCCTGACAACTATTATGTCAAGTTGATTGGTAGCCATTGTATAGCACTTGTGTCAGCATTTATTTTGGAATCTGGCATCATATTGAAATCGGTCCCAGTGGCGTATTCGACATGGGGCAAACTCAACCAGACCGGTGATATCAACCTAATCATCTGTCATCGCTTGACAGGCAGCAGCAATGCCGAAGACTCGTGGCGACCATTAATGGGCCCAGGGAAGGCCTTAGACTACACAAGATATTTCATTTTCTGCGTAAACGTCCTGGGTTCGCCTTATGGGTCCGCAAGCCCGCTTTAGAAGCACCCAATATCAGAATCGCCATATGGCCCAAAGCTTCCGAACCCGACGGTGCGTGACGATATACGGTAAGCTACACCGCCCCCCAACCTTCGAACTTCAAGAAGTAGTAGTCGTTGTTATAAGAATATATAAGCTCATTCTCGGCACCCTTGGTGTCTATTGTGTCGCTGCGGTGATTGGTGGTTCCATGGGGGAATGCACACACTCGAATGGCCACTCTGCACACCACGCGGCTATATCCAGATCATCGTTTCAATCGCTACATTAGCACACCAGGGCGCATGGGGTATGACCTGGAGCGAAATGCAGTGACAGGTCATATACGTTGATTCTGCATATAAAAGCGGATGGTACGATCCTGTGCCAGGCCAAAAAGCGGGTTGGGAACAGCGAGGATGATGAGTATGCTGACATATCGCTCACATAGCTCATTTGAAAGTAAATTTGCGGGGGAGCCTGCCCTGGACGACGCAAAAAATGTCAAGATGTTGCGCATAAATCTGACCTACCCATTTCATCGCCATCATGTGGAAGTTATGCGTCTTCAGACCCCGAAGAATTGGAGGACGAAAATATGCACATGCAGTATTCGGTCCCAAGCTAATTACACTATCAAGCGACAAGTTCATCAAAGGGTTCGGCGCAAATTGTTACATCCATCTCACGAAGAAGATGGACACACACGATATTACTCGTGGGCGCGTCTCCAGGACATCTACTAATCCTGTTGGCCACAAGGGAGCAGCTTCAGTTTACACACCCAGCCCGGAGGATTTGACATACATTCTAGCCTCTGTCCCATCTACATCTCTCATTATTGGTATACCTTATGACTTACTCTTTCCGATCTCAGAGCAGATTGTGCTTTCTGAATGCCTCCCTGGAGCAATATTCGTAGCATTACAAAGCTCTGATGGCCATAACGGGTTTCTACTAGAATGTGAGACTTTGAATCAAGTCACTAAATCGCACTTGGAGGAAACAAGTGTGTGAGGACATGAGAACGATAGGGGATCAGATAGCAGTTTCAAAACGGCGCATGGTGATCATTATTTTCACGAAGGAAGATGGAGTGTGATCTAGCATTCAAGCGGCTGCAACATGGCACCAATAGCACAAATTTTGGTTTCATATGAATCAACGAGAATTCTAGAATTCGCTTTGAATGTCGGAAACATGCTTTTTCATAACTCAATGTTCGTTCTTGGTGTTTATTCCGCGACGAGTCAGAAGCATCTGAGCTAGTATCCAAACTCCTACACTGTCAGCCACGCTCCATGCTGATATAATACGGCGCTTATCTCCCATGACTAAAATGCTATGGCTTCTTCTCCACATCCTTACTCATGAGTCGGATGCCGAAGCCGACTTGCCGACAAGATAAGATGCCGCTGCCACAGAGATGCCGGGCTGCATGCTACTTCGTACTACATACATGCGTACATTAGAGCATATCTGGATACACAGCGTAAATGAATCATCGGTCAGCACATAAACAGTCTTCAGATACAGTAATGTTCATCACATATCTAAACGTAGCTGCGGAATTTAAACCTTTGAGACGTGGGTCCAACATGCCGCAACTACATTCCAGAAACCTGGATCATTCAAAAGTATGACGGTACCAGCCTCGGGAGGCTTCTTCCCACCATCGCCAGCTCTATCATTCCGCCGTACTTGAATTCGCATAAAGTGGCAGTGGTATTTTCTGCTCGATCGAACAAATCGAAGTCGCAAGGAACCACGAATATTTTGTTGGACGCTGTTCGATTCGCCACATTGTGGGATATCGTGGAACTAGACCAAGGCCTCAAAATAATCGAAGAGGGCCATCAATTGCAGTGGGTCAGGCCATTGGTGGGAGTGGTGAAGATAGACTAGTAAAGGTACGAGAAGAAATTTCGAACGATTGCAATACGCTGCGTGGCATGCTAAAGGCTACATCGGTTGTCAGTGAGATATGACTGAAAACAATTGATCGCATTCTTGCTGTAGGCGAAACGCTGTATTGTTGGGTCGTCGCTGAAGCAGTCATATTGGGTGATATTGTCCAGCGAACGTATGGAAAAGATAGCCGCAATCTGCCGGTAAAATTTAGGGAGAGCACTGCCGCTTTCTTACATGGTCTTACGAATGCCATAGTGCAGAAGGTCAATTCTTGCACCGGACTATCCGTCATCACCACCGCTTTGATTTGACTGTTAGCCACAGGATTCTTAGGCGCAATCCGCGGCCCTTTGATCAAGAGCATATCTCGTGGGTACTCTACTCAGACTTGTGTGCTGCGCTCTGCGCAATGGCTCTTGATACTCAATAATTACAGATGTGGAAGGAGGTTGATGGCATTTTTACTGCTGATCCGAGTAAGATCAAAGCTGCCAGGCTGTTGACGACTGTAACCAGCGAGGAAGCGGTAGAATTGACATACTATGGAAGTGAGGTCATATATCCGCTGACTATTGAACAAATTGTTAAGGTCAAAATAACTTGAAGGTTGAAGAATGTCATGAAACCTATGGGAGCCGGAACAATCACCTATCCGTCACATAAAACCTTGTCGCTATGGGGAGCGGGGAGGAGGACTGGGTCCGAGCGACCGCCTATATCAGCTGCTGGAGATTCAATTCTCAGCGACGAATAGCTTCATGAGCACAAACGGATACTTTGGACCCAACTATTGTCGTCGAACCCCTTCAGCTATGACTGTAAACGAAGGTTTGCTTCTCCTAAATATTCGTTCACATGACAATACATCTCCCGAAGCTTTTGTGTCCCAGATCAGTGTCACCCTAGAGAAGCAACAAATAACCGCTGACCTCATAAGCAGCAATCAGCGGATCCTAAGTATCATGGCTTCCAACCGTACGTAGTACGGTGGCCTACGGTACGGTCCTACTGCTTATATAAGCAGTACGTAGCGTAGCTTAAGCTAGATCGTAGCGTAGCCGTAATTAGGTTGATTTTGAAGCCGTAGTTACTGCTTACGGCTGATTTTTGGTGTTGAGCTTGAGGGCTGACACTGGGACTGGTAAAATCACGTGATGTATTACTTGAGTTTAGGATGAGTATTCACAGAGATATATGCCTCTAACCTCTCCAGCTTTAAGCGCCAGGCTTTTATACTTAGACTAGGCATAATTTACTATGTTATAATATCTCTCTATCTATATAAAATGTTACTTCTATAACTATACTATAATTTCCTAATTAGGAAAGGTCCACGATCGTACTACTGCTTACGGTCCGTAGAAGGCTTAATTTGGACCGTACAGTAGGCTGCGTTGTCAATTTTGAACCGTAGCGTAGCTAGAGGAGAGCCAACCGTACCGTACTACGTACGGTTGGAAGCCTTGCTAAGTATAGCTGTCTGTGCACCGGAACGATGCGAGTTTGACTTAGCTATCAGAAGCCTATGAGGAATTGGCCTTATTAGCTTAATGTAACACATGTCTATCATCTCAGTGATTGCAAATCAGGCGGGGAACATGGTCGGTGTTGGTGCAGAGATCTTTTCTGTGCTGGCGAGCGCAAAAGTCAACATCCACTTGATCAGCCAGAGTGCAAATGAGAATAATATCTCGTAACTGCTAGTATTCTCTATAAGATGCACTAATACCTGTTGTTGAAGATTTTAAACTTCGTGGTCAAGGCTCAAAACGCATAACTTGCGATGCAAGTTGTACATACAAATGTCATGAACATTCCGCAGCACATTGAACGGGAAAATGCATCCGCGAAGGGGCCTTGGCTATAATAATATGCCTAAGTTGGGTTTTAACATATGGAAAAACTTGAATATAGATTTATTTTGTATTGCGGCAAGAAAAGGTTCCTGGCATCTTTGACCCAGGTTCACGGTCGTCACGTGGAGATGATGAAGTCGAAATCAGACTAGTTGTTCTAAATTATTCTCAGCCTCTAGATATTATGATACTAGTATGATCTCCTGATACCAACTGGATGTGTATTGTTGGGACAACTGATCTTATAAAATGCGTTCAAGGCCAGTGATATGTGCATCCGTTTTGTCCATACGGTTTTGCACTGCTTTGCTTCGTCTGCAAGTTTGGCAGATATGGCACGGGTAGTTCTGTAGATTCTACTTAAGTACAAATGGAGCAACTAGATATTATGCGAAGTGATATTGTATCTAGGGAAACATTGCTAGAGTAGCGAGTAATATCTGATATTTCGGTGGACAAGACGTGGTACATTATGCGCTGAATTAGACGAGCAATACAGTCCCATGATGATGTAGGATGCATTGATAAAAAGGTGATACTTCCTGCTATAGGGCAGTTTGGAGAGGATCTGGCATGATGGGTAAGAACAATACCACATTGGTGGGTTGAATCAAGTTTAGATGTCGTACTCATAGCAAGGCCACCTCGGAGCCGGTGCAGAGCGACAACTCGAGAAAATAGATCGAATCTCTGATATATAACGTGGAGGTATTGGCGATTGAATGCTCAAATGCCAATCGAGTGTGATAATCATGCGCTTGTCAGAATTCGGTCCTTTTATTTCAAGATCTGTTTGCATGTATGTGTAGATTATATGACTTTTTAGAACAATAGAACTCATATGGTGCATGGACTCCGGTTTACGCCGACCCTGTTCTCAGCGCACTCATGCTGCTTCCCATTGCAGGAATGATATGATTCGCAACCGGCGAGCTTGCGTAATTTGGGAATAAAAACACATACCGCACCATAACGCTCTTCTCATCCGAAATGACATGGATCCCTGAGCTCACACTCCTCCCGTTCCCTACAACCTCACAACCGAGAATCAGCCGCATGTTTGGGAGACCGCTGTTACGCCAGCTCAAGGATGCTGGTGAGTACGAGAACGACGTCGCTGGATCTTCAGCCATATATATACCTTTCCCGTGTGCCGCACCGGTACGCTGGAGCGATGTTCCGGAGCAAACTTTGAGTCCTTGCGCAAGTATTGCTGGGAGGCGGTCGAGTGACGTACCGTGGAATAGGACCACTGTTTTCGGGTTATGTTTTGGCAACCTGGACACAAAATCACTTTCGAGCTTAGGACTTGCGCTCATGAGGATAAATTGGTGCGTGCCAGCGGGCAAATTGGGAATCTTGCATCGGCCAGTTGCGGTAGCTAAGTAGCCACGAAAGTGGACACAAGCCCACGAAATGAGCTTCTCGGCATCTTTATGATACGTCTTTAGGACGGTAGAAAGGTTTTTCTCTTGGCTAAGCACAATGAGACTGGGAAGAGAGTTGAGAATTGCCTTGACAACCTCATTTCCATGTATCGGGCAACCTGGTAGGAGTTCTGGTTTGTTTGACATGGCGGCCGCGTAAACAGACGTCAACATCATGTCAACAGCGAACGTGTCCGTCCTAATCTCGGGAATACGGACATCCAGTGGCAGCCGATACCATAACCGCGAGCAGGAGGCCACATCACATGGAGTTGATCGCCTCAGTTGCGCGTTGCTTGCATTGTGAGATGTTCCGCAAGAAATGCACGAATGGCTGAGTTCGTCCATCCTCTTCTGGACAAATATATGCAGATCTGCGATACGGGTATTGCCGACTTTAAGTTGAGTATGAATAATACGATTCAGTTGCCATGAGAATGCCGTTGGCATAGACTTGCAGACGATGTCCTGTGGCGATTTAGAATTTTGCGAGCAGAGCCATGGGGAATGCTCGATAGTTTCAAGGTTCAGATCGTTGTTGAAGTGCATGCAGAATGAAGGGGAAGTACTCCCGCAGTGATCAAAAGATAGTCGTAGGAGGAGAATGTTCGCTGCCTTTGGCAAACCCATTGCAGCACGTCGCAGCTCCGTGTATGTAGTAAGCGGGAAGCTGATTTCAACTTCATTTTCACCAACTCGCTCTACTACGTCTATGACACCTGCTGGTAAAGCCATCATCTCTTCATCCAGGAGACTGTTGTCGGGCACGCCAAGTTCTTGGAGAAGAAGAGTAGTGCCTTTCGGGTCTTTCGCTTTGAGCGCCTTTTGCAGTGCCTCCAGACGGTCAGCTTCAATGATAATCTCATTTTCAATATTTTTCCAGAAATTCGTTGCTTCAAGCATCTTATCATTTGGTATAGCGTGCTTGTATACTTCGAGATTCAGGAGGCATGCGATGGACTCTATTGCACTCCTTTTCGCTCCGTCCGCGTTATCATCTTGCACCCATCCTGCGACCATGACTTCGGCAACTGAGGAAGGGACATTGACTCTGCCCCCAGGCGTGAGATTTAGATCTGATGGAGAAGCTTGGTCAGGCCGCAGATCTGCAAAACTCAGTTGAGAAATGGTTGTGGTTTGCAACGAAGGTGCTTTCCCAGCTAGACTTCTCCCCAAGGTGACCAAGCTATCTGCTGCATGGGTATATACTGGCAGGCCTGGTATATCTATGTGCCCATGTTTTGTGTCCCAAATTCTCTCGCATGCTTGTATAGCGTCGGGTGTAGCGTTCAGCAGGTCGAATAGACAATCTTTGACTTCCCAGGCATTATCTGTTGCCATGGACAACTTTCCCACAATCTTCTGCATCAACGGTTCGGCAGACTTCCCTTCGGCTCTTTCTAGGCATTCCAATATGCTCATGAGATTTTTAGTCCGTAGTCCTTCACGACATATCAAAATATATTGCACAGCATCGTGGTTGCTGACAGCTTTTTCCAGCCTCGTAAGCGTGTTGGTGAACCTTGACACCTGCGTCTTCCAATTCAACAGCTGTGGCTGCAATATAAGCGGTACAGTCCGCTCTTCAGTGTTCGGAAAGCTTAGGTCAATAAATATGTTTTCAAGAGAATCCATGAAGGCCAGCCAATCTGCCGCCTTCATCGACTGCAGGGAGTACTTCAACACGTCCGTATTGTTAAGTGATGCAGGCTCACTCCCCTGTTCCAACCATCTGTAGAGTAAATCCTTCCAACACTGCGTCCATGCTCTCCTTTCAGCCAACAAGTTTGTGAATTCAATGATAGCTTGTTCTGGTCGCACGTCCTTTAGGGTCAAGACCGCTGAAAGATGCCCAATAAAATGCGGTGGCTCCAGAAGCTTGTTGCTTAGCGCGATCTCGGTCAGACATCTGCAACGCAATCCATCATCGTTACCGGCACTTTTCGCAACGAGTATTGAGAGAGATCGCCGATCATTATCGACTTGAGGCCCGCAAGTGTTTATCCAGACACTCAATATGGCATTGATTGACTGTTGAACAGCAGGATCGACTATACCGTGCTCTAGGAGTCGGTGAACACAAAACTGTTCAATAATGCCTTCTAATGGGTTTCGAATCTTCTGTAGCTCTCCGGGATGGCCTATGAGTTCCGGGATTTGTTGTACCGGGCCATCAGCCTTTATAACGATCTGTGAATTTGTGTACGGATGAGAAGCCTTCGACGACCTCACTCTTTGGGCTTGTAAAGTCGTATATATCTCGACAATCACAGCCATGTGCTCCACCGACGGCAACAAATCTAATTGCTCCATGATTTTTGGGTGTATGGATGATAGGTAATCCTTCGATGTTTTAACAGCCGCGTACAAGGCATGTAGCTCAGAGGCAAGGTGTACCCAAGGTAGCGATCTATCGATATGTGTTTGTACAGCAGCCTGGCAGTCATTAATGCACCTCTCTATGCCTTGAAGAAGCCAAGGATGGATAAACATCTTCCTCAGGTCCTCAGCTTGCGGTTCGCCCAGGACACAGATGAGCTTTTGAAGAGCCAGAATATGATGTCCACCGAGATTACCGCGGCCCATGTGGATGTCTCGAACAGTGTTATAGATGTCGTTTGTTGGCGTATACGGGATTCTGAGCGTCGCCTCAAAGAGATCTAGACCCACTTGCGTAACAGGTTGCGAAACGGTAATGGCTCTGAACAGTCCAACCATGCTCTCTCGGCTTAGGTCAGATGATGTCACTGTCGAGATGATTTCCAAACATTTCCCTAGCCTTTCCAGTGTATCTCTTAGCCCAGCTTGTGTGCAATCAGGCACCTCAATCACTAAGTTTCCAAACCTTATCCAAGGCCGCTTAGACGCATAGTGCGTGATCAGCCCTTCTCTTAAAGAGACCTGTTTATAAGTGAGCACATCAGGTCCTTCAAGGGCGACAATATCTGGAATAGTAGCCAGTCCGCTGTTTTCGAAGCTGGATATACGAGCAATGCGGTTGACTTCCGGTCTCCATTGGGCCCATAACCTCCATGTTGGGAATTGTGAATCGAATATATGTTCCAGGAGCAAATGTCCTGGTCGAGTCACAACGTGGGAGGTCTTCACGAGCTCCACCATCCAGAACACTGCCTTGTGAGCTGCAGCCCACTGGCTTTTTATTCTGAAACCCTCTAGAAGTGTTGAGTAATCCCTTATGGCGCTCCGCAAAAGGAAAAAAAACTCCGGGAGAACGTTCATATTGTGAGTGACTGAATTTTGGAGTGCTCTACTCACGCCTTTCAAAAAAAATTCCGCGGCACATCTGCCATGAGTTGCGTAGGGTAGCAGTATGCGTGCCCATAGTGCCTCCAGGTCTGTTACTGATGCCGGATTTCCACAGTTTGCAGCAATCAAGCACTGCAACCACGTTGCCAGGCCCCAATAGCTCCCCTGCGCAACATTGAGCTCCACATGAAGCAGTGCTCTTAGACTCTTCGCTGACATGGCATGAGCGGCTGCGGCTACCCCAATATCTCTTGCCTCGTGAGCTTCTATGAGAATTGCCAAACGTATATCTGTTTCCACTTGGTTGATATTGCCCTTCTTTCGGAGGTAAACATCTGTATGATTTCGTACGAACCCGTACGGAAATTTCGAGTCTGAAGGATGCAGAACGCCAGCTGTGGCCTCCACATTCTGATGCCATTCTTCGCTATGTTTTGCCTTATTGAAAAGTGGAGAATTTTTCAGGGGTGTCGACTTCTTCGCCCACGGTACGCGGAGGCGCTTCTCTTCCGTTCCTTGTACCGAAGAGAGGAGCAGAGTATTCATAGCGAGATAATTTCCAGCTCGGGCCTCGAGGCATTAAATCGTAGTCCTCAAGGAAAGAAGGACAAAGGAAGTACCCAGAAGAAAATTATCCGTGATTGCTGCCGTACAATCAACTCATGGTCATTGACAACATTCGAAAATGGCGGAAGAACACTGCAGAATAATTTCGACTTTGGTAATGCTCGAGGCACACTATGCTAATCTTTAAAAGTTTCTCAGTCGATAGGTACGAATGAGTTGAGATGAAAAGGAAAGACAAAATGACGAGCAGGAAAACATTAGGTCTTGAACATAGTAGTCGTCTTGCACTTTCTAAGGCATCCTAGGTCAGTTGAAGATCTCGGATAGGTCATTGGGCATGGCTGAAGACTTGGGGCTGCATGATCCTGAGACTGCACGGTTGCATGGCTGCGCACAAGGCTGAGATAGGGAGGCTCATACACGAGATGCTTCACCGGCACCCAATACGGCTAGACTCGCAACGATCGCCACCATTCAAAATTATCCTAGGCAGCTTTGGTGAACGCTTGTAGACGGAGAATCATCGGATACAGGTCTGGGATAAGTATTGGGAGCAGGTGAGAAAGGGACTCGTGCAGCCAAGGCACTCAAAACTGCCTTGCGCCTGGGCGATTCGCATTGTGAAGTAAGGTGAACGAATAGGGCGTAGTCTAACTTTGGACTGTACCCACATTTTATATTCCGTTTCCTTCGCCTGAAACAGATCGAGGGCGGCTAGCAAGCTACTCTTTGCTGACCATACTCAAGAACGCATTCCGATATCATCCAACTATGAGATCAGAATACGAGGCTCAAACTACCACTCTAAACAACCCGGGAACGTTTCAGACTATGCGGAGAATCTCAAGTAGCACTGATCGTATCCTGTCAATTTAAATGCGCAAATCTAGAAGCCACGACTCTATATCACAACAACCCCACGCACTTACCAGTATCATCACAGGACTAGGCATTTGTCCGGACCCGATGCAACGCCAACATTCTGCCGTAAATGTACGGCGGCCTGCTTAACAAAATCCCCTGTTTTATGAAAGCAGACTCTATTACCCTTTGCATCACGAACCGACTCTCCAATGGAGAAGTCATACGATTGGCCGGTGTGGCTGTCTTTTGCGGGGCATTTGAGACGGTCAATGGCTTTTTGTTCTAGATCGGGTACTGGTCACTAAGGTTAGCCGATTTTCTCTAGACCCAGGGATTTTGTTAAGAGAAGGCGTACAAGTCGCGACGTAGGCAAGGAATTCATCAACTGCTTTACGACTTGGGATTGTGTCGGCAGATTGGTCCTCGAGAAGGATCTTGGACAGCTTCTCCATTTGCTCAATCGTCGCTAGACGCACGCCCTTGGACATTTCATGCTGCTCTACAGCAAGAACAGTCAAGGGTTTACCGAGCGGATGTGCGAGAATCCCCTTGACGTCCTTTGGTGTGAACATTTCTTTACTCAGAGGGTTACGGAGCACACCACTATTTGCTTTGATGGCTTGTACGAGCTCGTCCATATCCCATGCATAATTATCTTCAGTAACGTAAAAATTTGCTCTGGTAATGTCCTTCACTTCATCGCCGAGCATGGTTTCTGTGTTGGCATAGTTTCTCTCGAGGTTCTCATGTTCAACGTGCATGAGCGCAAGCTCGCAATGCACCTTCAACTCATCCGGTAAGGCTGACTCGAGCGCTGACTTCCGCCTCACTAGGGCATCTCGGATAGCATCTTCATTCACACCCGAAGGTTTGCCGTGTGGCGCTCGTAACCACGTCATGGCATCCTCAAGGTCTGTGACGATCAGGCTGGTAGCGTTCTCGTGATTCTCTTGGACCATGCGCGCCACTGATCGAGCACTGCCTGGTGGACCGGCCACAACGTTTGACCCTTCTTTGCGCCCTTCTGCAATGGCTCTGACCCTGGCAACATTTTTCGACTGAGGTAGACCGGCTTTTCTCTGGAGCGCTTGCAGATGCAGTAGATCTGCAAGAACATATCTCGCTGTGGTTCGTAGTGCCTGATAACCATCTGCAAGGTTTTGTCTCGCAGGTTCCAGGTCCCTAATCAACTCGATGCGCGAAGTCTCTGGTCTCTTGGAAGCTTTTGGTATAATTTTCTTCTTGTATCGGCCAGTCTTTGGGTCCCATTCTCGCTTCTCCGGCGTTGACGCTGATGTTGCGGACACTGATTTCTTCTCCGGCGCTGGAGGTTCAGGCTTTTGCTCTAGGAGTTGTAAAAATTCTTTTACGTCCGTATCTCCTGGAGCCAGGCTTTTGAGGTCCTTTGCATAATCCATAGCGGCATCAAGCCATCCGACTGAGATGTAGTGCTCCAAAAGTAGCTTTCTGGCTCCGATTGCTGGCGCATTTCGCGATATTTCTTCCAACAGCTCCCCAATCAGAACCATATCAGGTTCACCAGATCCGGAACTACCTGATGCTCCGGCCACGGGTGCCTGGGCGGGAGGGGTTGCTCGCATAGTTACACGCATCGCGCTTGGTGTATTATCGGTTTCGAAAACATGCACGAACACGCCTGGTGACTAATTGTGGGACGTGCAACCTCCTCAAGTGCGTATCGGAGTGGTGATATGCAACACGTACAACTGATGGGATTAACAACACAAAGAGTGTGAAAGAGGCTGCGCTGTGCAACGTCGTCAGGTGAAGTCTGCGCCCTGCTTGTAAGTAGCAAGTATTAGTGAGACATTAGAGTACTGGGGAGTCAAACGACCACAAGGCTATACCAAGGGGCAGAGGCTGACCCTCACCGTGTTCAAAGGCAGCCTGCCATGATGTGAGGCGGCGGCGGTGCAGACTAGCGGAAAGAGTGGGGCATGGCCAGCTGTGGGTGCCTTCGCATCATACCCAAGCCTCCACAGAGGCATGTGAATGTGGTTGGCTTCGCGTTTAAGCCAGGAGGACTTTTGAATAAGCCTGAGAACTACCAAAAAAAATGCATCAAAAGCAGTTTGTGTCACACATAGGCAAGCTTCCTCCTCAGACCCCCGTGACAGCAACCAAAGCTTCTAGGTGAATTGTTCTGGACACATCAAGCTCTTCAAAAGTGATTCCATACATTTGCAGTCAGATTCTGTGGTATCGATTGATATACCCTGTTTCTAACACCCTAGAACAGCAAGTCAATGAATTCGCCCAGCACCCCTGCCTCCCCACCATCGAAATACTTATGCATGCCATCCATCTCTGCGAACTTCTGCGCAACTTCTAAGCCTCTCAATCTTTCCGCTTCTATAATGTCCCAGTTCCATTCCTTGATTGGAACACTGTCTGCATCTCCCTTTGCATGTCCGTTGACAAGTGGCTCGGTCCGATATACCCATCCCTCCGGCTTGATAGGTACCATTTCTGCATCTAGGAGCGCCTGCTCCGGTGGCACCGTAACCCTGCCCCTCTTTATGACATACTTTGCAACAGCCGTTGCATATACAGCGCCCATAAGTCTTTCCTTGTCGACATTTTCCCTTGCTCCCTCGCTCTTCTTCCACGGCTGTAACGTCCAGCTTGGAGGCTTGCCAACCCCAGGCACGACCAAATGCGTCACCAAGTAAAACCATTTTCTATCCCAACATAATAAGCGCGTCCACATCTCATATTTCTTGTATGGCAAGATCTCCTTCTTGAACAGGCAGCTTATGCCGCCAAGCGCGATCATATGCTTTCCCCTCGTACCATCGGTGGCCCCAACAGCACCATGGGTCGCACTCTTCTTTGCACCATACAAACGACTGTTCTTTTTGATGCCATTACGAATGATAGCGGTGAAGAGGTGCGTGCGCGAAATATCCATGTCAGAGAAATATGTGGAATTGGATTTGTGCAGGTTGTAGTCGGTTTCGAGGAAAGGGGTGCGGGTCGAGGTGATTACAGGTTGGAAGAGCGCATGTGGAGGAATCGCAGTAGGCTGGAGGTAGAGTTGGTAGAAAAAAGCGCGGAAGAAGCGTAGCTATCGATACCATCAGCCTATATCTTCACGAAGTGCGCCAGAGCTGCAACAGAGCCCAAAGCGGGACACATACATGCCAAACAAACGGCAAGTTCTTGAGATTTGCCAGTGCCAGTAGAAGCGCGGCTATCCTCCACAACCCACCAGGCGCACTGTATCCTGTCCATCTCGCCAGCGCGGCTGCAAGATTCCCTCTTAGGGCAGGTTGCGACGCGATGGCCGCAATCGAGGCTCCAAGAACAACGATGCTAACTGCCTGCGCCATTGCACCCATCCACGTCGAACTCGGGGGTTAAAAGTGACTACAACACGCAATCCCAGGGGAATATAATGCAAGGAGGGAGCGACTGGCTACAGTGTAATATCAAAGGCAATCATCGTTCTGTCATCTTCACCTGTCTGATTGCCAGCTTGCGAGCCGAGGCCCGGACACTACTATGCCGGCCTCCGAGGAGCCTATAGAACTGTGAGGATGGCGGAGTTTCCTGATCAATGCAAACATCGCAAGCGCCGCCTGAATTCGCCTAGTGGCGCTAGTAGCCAACATCCAACGTGTGTTTATTGTACACGATTCAAACAGTCCGTCAGTAATACATTGAGCTATGCTTTGCGGTGCATGGCTGCACCACAGGGGCTCAAAATTTACTTAATCTTGTTCGATGGTTATACAACCTTATTGTGGGAGTCAGGTGGGTTATCGTTCAAGGAAGTCAACAAGGCCGTTCTCATTTCTTCTTTCCTTTCGTCTTGTCCACTACGTCTACCCAGCTTCTGTTCACGCCTCGTCTTTCCAATGCTTTTAAGATAGCGTCCTTTTGGGGTCCTTGCACCATGACTTCCATGACGGGTGCCTTTGGGCTCGACCCTTGCAGCTTGTCTACACTTGTACTACCAGCGCACGTCTTGCGCAACTCATCAGCAAGCGGATGCGGCGCGATGTAGTACGGCTCTAAGCCATGCACTCTAGATACTGTCTTGTTTCCACTACGCGTTTCAAGTGTGATCTGAATCTTTGGTGGGACCCCAGCTCTGGGCTTGGTGTCGGCAACGCTGTCCTCGTTTCGAAGGATAACATGGAAAGGTGATGAAGCAGCGACCATGCGTTCAGCCAAGGCGTCCCGAGCCATGTTGCCTGAGGACAGTGCTGTATTGTCTGCTGCAGATGACCCTAGAAGAGCGTCTGCAATCTGAGGGTTGACCCTGATGAGGCGCTTGTTCTTTGGATCAATCAGGTCCTCTGCCTCGACGTACACGATGAGGAATTGCTTAAGCTCTGCAGGCGTGTATAGGCCACGCGGGTCTGCATTCGAGGCACCAAGAATGGGGGCCAGCTTCTCCTTGGGCCGTAACAGCAAAACCGGCTTGAGCCGTTGACCGACTGAGGACTCGGCCGCCGGTGATGCAGCCAGCTTGCTAGTCGTACTCGCAGGACTTGGCACATCCTTCTTTGGCAGACGATATGGGGTAAACGCCTCGACCTGTGGGTCCCTGAAATCGATGTCCAGTACGACCACCTCGTTGCCGTCCCTGTCTTTGCTCTTGACTATCATCTGTTTGTCTAAGTACTTGATGAACTTTCGGAGGTTCTTCCAGCTTGTCTTCTTGATCTGCAGAGAAGCGGCGCGCGCTGGTGTGTAAGTGGGGAGGAAGGGCTGGACGAGCTGGGCCATGACGCATGACTGCGAGAGTGGAAAGTCGAGACCGTAAGTGGGCTGGTCTTTGTTATGATCCATGTGATACCGCACGCCGAACAAGAAAGCGTTGTAAAAAGCATGGTCGATCTCTGCACGGTGTCAGCATATGCACACAAGGCGTGGGCCTGCGGGTGCCTCACCTTTGGTCGTCAACGCCTTGTCCTTGACAACGTCGACAAAGTCCTTGTTCGTTGGAGCGGCTTCACCCGGGAGGTCCTGCGCCGTCTCTGCCTGTGACCGTTGGGCAGGACCGGGATCGAGTGGGACACCACCGTCGTGGTCGTCCAGATGCACAGCGGCCGCATGCTCAGCAAGGCACGTGTCTTGGGAATGGTCCCCATCCCAGCCAGGGATGATGCTGGGAGGCTCGCCGCCGGGACTGCCCGTCGAGCTCCATGACCACAACTCGTCCCCGGCCCAGTGGAAGGTTGACACGGCGTGGCCCTTGACGCCCTGTACTCTGTCCAGTGCGCTCACGTCAATGTTGCATGTGCCAACGGCTATGGGGACCGTGGGCGCCTCGAGGCTCGCAATAGCGACAATGGCACCTCTAGTAGCTTTAGCAGGGAACGGCGGACCTCGCTGCAGGCCTGGTGTCATGAGGTCGGCGCCGCCTTGCAGCTTCTCGACGACGACGCGGGGTGTGTAGAGCAGCGGGACGATGGCGGGGTTGTGCCAGAGCGTGTACACGGTAGGGAACATGCTGTTGCCAAACTTGACCCACAGGATCCGCTGCTCTCCACCGGTGCCCTCATGGCTGCCTACATAGATGGTGCCAGACACGAGCGTGAGGGCTGGCCCCGCCGTGGTGGTGAAGCGCGCCGAGAGGGCATTGTCGGGCAGGATCGACTTGCGCAGCGCGGTGAGGCCCGCTGTTGGGGCGGTCGTGTCTTGGGGGCCGGCATGGAAGACGGCGGGGACGTCGATGGCGAAGTCTGCAATGATCTGGTCGGCGGTGCGGCGGCGGTCGCTGGACTTGAGCGGCGAAAGGGGCTTAATCTGGCACGGGTTAGCCGTGCCAGCAGCAGCAGTGGCAGTAGTAGTAGCGCCAGTAGTCGTAGCTGGAGCAGCAGCAGTTCAGTAAGACAAGACCGCAACCTACCGTGGGTTTCTTCTTGAACATTGGAGAGGGCGCTGGGCCGTGTAGATAAGTTGCAGTGCATGAAAGAGGGCCAGTGCGTATTGATGGGATTGCTCGATGACTTCAGCGGGGCTGTCGGCAGCGCCCCTCATGAATGAATGCGCCCATGTTGGCATCATTCGTCCGCCCAGCACGTGATGCAACACAACTGCCCTCAAGCTTGCCCCGTCCTCTCCTTGTACTTCGACGCTAATTACGTTGGTCCTTTACAGCCTGTGAGAACGCGATCATCACACGGGTGCACGGGACACGGGACATCGTCTCCGCACGTGCTAGCCACACTTCACTATGGCCCTCCTGTGCACTCTCCTCCGGCTGACAAGGGTGTGCGATTCGATTCAGCCTGTCCCCAGATTCCAGGTGAGCGGCCAACCCAACTTTGGTGTCAAATGAGAACACGAGCCCGTAGCTCGCCCGCAGTGACATGCAGCTGCAGCCCGGCCCTCGAACACTTGGCCGTTTCTGCTAAAGACGCACTCGATACGCGCTCCCAAGGCACCACCAATTGCCCCCTCTCCGGGAACAAAACATTTTTGCTGGTCAGCCGGCAACCGCACAAGAGGCACCGCGAATCGTGCGGCTGCCTTCAAACCTGTCCGTGGCGCACCATGTCGGCCCGGCGCAAAACGTCTGCAAGCCCGTTCAAGGCCTGGATCCTAGCCTTGACAAACGGTAAGCGACCCTGGACAATCCCCCATCGCTCCATTCAACAACCAAAACGCCACGACCTGGATACGGCGGCGCTACGTCTTTCTTGGGAAACGTCCCATTACGCGCGCTGCTCTGAGTCGTCCCTCCAAGCCGCTCCGTGAGCCATCGCCCGCAACGCCGCAAATTGTCATGGCGAGATGCGGAGAAATGGCGGCTCACGAGAACGCCCCAGCTCGCCGTTTGCTCTTGTACCCCCTTCCTTTCTTTTCACTTAAACCTTCCTTGTTGCTCCCCTTCTGCGCTTGCCATGGTGAAGTGTCGAGGGTGGATGCTGAAGTTTTTCTTGGAGTGACATCACCCATCACGGATCCTCGGCACGCCACTTTGGAACCTTCCAACACCTCACAAACACCATGAGCCCAGTCCCCAATATCCTGGCCCGTCGCGAAAACGTGGTGGAGAAGCCCAGCAACCCGGACGAACTCATATTGGAAGCCTGGGCGCAAGGGTATCTGGTTGGATCGCTGGTCATCATGTCCTTCATCACGCTGGCAAACATGAGGCGAGGAGTTCTCCTGCACAAGGCAAGTAAGACATTCGTGTGAAATGGTCACCGCTCATTTGCCTTAGTTGATTCTACTCGAGTTGCTCATGGGCTTGTGGCAGGGCTTCTGGCTGTTTTTCAAGTCTCCTGTCCATGCATGGTGGCTCTCCGTCGCAGCAATTTTCCTCAATGCTTCCTGGTCCCTCCATAACGTCATTGCCTGGATGAAGATTAAACCTTTCCTCTCCAAGCCTGTCAGTTACGTCTTCATTGGCTCCGTCATTCTCGCCCAGCCATACTGGATCCTAGAGATATATGCGAACTTTGCCTACTTCCATGGCATCAATGACCTCTTTCTGCGAACACGGCCTTGGGAGGCTCTTTGCCGTGACCCCTGGTGGATACTAACCACTCTTTACCTGTTCTGGGTCATTAAATCTCAGTATGAAATGACTGTAAAGGAGATCGTTCGCATTTCGCCGCGATTCACCGTCATGCTACTCGCCATGATTCTCAGTGTCATCTTCATCATTTTGGACATTTTTGCGGTAACAAAGGTACTGAGGCTTGCTGGCCGAACTGGCATCAATCCGTTCTGGAAGCTGGCTTTTGTGTTCAAGTGTTTGACGGACTCGGTGGTCCTAGACGACTTTAAAATGGCCTTGGATCGTTTGAGAGCATTTAAGATTAGCCGGTTAGGGAGCTTCTCTGGTGACTTGAGTGATAGCCGCAGCCGCAACGACGGCAACTTAGTTGCCACGTGGGAAGAGATGGAGCGGGAGACAAATGCGCTACATGAGGTCCGCAGTCCTGATGGGGACTACATTCATGCCAGCAACTTCCCTTTTAAGCCAAAGCGGGGACGCAGAGTCCACAAAGATTCTGTCGTCATCCCAGAACATGTGCATTGGCGCGATTCAAACGCTGGTCTGGAGCCGGAAGATATCGTACCCAGCGCGTTGGGGGATAGACCGATTGAGACCATGGAGAATATCTATCCCGTGCATAAGAAGAATCAGCACCATTTCATTGACGATATGGACAGTGGCGATTCAAGAGACATGATCGCTGAGACTGAGTACGCTCGGGCCATGAGAGAGGTGCAGCGCCATAACGGATCTGGGATTCATCGAACAAGTGACTCTCCTCGCTCGAACGGTCGAAGATGATCTACAATCTACTTGGATTTTTTTTTAATCATTTTCAGACATATCTCCAGATTCAGGGCGCTCATGATTTGACGATGAATGGGTCGGTTTGCATGACAGGCGTTCTGTACAACATCTAAGACGTAGCCTTGTTCGGCTCGGCTGTATATACCCCTTTGTTCGTAAACTTATTGCTGTATCATAAATTACAACGAGTATTTCTACATCGTTCAAGCTTTTGCCGAAGTTGGTTTCGTGTTTGGCTGTCTCTTGTTTTGCCTCGTACCTTGTCACGACCCCTTGGAACTTCTGGCAGACATCGACATGCTTTCATTACACAACTAAGGTCTTATTCATCGGGGCATTGCTCAATCTGTTTGTTTGGAATTCATCGATCCTCCATAGCCACGTCCTTTCCCACGTGACCGACATTCAAGAATTCCTTCTTCCGCCCAAACATCCACCTCGAGAACCTAAGCGAGATTTCTTAGTAGCATGAGACCCTTATGTTCCGTCAACGTCTAGATATATCAGACCACTATCATCTTTAGAGTTCTAAAATACCGGATCTCGTCTGGTAGGATCTCCATGCAATCGGTGTCGTTGAGGAATGACGGGCGAAGATCCTCGTTGAAACCGCCAACATGTAATGGCCAACTGCCTACTGCTCCCCTTTTGGCATCTCTGAAGTGTATCAGCTTTATCATACTGGCAAGACTCAAGAGAAATGGTTGAGAGTGGCGTGTATAATCTGTTTTTCGTATCCGGTTGTTCGCCTTCTAGAAAAAATTTGTTCAGAGAAGCAGGTAGTCATAAACAACGAAGCATGACGTCTCATCATGCGGCAAATAAAATGTTGTCGGAATATTGGGGTTTTTAGCTCGTCATGCTCGTTATATCTACACTGCACCGATGATTGTAGAAAGTGAAAGTTCGTGTAAACAATTATCGCTACGCCGCCTTCCAGAATACACACGATTACTCAGTCATCATTCTAGTGCCTGCCTTCAAATAACGGTCTAAGTGTTTAGGCAGTGCATGTGGACCAGTACTCTCGACCAGGTATGTTGAAACGCAATATATGTCCTCCTTACCAAATTTTACAATTTCCGATCTCCTAGGCTTCAGGGCTTCGAAAATGTCAATATGGTTGGATTTCGCGAAGTTACTCTGGCTCAATTGAGAACTTTGACAGTTGCCCGCTAAAAGGGGACCATTTGTTGTCAGTGAATCTGAGAACATCTATGACAATTTCATGGGCCTATACAAGCATTTAGCGCAATACTAGTACTAATTTGTGTTAATTATGTCTCGTAAATGATGTTCAACGGTGTACAGGGTATTATTGTATGAACAGTTTCAGTATGGGATGAGACTTAAGGATAAAGCGGATGTGCCATATTACAAAACTATAATTTAATCGGATGTTGAGGAACCTAGGAAAAATCTAACCATTGTTCGATATTGAATCCAGCAGCGCTGCATTGCTCTTAACACATCAAGTGCATGCTGCTATTGCCCTGCTCTTGCTTGTTGTGATATACCAATTCCATTACGTTCGAGCTATCTGACTATATTACTCTTAATTACACTTTATGTGGAACCAACAGAGGCGATGTCCCCAAAGCTATTCGCGCCGCAGATTGAAGAGCTACTAATGCGACTACGAAGCTGAAAATGTCTAACTGGTCACGTTGCTGCTTGCGTCCATCCGTTCTACACGATTCATTTATCGTATAGCTAGCTCAACTTCTTGCTTAGATGGCCTTGTCGACATGTGCTGATACGAGGATGGTAGGGGTTTACAACGCATGTGTATGAAAAAAGAGTACTAAGAATCAACGTATGGCGCCCATTGACTTTTCTCATGATTTACTATTCAGGCAATGAAATTAATAGTCAAAAATCTTGATATAAGCATTGATTTAGTGTGAATAAGTGATAATCTAGATGGGCCTCCAAGTACGGCGCAAAAGGCATTCAGACTTGCGGCCCAGACTCTATTGATCAGATAGCTGAATAACTATTATCATCGTATTTGCTCAATTAAAAACTCTCGGTCACTCCAAATCATAAAGCTTACCGCAAGGCTAATCCCGTTTATATATACTATCATCTGACTGCTCAAAAATGTGGCACATTCGGCAGCTTCCTGTGGTAATGTAAACCTACCCCTCGGGTTTCTCTTGAGCACAAGGTCAGAAATACCTTCCGATGCAAAGTCAATGTTATAGCCTGTAGAGACAGGCTTTATGTAGTAAAGTACTACAGGACACAATTTAAGTATAAAAGGCTGGTAGAGCAGCTTATAACCTACTATTAAAAGAAGTAAAAGTTATATATATAAATAAGTAATCTATTAGAATAAATTACTAAAGTAAAAAATTATAATAGATTATTATTAGGATCCTCTTATAAACTAGTAGATCTAAAAGCTTTAGTAGTAGATAAAAGTAAGTATAATAAGGTTATAAAGATTATATCTTTTTATAAGCTTTTAAGTTATAAATAGCACTATCTTATAGAGCGTATAAAACTATCTAAGATTAAATCTTAAAGTACTTAAATAGAGCTAGTAACTATAAAGTTATAGCTATTTCTAATTACTATAGATGTTAGGCTATAGCGCTAAGGGCGCTAACAGCTGAGGTTCAAGGACTGCAGGCTAAGAACTAAGCGCTGAGAGCCGCTGGCTGGCTACTAGTACGACATTAAGTACTATTCTACTCAGCTTAATCTGCACTTAGCAGATTATTGTTACCTTTTGATTGCCTAGCGCAGTAGGAGTAGACCTGTTGTGGAGTTAACAAGGTGGTTCGGCACAATCCCGCAGTTCTGGTGTTGTGAATGAGAGGTGACGCTGGAATCAAATGTGCGTGAATAACAGGAGCAGCCCTGCCTGTGCAGTCTGCCAGGAACGAAGGGAAGCATGGAGCCTGATTAAAAGTAATAAGCTAAATAGTCTAAAATCTTATTAAATTAACGTAGCTAATACACTAGCTACTTCGCAAAATCTTAGTTTTAAAGTAAATTATTATAGTGTGTAGTGTATAATATTAAGATCTCTCGTATTGTGCCGATGCACTTGGTGACGTAGTTACCGAGGGCATCTCAGCTAGGATTAGGTAGGCTTGGCCGGGAAATCCGGGTATAAAGGTAGATAGATAGGACCTCCTTGGGAGGCATCGAATCCACCAAGTATCGCCCACGCTGTACTGTCAAGTCCTGCTTCAACAGAGTCTCGATCATTCAATTCACCGTTGCCTATCCACCCTTGTCTACCTCGTTACCCGTCCCCGCACCTCACCATCTCAACCAACACGAGATGCTCAGTTGCTTCCACTGCGCGCAAGGCTACCATCAAAAGGGAGAAGTTGGCTGAGGCCTCTGTTCCTGCACAGTATCTCTAAGTCTTATTACTAAATTTTACTAATAAAGGAAACTTATTATTACCTAATTACCTAGGTACTCTATATAATAGTATAAACCTCTCCTACTTTAAGCTTAGTCCTATTAAGCTTATAAATCTTACTTATTATTCCTTCTCTTTATAAGTAAAACTACTAGTAAGAGGAGAAGAAAGCTAAGATAAGATATAAAAGAAAAAAAAGAAAGAAATTATTATCTTATAAATAAAGGGAAGGTAGTATAAGCTATATTTCTATAAGAGAAGTAGTCCTTATAATTATATAAGTTCCTTTATAAACTCTTGTACTTTATTATTAAATCTCTTAAAGATAGTAAGAAAAATAAAAAAAATACGCCTTAACTTTACTATTAAAGACGTAAGTAAGTATACTATTATCCTGGTATCTCTTAAATAACTTAGAAGTACTTAGCTAATTAGAGTCTATTAAGCTTTACCTAATAACTACTAATTAGTTAGGCTCTTAATAGTGTAGCTAAATTATCTTTACTTCTTCTTCTTAATCTCTTTAATCCTCTTACTATAATAAGGAGTCTATAATAGTATATATAGATTTAACGCGCTTATATTAAGTTACGCTTACCTAAGATAAGAAGGCGTAAGAGGAGGTCTTATAGGTAACTAACTAAGTAAATATTAACTTAGCGCCTATTACTATAATAATAACTTTTATAAACTAGTATAAGTTAAAGTCTATAGAGACTTAGTTACGCTTTAGATTAATAAGCGCCTTAGTTTCTCTTTCCTATCTAGTATTCTAGTAGCCTTACTATTAGGATTATTAGAAAGCTCTTTAAGAACCTTATCTAGGGTAGTATATTATTTAACTTACTTATTATACTTCTACTACTTAGCTTCCTAAGCTAGATTTATACTTTTATTTAAGAAGAATAACCTATTAGGTATACTAAGGTCTTTATCTTCCTTAAAAGTAAGCTTCTTATAATACTAGTAGATAACCTAATACTCTTTAATTATCTTTACTATAGCTTTTTTAGTAAAACTATAAATTTTACTTATAGTATATAAAATATAAAGATTTTATAAAAATAAATAGCTAGTATAGCTTTATAAGAGATATAATTTAGATATATAAAGTATTAAATAAAAATATATATAACTTTATTAAGACTAGGTGTTATAGGCGAAGAGGCCTAACTAACGAGTATGCATTTGTCCTATACTATAGAAGGAGAAAGATAGAGAAGAGGTTACAGGTATCCTTAGAGGATATATATATGTTTATATAAGTAAAGAGGGACGTACCTCTCTAGCTACTAACTTATATAAGCTTATAAAAAAGAGGGTAGAAAAGATTAAGGAGTTCCTTCCCTATATAATAGTAGTAAAGCCTCTCTTACTTAAAGGGCGCAGCCTATTATAATACCCTCCTCCTCCTTAAATAACTATATTACTTCTATATACGTAGTTTAACTTTAACTTTATACTTATATAAGTAGCATTATATTATTATACTATAAAAGTAGAGATATTATATATACTTTTTCTTATTTATTTATAAGTAATTTTCCTTCTTTACTTATTATTATTACCTAATAACGTAAAGTAGAGGAGAAGTTAGTTATTTACTTACTCGTGCGTAGATAAAGAGCTTTTCCTCTAACTCTTTCTTCCTTTCTTGCTATTTAACTTTAACTTACTTACGTATAACTTATCTTCCTATTATTACTAACATGCCTCCTAAAGTAGCTCCCTTAGCTAGTTAGCCTAATTATAAAGTATAGGGTCCTAGTAGTTATAGTAGTAGTATAAACTATCTTACTTATATAACTACTAGTAATATTATATCTACGTACGCAGCTGCTAGGGCTAATATTACTTAAGTTACTTACGCTTAGCTTACTTAAATAGCTCTTAACTAAACTTAACTTACTAGTATTATTATTCTTACTACTTAGAGTAATACGTCTCTTCTCCCTACTAACTACGTAATTTAGTATATCCTAGATACTCTAGTTATAGATAAGTTTTACTATCTCTTTATAACTACTTCTATACGTCTAATTTCTCTTTACTTTTCTATTTCTAATATTATTTAGCCTAAGCTAGTTTATGTTACTAAGTTCTTTCTTTATCCTATTAATTAATCTCTATATAATACTTAGTAAGGCTATAGTCTTAATAATTTCTCTCTTATTATTACTTATTATATAATTAATACTTAGTAACCCCTTTCTAGTTATTAATCTTACCTTAAAGCCTACCTTATCTATAGCTATAGTTCTCTTAACGCTAACTTTTATTCTAATAACTATACTAAGGCTATATAAGAGCGTTATATATTTATAGCCTTTACTAGGTATATTTCTATTACTAGTATGTAGAGTAGGGCTTACTCTAATTACGTGTAGTAGGATTATAGTGCGTCTTATATAGCTAGGTATACTCTACCTCTCCTACCTTCTAACAGAGTCTCTATTCCTTAGCGTAGTTAAGGTTAGAGTTAAGTTCTTACTAAGCCTAAAGAGGATAAACATTTCTTAGATATCTTAGGTTAGAGGGCCTTATATAAGGTTAGTTAGCTTATACTAGCTTATTTATCTAACTTTTTAGTAGTTTCCTAGATAGTAGCTATATAAGCTGTATATAAGTCCTCTATTTCTTATAGGCTTTTATAGTAATAAGATTCTCTTCTAGCTCTTAAGTTAGGTTATAGTACTCCTCTTATTTTATATAGAACTTATTATATTAATTTTAAAAGCGCTTATCTTAGATATTTTTAATTACCTATTTAAGGTAGTCTTCTTATAAGTTATCATCTTATATAATAATAGTAGTAGGGTTTAAGTTATTAGTTTATTATAATAGGAAGAGGTCTTTAGTAGCTAGTCTTAGCTTCTCTATAGTATATAAAGCTTAACCTAATAGGGGTCTTATACGCAGGTAACTTAGTACTTCTTACTTTTCTAGTTAGGTTTCTGTTACGAACAGGAAGTGGGAAGGCGGCGGTTATGAGGATGAGGGAGGAGGCACGGACAACCAACGAAGAGACCGAGCCTCTGAACCAACCGATGACGCCAGGGTCACGTGATCCTAGGAAACCCACGCTAAGACGGACTATGTCCTATAGGACAGAGACAAACCCAGAAATCCTAGAGGGGGCCTTATAGAAATCCTATAAGATAACTATATATATAGACTCGCATAATATAGCCCTATAGCACAGTATAATTAACTTAAGATAATCTATAAGTATACTACTATCTAATACTTCTACCTTTAACCTACTTAGTACTGCATATCTATAGAATACTCTAAAGATACTAACTAGTTAACACTAGTTACTTTATATTATAACTACTTAATTAGATCTTTAATATTTTAATTACTCTTAAGATAAGCGGCTTTAGTAAATACGTAGCTACCCCTAACTCTTTAACTATATCTACTAAGGGTCGTCTAATTAGCAAACCTACTATATTTAGTAGTAACTAATAACACCTTAAAAGATAGTTACTCTAACTTAACCTCTACTTTTACCTCTATAAGGATATTAATAAAAGTAATAAAGTACCTATTATAATAACTTACCTTACAGGTAAGGCGCTAGAGTAGGTTATACTATAACTAGAACAGTATATAAACTAAGGAATTATTAATATAGAAAACATAGAAATATTTAAAGATTAGGATAAGTTTAAAAAATATATCTAACAGATCTTTAGAATATAGACTAAGAAAATCGCAGTAGAATAATATATACAGGAACTAAAATAACACACCTCTATTACTAACTACGCTAATAAGTTTAAATAATACTCTATAATTATTAGATTAGATAATAAAGCTCTTAAAAGGATATTCTAATAGGGCCTAAAACTACAGGTTAGAGAAGAACTTATAAGAATAGAATACGTTATCGTAAACCTTAATAACTTAATTAATAACTATATAAGGATTAATAATAACTTATATAAACTAAACTAAGAACTATAAAGCTATAGAAAAAGAAGAATAAACTATATAAGTAAATAAAAAGGCTATATTTACTACCTTAGAAATACTTATACTACTAGTTACTATACTTCTAATAAACTAGAACTAATATATCTAGATAATATTAATAAGAAGTAAGGAAATAGGAAAGTAGGGAACTAGAAGACAGACGTAGAGAAGTTAAAAAGGAATTACTATAATTATAGGAAGAAAGGACACTTTATAAAGAATTATAAGTAAAAGAATAAAGTTACTTAACTTAAAGTTAATATAATTAAAAACTTTAATAACACCTAATTTAGGGACTAGGAGGTAGTTACTACACCTAACTATAGTACTAGACCCTTATTACTACTATAGTAAGATAATAACTAGATTATAGAAACTTATAGACAGGTTCCCCTAAATACTTAGGAGATTAACTAGAATAATAAGGCTCTAGTAGAAGTACATCTAAGGACCCTAGTTAACTAGGACTAACTACTACTTATAGAAAGTATTAAGGAAGTTTAAGTACTAGATAACAAAATATAGAGAATATAGGGTATACTAGTACTATAGAAAATATATAGCAGGAAATATATATATATGTAATACTAAGACTAAAAAATAAAGTGTAAACCCTTAAACTAGAATAATATATATTAGGAATACGTAATAGAGAATATTAAGTATATTAGGTTCTCTATAGAATAAGCTAAGCAGTAAATTAAATAGAAAGCTGCGGCCTAAGTAGAGAAAGGATAAAGACTCTTCTAATACAACTACGACTAGAGAAACCCTAGACATAGATTACTATTATACCTCTACTATATATATAACTACTGCGACTACTACTACGCTATTAAGCTATAAGAAGGACACTTCCTAATACTAAAGAGAGCGTGTAAATAGTAATAGTACGACTGCTAATAGGATAATTATATTAACTACTTATAGGATAAATAAATAATAAATTATTTCCTAGGACATAATAATAAGCATACTGTAAATTAAAATATTATTATAAATAAATAATATACTAATAAATTATAGTAAACCTATATAAATTTAAGATGTAAACGCTATAAACTAGAAAAAGAAGTAAATAGTTTTAAGGAAAATTCTTTTTTAGACAGAAACTAAAAGTTAAACCTTCTTATAATAAGAAGGCTAGAACTAGATGAGGGACTTATCTATAACTAGATAGCACTAAGAAGCAGTGATGGGTACTTACTAGTAATTACTAGTAATTACTATTTAAAAGAATTAGTAATTACTAAATTAGTAATTACTAGTAATTACTAATTAGTAAATAAGAATATAAAAATATATATTTAGAAGGAACTACGTATTTCTATCAAGATTTATCTACCTTAGATAGTATAATACTACTATATAAAGTATATTATATAGAATTAAAAGGCTTAAACTAACTAATTTAGCTAGTAACTATCTATAATAGAGTTTAAAAAGTCTATTTCTCCAAAAGGAGATTCTAAATACTCTTTAAATAAATCCCTCTCTTTAATAATATATTACAGTGATGGGAGCTTACTATTAAAAATTAGTAATTACTATTTTTTTAAAAAGTTTATATTAAATTACTTAGTAATCCTAAAATTCTAATATTCTAGAATAGAATACTACTTAATCTAAAGAGTAACTTTAGAATTTTAGAATTTGTTAAATAGGCTTAGTTCTTTAGGAAAAAATTTAAGAAGAAAAAAAATAGTAAGCTAAATTAGTAAATTAGTTATTACTATTTAGCTTACTATTTTTTTTCTTAAAAGTTGTATTATTAAGGAACTAGGCCTATTTAAGAAATTCTAAAATCCTAAAGTTAATCTTTAGATTAAGTAGTATCCTATTCTAGAATATTAGAATTTTAGGATTACTAAGTAATTTAATATAAACCTTTTAAAAAATTTAAAAAAATAGTAATTACTAATTTTTGCCTATCACTGCTGCTAACTATTACTAGTGTCTTACTTACTACTTACTAGTATTTATCTATAAGCTTATAATAGTTTTATATAATATTATTTAACTTTTTATAAATTAGTAACATAGAAGAATTAGTAATTACTAATTTACTAATTTTACTAATTTCGCCTATCACTGCTTCTATATAACTAAGTAAAGAAGAATAGAATTTAACCTTTATATCTAAGTATTTAACCTTAAGCTCCTTAAAGCTAGGTTAGATAATATAAGCTATATTTAGAAGATTAACTATCTTAAGAGTAGCTTAAATAGTAAGCTACTAAAGACTTAAGTAGGTTATTAACTACTATTTAGAGAAATATATAAAGAGTTTATATAATAGACTAAAGTAACCTAAGAAAATTTAAGAGCTATAGAAAGAATTACTATAAGTAAGAGCTATATAAGTAAAGTATATAATATATAGAGCTAACTAATAACCTAAAAAGATAATAATAAGATAGACTAGATAACTTCTATAGGAGCTTACTAGCTCTATATAAAACTTAGAAAAGAATTCTAGAGAATACGTAAATAGGTTTAAGAAAGAAAAGAGAATAGTACCTATTAAAGGTGTAGTCTATATAACTACTAAGTAGCTTAGTATATAATAAAGTTATTAAATAGCTAAGAAGGCTATTATATAAGACAGATTAATAAACTTATAAAACTTATAAAGATTATATCTATAACTACTAAATAAGTAGTAGAATCTTTATCTTCTTTAGATAAGAGAAAAGAGTAGCTTTAGTATAAAGTTATATGCTAGAGCCTATATAAGTCTAAAACCCTATATAAATAATAAAGTTACTTTTACTATAGCTAGTAACTATAAAACCTATATCTATAAATATTATTATTAATTCTATATAACTAGCTACTACTATAATTAATAATAGTTACTATACTTACTATTTATTAAGTAAGAAACTTATAAGAGACTTAAACTTACTACGTATTAAAATCCTCTCTATTAAGATTAAAGAGGTAAATAAATAAAAGAGTATAGTATTATATATTACTAAATTTTTATTAGATATAAGAGGAATATAGTAGTACGCAGCTACGTATATTACCTTAACTACTTACTAATATAATATAATCTTTAAGAAGACTTAGTTAGAGAGTATTAAAGGCGTTATTAACACAGAGAAGAAACTTCTATACTTAAAAGTATATAAGGTTACTATATATAGTATAAAATATACTACTCTAGACTTTAGCTATACCCTAGTATTAGCTATAGCTTTCTAATACTATATATAATACTATAAATAAAGCTATAGTAAGACTTAAATCTTTACTATAAGCCTAAAAGATATTAAGAAAGTACTATACCTAAAGGTCTAAAAAATACTATAAGAAATATATAATGCCTTACTAGCTTACGTATAACTTTATTTAAAGATATTCTTACCTAAGAAAGGAAATAAGCTACCTCTATAGTAAAGCTTATAATAAAACTACATAATAAAGTTAGAAGAGAAGAATAGATAGAAGCTAGAGATACTATACAGACCTCTCTATATAATATTAAGAGATAAACTCTTAGTACTAAGGAAGACGCTATTAGACCTCTTAGATAAAGAGTTTATCTGTATAAGTAGCTTACTAGCAGCCTTACCTATACTATTTATACGTAAGCTAAGAAGAAAACTATTATTCTGTGTAGACTATAGAGCTCTTAACACCTTAACTAAGAAGGACTATTACCTACCAGTGATGGGCAAAAATAGTAATTATAGTAAAATAGTAATTACTAGTAATTACTAGTTTACTATTTACTATTGGCCTTAGTTTACTATTTTACTAAATAGTAATTACTATTTCTTAAAAAGTAAAAGAATAGCTTATAACTTATATAAAAGGCTCTATATTATAGTTAGTATACTACCTCTTAAACTTCTAAGATATAGTAGTACTATTTAAAACTAGTATATAAAAGAAGTTTATTTAATACTTTTCTATTTTCTATCTACTTATATATTTTTATATTTATATTAAAACTAGCGTTATATATATCTTTATATACTAAAAGTACTATTATTATTAGTACTATTAGTAGAACTACTTAAAGTACTATTTTCTTCTATATCTTCTATATCCTCTAACTCTTCTATATCTTCTAAATCCTCTAAATCCTCTAAATCCTCTAAATCCTCTAAACCTTCTAACCCTTGTAGTTGAGTATTTATATTTAATTGAGTATTTATATCTATATTAGTACTATCTATATTAGTATTAGTACTAAAATTAAAATTATTATCATTTAATATTAATTCTTCATCTTCTATTATATTCCATGATTTTAAGCAAATTAGTTTTTTTATAGTACTAGGTAATAACCTATTTCTTTTTTTAGTTACTATATCACTAACTTTACTAAAAGTAGATTCACTAGGATTAGAAGTAGCTAGTATAGCTAAATAGTCTTTAGCTATACTATAGATAATAGGAAATCTTATTTTATTTACTTTATAGTAATTAATAATATCTATTTCTTTAGATATTCTATCTTCTTCTAAATATATATAGATCTCTTCTCTATTATCTATTTTACTAGTATTATTAGTATTATCTTTATAAAACTCATTATCACTATTATAATCTTCTTTTAAATCTATATTAGGGTTTATATCTAAACTAGATCTATCTCTTATAGTAATAGTATTTCTATTATTTAAATACTCTATTTTATATTTATTATATACTTCTAAAAAGTAGTTTTCTATTAATTTTATTTTATTATAACTAAACTTTAATGTTTTAAATATCTCTAATTTAAACTTAGGATTTAGTAAAGTAATTAAATATAAATTCTTTAGTTTATCTATATTATCTTCTTTAATAGGATAATAATATAATAATCTATTATAAGCTTCTAATAAAGCCGTAGCTAAATAAGGATTACTTTCTTCTATATTATATTCTAAAGTATATTCTTCTAATTCTAATATAAGCTTATTAATATAAGGTATAATTAGGAAGCTATTACTATAATTAATAGCCTGAAACTTTATAGTAGGCTTTTTAAATAATTCTAAAGTAGTTTTAATTATTTCTAAAAATGTCTATTCTTCTTCTGTAATAACTAGTCTATCTAACTTAATATTTAATTTTTTATTATTAGTTAGTTTACTAGCTTCTTCTAGTAACATAATAATTTCTTCTTTAAAATATAAAAATCTTTCTATCATATTATAAGTAGATAGCCATCTAGTAGTATTATCTCTTATTAAAATTTCAGGTCCTATATTATTATTATCTTTAATTTTATCTTTTACTAATCTTTTAAAAGTATTTTTTAAATAGTGATTATATCTAATACTAGAAATTAAATTCCTTATAGTAGTAGGTAAGTTTTTTAATATACTATAACTATTATTATATCTACTATAATTAGTTCTAATAGTTTCTATTTTAGTATTAAACTTTTTAGAATTACTTGGAATAAAAAATAAGTAAGCTAAGAATATATTACTAATTATATTTAAAATATGTGAAGTACATCTTATGTCTATTATATCTATATTATATTTTTCTTTATAGTTATAGCCTATTTTATCTACTACGCTAGTTATAGGACTAGCATTATCTCTAGTAATAGCTAATATCTTATCTCTTATATTAAACTCTTTTAATATATTATTTATATTATTATATAAAATACTACTAGTATGGCTAGTTTCTTCTAAAGTTTCAAATCCAATTAAATAATTTTCTAGTTCAAAATTATTATTATAAAAGTGTATAGTTATAGCTAAGAAATCTATATTATTACTAGAATTCCATGTATCTAAAGTAATATTAAATTTACTATTATTATTAGTAAGTATAAGCTTCTTTTTAATAAGTTCTTTATTATATAATAGATCTAAATCTAGTTTAATAGTTTTTCTACTAATAGAAGGTATATTATCTTTTAAGTATTTTAATAAATTATTAAAACTATTACTCTCTACTAAACTAAAAGGTAGATTATTACAAATAATAAATAATAATAATAGTTTTCTATATTCATCTTTAGTAAATAGAGTATATTTAGCCTTTTTTCTACTATAAGAAAGACTACTTAAATTAGTTGAAAAACTACTATACGCTTCTAAATTACTATTATCTTCTATACTATCTAGAATTTTATTATTATTATTATTATTATTATTATTATTATTATTATTATTATTATTATTATTATTATTATTATTATTATTATTATTATTATTATTATTATTATTATTATTATTATTATATTATTATTATTATTTTATTTTATATTATCCTTTTCTTCTTTATTTTTATTATTTTTATTATTTTTATTATTATTATCTTCTAGATCATCTAGTATATCTTTATGTTTTATGTAATAATGGTTTTTTAAATTAGAAGTATTAATAGGCCAATTTGTTATAGTACTATAAGTACAGCTAGTATAATTTATTTGTATTTTTCTATCTTCTCCTCTAATATAGTTAAGTAAAGTACGACTAAATAGTCTATTTTTAAAAATACTAGGACTGTTTTCTAGGCTAGGTAGAATAAAATTAGGAGAATTTATCTCTTCTTTTAAGTATCTTTTTCTTGCCATTTTTAATTAAAATATAAGATAAAAATATATTAAATAATATATATATTATAGATAGTATATAGAAGCTTAAAATAGTTAGTATAGTATAGAATATAGATAGTATAAAATATAATACTATAATAGAACTAATATTTTAAGTAAAATTTATAAAATCTAATTTAAAACTTACTTAATATAGCTAATATAATCTTTTTAAAATACTATAAAGCTAAATAGTAGATACTTATATAATAAAAACTATTAGGTCTTAAATAATTAAGACTAGTATAATTAATTCTCTTATAAATAGATATTTTTAAAAGTCTTCTTAGTAAATATTTTAGTTTTTACTTTTTTATATTTTTTTAGTAGATAATAGTACCTCTATATATCTTATTTTTTTTACTATTATCACATGCTACTGAAATACTACTCCTCTTCTAATTAATTAAAAATAGATTTATATAATAAACTAAAATAAAGAAGGTGGAGTAATTATTTATTTCTAATATACTAAAATAAAGAGGGTGGAGTGATTATTTATTTCTAATAAACTAAAATAAAGAGGGTGGAGTGATTATTTACTTCTAATAAACTAAAATAAAGAGGGTGGAGTGATTATTTACTTCTAATAAACTAAAGTAAAGAAGGTGGAGTAATTATTTACTTCTAATAAACTAGTATTTAAGTTAATATATTGTTAATATTAGTACTTAGCTAGCCTAAAAAAATATAGTTATAAAAGAAGGTAAAGATCTATAAGTAAGAAGCTCTTATCTCTATTTTTTTTTAAAGAGAAATAACTACTAAGTATCTACTACTTACTACTCTTATAACTATTACTTTTTAGCTTTTTAAAGCTAGATTACTTTATTTTTTTATAGCTATAATAGCTTCTACTCCTATTACTAAAAGCTATATTACCTTTACTTTTATTAATAATAGCTCTTTAGTTAGATCTACTAAGTTAGATTCTATTTTAAAAGCTATTATTAATAATATAATACTAGTAAATGATAATAATAGTGAATATCTTATAGAGTATTTAAATACTCTTAGGATTATATACTATATTAGTCGTTTAGACTATTATAATAAAACAGAAAAGCTAGCTTTTTTAAGTAAGTAACTTTATAAAACTTCTTTTATTATAATATTTAAATTTACTAATTATACTTAGATTATCTAGAAGATAATCTTATAGATTTAGATACTTTCTACTTTTTTAAAAGAGAAGATAGTAATCTAGATCTAAATCTTCTAGAAATACTTAATAATCTTACGGACTATTTAATTAATACTAGTCTTATTTTTAAAGATTTTAGTAAGTAATACTATTACTAGTATAGAATATATATATTATACTAATATATACTAGATTTAATTAAGTACTTTACTAGTACTACTTATTATAGTTATAAAGAGATAAGCCGAAGAAAACAGCTAATAACTAGTAGTATATATACTACTTTTTATAAAAAATATTTCTTTAGGAGTGATATCTTTTTCTTAGGTACTTTAAATTATTTTAATAATATATTTTACTTAAAAGAAGAAAAAGAAGCTTTTAATAAAATTAAGTTAAAAGAAAGAGATTTATTTAAAGAGTTTATAGATTCTCCTTTAGAAGAAATAGCCTTTTTAAACAGTTTTATAGATAGCTAGTATTTTATTAGGACTAAGCTATATTATTATTAAGATTTTACTTAATATAATAAGTTAGATTTAGTAGTAATATAAAAATTAAGTAGTTTTTATAGTTTTATTAAAGTTATATATAATTAATTTTACAGTATATTATATATAAAGATAGTTTATATACCTACTATAATAAGCTATTAAATAAGTAGAAAGATATAATATATGTATTCTAATTTTTATTTTTATTTACTATTTATAGTTTACTAGTAATTACTATTATAGTAATTACTATTTTTTTTAAATAGTAATTACTATTTTGTTTACTATTTTACTATTAATAGTAATTACTATTTTTTGAAATAGTAATTACTATTAAAATAGTAATAGTAAACTAGTAAAATAGTAAAGTAAATAGTAATTACTAGTAAATATCCATCACTGCTTCTACCTTTAACCTAGCCTGCATATCTACAGAATACTCTAAAGATACTAACTAATTAACACTAGTTGCTTTATATTATAACTACTTAATTAGATCTTTAATATTTTAATCACCCTTAAGATAAGCAGCCCCAGCAAATACGTAGCTACCCCTAACTCTTTAACTATAACTACTAAGGGTCGCCTAATTAGCAAACCTACTACGTTTAGTAGTAACAGACAATATCTAAAAAGATAGTTACTCTAACTTAATCTATACTTCTATCTCTATAAGGACATCGCTAAAAGTAATAAGGCACCTATCGCAATTACTTACCTTACAGGTAAGGCGCTAGACTAGGTTACACTATAACTAAAACAATACATAGACTAGGAGGTTATTAACGCAGGTAATATAGAGATATTTAAAGATTAGGATAAGTTTAAAAAATATATTTAGTAAATCTTTAGGATACAGACTAAGAAAGTCGCGGCGGAATAACATATATAGGAACTTAAATAACACACCTCTATTACTAACTATACTAACAGGTTTAAGCAGTATTCTATAATTATTAGATAGGATAATAAGGCTCTTAAATA